>CM053585.1:3656083-3685554 GCA_028646515.1 Pseudochirops corinnae | reverse complement strand
CCTCACCCCCCCCTCCGCCTGTCCCGCTCCTCCCGCCCCCCAGGCTGCTTCGCTTTCCCTCCCCGCCCTCCGCCTGCTCCGCTACTCGCGCCCCCCAGGCTGCTGGGGTATTTCCCCCCCAAAGGTAGCCAGTTGGCTCGCGAAGGCGCCGCTTTGGCCAAGCTTTCCCAACTATAGATCGTGCCATTTGGGATCCCTAACTGAAAGCCCAGGGGTGAACTTGAGATTTTATTAGCGATCGCAGGGTTGTTTGTTACCTGTTTCCAAAGGGAGCGGGCAGGGGGTGGAGCCCCTCTCTCACACACACACACACACAAAGACATGTTACAGAAAACATATGGTTGCCATTTAATTTACGCGTTATCATTTTTCATTTTGACGTCCAAGTTCCTCTGTAGCGGGCTGCGAGCCCTGGGCATTGTACGGCTAATCCAGGCTGAGCGCTCTTGAGTCCTGCCAGAGGAAACGAGATTCAGAACCCAAGTGGGGGACAAGGACAGGAAGACGTGCGGAGAGAACCAGGAGCGACTGAAACTCTACCCATCTCTTCTGGACAGTGTCACCTCCCTGCAGAGTCCTTGTGAAAACATGGCGGCCCTCCTTGGCTGAGCCCTCTGGGAAGGAGCAGCTCTCCATGGAGCTTTCCGAGCTTTAAAGAACCCACTCCGGGCTTCCCCCCCTTCTCCTTCCTCCTTCCCCTCCTCCTGCCTCTCTAACCCTCCATCATCATACCATCCTCATCCTCATGCTTGTTTTTCATATTTGTTCACTGCAACTACCTTATACACCCACAAAGGCCGCAGATTTTTGTTTTAAATGCTTAATGCCTTTGGTTCTAGCGAAACACATTTCCTGACAAAAACCTGGTCATCCCCCCAACAAAAAGTATAGCCTCTCTCTTCAGAAAACAGCAACTGGAAAGATTTAAGAATGTCTTGGAGGACCTGAGTGCATCAACCAATAAGGCAAAGAAAGTAGAGATCACCCTTGGATTATTTCAGTCACGTCCAGCTCTCTGGGATGCCACCCAGGGTTTTCCTGGCCAAGATACTGGAGCGGTTTACTCCATCTGAAACATTGCCATTGTTATAGATGAGAAAACTGAGGGCAACAGGGTTAAGAGGGGTCACAGAGCTAGTACCCATCTGAGGTCAAATTCGAACTCAGACCTTCCTCACTCCAGGTCCAGTGCTCTGGGCACTAGGTCATCTGGCTGTGAAAATGTTTATTTTGAAGTAAAATGATATTTTGTATGGTCCTTCCAGCATTGAGCAGTCACACTGAAGAGCAAGATTGTACCTCTCACTAGCGCTGACTGGTGACAGCCAGTGGCCCACATGCCAGTTATAGCAAGGAAGGGAGTGAGCTGTGGCTTCCCAGGATGGTGCCATCTTCTCTCCCATTGTGCTGGCCTCATTTAGGGTCCCTTGTCCTTTGGTCCCTGCTTTCTTCATCCTATGGCTCTGTCTCCAGCTCCTTCCATGTTTCTTGGACATCTGTGTTCATGTGACTTCCCAGCGTCTCCATACACCAATGTTTCTTCTGTCATCACTCAATTCTTGGGTAGTCACAAGTTAGTGCTTGTAATGTTGCTGTGGAGAGTTCGTGTCCATTGGGGTCTTTGCTTGCTGACACTAAGCTTCTGAGGTTCTGGGAGGGGCTTCTCTAGGTCAAAGGGCATGAACAGTTTAAACAATTTTTCTTGCACAAGCAAAATGCTTGAGCCCATTCACAGCTCTGCCAGTAAATTATAATAATAATAATAAACAGCTAATGTTTACATAACTCTTACTTTGTGCCGCGCCGTGCTAAACACTTCACAATTACTATTTCACCTGACCCTCACAGCAACCCTGGGAAGCGCATGCTGTTTTGATCTCCATACTACAGATGAGGAAACTGAGGTAGATTAATACACTTGCGCAGGGTCTCACATGTGGTTTTCCAAACCCAGCAATGTTGAGTTTCCCCATCTCTTACCGTGCAGAAAATGTTTCAGATTTATTTCAATCTACGTTTCTCTGGTTATTAGGTAGCTAAAGCAATAGATTTGTAGGACAGACAGGCGGCCAGGTGTTACAGTGCATAGAGCACTGGGCAGGGAGTCAGGGAGATAACTTCCTGAGTTCACATCCAGCCTCACACACTTACTAGTGGTGTGACCTTGGAAAAGTCACTTAACCATGTTTTCCTCAGTTTCCCCATCTGTAAAATGAGCTGGAGAAGGAAATGACAAACCCCTCCAGTATCTTTGCCCAGAAAACCCCAGATGGGGTCATGGAGAGTCAGACAGAACTGAAAATGACTGAACAACAAGAAGAAAGATAAATTGATCTATAGGTAGATAGACAGTAGGTAGGTAGGTAGATGATATCGATTAAGCATTTCCTATTGGTCAGATGCCGTGCTAAGTGCTGAGGGTCCAAATATAATCTGTTCTCAAGGATCTTCCATATTCTCATGTCGTTCAGTCAGAATATTTATTAAGCATCTCCTCTGTACCAGGCACTCTGCTGAAAAGACAATCCCTGCTTTCAAGGAATCCAAAGTCTACTGGGTTAAGACCACATGTATAAGCCTATGTACAAGGCGCTAGGGGCAGGATAAGTCAGAGATAATCAACAGAAGGAAGAGTCTTACATCAAGAGGGCTGGGAAAAGTTTCTTGTAGATTTTAGCCTGGACTTGAAGGAAGCCAGGAGGCAGAGATGAGGAGGGAGAGTGTTCTAGACATGAGGGACAGTCAAGGAAAATGTCCGGGGTCTGGAGAGGGAGTGTCTGCAAGGAACAGCCCCTTGGTTTATTGTCATGAAGAAAGGTGATAGAATGGGGAGCTGGAGAGAGAACGGACCGGAGGAGAGGAGGGAGATAGCAAAGGGTTGGGGATGAAATCACAAGAGGGAGCAGGCTTGGGAATAAAGGGAGAGTAGATGGGCCTCCTCCTGGAATGGTAAGAGACTGAGTCAGGAGAGCGGAGCGCCAGGGCAGAGATTTCTCTGAGGGGGAAGCAGTTGGTGAGGGGAGGGAGAGAGGCTCCAGAGAGCCTTGGCTGGGAGTCATTATTAGGGATCTTGAACATTTTCAGATGGTGGTTGATAGCAGCATTTACTTTTTTGTAAACAATTTGTTCATCCCCTTTGGTTACTCATATGTTAGGGAACAACTCTTGATCTTAGAAATTTCAGTTAAACCTCTATTGATGCTAGATGGCAGAGTTTTTTTCATATGTGTTAAATGCAACTTTTTAAAATTTTTTCTGTGTTTCTGCCTTCTCTTCTAATGCTCTCTTAATTTTATCTGTGTAAAGACTTTCTAATTCTGCATTTAAATATTTTCAATTTTATTTTTATGTTATTTTCAACCTGGGTCTGGTTGTGACAAGAAAAGAAAAGAAAATGTGCAAATCCATGCCAATCACATCAGGCTGTCTCTCCATTTGAAGTGCATCACTCTGGCCAGAGATGGGCACTCTGCTTCTTCTTCGGCTTCCAGACTCACAGTTTATCATTGTATTGGGCAGAATCCTAAAGTCTTTCCTAGTGGCTTTTCTTTATACTGTTGCTGTCATTTCAAAAGCTGCCCTCATTTTTGCTCACTTTGCCCTGTGTAACTTTATACACACCTTCCCAATTTCCTCCGAAGTTGTCTCTTTCATCATTTCTTACGGCACCATTTCAACCAAATACGTTTGTATGCTATTTTTTTATTCAGTCAATCCCCCAGGAAGTGAACTTCTCCTTAGTTTCCAATTTTGGGGGGTGCTTTCAAAAGAGCCCTTATAAATATTGTGTGTGTCTTCCTTTAATCTCATTGGGGTATCAACCTAGTAGTGAGTGTCACTGCTGAGCTGAAGGGTATACACAGTTTAATTGCATTTTGGGCATAGTTCCAAATTGTTTTCCAGAATAGCTGGGCCAATAATTTACAACTCCATTAGCAGTGCTCAGTTTTCTCACAACCCCTCTAATATTGACCATTTTCTGAGATCTCCAATCTGATGGGTATGAAGTGGGACCTCAAGATTCCTTTAATTTGAATTTCTCTAATTTTTAGTGATTTGGAGCATTTTTTAATAGTTGTTAATTGCTTGGATTTTTTTCCTTTGAAAACTCCCTTCTAAAGAAAAGGAAATAACAGAATGCAGCGTGCTCCTCAGAGAAATCAGAGAATGGTCTGAGCGGTTCATAAGGAGCATCCTCCTTGAAGAACAAAGAATGGGAGTCTCTTAGACAGCACAAGTTCAATGGAAGGAAGGTTGATTTTTCAGTTGCTCTGAAAGAATGTTTAACTTTTGGCTTCAATGTAATGACAAGGAAACCCCATGAGTCTTCAAGCAATTGTACATATGCCAATAAAAACGAGATTTCATCAGCTTATCTCCAATAGCAGCATCAAGTTCACTCCCTTTTCTGGGGTCAAGCCGATGACCTGATTGAACACCTAGAATGCTTTGCTTCTGCTCATAGGCCCCTGTGGGTCCTCATTCTTTGTGTATTTCTGTTGGATAAATAAAGGCCATCCACACATGATGCCTATATTATACCTGCTTGTGTAGGAACTATCGCCCATAATTGGGGATGTGAACCATGCCATGAGTGTACCAGGTTCCCTGGAACAATTCCAGGTGAGGACAAGAAGTCAAAGAGGGCTCATGATTTTCTCAATATCAAGCTACCAGAAGCAAAGTTCTATTTGAGGCCAGAGTCTTCAGGAGGGGTCTTGGGGCCCCCCCTTCTCTTTTTTTCTGCTTTATTTTTTCCATCTCTCAGTGTCTCTTTATCTATGTCTTTGTCTCTGTCTGTCTCTTTCCCTGTCTGTCTCTCAGCACTCTCTGCCTTGGTGACCTCAGCAGTTCCAATGAGGTGATTCATCATCACTTTGTAGCTAACTCAGATCTACATGTCCAGTCTTGTTGTCTTGCCCACACTGTGATTCCTCATCATTGATTTCCCATCAGTAATTTCCCCCTGCATGTTTCATAGATATCTCAAACCCATGTGCCCAAAGTAGGATTCATCATCTTGGCCCCAACCCTCCCCCAATAACTTCCCTGCTCCTAATTCATTTCTGCCAAGATGCCACCATCCTTCCAATCACTTGGGTCTGAAACCTCAGGGCCCTCCTGCATTCCTCCATTGCTCCTATGGCCAATCAGTTATGAAGTCTGGTGGATTTTCTCTCCCATCTGCCCCTTCCTCTGCACTCTCACCATGGCTACCTTACACCCTAGAGCAGATCTTCCTCACCTCCGACCTGGACTGCTGCAATGGCTTCCTCCCTATCTTGCTTCCCTCCATCCTTTTCTATCCTCCACACAATTGGAAAATCGATATTCCTAAACCATGAACAAGTCTTCCTCTGGCTCAAAAGTTCCTAGTAATTCTCTCTTATCTTTAGAATGAAGGAGCATCTCTCCCTTTCTGCCTTCAGCTCACCTTTCCAGGAGTATCCCACATGATTCCCTTTGCCTTCTTCCTTCTACACCAATAATCTTCCTTCTGTTCTTCATCTGTAACTATCCTTCTCCAGCCTCCATGCTTTTGCTCAGACTATTAGCCCTGCTTGTAATGTCTTTCCTCCTGGCTTCAACCTCTGAAGACTCCAAAGGGTCTTGAAAGCCATGATTAAGCACTCCCTTCTATTGGGGAGCCTTCCTGCTCCTTCTGGGAGGCCTCCCTCCAATACCCTTGTCCTCTCTTCTTTGTGCATACATTCCCCAACAGAACATAGTCTGATTGTGTTGAATTGTTTCTATAAAGCATACTGCATCGTAGGTGATTAAGAAGTGCTTGCTCATTGTTTCCATTATTATTTGACAGACTCTGAGAAATGCTAACTATTGTGTTGATTAGAAAGAAATTAGGGCCCTGAGATAGATATAGGGGAGACAGGGGTGTGCATGTTTGTCAATTACCCTTTAATGACAAAAACAACAACAACAAAAAGTCAATTAATCATGTAAAAGATGCATGTTTAGAAATTCCCTTCATATACTACCAAATGGGGAATGGCTAAGCAAGTGGTAGTAGGTATATGGTTGTGATGGAATATTGTTGTGCTATAAGAAATGACAAGCAGGATGATTTCAGAAAAACATGGAAAGACTTACATGAACTGATGCAAAGTGAAGTGAACAGAACCAGGAGAACATTGTACATGGTGACAGTCACATTGTGTGATAAAAAACTGGTAATGACTCAGCTATTCTCAGCAGTATAAGGACTAATAATGAAGCAGACTCTCTGGCTCCAGAGAAAAGAACTAATATGGTCTGAATGCAAAATAAAGCAGGCTATTTTTCATGTTCATTCTATTTTTTAAAAAAATCAAGTCTTCTTGTACAAAATGACTAATATGGGAATATTTTATATTGTTGCACGTATATAACCTATACCTGATTGATTACTGTCTCAGGGAGGAAGTAGGGGAGAGATGGAATTTGGATTTCAAAACTTTTTTTTGTTTTTTGTTTTTGCTTTCTGGAGGGTCAAAAGTTTTTTTAAGAAATGTTAAAAATTGTTTTAATATGCAATTGGGAAAAAATGAAATATAAAAAAATCCCTTCATATCACTAATACATCTATATATTACAACAAAAGCCAGGAGGAAGATAAAAGAATTATCATCTATTTAAAATAGCGGGGGAATGTAGTGTCTGGATGTAGCTGACCAAAACCACATGGATTTTTATATAAACACAAGTTCAAACTTTTTTTTTCCAGAAATAGATAGACTTTAAAAAATGAAGAGATATTTGGGGTTTGTGGTTTAGACCATGCCAATATCATAATAAAAAAGACAATAAAACTCAAAGTACTTCGGATATTTAGTGATTTACTAATAATCCTGCCATGGAGATAACATAGAATTAGACCTAAAAAATCAAATCTAGGATATAAGAATAAAAAATAAAAAATACCAAAGGTAATGATTAAAGTAGAAAGCAAGAATTAAAAAAACAAACTCTATTATTTGATTGAAAAACAGAAAAGCCAGTTAATGGGCTCCATTGGACAAGAAAGGCGTAGATGCAAAATTGTGCGCCACAGCTGAATGGTTAATAACCTGTAATATACACTAGTAGGGACAAGACTAGTGATTCACCAGAAACATCTGGGTCTAAAGAAGAGCAATTTCATAGATAACAGGTTAAGACTAGTTTCTTATACTCTTTATCACAATAAATTTCAAATAGAAAAAACATTATCTAAATGTAACCTATGGCCCAAGACACTTCCAAGGACTCTGGCTTCACGTGGACCATGCCAGATACTGACATATCCTGACATCAAGAAACACGTTAGCTTCTCTTCGACTTCTCATCTTCACCTGGACTTATTGTTGGTGCGGTATAATACAGGTATCACGTATAGGACATCCTTTATCTTACCCCCACAGAAATGTATCAGGAAAAAAGTCTTATGGCAGACCATGAAGAGAAACAAAATGTGTGGGGCAATCCAAGAAGCTATCGGCCCCACCTCAGTCTAGCTTCTTATGGACCTCATCCTTTGACCAAAACTTTTCTCTCCAAAGAGCCCAGTTGCCAAATCTAGTGGCTTGTCCTCAGTCCTCATCCTTCTTCATCTCTCTTCAGCTTTTAACATTCTCAATAATAGTTTTCTCTTTAATATTTTTTTCTCTCTAAGTTTTCATGACACTGCTTTCTTCTGATTCTCCCCCTAGCTATCTGACTACTCTTTCTCAGTCTCCTTTGCTGGGTCTTCATCTAAGTTGTGTTCACCAATCATGGTTTCCATGGCTTTGGTCCTGAGCCCTTGTCTCTTCTCCCTCTGTAATAGTTTGCTTAGTGATCTTAGTGATCTCAGAGATTCAATGATCATCTCTCTCCTGATGATTCTCAAATGTGCTGACCCAGCCCTAACCCTTCTGCTGACTTCCAGATTGGCATTCCAGCTGAACTGGATGTCCTGCTGCCATCTTGAACATGTCCAAAACTGAAATCATCATCCACTCTCCCCAATCCCCTGCTTTGCTCCAATTTCCCTATTATTCTTGAGGACCCCAGCATCCTCCAAGTCACTCAGGGCTAGAGGTATGTGTCCTCAGTATCTTTCCCTCCTCCTCCACATCCATGTCTAATTCGTTGCCAGAGCCTTTCAATGTAACCATCAGAATGTCTCTCAGATATGCTCCCTTCTGCCATTGTCAACACCCTGGTCAACATCCTCATCTTGTCACACCTGGCCTACTGCAATAGTCTGCTGACTGATCTCTGCTATGAGTCTCTCCTTATTCTGGTTTGTTCTCCACTGATCTTTCTCAAATACAGGTCTGATCATATCCAGCCCCTCTGAACTGCAGTGGCTCCCTATCACCTCCAGGATCAAATGTGAAATTCTCTTTTTGGCATTCAAAGTCCTTCATAATCTGTCCTCTCTTCCGTTTCAGGCTTCTTATACCTTACAACCCCATGCTCCATGTACTCTGCCATCCAGAAATGCTGCCTCCAGGAATATCAATTTGGGTCCTCTGAAGACATGAGCAGAGCTTTTCCCATCTTGCTTGAATGTAGAATCACCATTCTGTGATTTCATTCATGTGGATCTTCACGCCAATGAAGAAGAAGGCAACCTCTCCTTTCAAGGGTAGGCAAGAAATCATGAGCAGTTGCTGTGACTGAGGAAAAAAAAAAATCCTCCCCTGCTGCACAATGTTGTCTTAAAAAAAAGACATGGATGAAACATAAAGATGTTGAGATATTTCTTGTGGACATCCAGGCCTCCATTCTGGTCACTGAATTGCTTCCATTAGAATTGTCTTGGGAAGATTTTGAAAATCACCTGGCAGATTAAGGAACCAGACACTGAGGTCTTTATTTGAGCTAGACGGCCAAGCATTCAGACTCTGCTTCAGAGAGCTCTGATGGGCCGCCAACATTGTTCAAATGCAAAAGGTATGCTTGCCAAAAAGAGAACTCAAACAGGGCAAGCCTTCACATGGTGGTCAGAAAAAGTGATACCGGGAGACTCTCAAGGACTTTGGAATTGATTGTGTGACATGGGAGACACTGGCCAGAATGGCCCAGCATGGTGTGCCCACATCAGAGAAGGGGCTGTGCATTGTGAGCAAAGCAGAACTGAGACAGCACAGAGGAAATGGAGGATATGCAAATTTGGAGAATCCAGCCCAAATGTTCACATGAACCATTTGTGCCTGACCTGTGGGAGAGCACTCTGAGTTCGTATTAGTCTCATCAGTCACAGTCCAACATATGGAAACTCGCCTCTAACATAGTGATGCCATTTTGAGCCTCTTTGAGAATGAAGCACATGCAACGCCCTCCCTGTTCACCCCACACACACACATTATTTGTCCCAGGCTCTTTTACTACATATGTCCTTTCCTAATTTCCGCAGTTTTTATCATTCTCTGCCTCTTGAAATTCATTTCTATCACTTTTTATAAACTTTGAGTTTTCTTTGTTGATTGTGTATGTAGCATCTCCTCCCAAAGGCAACTTTGGGTTTGTCCCTGTAGCCCTGGTATGTAGCTCAGTGTCTTTCCTGGTGTAGCCCTGAATAAATGCTGACTGAATGAATGGAAGTTGTCAAAAAAAAGTCTTGAGTTCTGAACAGAGGACTCAGAGAAATCCCTTATCCACACAATCACTAAGGCTGACAGCTATAAGGCTCCTGACAGGTGAAGAACACAAGGGCAACCTGTAAGAGAACAGGAATGATCTCCATGGAGAGGAATTATTCAGCCTTGACTGAAAACCTCTTCTGAAGGAGACCAAACCATCTCCTGAAAAGAACCAATTCATTTTTGGACAGTGATGATGATTCAGAAGGTTCTACTAAGCCAAATTCCATAAGAATTTTTTAAGTATAGTTTATTTATGATTGGAAATAATTGCATTAAACATTAAACACTACATCAGATAGTTTTGTGGAGCCATATTTGAAAGAAAGAGACATCTAGGTACAATATGGTACTTCTAGCACTAACATTCCATTTTCAATCACAATTTAATCCTCCCTTGTCTTATTCAAGGATTTTCATATAGAATCTCTTCCTAAGTCACCCCAAAGACTTATCTTGGAGTCTGATAGCTGGCGTAGGCTTTCAGACTTCAGGCCAAGTTGGCACCCAAACTCTTCTGTTTTTTTCTTCTCTATTGTAAGCTATGTAACCACAGAAATATGGTGACTGTGGACACTCTTGGGTGGTTAAGAGTTTCTCATAACCCTCCTCATCTATCTCACTGCCCTCCCTTCCCTGAAGAAGGCTGGAGAGAAAAATGATCAGGGGAAGGAGCAGGACGGTGGATGTTCTACAGTGGGTGGGCTACTTTTGGCTTGGCCACCTTTGGATTCCAAGGCAGAGAGAGGATCATGAGCATAAGCCTCATAGCTGCCTCTGAGCCCTGACAAACCCTGAGCCAATTAGAAAAGCACAATTTCCTTCTCTCAAAAGGAGAGATGGACTTTTCATCTCCAAACAAGGACCTCCAGCTGTTGGCTGTTGTGCTAGGTGCTGCTTGGAATTTAAATAGATTTGCCCTTGACCTCTGAAGTTCTCCCTAGCGATGCATAACTTGTGAATAAAATAGTTTTCTTTTTCGAGCTTCCAGTAACACGACTAAGGACAGATGAACACTTTACACAGAAAACTAAACAAGGTATTTAAGGAAAATTTCCAAACACCTACACCATGAAATCTATTCTATTAACATTGCTGACACAAACCAAACTCTTTTCAAGCAGCCATCTTTGTAAGGGGGAAGCAATAGGCAAGCAGATAGATAGGTAAAGATAATTCCAGGTAGGAGAGATCCTTAGCTACTGGGGAAATCCAGAGTGACATCAGCATGGAGTGAGTAACTGAGGCAAATACAGAAGAAGGCCAGGTGATTTTAAGATCATGGTATCATAATGGTTCTAGAGGTGAAAGAGAACTCAGAGGGCATCTAGTCCAACCCTGGTATTTTATAGTTGAGGAAACTGAAACCTCAAAGTCACCCAAGGTCATCCAAGTAGTTTTTATTGAGGTGGAATTTGAACTCATACCCTCTGATTCTAGAATCAATTGTCTTTACACTGGTTCAAGAACCTCTGTCTGCCTCAGTTTCTTCATCTGTAAAACAGAGATAATAAATAGGCAGTTAGGTCTATGGATAGAATGCCAGGCCTGGAATCAAGAAGACCTGAGTTCAAATTTGACCTCAGATGCTTACTAGCTATGTGACCCTGGGCAAGTCACTTAACCCTGTTTGCCTCAGTTTCCTCATTTGTAAAAATGAAATATAGAAGGAAATAGCAAACCACTCCAATATTTTTTTTGAAGAAAACCCCAAACAGAGTCACAAAGAGTTGGACACAACTGAGATTGAACAACAACAAGTATCTCTTTCAACATCCAGAGGTTTCCTAGGGATCTTGCATCTACTAAAATTCCAAGGTGAGTTTCAAACATGTGGAAAAATATCAGCTTCCTAAATACAAGGTTAGGATGGCGTGGCTGAATTGAATTGAAGTCACAGAAATATAGTTAGCATGTCTCAACAACTATGCCATTGTTCTCTTGTGCTTGGGCATCAGACCAGACTCTCCACGTATCCAGTCTGGATGTCCGCCCATTTGCCTCAGTCCAACATTCTATCCATTCCCTACCTGTTTGGCCCTTGACACTGCCATCCAGAATGGGAGCTATTTATGCCTCCTGGTCATTCACAACTAAAGACATCCTACCATGTTTCAAATTCTTCCTCTCTTACCTGCCCTGATATTCGTCTTCTAAAAATGTTCTGTTGGTTGAGAGATACTCTATGGGTCCCCAACAGCCTCCTTAGGCAATTCTTTTTTCAGCCTTATCTGTATACTTTCTCTTGGTGTCTTTGGAGTTTCATTTCTGATACTTCCTTACTACAAAGTAGAAGTAGATTGAACAGGCAGCTAGGTGGTGGTGCTGTAGTGGATAGAGCTCCAGGCCTGGAATCAGGAAGATGAATCTTCCTGAATTCAAATCTGGCCTCACACACTTACCAGTTGTGGTCCTGGTAAAATCACTTAACCCCGTTTGCCTCAGTTCTCATATATATAAAATGAGCTGGAGAAGGAAATGACAAAAACACTCCAGTATGTCTACCAAGAAAACCACAAATGGGGTCATAAAGCGTTGGACATGACTGAAATGACTCAACAACAAAGTGGATTGAGAATTGATTGGGTATAGAGCTGGAAAGATGTGCTCATGTCCTGCCTTAGACTTTACCTGCTCTGTGACCCCTTCATGTATCAGAGCCTCAGTTGCCTCATCTGTCAAACTGGAATAATAATAATAGCACCTCTATGGGGTTTGGGGGTTCTTGAGAGACTTAATTTTGGTAACACTTGGAAATCTCTTTCTTTGAAAAATCTTAAAAGTGCTATTTAAATGTCTTCCATCTTTTTTTATCCCTCTTGAGATGACTTCTTTCCAGCTCTCTGATACTAATATCACATCTCTGAAATATTTGAAATCTCCTTTCCTGAAGTTGAGGGTGCATGTAGCTCTATGTTCAGCCTTCCTTTTCTTCCCTATCACAGTTTCTAAATCAGAGGGATGATTTCTTATCTAAGTTCCCTCCCTCCCTGCTCTGATTCTATTGTTTCTCTTATTGGTGAGAACCACTCAGAACAGCACCCTCCTTACTGATCTCTCCAACTTTTGAAGGAAAAACTGTCACCAAATAGAAAATTTCTTGTTTTATAGTATGTTTCCTTCCCTAGAGTCATGGGATTTCTTCTCATAAGTGTGTGTGTTCTTAATGCATAAATGCAATTCTACACCTATGCCTCTCACATATCTCTTCTTGATCTTGCTCCTTTTAAGGAAGGCACACCCTTTTAACACCATATTCCAAAATCCAATAATAGGTTTCATGCCATAAAAATTCTAGGAATCCTTAACAGGTTAAATTCGTACTTGCATTAAATTTTCTAGTTCATTTTCCTTGTTCCCCAGACTTTGTGCATTTTACATAGATGACTTAATTGATGGATTGTATTGCCGATTCCTTTCTTGTATTTTATGTCCTGTGAATTTCTGGGTGTTTCAACTGTACTTATTCTATAGCTACCATGTAAGAATCCAATCTGGTAAACAAGGGGAGGCATTTTTTTCTTCTTGACTCCATTTTCCCTGAAGGGGACTTTGGGAAATGTGTGTTTACTAGCCCTTCCTTGTGAGGAGCTCTCCATCCCTGGCTGGGAACTTATCAATCCTATTTCCAGATGTTCACTTTTCAGTGTAATTGAACAAACATTTTTAAAGCATTTTCTGTGTGTAAAACACTGTTCCAAGGATTAGGGACGCAAAAATCAAAATGAATCATTTCCTGATCTTTTATCTAATTATCTATCTATCTATCTATCTATCTATCTATCTATCTCTATCTATCTATACATCATCCATCTGTCATCTCTCTCTCTCTCTCCCCCCCTCTATCTATCTCTGTAAAGTCTTGCTTTCTGAAGCAGAGATGAAAACACCACCTATTTTTGCCCTTCACGTCTTTAGTTTCCTTCCAAACATTTTGGTGTCTTTAGCGAGATGTTCCAGATTCCTTCTGGCAGCATCATTGAATGCCTTTCTGAGACAACAGAAGTGAGTCACACCATTTGACAAGTGGCAGAAGTTTCTGTCATTCTTCAGCATGTATGCCTCAGGAAGACAGAGGATGTCTCTATTATCATAGACAGGGAGATGACTAGTTGCTGTAGAACCACCTCTCTCTTCTCTGACTCTTCCTGAATCTTCACTCACATATACCTCTGAATTGAAATATATTTTTCTCTCCTTGGAAGATTACTCATGAGAGGGAGCAGCTCATTTCCTTTTGGAAATAATCTCATATCTTTCACTTGGCCCCAGGTGTTTTGTGGGCCTTCTTCCCTTTCTCTTCTGTGTGAAATTCATGACCTTTTGCCTTTAATGCTGTTAAGGATTCCCCTCTGCCTCCTCATGACCTTTCACATCTTCATTGTTTTCTTAGTTTTTTGCCTGGACCACATGACCCACCTTCACTCTGATTCCAATACTTCCTTGAAAAACCTTTCATATTTCACTAAAAAATAAGGAAATTTGTATAGCATCCCATCTTATTTCCTCTTCTTCATCTCACATCTTTTGGAAGCATTCCTTTCACTATCTCCTCCATTCCCCCTGTCTTATTTAATGAGATGACCTTTTTCCTGGCCAAGGCTAAGCCTTCTGCCTGCATGAGTGTATCAGCAAGCGCCCCAGCACACCCAGGATGGCTGCTAGCACAGCTTCTCAGATCTGCTTTTCTAAAGGAAAGCAACTCAAAATGGGTTAACAGTCTCACTTTAATCAATCAAACACATATCATTTTCCTAGTTCAGGGGAAAAAGTCAGCACCCTGAACTTCAGAGAATACAAACAGAAGTTACAACAGAAAATAACACAATTTAGCAGACAGGGCTTCCAGCTGTCTGACCATTATATCCATACCTAGTTGAGAAGCACCAACATCTGGGTTTTCAAAGCTGGGGGGGCTCAAAGGCAGCCCAGAGTCTCATCTGACCAAATTATACAACTCTTCTCAAAGTGAGCCCCAAAGCAAAACCTCACATCAGGATACATACATATATGCATATATACATATATCCATGTGACCACATTCAGCCTATTAGGGGGCAGAGTATATTTTCAAAGCAGGGAAGGTTCCCAGATTCACTTAAGCCCATCTGGCGCCCAGGGGCAGGGAAGGTCTTCAGATGACCATTATCATTACAATGAGTGATCTCATTCCACCCCTCTCCTCTAGCATACTTTGTCCTCTGTCATCTCCCCTCCCTCATTTATCTTGAATCTTTCTCGGCCTACTGGTTACTTCCCCACTGCCTACAAATATCTTTTCCAACCTCAAAATCATGGAAACAAAGCAAACAATATAAAACAAAAATCCTTCACTTAATCTAACCAATCTCACCACAACTGGGCTGTCTACAATCATTGCCTCCACTTCTTCCTTCTCTTCCTCTCTTCTAAATCCTCTGACATCTGGCTTCTAACTTCATTCTTCTCATCACTCAACCAAAATCAGACTCTCCATAATTGCCAGTGATAGTAATAGCTGAATCTAATGGCCCTTTCTCATCCTTGACCTCTCTGAGTCTTTCACATTGTTGATCACCCATTTTTCTTGCATTCTGTTCTCTAATTTCCCTCCCCCTCCCCCCCCCCCCACTGATCTTTCTTCATTCTCTTACCTTTGTGAGCACTCCTCGGGCTCCTTTGCTGGATCCTCCTCCAGATCATGCTCATTCTATCACTCCCTAATGTTTTCCTTCTGAGGATAGCTTCCATTTACTTTTTGTTCAGCTAAGGAATGATTGCTTCTATATTCACATATACATAGTCGTTTTCATGTTGTCTCCTCCATTAGATTGGGAGCTCCTTGAGGGCAGGGACAATGTTTTTTGTCTTTCTTTGTGCACCCAGTGCTTAGTTCAGTTCCTGGCACACAGTAGGCACTTAATAAATGCTTTTTGATGAACTAGTCATTGGGTGCCCTGGACCATTTCTTCCCCCACTTTGCACAAAATAGGAAAAACTGGCTAAATGACTTTACATGTCCATTCCCTTTTGTACTAGGAATCAGGTTCAAATATGATGACCTGCTGAAAATAGGCATATTAATATTGACATCTCATGAATTGCACCAAATGTTCTACCTCTCTAATTTAAGTCAGGAAGTCTGACCACATTCTGGGCAGGAAGTCAGAACCATGGATTGCTTTGTGAAGAAATTCCATGCCAATGTTTGCAAGGATAGGGGGCTGAAAGGATAGAATGAACTTCATTGGAAAGAGACTGGCACTTACTGCCTGGGGGACCTTGGGAAAGCCAGCCACCTTCCTTAGACCTCATCTTCCTCATCTGCAAATAGAGGACTTGGATTAGCTGGCCTCAGAGTTTCCTTCCAGAGGTAGACCTGTGAGTCTATGAACAGGAACCAAGTTTTTGGAGTCAGGATTGTTGGGATTAAGTTCCCAGCTCTGCCATGTTCTATCTCTATACATCTTGGCAAGCCCCTTACTGGTTCTGAGCCTTGTGGAGATGTCACCCCATGCCTCACTAGACTGTTGTGAGGAAAGTGCTTTGTAAAGGTCACTGCTCCAGACAGATGGATTCTCCTTGTTCTTGTTCAGCCAAAAAATGACTCTTCAAACTATGCCTTTGCATAGTTGTTGGACACATGACCTGTAGAGTTCCTCCATCAGAATATCATCAGCCTTGGACAGATTCAGCAAATGGACTGTTCCCAGAATTGAATGGGGGAGAAAGAATGCAGTTAGGTAACACAGTGAACAAAGCCATAAATTTGGAGGCAAGAAGACCTGAGTTCACATACTGCCTCAGACACTCACTGTCTGACCCTGGACAACTCACTTAACCTCTCTGTTTTCTCACCTGTGAAATGGGAATAACCATACTTCCTCCTAGGGGTGTTGCGAGGATCAAGATTTGTAAAGAATTTGGTCGCTTTGAAGCCCTGAACAATTGCTAGGTATTATCATAGTACCTTGGGTTATTTGGGGAGAAGTACATAATTCTTTTAATACATTTAAGCTTTTCCTTAAAACAAGGAGCTGGGTTTTTTTTGTTTTTTGGGGGTTTTTTTGCTACACATGCTCTTCCAGTGAAATTACATGCCTGGAATGCATGGAATTCTAATATCTCTGAAAATGGAAACTAAGGGTCATGTAGAGGGCAATAGAGAGGTACCTGGTAGGCATTAGCCAGCTGTAACATGTTACAAATGAGGAATTCTGCAGGAGAAACAGTGCCCAAGACACCTCTGGTGAGTGTAAAAATGGGAAAAAGAATATGGTCTGGTGAAGTAAGAATCTGGAAGAACCGATGGGAAAGCATTGTGACTATCAATATACAGGTACAATCAAGAAGCCAGAAGGAGAGTCCCCAGCATGCTGGACAGAGCCCTAAGGCAATAGCTGGCACATGTGGCCCAAGGATGCCTGGGATGGGGAGTGGTGGACTTCGGGTCTGCAGCTTTGGATGAGATTCCATATCCATTGGTGTGGGAGAACATGGAGTTTAAGAAATGGTCTTGGAAAGCCTGTTGGGATGTGGAGAAGAACAGTTTCTGTGGGTGTAAATTACCTGTGCATGCTTGAAGAGAGCCCCTTTCCTACCATCCATTACCATTTATGTTCTTTTCTCCCTCAGTCATTCTTCTTTAATCTATGCTGTCTTGGAAGGAAAGACAGCGAGGTGGCCAGGGGATAGAGTGCTGGGCCTGGAGTCAGAGTCATCTTTGTGAGTTTAAATCCAGCCTCAGACATGTAACAGCTGTGTGACCCTGGTTAAATCACTTAATCCTGTTTGCCTCAGTTTCCCCATTTGTAAAATGAGCTGGAGAAGGAAATGGCAAATCACTCCACTATCTCTGTCAAGAAAACACCAAATGGTATTACAGAGTCAGATAAAAGTGAAAATGACTAAAACAACAACAAATCTTTGGAGAAGAGATTGCTAAGCACAATTCCACATCAATCCTAGCCTATCCAAATTGTTGTGAAAGTCCAAATAAGTAGAATTAGACTGGAGATGGAATGAGAATGTCAGCAAACCTAGAATATCACGAACAATGCTCTGCTTTGATGAGAGAGAGATATATACCCCAAGTATGTATAAGGTAATTATTCTGATGGGGCCACAAGCAGCTAG
This sequence comes from Pseudochirops corinnae, assembly GCA_028646515.1. Taxonomy (NCBI): domain Eukaryota; kingdom Metazoa; phylum Chordata; class Mammalia; order Diprotodontia; family Pseudocheiridae; genus Pseudochirops; species Pseudochirops corinnae. The sequence continues at coordinate 3,667,834 of CM053585.1, read as the reverse complement.
GAGTCAGCAGTGACTTCATGCAGACTGTGGCCCTTGAGCTAAGTCTTGAAAGTAACAAGGGAGTCTGAGAGACAGGAGGAGGAGGTGCCCTCCAGGCATGAAGGATGATGGAAAACCTGGGCAAAGGCCATAGAATAGGAGACACTGTGTCCTGAGTGAGGAACCACAAAGCAACCAGTTTGATTGAACTGTGCAAAGGGGAGTGCTGTATGCTGTAATAAGGATGGAAAGTCAGGTCAATGCCAGGTTGTGAAGGGTTTACCACGGCAAACAGAGGAAGTCAGAATTAGATTTTCTCCCACTAGAACAAACTTCCTTCACTAACAAAGCACTCAAGGAGCTCTGTGTGATGTCCCTCGACTGATGCAGATCATGACCCATCAGTGCCTGGGTATCCTGCCCAACATGCCTCCATGGCCTCTTGTAAGTACACCACAGTGTCCACCCCTGGTGCTGGCATCCAGCCCTATTGCTGTAACCCCTGATTTCTCCTGACCTTACAAGGATACCAGAGGAGGTTGTGTGCTGTCCACCATTTGTCCCTCACTCTTGTCACTTGCTATCCCATCTTTGGCTCTGTCTGCTTCTCTGAGGAGGACCCTCCCTCATTGTTTCTATTTCTCTATGTACCTAACTGCTCACGCCCACAATGCATCTCTCCACTGCCCCCTGAGCAGTCCTCAGCTCACATTCTTCAGAGGCTGTGATGTTCCATGACACAGAGTCACACAACAACGTGGGGAAAAAGCTGTTATCAAAAATGATGGCTCTTTGTTACCAGAAGGAGGGAGAGCCTCCTCTTTCTCATGGCTCCTCCTTCCACCCATCGTTCCTCATTTTGCCCCTGCAGCCAAGCAGCATTTGGTTCATTTTTTTTCCATGATAGACCTCCAAATACCTGAACTCAGCTTCCTGGAAACTCTACCTCCCACCCTTCTACCACAATCTGTACCAAATTCTGTCTTCTGTCTGTGAAGAGAGTGCTGGACTTGGAAGCAGAAATACCTTAATGCAAATCCTGCCAGTTTTGAGAAATCAGCAAGATGGACACATTCTGATAAAAGTAAAGGAGAATCCTGGTAAAGGAAGGAAGAAGTACACATGACAGTTGGGGTGGGGTGGGGGGTGAATCACAAACTCAAGAAAAACTGGGGCTGAGGGAGCCAAGAGGTGGGCAGTGCTAGCAGGCTGCAAGTCCAATAGGAGAAGACCAAGAGAACTCAGGCCATCTTGGGCCACATCAAAAGTGTTCTAGGAGCCAGGAATAAGTATCACGGATTTCAATTGGTGGGGACCCCATAGACTTCACACCTAACCAGAGCTGGCAAGTAAACTGAGGCACAGATAGAGAAATGAAATGACTTGTCCAGGGTCACACAGGTATTAAGTGTAATGAGGAAGGAGGTGAACCCAGGTCTTCCTGATGCGAAGTCTGGATCCTCATCCATTACACCATGCTGCCTATAGTGAGTGATTCTGATAGTACTAACTCTTAAATTTATAGAATTTAATGTTTTAGAAACACTTTACTCATGTAATTTCATTTGACCCTCACAACAGCCCTGGGAGGGAGGTGCTAGTATCGTCACCATCTTACACTGAGGAAACTGAGGCAGGCAGCTATAGAGTGATTTTCCCAGCTTCACACAGACATCAAATGACTCCGAGTCTAGAGTTTAATCACTGCACCACCCAGGTGTCTCGCAAGTGGAGAAATCCCCCAAGTTTTATGAGTTCTGAGCATCCCATTTCAGGAAGAGCATAGATCAGCTAGAGAGATCCCATAAGAGAGATGGGGCAGGGAAGGACCTCAAGTTCAGGAAGATCACTTAAAGGAAGTGGAAGTATTCAGCTTTAAGAAGAGGTGACTCAGGAGCAGGGGAGAGCCGGCCTCAAGTATTTGAAGAACTGTTGTATGGCAAAGGAATTTGCCTGATTCTCCTTGGCCCCACAGGACAGAGCCAGGAGCATTTGGGGGCCAGGGTGCAGGGAAAATGCCATGACATCTGCACTGCAGAGTTCTGTTCATGAGGAATCTTTGAATGGGCTTCTGCCTCAGGAAGTAGGAGCTTCCCTTCCCACTGGAGACTTCAAGAAATGGCTCAACAACTCCTTGTTGGAGATACCATTGGTCAGGAGGAGAGTAGTCTCAAGGGCCATGGAGGTTCCTTCCATCTCGGATATTCTGATAAAGAGAGGCGTAGATACAGGCAGGTAGATATTTACATCTCTTGTATCTATGCATATAGATCTAAAGATAGGTAAATATACTAATATCTCTATCCATCCATCATTATTTTTTGGTCATTTCAGTCCTGTCTGACTCTCTGACACTTTTGGGGTTTTCTTGGCAGAGATACTGGAGTGGTTTGCCGTGTCCTTCTCTGGCTCATTTTGCAGATGAGGAAACCGAGGCAAACAGGGTGAAGTGACTTGTTCTATATTCTGTTCTCTGTATATATATATTCCATATGTGTATATGTATGCATATGCATATATAGACATGTGGACATATGCATATATACATACATGTACACATACATGCAGATATAAACGCACCTATATATGTATATATAGGTGTGTATATATATGAAGAATGTGAGGAGGTCAATGAGCAGGCTAAGACTCACCAATAAGATCTCCAAAGAACGAGGGTGAAGGAAGTCACCTAAGAAATGTATGAAGGGGATAGCAAGACTTGGTCTCATGATGAGGGGCAAAGGCAGCCAAGGATGGACAGAGTCCTCCAGTGGCCTCTTCCTGATGTCAAGACAAAGGGAGCCCTCAGGAGGGTACAGAGGATGAGGATGAGCACTGGACAATATGAACAGACGTGGGTGGGAGGGAACATTGATGACCTCACCCAACTACAAGCATGTATGAAGCTCTTAGGCCCAATATGAGGGGGGCAGGGATGCTAAAATAGAAATGGGGAAATTACCAATCCATTAAAGTCTTTGTGCAAACATCTCTTCAGGTCTTCTAGAGTGGGTAGTCACCCCACTTCCAGCATGATGTCTGTCTTAAACTTCACTTTCAAGCTCTCTGTTTCCCTTCTCTGGATGACACTGTACTGTTACAGTCATTTTGAAGGAAATCATTTGATGAAGCAAAAGAGGGGGAGAGAGAGAGAGAGAGAGAGAGAGAGAGAGAGGGAGAGAGAGAGAGAGAGAAGGGAAGAAAAGAAAAAGAAAGAAAGAAAGAAAGAAAAAGAAAGAAAAGAAAAGAAAAGAAAAGAAAAGAAAAAAAAGCAAAGAAAAGTAAAGAAAAGAAGCAAAGAGTTTCTCATTTGGCTAAACTAGCAATGGTGATTGCCTTTTGAGCAGTCATCTTTCAGCTCCAGTCCACAGCCACAAGGAACCTGTCCAGGGTGCTCAGAGCCTTTCCACTGAAAGGTCCCTCCAGGGCTGCAGGGAGCTGTCCCTCCTTCAGGACCTCTGCCTTGGCCCCAGGGCTCTGCGCTGCCTGCTCCCTTGCTCCTCACACAGATACTGGCTGTGCTGATGGAGGAGCATGCCAAACACCTCCTTGAGGGAGCCCTTGTCCCTCCCTCCATCTCACGCCCTACTGAGCCATTCTGTGCTTTCTGAGAGAAGGAGCCTGCATTATTGCAGCTTCATCTGTATTGGAAGCCAGAACTTCTGATAGATGAGAAATGGGCCTATCATGTTTTCCTTTGGTTACCTAAGAAACTATCTTCACAACAGAAGCCCTCGTAAATACTCTGGAGATGCAGCAGAGGTTCGCGTGTGCTCCCTGGCAGTGCCGTGTGGATTGTCTGGCCCGCGTTCAGCCTCAGAAGACAAGCTGGCCAGGACTGCCAGGATTCGATTACGCTTGACCTTGACCCTTGGCTCCAGCTAGTAACCACTTGCACTCCTTCCAAAGAGGGGAAAAGTGTGCCCCCTTCCCGGCTCCCATCACCTCCTCCTGTCCCCAGTCCACCATCGCCCCCCTTGCTGACTTTAACTTCTGGACCTGAACAAAGAGCTTGGATCGAGGGGATTGGGGATAAACTCCAACCCTGGCTGCATGACCTTGGCCAGTCCCTTGTGTGGGATCCAGGTTCTTCACCTCTATGATGAGTGTCACTGTCCCCCAGCCACTGGACTCCCTTGATTGCTGACAAGAGACTGATTTACAAACAAGGGGCTCAGAAGCAAGATTTTTATTTTCAGTTAATTTGTTTTGTTTTTTAACATCCTCTCGTCCTTCAAATTCTGTGCCTCCAGGATGCTCTCCTACTTCATGGTCACTCCAAGTGATGAGAACAGCAGCCTCCAAAACCACCACCACAATAACAACCACACAACAGCTGCGATAGTAACCACAACCACGACGACAATGGCCACAGCAACAACCACAACAATTACAACACAACAGCCTCAACAATGACAACAGCAGCAGCCACCACAACAACCACCACAACCATCACAACCTCAACAACAATGACAACAGCAGCAGTCACAACAATAAGCCAGTATTTTTGTTCTCTTCTTCTCAACTCTCAGGTGTTGTTTTCATTGAATTACAGATGATGAGAAACGCTGCGGGGAGCGGAGGGGGGGGGGGGGGCGGGATCTGTTTGCTCTGTTTATCCCCAGGGCCCAGTGTTCACTGAGCAGGTAACAGATGCACCTTCTTGAAGTCAGAGGTCGTGGTTCAGTTACTTTTCTATCCCTTCCTTCCCCTGCTCAGTGACACACATGTGCTCGCAATAAGGAGGCGCTTATGTTATCTGCTCAATGATGACGATGCTGAGAATCAGGCCAAGAGGAAGCATGTTGAAGTCTTTCCTGTGCATCAGGCATTGTGCTCAGTGCTGGGGATGCAAAGAAAAAGAGAGCCTGCCTTTCAGGAGCTTCTATTCTAAGCAGGGAGACCTATACTAAATAGATTCAACAGAGAACAGGTAGAAAGTACCCTGGGAAGGGGTGGCTCCAGCAACTGACAGGATGTGGAGATGCTTCCCACAGAAGAAAACCTGGAGCCGACTCATGACAGAATCCAGGGATTCCCAACGGTGAGGAGGGAACACCTGAGGCCTGGGGCACAGAACCGTAGAAAGGCACAGAAAGTAGAAATGAGGAGAAGGAGGCCATTAGGGTGGGGCTATAGGGTTTGTGGAGGAGAGTAACATATAAGAAAACCATAAATATCATTGGGACCAGGTTGTGAAAAGCTTTCCAAGACAAATAAGTGAATCCATATTTGATCTTAGAGGACATAGGGAACCATGAGAGTTTATTGAATAAGCAGGGGGAGGGAGATGACACGATTAAACCTATGTCTTGGGAAAACCACTTTGGCACATGGAGGATGGATTGGAGGGGATCTTCCAACAGGAAGATCAATTAAGAAATTTTTGCAATCATCCAGGGGAGGGGTAAGGAAAGCCTGAGCTAAGACGGTACCTGTGTGAAAAGAGAAAAAAGGGGATTGTGTATGTATGTATGTATGTATGTATGTATGTATGTATGTGTGTATACACACATATAATATGTGAATGTTACACATGGGGATAGAAATGTCAAGATTTGACAACTGATTGTATATGGGGGCTAAGTGAGAGTGAAGACTCCAAGGTGATACTGGGACTGACTGGGAACTTGGATGATTGGGAAAATGATGATGCCCTTGATGAAAATAGAGAAGTCAGGAAGGTGGGTGAGTTTTGGGGAAAAGACAAATTTTGTTTTAAGCATATTGAGTCTGAGATGATTCTAGAAAAGTTAGATCAAAACATGCAATAGGTAATTGGCAATGTGGACCTGGAACTCAGGAAGACTAGGACTGGATGAATTGATCTGGAAATCATCCGCATAGAAATAATGGAACCTGTGGAAGCTGACAATATCACCAAGTGAGAAAATATAGAGTGAAAAGCAAAGGAAACTTAGAACAGTCTTGGGGAACACTCATAGTGAGTGTCACCTGGATAAAGATCCATCAAAGGAGATAGAGAAGAGGTCAGTTAAGTAGGAGGAAAAACCCCGGAGAGCAAAAATGGTCTAGGAGAAGAGGGGGATCAACTGCGGCCAACATTGCAGAGTGTTCCAAAAGGAGGACCAAGAAAAAGGCATCATGTTTAAGTAATGAAGACATCATTCACAGATATATTGAACAAAAACAACAACAATGCTGGGGAGGCGAGGACTGGTTTTGTGGGTAGCAAGCCCACCTTGGATTAGGACAAGCTGGGCTCAAGCCCTAGCAGTTACTCATGCTATGATAAGTCACATTTTTATTGAGTCACAACCTCTCTCAGTGACCCAGTCAAATCTCCAAGACTGTCAGTCATAGATAAAATGTCTATATGCTTTAGAGAATGGTGCTTCTGCATTCTCCTACATCAATAAAATCAGTAAGACAGGAAAATAAGAAATAAAATTTCCATTTCTATAAGTCAATCTGTAAAAAGTACCTAGCAATAGGGTGGGAAATTCTTGGAATGGCAATAGAAACTAATAGGGATTACAGAGGCTAGAGAACGGTACATTAAAGATGGTGGATTAGGAGCAACCACTCAACTGAACATTCTCAACATTCCTCTCCAAACAACTTTAAAATAACTCTTCAAATCAAATTTTGGAGAGTCAACAAAATGTCACTGTGAGACATTTTTCTAGCCTATGACAATTTAGGAGGCAAAAAAAGGTCTATAACACAAAGGTAGAAGTGAGCCTTCTAAGTATCAGCAACAGCACTCTTTGGCCTTGGAAGTTCTGTGACAGTGGTGGCAGAAGCAGCAGCTGTAGAAATTCTCAGCCCAGAGACCATAAGGGGTTCAAATAACTCTTCAGAAACAGATTACTGGCATTGATTGGTACTTCTATTGCCCATACACAGTTCTGGGTTGCAATTCCAAGGCAGAGAGGAGCTCTAGGGGTCAGTCACAAGGGAGTATGGTCCTTGTCACAATTCCAGGGCCAAAAATGGCATTAAAATTTGCAGATTCAGGGGAACAGGGTAAAGACCAGAGCAAAGACCAATAGAGTAATGACCATAACTCTCTCCAGATCATACCATATTGCAGGCGCTGAAAACTTGTAGATGCCAAAGCTAGCTCTAAAAATAGCAGCACAGAAAAGACTGAGGCTTGGGAAAGTGCTTCCACACCCTCAGGTAAGAGCAGCCCAACTTTAATATAGAGTTCAACATTAAGAAAGAGGCTGGAAAATGAGCAAATAGCAACAACAACAACAACGAAAACTTGCCCATAAAAACCTACTATGGTGGCAGGGAAGACCAAGACATAAACACAGAAGTCAATAATGTTAAAACAGCTACAAGCAAAGCATCAGAGAAAAATGCTAATTGGATCCAAGCCCAAAAAATTTTTTTGAAATAGTTAAAGAAAGAAATAACAGTGGTAGAGAGAAAAATTAGGAAAAGAAATGAGAGTGATGGAAGAATTTTATGTAAAGGGGATTAACAGCTTGGTAAAAGAGGCACAAAAAATTGAAGAAAATAGCACCTTAAAAACAGAATTGGTCCAATGGTTTAAAAAAAAGTACAAAAGTTGACTGAAGCAAAGAACTCTTAAAAAGTAGAATAGGCTAAATGGAAAAGAAGGTATAAAAGCTCACTGAAGAAAATATTTTCATAAGAATTGGAAATTAACAGATAGAAGCTAATTACTCCATGAGACATCAAGAAATAATAAAGTACAGTTAAAAGAATGAAAAAAATAGAAGAAAATGCGAAATATCTCATTGAAAACACAACTGACCTGGAAAATAGGTCTAGGAGAGATAATTTAAGAATTATTGGGCTTCCTTAAAGACATGATCAAAAAAATAGTCTAGACATTATATTTCAAGAAATATTTAAGAAAAACTGCCCTGATACCTTAGATCCAGAAGATAAGACAAAATTCAAAACAATCCACTGATCACCTACTGAAAGAGATTTCAAAATGAGTGCTCCAAGCAATGTTATAGCCAGATTATGGAACTCTCAGATCAAAGAGAAAACATTACAAACATCCAGAAAAAAAAAATATCATGGAACACAGTCAGGATCACATAAGCAACTTACATGTTAAAAGACTAGAGAGCTTAAAATATGATATTGTGGAAAGCCAAGATTGTAACAAGAATAACTTTCTCAGCAAAGCTGAGTATTATCCTTCAGGGGGAAAAAAATGTTTAATAAAATAGAAAAGTTTCAGACATTCCTGATGAAAGGACCAGAGCTGAATAGAACATTTGACATTCAAAAAAAAAAAATAGACTTAAAAGAAGCAAAAAAGGTAAATATGAAAGAGTAATCACAAGAGACTCAATAAAGTTAAACTGTTTACATTCCTATATGGGAAGATGATATATGTAACTCCTAAGAACTTTAACATTACTAGGGCAGTTAGAGGAATCTGTATACACAGAGAGCATGAAAGTCAATTATGCTGGAATGATCTCTAACAAAAAAATGAAGGGGTGAGAAAGAGGGATATACTGGGAGAAGGGGGAAGAAAGAGGTAGAATGGGGCAATTTTTCTCACATAAAAGAGGCATGGAAAGAAGAGTTTTTATATGGGGGAAGAAAATGGGGGTGGTGTCATAGACAATGCTTGAACCTCATTCTCACCAAAACTGGTTAGAAGAGGGAGGAATGTGTCTATCATTCCTCACACACTCACGCACACACACACACACACACACACACACACTCATTCAGTTGGGTATGGAAATATATCTTACCCAATAGGGGAATAGAAGGGAAGGGGATGTGAGAAATGGAGGGAATGATAAAAGTGAGATTCGATTAAGGGAGGCAGTGTCAGCAGCAAGACAAACTGTTGAGGAGGGACAGGGTAAAAAGAGAGAAAGAAGGATAAACAGAAGAAGGTGGAATGGAGGGAAATGCACAGTAAATAATCGTAAATGAATTTGAATAAGATGAGCTCACATATGAAGTGAAAGGGGAAAACAGAATGGATTTGAAACCAGACTCCAACAATATATAATAATAAGAGACACGCTTGAAACAGAAAGACAGAGTTAAAACAAAGGGCTGTAGCAGAATCGAGTATATTTCTGTTGAAGTAAAAAAGGCAGGCGTAGCAATCATGATCTCTGTCAAAGCAAAAGTAAAAATAGACCTAAGTAAAAGGAATAAGCAGGAAATCTACATAAAAGAAATGACAAATGCTGGAGGGCAAGAGGGAAAATAGGTAATATACTACTAAAATGTTGGTAGACTTGTGAACTGTCCAATCATTCTGGAGAATAATTTGGGACTGCACTCAAAGAGCTATAGAACTATGCATACCCTTTGATCCAGCAATATGACTATTAGGTTTGTTTCCCAAAGAGGTCAAGGGAAAAGGAAAAGAACTTATATCTACAAAAATAGTTACAATAGCTCTACTTGTGGTAGCAAAAAATGGAAATTAAGGGGATGCCCATCAGTCAGAGAATGGCAGAACACTATTGTGGTATAAGAAATGATGAAGGGGGAGGTTTCAAAGGGGAAAAAGTGACACCTTTCTAAATCGATGCAACGTTAAATGAGAATAATTGGGAGATCATTTAAAAGCAAAGTTGTAATCATGATAATGCACTGAGAAAGATTCGGATGCCCTGATCAATCAAGTGATTGAAGACAGTTCCAAGGGATTCAGGACAAAAAAAAATGCTCCCACCTGCGGGGAGAAAACTGATGTACCCTTGAGTGCAGAGGAAAGCATGATGTTCTCATTTTCTGGGTTTTTCTTGCTTTTTGTGATATGGCTAACATGGAGATATGCAGCTCATGATTTCATGGGTATTATTGACAGCATTTGCTTACTTTCTCTCTGAGTGCAAGTAGGGGAGGAGAGAGATAAGGAGAGAATTTGAAACTCCAAATTTAAAAGGAAAAAATGTGAAAAATAGTTCTTTTTTTTTTTTTAAAAGAAAAGCTAATAAAACTAGTGACTCTCTCTTTCTGGTTCTTATCCTTTTGTGGGTGGCGCCTTTCTTTCCCATTTCCTTCCAATAGACATGGTTTGCTCTCTCTAATCAGTCATTGGGCTCCTCTATGAGGAGAAAGGTTTCCCTTTCTGGTCTATAACAAGAAGAACACTGGGAAGGAGTAAGCCTGAGGATCCCTCCCTCCCTCCCTCCCTCTCTTCCTCATTCTCTCTCTCTCTCTCTCTCTCTCTCTCTCTCTCTCTCTCTTTCTCTCTCTCCATCTCCCTCTCTCCTCCTCTCTTTGCCCCTCCACCACTCACTACCTCTCCCTCTTTACCACAGTTACATTTAAATCATGAGATACACAGAGAAAGAACACAATGTCAAGCCACATTTTTTCTTGGATAAACTGCTTTCAAATATGAATGCAAGGGGCAGCTAGGTGGCACAGTGAATAGAGCACTGGCCCTGGAGTCAGGAGGACCTGAGTTCAAATTTGACCTCAGACATTTAACACAAAACCAGCCATGTGACTTTGGGCAAGTCACTTAACCCCAATTGCCCTCAAAAAAGCAAAAAAATTTTAAAAAAAACTTAAAATATGAATGCAATAGGAAGTAAAATGGACTCTTAATACACAATAATTGTGCAGTCCAGTCCTCTCAGGAACTCAGAGGCAAAGACTAAAGAAAGGAGTGGGGTCTGGATCTCCTTTGAATATGCCTCTTGGTCTGGGATCCCAGTTGCTGTCCCCATTCTGCTTCCTGAAATAACCCCCTTCTCAGTCTCCTGCCTTACTGCTTGTCTCTTGTTCCCTGTAGGCTCCTCTCATGCACACCAGTTCAGCTTGCTGCTTGCCCAGGCCAAGCCAGCCTTTACTTCTGGGTACCTGGCATTGTCATTGATGGGGGCAACAGGTGCCATGGTGATCTTGGCTCTTTCCATGGCCCCAGGACTCCTCTGCTCGCTCAAGACCCACACTCTCAGATCTTACTGTTTCTTTCCTGAGGCTTCACCCCAACTCTGCCCAGAGGAGTGGGGGACGGTCCCAATGGCTCTCCAGTGTGTGCTTGGGATAGAAGTCCCTGTCCTCCAGGAGACAGCATCTATATGACCCTGTTACAAAAACAATGCAAAAATTTCTCTCCCTCACTGTAGTTAAAAGAATGATGAACCTTGGAGAGAGCAAGGGTTTCCCAAAAACCCCAGCAACATTGGAGGCAAGTCTGGAGCCTGTGTTTTCTTCCTCTGAGACCACTGTGTTCTTTTCAATTGAGTTAGGGTTGTGTCCAACTGTAACGCCATGCACTAGCAGATTCCCAAAAGAATGCTACTGTGAACAGCTCTTAAGGTTCTGATTACACAGTATAGTGAACACTCCATTTATTCCATTACAAATCAGGGCAAACATTCACAATATATCACAATATAATATCCAAAACATTAAATCTTATCACAGAAAATCACAACATGGTGTTCACAACAGCATAACATTAGAATGGCCACATAGTTTTCACTACAGTGACTACAATATTTAGAACAAAGAACAAAAGAATAATCATCTGGTTTCCCTAAGGGGGGAAACCCTTCTTACTTAATCATTCAGTCATTTTGCAATACAATAATCAATCTTCCACTCATGGGGCAATCATAGATTAACTTAATCAGTCACTTACCTAACAATAAGTCACTAAGTTTCATTAAACACTAAATACAATCATTAGAAAATTACACAAACCCTCCACCCCTTGGTGTCTAGTACACTTCAATTTCATCATGCATCCAAGGGGAGGCCTTTTCTTATCCTTGACTCCAGGTGGACTTGTGGATTCCCTGGATCCCCTTCCATGGTCCC
>CM053585.1:3612282-3655583 GCA_028646515.1 Pseudochirops corinnae | reverse complement strand
GAGCTCTTCTTAAATACACACACACACACACACACACACACACACACACACACACACACACACATATTCCCTTCAACTGTCCTCGTACTGAGAAAAGTCTCCTGAGATACAATTTTAGTTTTTCCATGTAGGAATGTAAATAGTTCAATTTTAATAAGTTCCTTATGATTTCTTTTTCCTGTTTACCTTCTCATGCTTCTCTTGCTTCTCGTATTTGAAAGTCAAATTCTCTGTTCAGCTCTGTTTTTTTCATCAAGAATGCTTAAAAATCCTCTATTTCATTGAATGACCATATTTTCATCTGAACCATTATACTCAGTTTTGCTGGTTAGGTGATTCTTGATTTTAATCCTAGATCCTTTAACCTCCAGAATATAATATTCCAAGCCCTTTGATCCTTTAATGTAGAAGCTTCTAGGTCTTGTGTTATCCTGATTGTGTTTCTACAATACTCGAATTGTTTCTTCCTGACTGCTTTCAGTATTTTCTACTTGATCTGGGAACTCTGGAATTCAGCTATAATATTCCTAGGAGTTTTCTTTTTGGGATCTTTTTCAAAAGGTAATAGGTGAATTCTTTCAATTTATATTTTGCCCTCTGGTTCTAGAATATCAGGGCAATTTTGCTTGATAATTTCTTGAAATATGGTGTCTAGGTTCTTTTTTGATCATGGCTTTCAGGTGGTCCAATAATTTTTTAATTATCTCTCCTGCATCTATTTTCCAGGTCAGTATTATTTCCAATGAGATATTTCACATTGCCTTCTATTTTTTCATTTGTTTGGATTTGTTTTATAGTATCTTGATTTCTCATAAAGTCATTAGCTTCCAATCACTCCAATCTAATTTTGAAGGAATTATTCTCTTCAGGCGAGTTTTTGAAATTCCTTTTCCATCTGGCAAATTTGGCTTTTTAAGGCATTCTTCTCCTCATTGTTTTTTTAAGCCTCTTTTGCCATTTGTGTTAGTCTACTTTTTAAGGTGTTATTTTCTTTAGTATTTTGGGGGTCTCCTTTATCAGGCTGTTGACTCACTTTTCATGATTTTCTTTCATCATTCTCATTTCTCTTCTCAGTTTTTCCTCCACTTCTTTTACTTGATTTTCAAAATTCTTCTTGAGCTCCTCCATGGCCTGTAACCAATTCATATTTTTCTTGGAAGCTTTTGATGCGGGAGTTCTGACTTCATTGTCCTCCTCCACTTCCATGCTTTGATCCTTTTTGTCCCCCAAAAAGGATTATATGGTCTGATTGTGCTTCCTCTGCTTGGTCATCTTGTCAGCCAATTACTTGACTTTTGAGCTCTTTGCCAAGGTAGAACTCTGTTTACAGAGTGGAGAGAGCTGTGTCCCAGATTGCTGAGGTTTTTGCAAATGTTGTCAGAGCTCTGAGGAGGGTGTCCTGTCTACACACACCCCAAGCTCTGGCACACTGGCCACACACTCCAGGACCACTACCACAGACTGCAATCTAAATCCAAGCAGGCCAAAGCAAGAGAGATTACCCTCTGAATAGTTGCATGGTCCCCCTACAATCTGCAGGCCAGGAGCTCTGGAGGCAGCCACAGGGTAGCAGCTGCACCCACAGTGCTTCTGTTCCTTTTGCCCTAGGCACAGGGGCCAGACAGTGCTCTTCCATCACCCGTTCCAACAGAGTTCCCCACTGACCTTTTACTTTCTCTTTGGCATTTATGCATTGAGAAGCTTGGAAATTGCTACAGCTTCTGGTGATTCACTTTTATGAAGTCTGCTCCTGCCCTTCTGTGCTGCTGGTTGGGCCCCCCCCCCCCCAGGTCTGGGCCTGCAGTTCATGTGGGACTGTGCTCTGCTGCCAGACCAGTGTGATAGACCCTACCTGTCAGTCTGCCGGGCTGCCTTCAGAGGGAAATTTGTTTCTCTCTGTCACTTTGTGGGTTCTGTAGCTCTAAAATTTGTTTAGAGTCATATTTTACAGTTAGTGGAGGTGGTTGGGGTGGAAGCTCAGACAAGTTCCTGCTTTTATTCTGCCATCTTGGTACCCCTGCCCCCAGCAAATTCTTTTCTTACAAAAAGTTGCGACAATGTCTTAATAATTGGTAGCCTTACTATAGTCTAGTGCTTTTGGCCACCTCTGGGTATAAGCCTATGAGCATCAAAGGAGCCCATTCCTCTCATGGCACAAATGCAGTCCATTCCCCATCTAACCAAAATTGCCAACAAGAACAGAGCTATCTGAGTGGGTGGGTGGGTAGAGCCGAAGCTGTTCTTGAAGCCAGAAGAGAAGAGACCAGTCGTCAGGGCCCAGTTCCACTGGCCAGCATGGCAGGGTTCCAGCTCAGTTCTGGAAAGAGGCATTTTCCCTGGATTCCACTACTTTGTGTTCTCGTACCAGGCTTGCTCCTCGAGGGCAAGAAACAGACCGTATGGCCTGTTGCAGCCTCCTTGGTGCCTTGCATAGAGGGGGCACTTACTTTTTTTTACTGCTTCTGGGACTGGATTGAACAAAGAACAGCAAAAAAGAAAGCGTAACCCAGGCTTTTTTCTTTCTTTTTTTTCCTTCTAAACTCATAAAAATGGAGGCCTTTTGCTCCTCCTCCTTCCCTCCTCCTCCCCTTCTTCCCCCTCCTCCTTCTCTCTCTCCTTCTTCTCACCTCCTCTCTTTCCTCCTCCTCCTCCTCCTCCTCTTTCAAAGGGTCACTTTGAGTAATGGGTGCTCTCTGCTCCCGGGCTGGAGGGGGATTGCAGGCAAGCTCCCTGGGCCTCAGCCTGATAAGGATCTCAGATGCATTGGAGTTAAACAAACATGAGTCCTCATCCAATTTGCTCCACTGTTTAGCTTAGCCTTGAAATAGAACATGTTAACGCTGTAATTGCACATTGTTGATGCTGGTTTGTATTTTGGGGGCCAGAACTGAAATGGATCTAAACACAGAGCTCTGGCTTCTGCTCCCAATCTTGCCTGCCTTTCAGACTGAGGCTAACTGGAAGGGGATCACAATGGGGAAGGCCCTGGAAGACACCCTGGCTCAGCACAAGACTGGAGAGGGCACATCCTCATGGCACGGAATGTGGTGAAAAGAAAGCAGCATCCACAAGCTTGGCTTCCGCAGGATGCTGTGTTTGGAGAGCCCATCGGACTTAACCTCAAACCAGTGGCTTGTGTGATGTTCCCAGAAAGCCCATGGGATCCTTTGCTCACCACTAACCACCAGAGGGAAGAACCAGAAGCAACAGGGATAAGGAGGGAGTCTCCGATACAAATTAAGACAATATTAAGACAAATAAAACAAAAGTTCCTAAATGTTAAGAAAAAAAAAAAAAAGAAAAAGAACAGGAGCAGGCTTCCTCAGTGGACCATTCTCTTCACTGCAGATCTTTAACCAAAGACTGAAAGGCATAGGATACACTGGGGATGCTTTTTCGGGGAGTGGGGGGAGCTTTTGTTGGGCTCTGTGGCTGATGAGTCCATCACGGCTCTCAGATTCTAGGAATCTATGCTTCTGTGCCACCATTTTTTTCCAGATGCCATCAATAGAGCGTGGAGTCAGGGACTTTTGTGCTTAGCGCAAAGGAAATAATGGTAATAGAAAGAGAGACAACAATGAACAATGTAAAAGAAACAACCACTGATCCAGAAAGACTTGGGTTTGAGTCCCACCTGCCCCTCATTAGCTGTGTCCATAGGCAAATCACTTAATTTATCTAAATCGAACTTTCATTCCTGGGACAGTAGTCATACTCATGAGTCTCCAGGGACACATGGCTCTGTTTCCCCAAGGCTGCTCTCAGATACTTCTCTCTCGTAAAGAGGGGAAACAAATCCAGCCGGTGCTGTTGTCATAAAAACAGCAGCTCACATGTCTTGACCACGGTCGTTCCCAAACCATGGGTTGTGGATTCCTACGGTGCCACAGAGTTATTACAAAGGAGTCCATGAATCCCTATGCACCCCAAGCTTTGCCATTTGGACCTTCACATAGTTCCAACAATATAGATCGCATAGCTCTGTTAAATGAATTGGCAAACAACCCTTCTGGAGACTGAATGAATAACATGTCTCACACATCTATGGATCCTGAATC
Source organism: Pseudochirops corinnae (assembly GCA_028646515.1). NCBI lineage: Eukaryota > Metazoa > Chordata > Mammalia > Diprotodontia > Pseudocheiridae > Pseudochirops > Pseudochirops corinnae. The sequence goes on along the minus strand of CM053585.1, from coordinate 3,651,525 downwards.
TTCAGATGTACCGAGATGCTGCTGTGATTGAAAACATACAAATGCATTGAGGAATGTTACAGAATCCATGGGAGCTTTGGCTCATCATACATTTTTTGCAATCAACAAAGTATAACCAATAAGTTGGAGAAGTTGTTTTTTTCCAATTTTATTTTCAGTTCCAGATTCTCCTCTTCTTCCTCTGCCACCCATTGAGAAGGCAAGAAAAACAAAGTTCATTACAAATATATATAATCACAAAATCTGAATTCCCTCATTAGCTGTATCTTGAGAAAAAAGAAAATGAAAAGGAAATAAGGGAGCAGAGGATCTGCTTCCATGTGTCCTGCATCCCTTAGACCTCTATTTGGAGCCGGACAGCATGTTTCACTGGGGGTCCTTGGGATTGGAATTGGTCATTGTGCGGATCAGTTGCTGATTCTTTCAGAGTTGATTGTCCTTGAAATATTGTCATTATATAAATCTTTCTCTTCGTTCTGTTAACTTCTTTCTGCATCAATGCAGGCAAATCTTCCTTGGTTTTTCTCAAACCCTCCCCTTCATCATTTCTTACAGCTCAATAGTATTCCATCATGTTCATATACCATATTTTGTTTGGTCATTCCCCAGATGATGAGTGTACCCTCAGTTTCCTAGTCTTTGCTGCCACAAAAAGAGCTTCTGTAAATATTCGTGTTCTTATGGAACTTTTCCTTATTTCTTTCATCTTGAAGAAGATCTTTTGATGTTACGTAGGAGTGCTTACATTCATTAAACATTAGTTAAGCAATTACTATGTTCTAGGCATTGTCCTAAGTTCTGGAAATACAAAGAAATAGGAGAGAAAGCCATCTTTGCCCTCAAAGAGCCTATATTATAATGCAGAGAAACCATATAAATATCTGGGTACATATAAGATAGGACAGTTGGGTGGCACAGTGGATAGAGCACTGGTACTGGAATCAGAAAGACCTGAGTTCAAATCTAGCCTCAGGTACTTCCTAGTTGTGTGATCCAGGGCAAGTCACTTCACCTCATTTGCCTCAGTTTCCTCATCTGGAAAATGAATTGGACAAGGAAATGGCAAATCACCTCAGTACCAAGAAAACCCCAAATGGGGTCACAAAGAGTCAGACATGACCAAAATGACTTAACAACAACATATAAGATAAATCCAGAAGAGACAAAAGCTAACTTTATAAAGGAGGGTCTAGCATCTGGGAGGTCTAGGTGAGGCATTCCCACAACAGGTAGGATATGAGCTGAGTCCTGAAAGAAGAGAGGAATTCTGAAAGATAGGGTTAAGGGAGAGAACCCAAGCAGTGGGAAAGCACCAAAATGGAAGATGGATGAAGAAAAGCAAGGAGTCCAGTGTTACTGGACTGTAGAGTAAAGTGTGAGAAGACAGGAACTGGGCTAGCTGAGGAAGAGATTTAGAGGACATAAGACTAACCTGAAGGCAACAGGGAAGAATTTGAGTTTATTGGAGACAGGAAGGGTGACAGTAATATCTGCCCTTTTGAAAATCAGTATGGCAGCTGAGTGGAGAATGAATTGGAGTAGAGAGACTTGATCATGGAAACCAACTAACAGACCACTGCAGTAGTCCAGGCAAGAAGTGATGAAGGCCTGAACTAGAGATGTCGTCATCCTTCATTTCAAAGAGGACCAGTGACATCACCAGGAATGTCTTGATTTGCATGAATTGGATTGAAGTGAGGCAGAGCTGCCCAAAGACATCAGCTTCACTCTCTCTCCCAGAGTCATCAGTGGCGTCCCAGTGGCAGGATGAAAGTCTGGGTGACTGGAGTCTCCAATATCTGACCGAGCTCTAAGCACTTCATAGCGGCTACTTCAGCTGCTTTCATGGCCATTAGAACAGATTGTTCTCATCTGCCCATTCTGTCAGGGGAAGTCTTCACATGCTTGGAGTAGACACCCCCCTGCCTCACCAATGGATTTATGGCAACTTGGTTTAGCCTCGACCAAGTTTGGCCCATCTGACAAGATAGTTTACAAGAATGTGGCGACTATGCAAATGGCCCCACAGGTGAGAGTTGGGCTAAGGTGGCATATGAGTAGCCCTGAAAAGGGCTTGGCAAACCTCTATACCAGAGGTTCTAGCCCTCCCTGAACACACCCTATGGCCTAATGTGAGTAGAAAGAAGTCAAGGGAAAGGAAAGGAAAGGCAAGGAAGGACACGGCAGGGAAGGGAAGGGAAAGGGAATGGAAGAGGAAGGAAGAAAAGGAAAGGAGAGGGAAAGGGAAAACAGGGAGGGAATGGAAAAGAAGAGGAGGGAAGAAAATAAGTATTATATCAAGTGCCTAGTATGTACTAGGTGCCATGCCAAGTACTTTACAAATATTGTCTCGATAGAGGATAGATGTGAGAGATAAAGATGTTAAATTGGCATTTCATTGAATGGAACAGGCAGAGGATCACCTTGCTTTTCACGGAGTTGGTGCCCAATAAATGTTGGCTGAATGAGACCAAATTGAGATAGAATGGAGATTAATCCAAAATTAAGCCAATCTGGTGATTTGGTGACCTGGGGACTCTCCTTCTTTGCCCTGCCTTTTAGAATTCCTCTCCCCCTTCAGGACTCAGCTCATATCCCACCTTTTGTGGGAATGCCTCACCTAGACCTCCCACATGTTGGTGTCACCAATGGAAATGGAGAAATTTGGAAGAGGGCTGGATTTGGGGGGAAAGAGAATGAGTTCAGTGGTACTTGTGGGTGGCAAGATTGACAGGGATCTTAGATCTCATCTTGTCAAAACAGGATTTTAGTTTTCCCTTTTGTTTCTGTACTAGTGAGAACAATAAGGTACATTGGAGAACAGGAACTTGTCCGAGGTCACTTGTTGGTTGGACATAGATGCTGGAATTTCAGCACTGGAGGGGATTATTCAATCCCATCCCACCTGAGACTCCCCTCTGAACAAACTGATCCTATATCTTCTCAAAGACTTCCAATGAGGAGATCTCTCCACCTCTGAGGTAGTCCAGCCTACCGTGGGGTCAGTTGCTTTATGTCAGGGGGTTGTTATATTTTCCATTGAGAAGCCTAAATCTGCATCTTTGCCACATCTGTTCCCCTGGGCTAGACACAACCAATCTGATTTCTCTTCCATCTAACAACCTGTATGGTGTTTGAGGACAGTATTTATCAGGCCTTTTCTATCCAACACCTCTTCCCCTAGTCTTCTCTTCTCCAGTCTAAACATTCCCAGTTTCTTCAACAGATTGCTCAGATGACATGAACTCAAGGTCTCTTCAGCGTCCTTATGGCCATTCTCTGTGCTACAGTTCATTAATATTCTTATATAGTGGCCCTTTCACCTATTATAACTCTCCAGCTAAGTTTTGATGGAGGCAGAGTATGGTGGAACAATGAGCTCCTTCTTCCTACAAACTTTTCTTCTTGAAATGAGATCTGAGATTACATTAATTTTCATGGTCACCATATCAAGCTGCTGTCTCACACTGAGCTTGTGGTATACTCAGACCCCCAGATCTATTCTAGATAAATTGATGCCTAATCATATTTTCCCCATATCATACTCAAGAAGTTGATTTTTGAACCCAAGGATTAGTCTTTCCATTTATTCTTATTGAATTTCATTTCATTAGCTTCAACCCAATGTCTGCCAAAATTCCATTAGCTCTGGACCATGTCACAGTGCTCTGTCTCTCCCTCCCAGCTTAGTGTCATTGGCCTATCTGATGAACAGCATGTCATCTGGGTTTTCATACAAGTCATTGCTAAGAATTCAAATAGCACAGATTCTTGGGGTCTCCACTGGGGGCTCCTTCCAGGTTAACATTGAACCACCAGCAACCACTCATGAAAGGACCATAGATTTAGAACTGGAGGACCCCTTAGAGATAGAGGCCAAACATATTACTTCACAGAGGGGAAATCTGGGTCCCAGGAGTTTCACTAACTCACCCAAAGCCACAAAGGCAGAATTTGAACTCAAGACTTCTGCCTCCAAATCCAGCTTTCTTTCCAATGTATCACACCATTACCTCTTTGATTTTGACATTCAGCTGGCTCAGAATCCAAGAAATTGTACCAACATTTCACCAAGCTGTGTCAACCTCATAAGGCTCCCAAGTGTCCTCAACCAGATCAAAATGTAATTGAGAAATATTTTTAAAAATAAATAAAAACACAATAGAATCCAGATAATATTGATGTGATTTTCTAAGTCCAGATGTCCCCACAGGGTTCCTTTTGTATGGGTTAGTGTCCCAACTTTGAAGCCAACATTTTAGCCCACATTTTCACAAGCATAGTATCAAATACTTTGCTAAAATCTAGGTAAAATCTATCTCTAGAATTCCCCTGACCTGCCAGTTTAGTAGCCTGGTTTAAAAAAAAGGAAATAAGGGTGTTTGCTGACAGACTGAGCCTCCTTCTCCCATTTCCGCAGCTGCCATCCTGAGTCTACCTTTGGGGGAGTCCCGGTTGTGGAGAGATTTGGATGACAAAAGCTGCAATGAAGAAGCCATCCCCCAGAGAGGCCCTCTGTGATATCAACCCTTTGCCAGTCCCTCAAGCCCCCCACCCACCTTCTCTCTGAGATGCCTTTCCTTCTGCTCTCCAAATGTCTTGTTAGGACTCCACTGTTTACATGTTGTCTCCTCCTTTAGACTGTAAGCTCTTTGAGGGCAGGGTTTGCTTTTGCCTTCCTTCATATGCTCAGCATTTAGTATAATACCTGGCACGCAGCAGGCACCTCATAAATGCTCGTTCACTTGACCTACCTCACAGGGTTGTTTTAAATGAGATGATGCATGAAGAGTGTTAATTATCCCCAGTGCCATCCCTCCTGGCCTTCTCCCCCACTGAGCACCGCTGGGGGAAACCAAGTCCTGAGTTTCATCCTCGCACACCACCTATGACTTGTGATTTTGCAGCCATTAAACACTATCATGGACACGCCATAACTTATTTGACATGCATATCACATCCAAAGAAAACATATCTCTTTGCATGGACAAGCTGGTGGTCTTTGCTTGCCCTGGGACAGATGCCTCCTGCTCCTCTGTCCAAGGTTTTCAGCTCTGCCCCTGGCTGGCTGCAGAGGCCAGTCGACCAAAGTCCCTGCCTGTTGACTTTGAGGGGAATTTAATCTGCGTGCTACCGATCCATTTACACTCAACTCATTCCCATGTTACTACAGCCTGCGAGTGACTTTTTTATAAGTCTCCTTCAGGCCATTTTGCTTAGAAACAGGAAGTCCCTGTTCCTCACCATAAAACAACCCGAACTCCACACGCTTGATTTCCCCACTCGACTCTCGCTCAAGGTGTCCTGGCCCCACAGCTCCCCAATCTGGGGGCCCAAGAAGGAGGTGGGAGTGGGATGCAGAACTCCTGGAAAAGGCCTCCTGCCTTGGAACACTGCCTCTCCTCCCAGCCAGGCAGCACACACCTGGAACATGTCACCCCCTCCCTATGCGTCTGCTTGTCCTCTGGTTTGTGAGGATTAATAGAAGGATAGAGACCCCGGCCGAGTGATTCCTGGCTGGAAGACAGACTCCCTGAACTCCAGGCCAGAGTATGTCTTATGTAAGGCTTAATGCTGAGAACTCAGGCAGGAAGCGAGATTTATCCTTCTGGGAAGCTCTTGGCGTTGTCCTTCATCAAGGCACACTGACTCTCTATGTTCCCTCCAGCTATCCCCAGTCCCTGGTTTTTGCCCAAACTAAGGCAAACGCAGAGCCTTCGAGGACGTCTGCAGCTCGTAGGAGCTGCCTCGTTTGACCCGACATTAGACAGCCGCACGCTGTGGGCCAGGACACCAGGAGGAGCCTCTTTCTGCGTTTCCTTCTACATCTCGGGTTCTTCAGCTGTGATTTGGGAGTGAAGGGAGTTTGGGCAAGTGCCAGCCCCCAAACACAGGGGAAATAAATCACTACACTGGATAGCTGAGTCTCGAATGAGCAGCCACGGTGGACCATCGAGATTCCAACAGCCTTCGCTGGACCTTGGCAGCACCTGTGGGTTAAGGAGGTCAGCTTTTCACAAGAAATCCAGCTTAGGTCTTCAGGACGAGGGGCCGCACCGCAAACCTCAAGAGGATGAATGAGCCATTGAGAACAAGGAGGCCTCCCAGAGACTGTTAACGGGAGCTGGAACGGCTTCGACATCTCTGTGGGGCAAGAGCCTTGTATGGCCAAGGGCAGCCGGCTGGGGAGCCTGTCAGCTTCTCTTTCATGACCTTGTTTCCAACATACCTTTCTTTTCTTTTACGATTTTAACTGCACTTAAACTGGGCAGTGAAAGTCGAGTGGCTTGGTCTAGTGCCCACTTTTCGGTGCTGGGACACAATGCTACAGTGTTTACACAAGAGGAGTGTGCTCAGAGCTGAGAGAAACAGGGCCACATTTCCGTTCACATCTGGTTCAGCTCGTTTGCCCAAAATATCCAGTTATTAATGGGCTATTAATATTAGACTGCTTCTTTCTTTCTGTTCAGTCTGAGGTGCTCAAACACTCTCTCAGGATGATGGGGAGAAGCTCAGACAATTGCCAAGTCACATAGGCAGCCAGGAAAGAAGCTGAGAGTCGAGGTCAGACATCCCAGACTTGAATTCCAGGCCAATTGGGACAGGTAGGAAGGCAACCACAGACAAATCACACAACGCTCATCTCCACTCCTATAGGATGTAGATGTCTGTGAGATGCTCCAGGTAGAGATGCCCAAAAGGCATCTGCGAACATGGGTCTGGGATTCAGAAAAGAGATCAGAGCTGGACAGAGAGATTTTGTAGTCATCTTTTAGAGATGATCATTGAACCAATGGGAGATTACCAACAAAGGATGTAGAGAGAAAAAGGAAGAGGAAAGGAAACAAGCATTTAGCAAGTTATTATTAATATTAAATTATTATGAACCAGGCACTGTAAGAAGTGCTTTACAAAGGTAATATCATTTAGTCCTCACAACAACCCCACAATGTGACATTATAATCCCACCTTAAAGTTGGGGAAACTGAGGCAGAGTTAAGTGACTTGCTCAGGGTCACACAGCTAGTATATATCTAAGGCCAGACTTGAATTCAGGTTTTCTTGACTTTAGGTCCAGTGTTCCATCCATTGCAGCTATTGGGGGCCCAAGATTGACCCTTGGAGGAAACCTACAGTTAGTTGTCATGGCACGAATGAAAATTCAGCAAAGGGGACTTCCGTAGAGTGGTCAGACATCTAGCAAGAGGACCAGGAGAGAGCAGCATCTCAGCCGTCAAGAGGGGGAGGGGTTGGCCAACTCTGTTTTGCAACATCTTTATTTAAAAAGACTGTCAGGTATTTTGTTTATTCTTTTAATTAAGGGAAGGGAAGATGTAGAGAAGTCAAGTGGTTTAAGAAGAGGTCTCTGGAGTTATCAGTTAAGACATCACTGGGAACCTTCCAGAGAAGAGATTTTGGCAGGGCAGTGTCTGGGTGTAGGGATAGTAGGAGGTCTGAGGGGAGATGGGAAGGTTTGAAATGACCACTACAGAGAATGTGTGTCAGAAGCAGCTTGGAAAATCCTTAGAAGTGAGGCAAAGGTGAGGAGAAGGAGACAAGAAGCATAGACTATCTTTCCTAGTGAAGCCTGAGAGAGAGGACAGAAGAGGGTAGTCCCGGGGGAGAGACAGGCTGCAGAGGGGCTTTGGGGATTGCTATTATTTTTGAAGGGTGGTGATCTTTTCATGGCCGCAGGCTTTAGGAAAAGCCCTAGTGGCTAAGGGAAGATGGCAGATGGAAAGAAGAGATGGGATGACTGAGGAGACAAAGAGATGTGGGAGGGATGAAATCAGAGACACACAGTATTTCAGAGCCGTGGCTACTCTCTACCACTTCCCTAGTGGTCATTCAGCTTCTCCTTGAAGCGCTCCAGAGTGGGGGTGCTTACTGGCTCCAGAGGTAGCTCAGTCCACACTGGAACCACCCCTTCTCCTAAGGTAGCTTGTCCTGACTCCAAGTTAGGATGGGTCACTTCAACCCCCAATTCTGGGCATTTTCTCTGTCCATCTCCCTTGCCTGGGCTGCTCTCCCTCCTTATCCCCAGCTCCCTTCCAGTCCCAGCTCAAACTCCACCTTTTACGGGAAGCCTCTTCTGATCCCCTGTAATTCCAGTGCCTTCCCTCTGGGAGTATCCTCAATTTAGCCTGTCCATATCTTGTTTCTACACAGTTCTTTGCATGTTCTCTCTCCCTTAGACCATCCTTGAGAGGCACCTGTCTTGTGCCTTTCTTTACATTTCCCGGGCTTAGCATAATGCTTGGCACGTAGTAGGCACTTAACATATGGCACATGATGTTCCATCAAATACTTGAACACAGGTATCATGTCCCCCAAATTCTTCTCTTCCCTGGGCTAAAAATTCCCATTTCTTTCAACTAATGCTCCCATATCACAGAGGTTCATAGTAAATGAACCTTCATTAGTAAATGCTAATTTACTAATTTCCTTTAAATCAGTCTCCACGCCCCTTCCCCTCCCCCATACTGCCCTGGATCTTCTCTGCATACTATCATCCTTCCCCAGTTGAGATGATCATGAAGATATAAGACTGAGCCAGATCAATGGTGTGCCCAGCCCCCTGGGGGATGGACTGGTGTTGAAGGCCAGAGAGGTCGGGGAGTGTGGAGGGACAAAGACATGCACCTCAGAGTGCCCAGCAATGAGGGCAGGTCTGAGAGTCAGGAGCAACCTTTCTTGGTTTCTCCTGTGCCTGACCCATCCCTCCTTCTTTGCTCCATGGTCCATGATGATGGGGGCTGCCTCCTGTTCTGCACGAGTGTGCCCCAAAACCCCATCCTCCCGACCCCCTTCCCTTCCCTTAATTAAAAGAACAATCAAAATACCTGACAGTCTTTAAATAAAGATGTTGCAAAACAGAGTTTTTTGGGTTTTTTTAAAGTGTTGCCCTTTATGAGTCTATGGGACTGTCTATATTTCTCTTTCTATCTCTTTCTGTCATCTTTATCTTATCTGTCTGTCTGTCTGTCTCATTAGATTGGAAGCTCTCTGAGGCCGAGGACTGTCTCTTAGCACAGTGACTGGCACATAGGAGGCATTCAGTAAATGTTTACTGATGGATTTCTCTGTCTCTTTCTCTTTTTCTGTCTCTCAGTCTCTCTCTCAACTTCCATGGACTTAACTATCGTCTCTATGCAGCTGTCAGATCTCTACATCCAGCCCCAGACTGCAGTCCTGTCCATTTCACCAACTGCCTATCGGACATTCCCAACAGTGCGCCTGCAATTTTTCCAGGCTCAGCATGTTCAAAAGAAGGCTTATTGTCTCTACCTAGAACATTTGTTGTTGTTCAGGCCTGTCTGACTCCTCATGACCCTTTTGGGGCTTTCTTGGCAAAGATACTGGAGTGGTTGGCCATTTCCTTCTCCAGCTCATTTTGCAGATGAGGAAACTGAGGCAAGAAGGGTGAAGTGATTTGCCCAGGGTCCACAGATAGTAAGTATCTAAGGCCAAATTTGAACTCAGGAAGATGAGTCTTCTTGACTCCAGTCCTGGGCTGGGTTCTCACTATTGGGGGGAGGGGTGCTGTGGAGAGGAAAAGTCTTATTCAGGTCTCAGGTAGACAAGATACCTTCTCAGGTCCTTCCCAGCTTGGAGAATCTATGATTTTTATGTCCAAGTAGTATTAAAACTCCAATCAGAGTCTGTCCTGAGGTTTTCAGTGTGGTAATATGTATATACACACATACACACACACACACACACACACACACACACACACACACACACACACACACACACACACGGGCACTGAGCTTCCCTTATGGGAAGGAATTCAATCCCATTCCCATTCCTCTCCGCTCCAACGGCCTCCAGCTGCTCCAGTCTCTGGGATCTCAGGGCCCCTTCACCCCACCTTTCCCAGCCCAGATCGGCAGTGTGAGGGGCAGCTCACATGTTTTTTGCTCACTGCAGAAGAGGCACTGTAGAATTTCTGGTCTCCAGAAAGGATGTCCCTCGCTGGGCATGGTAACATAATCTGGCCCGTGCGGAGGAGGAAACTTCAGTGATAGATATGGGTTTGTTATTAAAAGTGAGCTCCTGCTCTCCTTGGCAGTGGAAAATTGTGACCCAGGCTAACATATCTTCCCATTGTTTATAACTTGTGGAAAGTCAACACTCAGGGTCTCTGGGTCACACAGTAGGACCTACATTTGTTTTGGCCGCACACAATTTATGAAACGGCAAGAAACAATAAAACATGAACTTACCCATGTTTTCTTACCTAAAAAAAACAACATGGAACTTGTAAAATTGGGGAGATGAGGATGATAAAGGAGAAGACAGTCACTTAAAAGGTTGGAGCTAATGTTCCTGCATTCTCCAGGGCCTGTTCACGGTAACCACCCACCCTGGGACTCCAGTGTTCTTGACCTCAGGAAACAGAAGGGAGGCTATTTCAACCAGCCGGGAGGGAGCTGTTCTTGGGGACCCGGCAGAGGGCCCTCCCGAAGTAAGCTCTTCTTCAGCACCAGTGAATCGTCCTCTCTCAGGGGAAGGAAAAGACAGCCCTTGCAGAACAGTATGAAGAAAGACCAACAGCAACATTCTTTAAGGGTACCATTGGTACCTTGGTTCAGTTTTTCAGTCTTCTTTGCTGGGCAGCCCATGAAGATGGGGTTCCCACCCCTTCTTCATGGTTGTGTTCATTGGCCCCTGCTCTGCTGTGCAATCAGAACCTGAGTTAAAATTCGACAGCCCAGTCCAAGAAGAAAAGGCAGGGATGCCCCCTCTCTTTCCATTACCATTCCTCCATCAGAGGAGTTAAGCCCAAAGATGCTTAAGGAATCTTGATGGAACTGTCTTGGTGCCTGAGCCTGGGCCAAGGAAAAGAACTTATCCCATCAGCCAAGGGAGCTCTTGTTCTAGTGAAGACAGGGACAAAGACACAGCCCAGAGGTCCTCTTGGGACCTCAGTTTGCCATCTTTTTTTATTTTTTTACTCAGTCTCAACTCTGAAATGCCTTTTGGGCTATTTCTCTGTTATTCAGAGAGACAGTGTTATCAGGACCAAGGGCAGCCTCCTCCTCCTCTACTCTGCCTGGTCAGACCTCACCTGAAGCCTTGTGTCCAGTCTAGGAGCTGCAGTTTAAGAAAGGACATGGATACACCAGAGACTGTCCTGAGAAGGGAAGCCAGGAAGGGGAAGTGTCTGGAGTCCAAGACATTTGGGTATCAAATTAGCCTAGAGAAGAGGAGATTGTCTGGGGGAGGGGGGCAAGGCTCGACAGCTCCAGGCCTTCATGACCATGTCAATACCAGCATTGCATAATGTATTTCCATTTGCAAAGCCTTTTCCATACATCATCTCAGTTGATTTCCGCAACAAGGCTTCCAGACAGGTGCTCCCCCTCCCCCCACTCATTTTATAGAAGAGGAATCTGAGACTATCTTAAGGCAGAATTTGAACTCTGGGCTTCCAGACTTCTAACCAATCCCTGGATCCACAGCACCACCTAGGCTGGCAGAGAGGCCAGCTAAGGCTGAAGCATGGGAAGATCTACCTGACCCAGGGTGAAATGGGCTGCCTCTGGAGCTAGTGGCTCCCCCTCGGTAGAGGAACTCAGGCAGAAGCGGGGGGAACGTTGCATGAACTAATTCTTTGTCACCTTTCAATTCCCCTCTGACTCTCCCATTCTGGGACTCTGGGATTAGAAAGACAGATTTGGGTTAACCCTTAGAGAACTTCTAACACTGAGAGCCTACCTCTCTGGGGACGTCCTGCTTGTGAGAGGCCATCAAGGAGAGTCTGGAGGCCCCTTGTCTAGAAGGGAGCCATGATCCAGCCTGAGTGGAAATGTGGGGCTTTGGAGGAGCCTCCTGCTGTTAAGTCTCCCCTGGACACTCTGCCCACCCACCCAGGAAGTACTCACACCACACATGTAAAGGACTGCCTTCTCAGGCAGGCTGGATCTCATCACTGTCCCTTGCCACGTACCACGCCCATTTCTCAGAGTGTGCACTATCATCGATTCCATGGTATCCTAGAAAGGACATTTGTAAGAAAGCAAAGACACTCCAGCTGGTACATCCTCACTGTCCCTCATGTGCCCACCTGGGCAGATGGCTGCTCTCCTCTGGAGAGCAGGAATGTTTAACCTTGCTTTGTATGCTCAGTGCTTAGCATGCCTGGCGCACAGTAGGTGCTTAACTTGGCTGTTTCTGTCCAAAAGAAGAAGAGATTGACCCCAGTGACCTTGCCCTGGCCCTGTTGGTTGGAGCATGCTAAGAGGCAGGGACTGATTCTATTCTGGAATCTATGTCGTGCCTTGCCCTGGGCCAGGCACCTAAGGGGGCTGGAAAAATATTATTGGATGATGAACTCCAATGCAGCCATTACCAAGCTGCGTCTGTAAATCAGACCTCAGAAAGGTGTGTCAGGATGTTCCTCTTTCTTTCAGGAACATCTTCAAAGGGCAGCTAGGTGCTTGGCAGGCAGAACCCTTCCTTGGCCAGGGTTGGGTCCTGAGGACGCTGGGGCTGGGAAGATGATGTATATTTGTGTATGTCGACATCTCTTTGGGGGATCAAAGAGGAACTGTGGGGAGAATGGATGAAGCTGGACAGCAGAGGCCCTTATCAGCCGGCTTGGCTTCAGCACAATGAGGCTTCCTCCCCACAGCTCACACCCTTCTCCTTGCAATGACGCCTGTCACTTGCCTCCTGCATATAGAGGCCAAGGGCCTGGCGGACATGGCAGGGGGGTGGGCGTGGAGGGAGATGGAACCCTCCAGCCCCCAAACACCCCTTTCCTAGCCATCCCTGCCCCTCTGCTCTGCCATGACCGCATTCTCCCCTGCTCTGCGCGTGAGATTTTCACCACGTGGACTCCAAGTATCTGTCTTTAACTTGCTCGGACATTTCATCGGAGCTCTGAGCTTGTCAAAGGATAGACTCCCTCCCACAGGACAGGACCCACCTCATCCGGGCCTCTCCTTCTGTGAAACGCTTGCCTATGGGGATGGTATTTCTGTGATCATTTTTCCCCAATGGCAATGTCATTTTATGGTATTTTATTTATTTTTATTATATTTTTATAATATTATTTCATGGCTGTTTTCAATGGGAATATTTTGATTTAGCATTCATGCCTCTCCCCCCCAATAACCTCCCCTCATTCTGATACCTTGAGATTCAGTCCCTTATTCCCCTCCCAGTCATGCCGTCTTTACCATGAACCTCTCCGTCTACACATTGTCTGGTGAAGTCACTCTTCTCGTTTTCCATTTTGTTAGCTTTATTTCTCACGTCCCGTTAAGGATCGTCGTAAGTCAAGGCACGGGGGCCACCCGTCATTCGCGGAGAAATGTGTGCTGACAGACTTTTTCCACTTTTTATTTCTTGTTGGACCTTTTCCCATTCCATCCTTAAATGTCCCCAGGATGATCTGGCTTAGTGGAGTCTCATCAAGGTCCCTATAAGTATGTACGTGTGCACCTCTTTCTTATTAGTTTATGAGTGATATTGTTGACAGTCTTCTACTATCTTCATCCCTGGTGCCTTTTGTAATGACTCCTAAAGGTAAAATAGTAATATCAAAAATCAGAGAAATCTAAGACTTAGAACATTCACAGGCATTGAGTGTAGTCTGGGCGTAATTTCCTTGCAGGCTGACGCCCCTGAGACATCTTAAGTATTCATTAAAATCAGCTCCTACCAGCAGAAAGCCCCCGTACCCCATCCGGGATCCGAGGCAGCCCTTTACCTCTCAGGGCTGTCCAGAGACTCTGGCAGAGCCCTAGAACTTACCCCAGTGCCCTGTGTAGTATGTCCTTAATAAATGATTGTTGACCTGGCATGTACTGAGGTGAAATGTGTCCCTTTGCTGCCTGCTCTCTGAGACCAAGGAGAACAATCTTGGGGCAATCCCTCTCTATATGACAGCCCTTGAAATCCTTGAATGCATCTCTTGTGTCCGCAGGTCAGATGTCCCCATTCCTTTCAGCCCATCCACACTAGGCATCCTCTAGAGGCCCTTGCCCATCTTGGTTCCCTCATCTGATTGACCTTAGTCTATCAATACCCAGATTCTATTTTCTCCTCTACTGAAGTTTCTTTAGCTGATGGCCTTATGGTGTGAAGATGACTGACGCTGGACAAGGAAGCACAGGGTCTGGCCAGTCCAACAATGCAGGGAAGGCTTTGTCTGCAGATCCGGTGACCAATCCCATTCCTGTTATCTGAGGCCCAGCTGTGCCAAATCATGGCAAGGCTTACAACTAGGGGGTAAACCACTGGGGCAAGGCTTTGTTTTCAGCCTTAGTAACTCATGAATCAATGAACTATAAAAGTACCTCTTTTGAACCAAGGGCTGCTCTATGTGCAGGGGGAGAATGGAGGCCATGAGTTTTGTGGCAGTGGGGTTAGTCCACACCCTGAAAGCAATAACAGACCCCAAAAAGTGCTAACAGCAGAGTAATTCACATCATAGCCCCATCTGGCTTACTAAGCCTTTTATATGGAGGCTGAGGAAAACCTGAGGAATCTATAGGTTTTAGTGATGGAATAAGACAAGGACAAGGTTTGCAAAGAACCTGACCCAGGAAATTAGCAAATAGAGAAATAGCTCTAATCAAAAATCCTCAACATTCCAAAGTAGATGGGGAGGAGAGCAGGAAGATGGAAGCTCCCAGGATGCAGAAAGGCTCTGGGATCATAGACCCAGGAGGGGAAGGGGCTTTCAGCATTGCCTGGTCCAACTCCCTCATTTTTCAGGAGCCCCAGAAAGCTACGTGGTTTGGCCAAGGGAGTAAGAGCTGGGATCACCACCCAGATGGCCAGACTCACAAGCCTGAACTCACCCCACTACTTTGGGCTTGAAGAGCCTCAGCCAGGAGGATTTGCCTGGTCATTGACAGACACTTGTGCTGATTTATAATGTCAAAAGCGATTCATCGTGTGCTTACTAAAACAGTCACATGCCAGGCTTGGAAACGCAAAGACAAAAGAAAACAAAATTAAGAGTCCTTGCTCTTGTGGGGTCCTCTCCCCAGCCTGACTCCTGGAAGCCAGGGCTAGTTTTCCCTTGCCCAAACTCTACACCAATATCTTTACTTCCCTGAAGCCTGGAAAGGCAATGACTTGCCTTTCATTCTCCTGGTCAGTGAAGGACAGAGTCCTGTGGCTCCCATTGCTCCCACCCTCAGCTCAGCAGCAGCCCACTCAGATACCTAAGTGTGGTTCAAGTAGAGCTCTTCCAAGACCTCAGCCTGAATGCTGGACACTGGGAGTTATAGCACCACGGTCTCTCACCCAAGCCTTTGTCCTGTAAAGTTTCTAATTCCAATGCATCAAAAGTGGATCACTTCAGGGCTTTCTGTTTTCTTTGCCTTAAGAGTTGGAGCTCTGTGGTTCCTTTTTATAAAGGCTGACAGAGAATGGAGGTGAAAGGCACCAGAAAGTTGATCCTGCCCTGACAGCAATGGTCTAGGTTCTAAGGTTCCTCTCAGCTCTGACATTCCATGTTCTATGTTCTAAAGCCTGGCTATGACACCTCATCCCTTGGAGATGTCCACTCTATGGCCTCGTGGCCTTTCATTTATGGACCCTACAATGTCCCTCCACCCTCAGAGGTACTCAGATAACCAGGCAGTGGCTTCTTAATCTAGGGCTCAACATCCACACCAGTGACCCTGGTTTGGGCACGTACCATCATCCCAGAGGAGAGAAGGACGTCTCCCCCAGAGCTGGAAAGGCAGCTTGGGAGCACAGATAGGATTCAAGATTGGGAGTCAGGACAGTGCCATGGTGTTGAATCTGGCCTCAGACACTCAGGATTTGTGTGACCCTGGGCAAATCCATCTGCTGCTCTGGGTTTTGGCATCCTCAGCTATAAAATCAGCAGGTCAGGTTCCCTGGTTAGTTCTAAATCTATGATCCTTGGATCTCCAGCAGCATTCCACCTAGGCTGAAGCCCAGAGCAGGTTAAAATGAAAGAGAAATCCCCTGGCCCTTTCACCCTGGCTCCATGACCACACAGCTGGTATTTCCAGGACCTAATTCACAATTTCAGGCTCACAGAGCTCAGCTCCCTAAAGAAAGGAAGGGACTGATTCACTTTTCTCCTCCTATTTACAGCCCATGAGCCAGGGCCTGATACAGGGCCATGGCTAGGTGATAAAATCTCCATGAAGGCAGCTCCTAGGGAGGACCTGAGGTGAGGCACCTGTCCATCCACATGCTGGACTGACTATGGTCCCTAGATTGTCTGTGCCCTGTGATGAAAGTTCCTTTGTGCCTCCCTTGCACATACAGGGGCTGAACAGGACTAGACTCAAGCCCAACTTCTGTTCTGCAGCATCATCAGGGTCTCCAACTTGGAAATGTGGACCACAGCAGGCAGAAGTAGTTCACAGCCATTGTCAAAGGCCTGGGAATGCTTAGTCAGAGAGACTTTGGAGGATGAGCTGGGGGAGGGCGAGTGAGGGAGTGTTTCTCTTATGCCAAGACTTATCCAACAAGTTACTTCAATAACCACTGATGCCTCTGAGTCCCTTGGAGGTCCACGTAGTGGGTCCTTCCCAATGGTCGTATCAGGTAAGCCATGGAAATAGCTATATTCCCATTTTCCTGATGAGCAAAGTGAGGTTCATCGAAGGGCTCACTTGCTGAGTAAACAGCAAAGCTGGGATTTTACCCTTCAGTCTTTTCCATCCAATCACAGCTGGACAGTTAGTACATATCCATGAACATACACAAAGGAGCATGCATATGCATGTGTAGTTTGAAAAAAAACAATATAAATATGCCTTAATTGTTTTGTTGGGCTAGTCAAGATTAATTAGGAGTCTGAAGGAAAAACAAATATGAGAAACTGCGTGCTTGACTTTCAGCCCCGCTCCCTGCCTACCGGGATCTCTGCTTTATTTTGGCCAAGAATGGGAGTTTATGATTTTCCAGGACAGAACACTCTCTGACCTCCCGGGTTCGAGTTTGAAATCGAGCCTCTGTCTTTGGGGGTTCGAGGAGGTTTCTGGCTCATAGTAGGATATGATTTCCCAACTCTAAGGAAAAATGCTTACAATGCCTTCCCCAAGGAGCCCAGAGGGAATTCTGACCGTAGAGAAAGTCAGGCTATTTGGATGAGATACAAGAAGGAAGAGGGGACCACTGGTGAGTTTTTCCTTGAAATGCTCAGTGTTCAGAAGGTGCCAGTGACAGCCGGTCCACCAGCACTTTGGGCAGTGGTGTCTGTCTTTCTCATGATAACAAGCATCCAGTGCAGTGGCTCACACTGGTATGCAGCTTTTAGGCTTGCAGAGAGATCGCCTCCCAACAGTGCAGGGAGCTAGAGAAGATGGGTATTCTCACCTCCATCTTACGGAGGACAAAACTAAGCCTTGGAAAAAAGAGAGAGACTCCCCTGAGGACAGGCAGTGAGGGTCAGAGGTCTCTGTCCAGCACTCAGCATGTGCACTGCCAGTGTCCCTCCCCCAGTGACAAAGGGCCCCCCTCACCTGGCACCCTGTAGGGCAGCAGTACAAAGCTGGGGCTGGCCCAAGATCTATCACTGGTAGCTCCAATTCTGACACCCCTGGGCTGTGGCACCCCAAAGTCACACGGAATCTGATAAATATGCCCACGTGCCAGAATGGAAGAACGTGGGAGAGACCAGCTCCCCAGACTCCACTCACTCCACCCCAGAGCTCCCTAACCCAAGATACTCCCGGGTCTGACCTCTCCTTATCTGGACTCCTGGAGCTACCTCGGGGTTCACTGAACCAAAACCTTTGCGTGGAAGTCTGAATCAGAATCACAGAATCCCCAAGCAGGACTCGGTTCCTGGCCATGAGATATCAGGGCAGTGTAGACAGAACACCGACTCAGCAGAGCCTGGCTTCTCATCCCAGGCCGGCTGCTCACTCTCCATGGAGTGAGGGGCTACCTGGGATAATCCCTTTCTTTGGAAGGGCCTCAGTGTCCTGCTGTGACAATGGAGAGGAAGGGCTCCCTGGGCTCTGAACCTCATGGGCAGAAAGCCCCAGAGATCACACCAATTGCCCTGGGCAAATATATTTCTTCTCTGAAAACTGGAAGGGCTGGACTAAGCTACGTCTAAGCTCCCTTCCACTGCCCCTGTCTGTGGCCTCTGAATTTCTGAGTTTGGTCACCTCCTGGGCTGCCCTGATGAAGCCTCCCAGTGAGGGACACCCTCTCTCAAGTTCCCATCGACTGTTCTCCTCTTCACCAGGTCCCACTCTCATCTCCCCTCCATTCAAACAAACCTCAATGTTTTTCCCTCTCCCACCCCCTACCCCCAAGAAGAACAATCCATAGCTTGTTCACATGGGGTGAATTTGTTCTGAAAATTCTGTTTGCTTTGCGTGTCTTCACTGGGCCAGGCCCAGCAGGCCGACATTCCCGGAGGTTCTGGGGGTCACCGCTCCCGCTGCCTCCAGGACCCCTCTTCCTGTGAGCCCTCCCAGAAGAATGCAGGCTGGTTCACAGAGCCCGGTGGATGGGGGCAGAAGGCATGCCAGGAAGGAGCAGTGCCTCCCCAGCTGCTGTAGCTGGGAAAACGCCTCTCTGGGAGTTCTCATCTGAGAGTCTAGAGGGTCTCTTCACCTCCTCTGGTCTCCTAGGAGTGTGAGGCTGTGTGGACAGAGCCCGCGGGGAGCCTTGGATGCCTGGGACCATGGGCAGGCACACTGTCCATTGACCCCGGTGTAGTGACGTCATCAGGGGCCTCTGACTATAGAGAACATAGATTTACATCCCAAAGGGACTTTAGAGGCCCTTGGTTGCACCTTCTGATGCTTCTGAGAAAACTGAGGACAAAGAGAGAAAAAGACTTCCATGAATCAGGCTTTGGGGAATTCCGCTGCTCCTGGAACCCGGGCTCCACAAGGGAGCTCCCGCTCCTGCCACCCCACACATGCTGTGTGCCCAGCTCTGGAAATGCCAGCACGAGGACAGGGACAGGCCCTGCACTCTGCAGCCTGGGCAGGAGGGGGCAGATAATGTAGAAGAGAGAGAAACAAGGCTCTCCGAGCCGGAAAACTTCCTCCACTAGCGCAGGTCCTTCTGCAGCCTGGAGTCTTGCAGGGTCTTCTGAGACATCAGGAGGCTGTGGTTTACCCAGGTCACACAATCAGAATGTGTCACCAGCAGGACCCTGCTGCAAGTTTTCAGTCCTGCTGCCTCAAACCTCTCTCTCCCTCCCCCCTCCTCTGCGCCTCTCTTTCTCTCTGTCTCTGTCTCTGTCTCTGTCTCTCTCTCTGTCTCTCTGTCTCTCTGTCTCTGTCCCCCTCTCTCTCTGTCTCTCTCTCTCTATTTCTCTCTGTCTCTCTGTCTCTGTCTCTGTGTCTCTCTGTGTCTCTCTGTCTCTCTCTCTGTCTCTGTCTCTCTCTGTCTCTGTCTCTCTCTCTCTCTGTCTCTCTCTCTCTCTGTCTCTCTCTCTCTCTTTCCCTCCCCCCTCCTCTTCCCTCTCTCTCTCTATCTCTCTCTCTGTTTCTCTCTGTCTCTCTCTCTGTCTCTCTGTCTCTCTGTCTATCTCTCTTTGTCTCTCTCTGTCTCTCTCTGTCTCTCACTCTCTGTTTCTCTCTGTCTCTGTCTCTCTCTCTCTGTTTCTCTCTCTCTCTCTGTCTCTCTCTCTGTCTCTCTGTCTCTGTCTCTCTCTTCCCATATATACAAATGTGTACATTATTCATCAACTTGATTTTCATTGTACAACATACAATAAAGACAGCACATGTCTGCACTCATACATGTACACACACATACCTATTCCTGCACACATGCCTGTGTGTATAATACACAGATACACAGAGTCAATATGAAGTGACCTGCAGGGAAGGGCCTGGGGGGGAGGAGCATCAAGAAAGGCCCCCAGACTCCAGGGAAGCTCCGGCCTTCGAAGCCTCAGAGCACTGGACCCAGAGGGGCTGCCTCCTGAAAGGCAGAGGCCATCCCTGTCTCTTCGGAGCTAATGGTCTAACTGGGCAGACAAGATACACAGAACAACACGCAGCCAGTTATAGACAGCAGGGACTGATGGCGGTCAGAGAGGGGAGGCCTGTTCTGGGGGGGCCTTGGAGGGGAGTGTGGGAAAGGCCTCCTGTCGGGGAAGATTGGGGCTGGGGTTTAAAGGGAGCCAGAACGTGGTAGGAAGCAGGGAGAGCATTTCAGGGACGTGTGTGTGTGTGAGAGTGTGTGTTTGTGTGATGAATGTGTGCAAGTATGTGTACGTGAGGATGTATGTGTGTTTGTGAGTGTGTGTGGTGTGTGTATAAGTATGTGTGGTGTATAAATGTGAGTGTGTGTGATGTGTGTGTCTGTCTGTGTGTAGTGTGTGTCTGTGTCTGTATGTTTGTGTCTGTGTGTTGGGAGTAGGTGGCATGGTCATTTCAAAGCCCCAAAGTGGGGCAAGGCCCAGGTCCCTGGGTCACAGAGTACAAGGAGGGATGGGGAAAGTGAAAAGACTGGCCAGGTAGGCAGGGGCCAGGTTATGAAGGGCTTTAAAAGCCAATCAGAGGGTTTTATGTTTGATCCTGAAGGCCAAAGGGAGCCACTGGAGTTGATTGAATGGAGAGGGGGTTGAGAGGGTCAGAGCTACACTTTGGTGACTGGATGGAGGATGGATGGGAGCAGGAAGAGACTTGGGGTCTGCAGACCCTCCCCACCAGGGACTCTGGCAACAATCCTAGTGTGGGGTATGAGGCTCTGCCCCAAAGCAGAGCAGTGACTGAGGAGAGAGCTTCTGACCCATAGGGCTTGGCACCAGGTTGGTTATGGAGGTGAGAGGGCACAAGGAGTCAAACCTGACCCCAGGTTGAGGGCCTGGGGTACTGGGAGAATGGTGGTCCCCCAATGGTCATAGGGGAATTAGGAGGAGAGGAGAGTTTGAGGGAGAAGGTAATGAGTTCGGCTGCTGATACACGGGGTACATCACTCAGTTGGATGCAAGACAAGAGGTCATTCAGGAGGGGAGTTGAGGTCTGGCCTCATCTGAGTAAAGATGAAAATTGAACCCGTGGGAGCTGCCAAGGTCACCAAGCCAGAGAAGATGGAAGGAGAAGGTCCAGCTGTGGTGAGTGGGCAGGGGCCACCAAGACGACTTCTCAGGAGTGTTCAGATTTGGAGTCAAGGATTGGGTTCAACCAGCCTCCTCATCATCAGTTGTGTGAGATTGGGCAAAGCCCTTCCTCTCTTCCAAAGCTCAGCTTTCTTGTATGGGTAATGAGGGCATGAAACTCAGACATCTCGGAGGTCTGTCCCAGCTCTGCCAGCCATGCTCCTTCCAGCTCTGCTAATCTCTGTTCTAAGACCCATTTGGGCTCTCAGATTCTTTGATTTTTCCAAGTCTG
Organism: Pseudochirops corinnae; assembly: GCA_028646515.1. Lineage (NCBI taxonomy): Eukaryota > Metazoa > Chordata > Mammalia > Diprotodontia > Pseudocheiridae > Pseudochirops > Pseudochirops corinnae. The sequence goes on along the minus strand of CM053585.1, from coordinate 3,630,202 downwards.
TGGAAGGATTTGTAAGGAAGACTATGCTTTCAGTGCATGATAAATCAGTAAACCGCATTAAGGGCTGGACCACCTTGGTTCTGCCATTAACGAGCACGGCCCTTTCTCTTTCAGCTGTTTCCTTGTTGGTAAAGGCAGCGTCTTAGGAGACGGTCTCTCAGGACACTTCCCACTCTAAGGCTTTATGCATCTACTCAACAAGAACAAGTCAGGAATCATTCATTCCTCTGTGCTATGGACAGCAACAGCTCCTGTTCCTAGAGGGAGAAGCAGAAAGGACACTGCAGATGGAGAGCTGGCCTCTGAAGCCAGGACAGCTGACAAAGATTGTTGCTGTAACTCTGAATCACTGAAACTTTCAGGATGGTTGTTTCTATTAAGCAGAAGTCATCATGAATAACACCACCCGCTGTCGAGCTCATGGCTCCCCAGTGGCCCAAGCAGGGAATGAGGTGATAGATTGGCACACGCATGCCTGAGCTAAGACCTCCCTGGAGCCCAGCTAGGTGATTCCTGCTCCGGTATGACAGACACCCAAACAGCCCATCAGTACTTCTACCCCTAGCACACTGCAGGGCACCACACACCTAACAGCTGGAGAAAGCCTGGGTGGGGCTTCCTCCCACCCCACCCCCAGTCCCCAGTCTTGCCCATACCAGTCAGAGAAAATCTCATTCGATGTAGGACCAAAGAGGCTTTCTGGCGGGTTAGAAAATCAGAGAACTTGGAACCAGGAGAGCTGGAATCAAGTTCCAGCACCATCACTAACCAGGGTTTCCGAAAGTCCTATCTTGAAAAGAACTTGGTTTCCTCATCTATAAAATGGAGACGATAACTTCCCAGGTCAATTCTAAGGATCAGAATTTGAAACAATGTGTATGAAGCCCTTTGTGAATGACAAAATATTCCCGGAATATTGGTTATTGATTCTGAAAAGCCCACATTATTATGAAATGGTTCCCCTTCAGGTCTAGGGGACCGGCAGGAGAGTAGGTAGGCTGGTGTGTGCTCAGGGAGAGATGTGGAGTTTCAGATTCCCTGGGGCTCCCATGGAATTTCCCGTCCCCATTGCATTTAATTGCCCGGAGCCCTATCAAGCCTAGGGCAAATCGGGCCCCTGCAGTATGTGGTATGGTTAACAGCAGCCTCTGCTAATGAGAGGTGCTGGCCCCAGCCTCCTGAGGAAGGCTCCTTGTGAGATGGTTCCTGTTTTTTTAGAAGGTCCACAAGCAACTTTTGAGCTTGCTTCACTGTGGCCCTCCCCCGGCCCATGATGACGCCCCCACCCCACCCCATCTCCTTTCCTCAGCCAAACAAACAGATATCTGCCCTTGGGCTCTCTACTCCCCCTTTGCTCATTCTCCTCTAGACCCTCTGACCTCACCATTCCCCTGACGCTGCCCTCTCCAAGGTCCCCAATGCTCCCACTCCTCCAATCCAAGGAGGGATGTTAGTGGAGCAGATTTTCCTCTTCATACTTTCTCAGTAAATAGCAAATACCCTTTGTAAAGGTTAGTTAGTGTTAATTGGCTGACTGATATTGGGAAGATACAAGTGGCCAGATAATGTCAGGAACCCACTAGGTGGAGGTTTGCTTGAGGTAGCACTGCAAAACCCAGAGCCTTGGGGTGGCCCCAGAGCCCAGAAGGGGATATATTCATCTGTCCTCTGGGTCCCCAGCCTGCCAGTGAGCAGAAATCGAGCCCGGGAGACCAGAGGGACACCAGGAAAGAGGCAGAAGTGACACTGCTCCTGCCCCCAGGACAATGTCTTCTAGGTGCAAGATCCTTTTTCTCAGAAACATCAATGGGTCTGGACAGGCTCTGGCATCTGTGACATCACACTGCCTCCTTCAGAATGTGGGCATTCCTGCCTGTGTCTCCACCCGGTCCTCTTCCCCCAGGTAGCCCTGGGAAGGCTCACCTCTTCCCCCAGCCCTGGGAAGGCTCACCTCTTCCCCCAGGTAGCCCTGGGAAGGCTCACCTCTTCCCCCAGCCCTGGGAAGGCTTACCTCTTCCCCCTGACCTCTCCCATACAAAGAGCCTCCAAAGGTGTTTCTTGGTGAGGATGTCATTCTCACTGAATGACCATGGCCTGGGAGAAGGGGAGGGGACTCAGAAGGGCTCTCCTCACTCATATCTGCTGTCACTGAGTTCCACAGACCCACTGTGTCTGCAATGGATAACCCCAAACTATAGTTGGGGAGCATCCAAAGGCCCCCTCAAGTCCTGTGAGCCCGGCAGACAGGCCTTTTCTGCACACTTTGGGGGGCCATCAATGAAGAGCTCCTGTTTAGCTCTCTCTGGGGGCCTGGCAGTCCCTGGTCTCCCTCAGCTCAGGCTCCTGGTGGGCTCTGAGTCTGTGCCAACCCCCCGCCCCTTCTGATGCAGCCAGCAGCTCCCATATGGCTCCCCAGGATGCAGGCAGCTCCCTGCTGCCCGCTGTCAAAGCTGGATGCCTGGGCTCTGGAATGTGAGCCCCACAGGCTGGCCTCCACCCTGGTGGCCCCCAACCCTACAGTCTGCCTTGCCAAAACACAGCAAGCCGAGGGCCCAAAGCCAAATATTTGGATTGAACATGAATGAAAATGTCTTGATTGATAGGAACTTTCTATATACAAACCCTTGGAGAAAAGACGGCATCCAGGCTGCCAGGCTGAGGCGGGAGCACGGCCAGACCCAGAGCAGGCGAGGCAGTCGACCTCTTCTTCTTTAGCAGGTGAGTTAGGAAGCTCCAGAGGGATTCTCATTGCCATTTTATAGAGAAAGGAATCGAAGCTCCAAGTGATGAAGAAAGAGCAGGCGGTTTGTATGAGAACAGGTTTTAAACATTGGACTAATATGTATTGTTCATGGGTAGGCAAAGCCAATATAAGAAGAAATGTCAATTTTCCTAACTAATCTGCTTACTCAAGGCCATCCCAATTGAATTATTAAAACACACAATTCCGAGGTAGAAAAAAATGGTAACAAAGCTCATTCGGAAGAACAAAAGGTCAGAAATTTCAGAGAAACTCGGGAAAATCATCTCAGCAGCATCAGACCTCACGCTACATTAGAAGGCAAGAGCGCTGGTCAAGTGGAAGGTGGAGCATTTTGATGATTTTCAATTAAATCGGAGGGAAACTTTCATAGATGGTCTCTCAGGTATGATGTGAGTGGGCTGGGATATTGCTGTGGCTAGGAAATGATGGGCTGGGTGATTTAGAAAAACATGGACAGTCTTGGATGTACGGAGGAGGATGGCATCCACCTTCAGAGAAACAGGAGGCAGGTGGGCATGAGCACAGTGTGGTCTTAGAGAGATGTGTGTGAGGGTGTGTGTCTGTGAGTGTGTCTGTGTCTGTCAGTGTGTGTGTCTGTCAGTGTGTGTGTCAGTGTGTGTGTGTCTGTGAGTGTGTCTGTGTGAGTGTGTGTGTATGTGTGTGTCAGTGTGTGTGTCTGTGTGTCTGTGGGTGTGTCTGTCAGTGTGTGTATATGTGTGTATGTGTGTGTCTGTCAGTGTATGTTTGTGTGTGTGTGTGGTGTGTGTGTCTGTCAGTGTGTGTGTCTGTGTGTCTGTGTCTGTGAGTATGTCTGTGTCTGTGAGTGTGTGTATATGTGTGTATGTGTGTGTCTGTCAGTGTATGTGTGTGTGAGTGTGTGCGTGTGGTGTGTGTGTCTGTCAGTGTGTGTGTTTGTGAGTGTGTCTGTGAGTATGTCTGTGTCTGTGAGTGTGTGTGTATGTGTGTCAGTGTGTGTGTCTGTGTGTCTGTGAGTGTCTGTGTCTGTGAGTGTGTGTGTGTATGTGTGTGTATGTGTCTGTCAGTGTATGTGTGTGTGTGTGAGTGGCTGTGTATGGTGTGTGTGTGTGGTGTGTGTGTGTGTCTGTCAGTGTGTGTGTCTGTGAGTGTGAGTGTGTGAGTGTGTGTGTGTCTGTGAATGTGTCTGTGTCTGAGTGTGTGTGTGTATATGTTCCCAGATATCTATGTATATGCATCTGCATCTGCATTTAATTGCAGCCTTCTTTGGCGGGAATGGAGAAACAATAAAGGAAAAAGTGGACAGCAGTGGACAAAAGAAAAGCAAGGGGGAAAACAAAGAAAAGCTGGGTAGCTTTGAAAACAACGTGCTGCATTTATTATATAGGTTTTCTTGAAATGGCAATTTATTGTTTTGTATTGAATACTCTCATATTCTGCTGTGTATTTTGAAATGTTTTTTTTTCTTTTATCATTTTGTATTTAAGTTTAAAATAAATAAAACATTTACAAAAAGAAAGAGAAGGAAGGGAAGGGGAGGGGAGTGGAGGGGAGGGGAGGGGAGGGGAGGGGAGGGGAGGGGAGTGGATGGGAGAGGAGGGGAGTGGATGGGAGGGAAGGGGAGGGGAAGGGAGGGGAGAGGAAGAGAGGGAAGGGGAGGGGAGGGGAGGGGAGGGGAAGCAGGTGGGAGTCAGAGGACTGGCCTGGTCCCAGGTAGGGTCCCAGCCCTCTTTGGTCCTTAGCCTTCCCTCTTGCAGCACGAGGGCTTGATGATACCAGAGGACTGTCACCCCCACTACAGAGGGGCAAATCCCACCCAGGATGAGTGTGCCCCACTTCTGGGCAGTGGATAAAGTAAGGATTTGTTTTCTTTGATGCTGCATATTTGTGACCAGTATTTGCTTTTGTTTTATTTTAACTTTAATTTAGGATTAAAAATAAATACTTGTTCATTAAAAACAAAATTTAAATACCTTTTCAAAAAGGGAGCTGAGTAGAAAGTCTCCTGTAATCCCATGGGTGCTATCATCCCATGAGGTAGCATGATTTGCCTAAGACTCTATTTCTAGAAAATGTTGATGTTAGGACTTGAACCCAGTACTTCCATGTCTTTGTTTGTTCCTATTTCCACTGCTCACTGCTGTCTCATCTTTGCCTTCTAGCCCTGAGCATTAATTAATTGAGATTCTGGCATTACAGTCTAAAACAAACTTATAGGTCCCTGGGCTAAACCCTTTATTACACAGGTGGAGAAACTAAACCCAGGGAGGGGACAATTTCCCCTCCTCTGCCCAGGGAAACAGCTATAAGCCAGGGCTCTTCTCTCTCATCCCACTGTCTTGGCTCTATCCCAACTTTGCCAAACATTCTCCCATCAATTGCCTCATTTGGCTTTTGTAAGGTAGATTCAGCTGATGCTGTTTCCCCTGTTTCACAGATTTGGAGACTGAGGCACCAAGTGGAGAATTCACTTACTCCAAAGCTATGAAGTAGGGTAGTGGCCAGGCCAGGAGTAGAACCTGGGTCTCCTGACTTGTGGGCCAGCATTCTCTTGGCTAAATGTCTTCATGCCAGCATCCATCCCAGCGGCTAACGGGATAACATTCCTTCCCCCCAGGGCCCAAAACCTCCAACCATCATCTGCAGTGATCTGAGCATTCTCTTTGTTTTCCATTCTTGGAGAATGAGGTCAATCCCTACTGGTTCTTTCCCACATGTGAGGGGGCTGGTCACCAGATGTTCTCAGTCTCCACAGAGGACAGGACCAGAGGGGCGGTCTATGTTACAACAGCAAAGATCCCGTTCAGACAAAAGAAGAAACCGACCAAGTCAAGAATGAGGCCAAGCCAGGAGAGTTTCCTAGAGAGATGGTGGGCACCTCTTTCCTAGAGACATTTCCAAGTCAGTACATTAGAAAAAGAGGCAGGGAATTGAACGTGAAGGTCACTTGGGGTCCTTTCCAGATCTAGTCTCCATGCAAAGCTCTGCGGAGACATTCCATAATGAGCAGAAAGAAGCCAATGCATTTTTAATTATTGCAGTATGATTCGTGTGAGGCAACCTTTTTGGACAGATGACCAGGACCATGCATGCCCATGGTGTTGGCTTTCATTTGAGATTTGTGGCCATGGGGGAAGGGGGACAGATCTCCTGATGAGTTCCCATCCAATTGAATTTTATTTTGATGGTTTGGGTGAAGCTAGAGAGATTTTTCAGCTCATAATGAAACTGAGCAGAAAAATGAATGGATGGAGAAATAAGAGTCTTGATCTTCTCTGCCCTGGTCAAACCACCTGGTGCTTAGCTCTCACACTCCATCATCCCACACTGTGAACTCTGAAAAGGTAGACTAGGTTAGCAATTGTACATCAGTTCTGAATTCAGGGTGACCTTGGTTTAAAGTTCCCCTGGTCTCTGGTGGGTGGTTCCTTTCCCCTTGCCTGCTCAAAGGCACATGACAGGTAACCAGAAAGTCAAAATGCTTTGAGTGAGGTAGAGTCAGAATTTACTCAAATTGTATTCTAGAGACAGAGCACGTCCAGCCACATCTACCCTGAGCTCCTAGACTTGGGGTCCACCTTGGATGTCCAGCTTTGCCAGCTTCTTACTTTGAGATCTTAGCACCTCAAACAGGAATCCTGCTTAATATCAAGAGGAACTAGTGCTTGTGACTTATCCAGGAAATTGTCTCTGTTGCCAAATAACATTAAAGTTATCACAGGAAGAAAGAGTAACCTGATTGTCCTTTGTCCTAAAGGACAGTCAGGAGTTGTGTGTGTGGGAAATGAGAAGGAGACAGGTTTCAAGTCAACATGAGAATGCACTTTCCAGTGCTTGGAGCCTTATCAGGGGCTCCAGCTGCCTTATTAGGGAGTGAGCCAACTTCATCGAAAGTCTTCAGGCAAAGTAGGGATGAGAGACTTCCCATACTTTGAAGGGTGGGTGAAATGCTCAGTAAAGTTCTCTCCACCACTTGGAATCCATGTTTCCAGATTTATAGGAAGGCTCAAAGAATGCTGAGGCTGGAAGGGAGACTGGAATCACAGGATCCAGTCTGCCTATTTTAAAGGTGAAGAAAGTGAAGCTTATGGTTGGGATGTAACGGGGTCAAATTCACAGAGCTTATAAGTAGAAAAGCTGGGGTTTGAACTGGGGGAAGGGAGAAGTGGGGGAAGGAAAATCTGGTTCCAGATTTTGTGTTCTTTCTTTCCCCTTTGCCGAGATGCCTCGCTTAGATCCTGGAATTTAAAAGTTGTTCCACTGACACTAAATGAGACTTCAAGGTCATATGACCAACAAGACAGCAGAGCAGATGGTCTCTCTGAGGGTCCTGACAGATCCAAAATCTCTAAAATACGAATTATACATGAGAGGTAAAGTAAATGCAGCTGTCTCTAGACAGAGCACCAATGAGGAAACAACTTGATGAATTCACCAAAGGGAAGACTATCATTTCATTTCTAATGCAATCACTCGCCTCCTCTGCCCGTCAGCCTCCATACTGTGGCAGGGCTGCACAGCCCACTTCTTATTCTTGCAGATCCACTCCACAATTCCATTGCTGCCACTGCAGTTTCTAGCAGCTCCCCTAACCCCTAGCACCCACCCTCAGCCCACCATTCTGGGACAACGAAAAACACAACTCAACTCTGCCCCTTGTGCCCCAGAGGATAGAGAGCTATGTTTGCCATGTGTTAGTGGTGAGACAGAACACTGAGAAGCAGAGGAAACTGGAGCAGAGTGACAAAGTATGTGTGCATGGGCACCACCAAGCCTGAAGGAAAGGGGACTGGCATCCAGGTAGGGTTACTTCTTTCCCAAAAAGTCATTTAGGGACAATGGGAGGGGAATTCTCCAGTGTGGGAGGAGACAGAGACAGCTTTGAAGTCTAGCCCATGGAGGAACTGCCATCAGTAGGAAAGAAGTCATAAAATAAGAAATAGGAGAATGTAAAAGGAAAAAAAATAATAATAAAATTGAGCTTCAGAGAAAATTCAAGAGAGAAAAAGAAAACCCTCAGTTAAAAATATTGAGTACAAGCAGCTGAATCATTCCTTTCCTGGTTCTGGCTCTGACTCTTCAGACCCACCATGGCCCCATGAGCACCTTCTCCTCTCCTCCACTTATCAGTTCCCTTCTACCCACCGTCTTCCTCCATTAAAGCGGAAGCTCCTGGAGGGTAAGGGTTGGCTATGCTTTCACTTGTATTTGCATCCTGCTGTGCCTTAATTACTTGTGTCCTAGGGAACAGTTACCAGTGCTGGCTGTTTGAATGTCTATAAATGAGAGCTCATACATTTATCTCATGCTGCTGCTTGAAGGGGCGGGGGGGAGAAGGGGTACCTTTGACAATGGGGAGCTGTGAATTGGAACTGGATCTTCTGATGAAGAAAGACCATATATGTGTAAAAGGGTCAGGCACAGGATGGGGGAGGGGGAGGGGAGTCATATACTCTCCAAACAAGAGGAAAGATTGCAACACTCAGGAGACCATTACTCTGCAGGTCCAAGGGTCTAGACAAGTGTCCTTTACCATTGGGGGTCATGGAGATGGTGCTAGTGAGTCAGTGCCTGGCTTATGTTTGCTGTACCCGTGTGATTGTGAACTCAGGACAAACAGAATGTCAGAGCCAGGAGGGGCCAAGGAATAGAACACAGAGATGGGCAGGGCTAAAAGCCTGAGAATATGAACCAGAAAAAGCTAGCAAATGCTGGAATGGCTGTTAGAACATGTGACAGAAAGTGTGTCATGTCATATCATGCAATGGAACAGAGAGTAAAGAACGGTGGAAGGCCCAAGATGGGGGGAGGGGCACCAAATAGGAGGAGGGGACCTGAGAACATAAGAGGTCAGAAATGGGAAAGACATATCATGGCTCATAGGTATGTAGATGGCAGGGCAGAGAGGGTCCTCTGAACATGAGAATGTCAGGTATGGGAAAAGCATTTAAGTCCCTACTATGTGTCAAGCACTGTGCTAAATATCTCATAAGTATTCCCTCATTATATATCCCAAAAGAAAATGCTGAGACTGGGAAGGAACTTAGAACAGGGACTGTAAGAGCTGGGAGGGAGCTTAGAACAGGGACTGTCAGAGCTGGGAGAGACTTCAGATACTGGAATACTTCACATCCGAAAAGACCCTGCCTGAGCATGAGGTCCACTGGCAATACTTGGGCAGGGGTGGGGGTGGGGGCAGAATTCAGGATTATTTAGCATGAAAAAAAAGCATGAAAAGCACTTTGCAAATCATTAAAGAGATGACACTTGTAATTGTAGGAGAAGGAGGAAAGGGAGGAATCTCAGGAGGATGTTGGTAGAAAATGCATGTGATGACAATACCAATGAAGCCAAGAATGAGTCTCTGGCATTCATATAGCATTTGCTAGGCTCTAGGCACAAATGCAGCATGAAGGTCACTTACCCCATCAAGACTCCAGGCAACTGCTTTAGACTAAGCCCTCAGCGTCTCCCTGGTACCTCAACTCAAGCTCTTGGGTTAGACATGCCAAGTGATTCACCCTCTGGCCTCTTTCCCAGCCTTATCACGCTCTCCACCCATGACCACAGAGACTATTGGGATGGAAGGTGGTGGTGGTCACTGATGGTCACAATTCTGACGTACTGTAAGTAGCTCCAACTCTCTAGAATTTCAAGGCTTTGGAATCTCCTTCATCTCTTAGAGTCTGTGAGAGAAGGAATATCAGTGTCACCCTGAGGCATCTCTGCTGGAAGTCTGGTCCCATGAGGAATGAATAGGTTTAGATCTTGTGAGCAGGATCTTTGTCCTCAGCAGGCAGATGAAGGAGAGTTCTTGGAGCACAGAGCCTAGTCAGAGTTCCTGAAACTATAACCTGCCTATGACCAGCAAGAAACATGGCTGCTTGATACTGTGGGGGAAATCATTCTCAGTCTGAAGCTTGAGCCCAAGCCCCTGGAGCTTTGGGGACCCAAGGTTACAGTGATACCTTTAGTCCATATCTCTTTTTATAACTCCCATTCCTCAGAACTTTGAAGCTTACACACTGTCCTCCTCCCACCTATGAATGTTAAGGGAGGTCCAAGAAGTAGTATTAAAATCTGCTGTAGTTGACAGATAAGGAAACAGAGGCACAGACAGGTGGTGTGCCTATCTCTGGGACTTACCCTTAGATATTGGGATCTGACATGTCTCCTGACCCCATACCTGGTGTTCTCATGCTTCTGTCTATCTATCCCTTTCCTGGACTCCAACTTTCCTTTGCCATAAGGTACTGTACCCATCATCCTCACCCCCATGGGCCCTTGATGTCAAAAAGAACATTTAAACTAGCCCCTTGTAAAAGCTACCCAGCCATGCCATGGACCATGGTTCCACCACTGGGACTCCCACCTGGGCCATCTTTCCTTTGCCTCCTTCTTTCTTTGACCTTCCCTCTCTCTTCCTTGACTCAGCCCACCTCTTCAAGCCCCCTCCTCTAGTCTGTCTCCCCACTTCCCTGCTGGAATCCATACCCCCTGGTAAGCCAGCTTATGGAAGGACCCTGGAGTCTGTAATCAGAACCATCCTGACTGACGCCATAGGAAGAGATATTCCCTGAATTTACTTGACTTAAGCACTTAAATTTCACCCTAGATTCCAAGAGTTTATAATGGATTTTTTTTATACCCAAACTCTCCTTAATGAAGAATGTTTGTGGCCCAAACACAGGATGAAATAAAACTTTATGGTCTTCACTGTGACTCAGTGTAAGGTCATTAGATTTGGCAGCCACTGTCTTGAGGGTCTCTGCTGAGGTAGGAGAGCAGTGATCCTTCAGCCCTAGCTGGCAAGCACAATCCATCCCAGTTCTGGGAAGGAGGGTAGGGAATGGACACTTTCCAGGGATTGAGCCCACACAGTCCAGTGGGGGGAGGGGGGGAGGAGGGATCCCAGCATTAAGGTGGGCATTCTGAGTCAGGCGTGCTCCATAGAGATCTCCTCCACCACACCCCTAATGGATGAACATCCAGTCTCCTAAGGGTGGGTACTGAGTGCTGTGCATTCCAATATACCTATATGGGGGTGAGCTCTTAGCCCAAGGGGAAGCCATGACCTGACCTCCATGCACAGAAAAAAGGGGCAAAAGGATTGGGAGGGAGGAGGTGGAAAGACTTCAGGGCAGTGGGGGCAGTGGGGGCATTGGGGAAGGTAGGATATCAGGGGAAAGACAGACCACCATTCAGCAAAGCTGGCTCAGGTGGCCAGGTGCAGGGTCTCAAAGGCGGAGGGGAGGAATTACTCAACTAGTTTCAGCATGAGGCATTTTAACATTTTTTCAAATGTTATTGCCAACCCTGACCCCTCAGATCACTCATGGCAGAGGATGCTGGGATAGTCACTGCCTCAGTCCTGGAAGGTTTGTCTTTCAAAGTCTAATATCTCATTCATCTTTTGGCTCCCATTTCACACATGGTCCACTCAAACCTCCAGCTTTTTCATATAAAATCTACTCTAACCCATCTTCCTTCATGTACCACTTACAAAACTGGGTGTTTGAACCTGATGATAACATTCAGTACTTAGCTTTATCAAATGTTACCTTCTTCAATTCAGCTCAGCTTCTAGTCTGTCTATGATTTTAGAGTCTTGCTCTTTTATTCAATTTGGTATCTACACCTCCCTGGTTTGGCCACTCTGAAGTCAATCAATCAGTCCTATGTGCCAGGCACTGTGCTAAGCACTAAGGATACAAAGAAAGACAAAAGCAGTCACTGTCTTCAAGGAACTCACATTCTACCTAATGAGAGACAAGATCTAAAAGCATAACATGTATTTGAGATACATGTAGATCAGATACAACGTAACCCTGGAGGATGAGACTCTAGCAGCTGGGAGACTAGGAAAGGCAAAAGATGGGATAAGATCTGACTCCTGACAGAACTCAAGGATCCGTGAGATGGAGATGAGGAGAGAGGACCATAAGCCCATGCCAAAACACCAACATGGAACATGGAATGCCATAGTGAGGAACAACAAGGAAGCCAGAAGGGCATGGAGGGGAGTAAAGTAGAAGAAAATCCAGGTAGTAAAGAGTCAGGTTGTGAAGACCTCTAGATGCTGGGACTGTTTTGTTTTGTTTTGTTTTTTTCCTTCTTAAATCCTAACGTTAATCAAGCTAAAGTTAAACAAGCTAGGTTACTGAGTAGGACAGTGCGTGGTCAGACCTGAAATTTAGGAGATCACTTTTGTATCTAAGTGGAAGATGGATTGGAGTGGGAAGAGACTTGAGTCACATTTCATAACTGTGCCACACGTCATCAAACTAGTACAGTTCTGGGTACATAATATGAAGGTGCTTAATATATGTACATGTGTTGATTAATTGTTTGATTAATGCCTTTGTCCAGATCATTGGCAAAAATGTTAAACCTGACAAAGCACCCAGGAGATGTCTGGACTGCGCCACTGGAGGCATCTTTCTAAGTTGGCCGAATTATTAAGAACTAGTTTCAAAGCTGAGAGTGGGGGCACTCTTACATATAATCCCAGCTACTGGGGAGACTGAGGGTGGAAGATCTCTTGAGCTTAAAAATTTGGATTCCCCCTGGGTTAAGCTGCTCAAGAGCCCATATGTTTGACACTAATATGATCAACTCTCCTAAAATGGAGGCCTTCCATATGGTCTAAGGAGGGAGAATTGACCCAGGTTGGAACTGGAATAGGTCAAAGCTACCATGCTCATTAGAGTAGAGTTTGATCTTAAATAGGTCCAATTAAATAGCACATCCCATCTGGGCAAGATGAAGACACCCTATCCTAACACAAAACAAAGCAGTTTTTGGCCCTGATCGTTCACCCCCTTTAGAAGTCTCATAACTATAGTATTATACATCTCATATCTATCTTGTCTGCAAGGGTAGCATGAGAAATTGGAACAAATGCTTTGCAATAATCTGATCCCTGTCTCATGACACTTTCATGCCTTGTCCTTCATGGAACCATTCTACAGGTCTAACCCTTTGATGGCAATGAAAGAAACATCCCTGACATCCAGCAAGAGGTCATTTTATTTCCTTCTGGCAGAAGCATTGCCCCCCCCACAAGTCTCAAGGAATGAAGAGTAGTCACTGGTGTTGGCTGGTCTTGGGAAGCTCTCCATCCCCCCCACCCCAATACAAGACTGAGGAAGTCTGCCCATCCCTCTATTAGTCCTATAGGGCCAAAAAGGGTCTGAGGATCCCTTGCCTCTGTAGGTAATTACCCACCTCCACCACCTGTTTTCTTCTTAAATATATATCACCAAGATAAGTTGATGAACCATTATCACCTTTGGGATGGGCATTTGACATGAGCACTGGCACCTGTCTATGCAAATTGTTACCTGGAGCACAAGACTATTATTTCCAAACCTCCCTATTAAAACCTTCCAGAAATCTGACATCTTTTTTTCTACCCCCCCCCCCTTGCTCTTGCCACCCTAATTCTCTCTTCCCTGGCTCATAGCAACTACCTCCTAAACTGGAGAGAGCAGCCACCCAAAGACTAAGATAGACCTTGATTAAGAATATAGCTCTTTTAACTCCAAAAGACTCCTGATGGAACATGCTATCCACATCCAGAAAAAGAACTCTGGAGTCCAAATGCAGATTGCAGAAGACTATATGTGCTCTTTCTGTCTCTCTCTGTCTCTCTGTCTCTTTCTGTCTCTCTCCCTCCCTCCCTCTCTCCCTCTCTCTCTCTCTCTCTCCCTCTCTGAGGGGGGGTCCTTCTTTCTCATGCTTCCTCCCATTGGTTCTAATTCTTCTTTAGAACATGACTACTGTGAAAATATGTTTAGTATGAATGTATATGTAGAGCCTATATCAGATTACACACTATCTTGGAGTGGGGGGGAGAGGAGAGAGGGAGAGAAAATTTGGAACTCAAAATTTCATAGAAGTGGGTGTTGAAAACTAAAATCTAATTAATGAATTAATATTACAGAAAAAAAGAATATAACCCTTCTACTGTCCTAGGGTCAAGGTTGCATGGGAAACACTACTGGAGAGGAGGTGGGGTCTTCCTCTTTAAAGTCCTCTTTTCCCTAAGCCTGTAAATGTTTAGAGAACTTACTCTGAGCTAAGTGTCTAATTGGAGACCAATGTGGGCTTGCCTGAGAGCCTTTGCTGGGATGGGCCAATCACAGGCCCGTTGGAAAGGGGAGTCTCTCAATGGCTTAGATCACCTTCGCTTTCTCTTCAGGCCTGTCCCAGGGGACATAGGTGCAGGATTCCAACACCTGAATAATGTCTACAGTTTTCACTGGATTCAAGTTCTTGGGATTTTGTGTCATTTAATTCTCACTTCAAAGCAAAACCTCAGAATTATCCTGTGCTAAAAGGTTGATACCACACTCTCAGCCTCAGAATGGACTGTACTTCCCAAAGGAAATGAAAAGCATCAGAGAAATTGGTTTTCAAGTCTTCATGACCCTGAGCATCAGCCCCATGCTCCCAAATCCATCACAGACTCAACAAGTATCTCTGCAGCTCCCACTTGGTGCTAGGTACTGTGGGGGGCACTGGGGACCCAAAGACAAGATGAAGACAGCCCTGTTCACAGCCTATCATGGACAACTCCAACTAGATGCTTGGTGATGTGTGGTGAATATCTGAAAGACACGGACAGCCTTAATTTGTGCTGACCGGTGCTTGGCTCCCCTACTCGCATACTCAGAAAGGAGAATGAGACAAATAATACCCTGGGGGACAGATCCTCCTCCTCTCCCCACCCCCAGCCCCCTGGGCTCACTCCTTTTCCACTCTCTCCCCACCCACCTTTCATCATGGCTCAGCAGCCCATGTGTATGAAACCCAAGGGTGGAATGTGGGTGGGTTGGCTCATGTAATTAAATCCATGTTGTGTTGTATTCTTTAGAATTAATAAGGAATTCATCCCATTGAAACTCACCATGACATCTTCTCTGTGACTCAAATTTCTCCAACCCATCTCTCCTTTCCTTCTCTAATGGCATTAGGCATGGGACTGTGATTCTGATTAGCATCAGACTCTGTCTTCATTACACATTGTTCATTGCAAGAGCACTGTGACTTCCTGTCACTCCTTCTTCTGCTGTCTGTCTCCATTTTGGATGATCTTGGAAGATGCTCTGATGGATTAGGCAAGGAGAGCCCAGTAATGAGTGCCATTCTTACTCTGGTGTGTTAGAAACAGACCCCTCATACCACCAGGGGATGCTGGTTTCACTCTCTTTTTCCCCTTGACCTAATGGTAGCTCTTTACTAACATACTCCCATACAGTGCAGGAGTCAAGATTCTCCAGCTCAGAAAATGGGAAACAAGGCATGAGGCCCGATAACCTTGACTTTGAATTTGCATGGGACCCACCCTCTCCCTGTCCAATGGGACCTGGTGCACATCCTTGACTTCCCAAATGGGGTTTCTGAGATTCTCCAGTAGACATTTGCCTACAGTTGGGGACATAAAAGCACTTGAGAGGAATCTGGTAAGTTATTTACATGGAGTATGGACAAGATCTGTACGAGAAAGGTCAAAATGGAGACCAGAGTTGATTCAGTGTGAACAGCCTCTTTATTCCAGACAAGTACCTGACTGTCAGATAACTTCACAAAATGTCTGTCACAAGGCACTCAAAAAATACGTATTGCCTTATTGAGTCCACCTCCGTAAGCCTCAGTTTCCCCCTCTATAAAAAGAAAGGTTGGACTACAGGGTCTACGAGGTTCCTTCCAGTTCCAAATCTATGATTCTCTGAAGCCCAGAGAAGCCACTTGTTGGATGAATGGATGACCTGAATTCATATGATCACAGACCCTCCACAGTGACAGAGACCTGGGAAGACATCCCATTAGACCCTGTCATATAAGAAAGTTCTCTGACTGCATTCATCACCCTTTCTGCCATATCATTCCATGGCCCAGGACATTCTCTTTCCCTGGACCATTGCAGGTAGCAGCCCTCCCTCTACTGCATCCACCTCGTAACTCACATCAGGCAGCTCCCCAAAAGCAACGTCTGTGCCTCTGTTTGCAGGCCCAGCCCCAGGCACAGGGCCCAGCACAGAGCAGACACTTAATAAATGTTTCATCCCTGACATCAGCTAAGCCACCTGGTTCAAATGGAGCCTCCTCTACGGCCCACTCATGTCAGTCTGCTTCCCCACTTCCTGGGTTGTTGTCAGGGCTCTGACTCTTCCTGCCCTAACAGAGCCAAACGCTGTCCACACCTTGGCATGAGGTCGCTACAGCCTGCTCTGAACCCAAAACCCATCCGTGGTGGCCAGCCTTCTGCTGATAAGTCCCTCCATACATGGTCAGGCCATCGTTAGACACCATCTGTGTGTTTTATTGCCAGGCCTAGCTGGGCAGAGCTGAATGGAGGCTGAGCAGTGGGGTCTCAGACTCCGAGACTCAGTCAGGAGGGTCTCTTCCCTGCTAGGAAGAGTCAGAGGAGGAGGGAGCTCATCCCCATGTCTACTGCACATCAAGATTTGCAAAGTCAGAGGGTACAGAGATGGAAGGAACCTCGCAGCCTCTCTGGGCCAGACAGGTCAGTTTCTGGTTCTGATGCTTTTTTGCTTATTAGGGCTTAGGTAAATCCCTGCCCCTCCTTGAGGTTTAGTTTCCCTTTTGCTAGGGGTCTTATTCCAGAGGACCTGAGTGTGAATCCTGCCTCTGAAGGTCACTACCTATGGAACCTTGGGCTTGACCTCCCTAAGGCCCCTTCCAGCTCCAAACCCTGTGATCTTGGTAACTTCCAGGAAATCATCTCTCCTTGCTCTAAACAAATATATGTCAGCATTCCCTCCAACCAAGAAAGGTAACTCACTACCTAACTAGAAAATTAGGACATGACTTCTGGATGATTCAGGCCTAAGCAGCAGGAGGGAGCTGCCTCTTCCCTGACTGCATCACCCTGAGAGGTGGCGGCATGAACCAACATCCCAAGTCTTCTGGTTTCTCCCAAATCCATCACTTTGCTTTCTAGATTTCTGGCAAGAAGACTCTGTCCTCAAAGGAAAAGACTTGGTTCTTTCTGGCCATGACCTTTGGAGCCTCTTAGGTTAATAGTGAGGTTAGAACAGCAGACTGTGCCAGGAGTCAGGAAGATCTGAGTTCAAATCTAGCCTCAGAGACTTCATAATGAGGAGGTTATGGACAAGTCACTCAAGGTTTGTCTGTTTCCTCATCTGTAAAATGGGATGATTTTACATACCTCAAGGTGTCTCCAAGGACTGTCAGGAAGGTGAGATGAGATCACATTTGTAAAGTGCCTTGCAAACACTGAAGTACTACCTGCAAACGTCAGTGGAGACGGTGACAACTGGAAGAGGAAGCAAGAGTTGGTCAAGAGGAAGGGGCTGATTCGAGCTCACCAGAGGGTGCGTGACAAAGGCAGCCTTCTGGCCAAGGGCTCCCCAGCTTCAATGGCTCCCTGTCCTTCTGGCCCAGTCTGCTTCTTGCCTCCATATTAGTCTGTGGGCATCTCAAGGGAAGTGGACGTTTCTGTCTCTTTTTGTGTCCCTAGCAATTAGCAGGGTGGCTGGCACACAGTGGGTGCTTAAGAGATGCCTACTGGCTAACTGACTGGTTCAAGACTCTTGCCTCTTTATTCACCATGGTGCTTGGCATTTAGTAGGCACTTAAGGCCTTTAGGAAGTGCTTAATGATTGGTGAATTCATTGCTGCTTATCATCATTCCATTCCATCACATAAGTGCAGACATTCAGAGCCAGAATGGATCTCAGTGACCATCTAGGCTCATTCACATCCAGCATCTCCCAGAAGCACTCCAGAGAGGGGGATCTCTTCCCTCTGTTAGGCAGTCCCTTGAACAGGAGGCAGCTCATGTTGTTCAGAAGTTGTTTTAGTGGTGGTGGAGGTGGAGGTGGTAGTGGTGATGGTGGTGGTGATGAGGGTGGTGATGGGATTGGTGATGGTGGTGGTGGTGATGAGGATGGTGATGGTGATGGTGGTGGTGGTGGTGGCACTGGTGATGGTGGTGATGATGGTGATGGGGGTGATAGCGGTGGTGGTGGTGATGATAGTGGTGGTTATGGGGGTGGTATTGGTGGTGATGGTAGTGATGAGGGTGGTGATGGTGATGGTGGTGGTGGTAGAGGTGGAGGTGGTAGTGGTGGTGATGATGGTAGTGGTGATGGAGGTGGTGATGGGAGTGGTGAAGGTGGTGGTGATGGG
>CM053585.1:3590892-3611782 GCA_028646515.1 Pseudochirops corinnae | reverse complement strand
AGAAGAGCAGAACCAGGCAAAACCTGTACACAATCACAGACACAACGTACATATGATGACCAACCTTGATAAAATGGACTATCCTCAACAACACACAGCTAAAGACAACTCTACAAGCCTCAGGATGGAAGGAGATATCTAAACTCAGAGAAAGATATAGAAAGACTATAGTTTAAATGGAGACTGAAGCAAAACACGCTATCGTTCTCTTTCATGTCTAGTTTTGCTTTTTTTTTTTCCCCAGTGATCACTCATTGGTTACAACCTTTCTATGTAACCACACTATTGTACAATGTGAAAGTATTTGCAGATCCTGTACATCATTGCACATCACCATTGGGGGGAGGGGAGGGAGAGGAGAAAAACTGAAACTCAGGTGAATGTGGAACTGAATCTTGTAAATTAAAAGTAAATAAACAAGTCATTTAAAAAATAAATAAATTGAAATTAAATACACACATGTGTGTATACACATTTATGTGTTTATATATCTATTGAGATAGACAGACAGACAGACAGATAGATAGATAGACTGATAGATTGATAGACAGATAGATGTCTTAAATGTTTTTTTATTATTCTGTGAATGTTAAATTTTCTGGATTTGAGAAATCTGAAAGTCTGTCTTGTTTTTCACTGGGTTGCATGTATTTTTCACTTTAAGGGACCAAGATACCAACTCCCCCCTCGCACCAGGGAGGTACCTGAGTTTAAACTGAAATTACATTTAAAGATGTAAAGTTCAGGATCCCAGATTTAGAAGAGAGCTCTGAGGATGCCCAGACTGACTCATAGAAAAAAACAGTATGTCCTTATGACATATCCAAGAAGTGGTTCTTTTGGCCCTGTTTGCAGACCTCCAGCCAACGGGAATGGTCAACACTGAATCATGTGCTTTGGACTCAGTAGATACTTAAGAAACAGAAAACGAGGAAAGAAAGGAGGGAAGAAGGCTGCAGAAGGAGGGAGGGAGAAAGGAAGGAAGGAGGAAAGGAAGGAGGGAAGCAAGGAAGGAATGAAAGAAGGAATGAAGGAAGGAAGAAAAGGAAGGGAGGGAGGGAGGAAAGGAGGAAGGAAAGAAAGGACAGAGGGAAGGAGGAAAGAGAGAAGAAGGAAGATAAGACAAAGTTCCTAAAAAATCTATTTTTCATTTCTTTTGTTTCTGCTATCTGCCAGGCACAAATTATTTAAGTGACATCATTTCAGAATCACAGGACCTTAGACTTAATGGGGACTTTAGAGAGCAACTGTTTAATTCTATACCTGAACTTGCATCCCCCACAATAGGCTTGCCAAGGCTGCTGCCTTCAAGTCTGCTGGAGGGTCTCTAGTGAAAGGGATCTGCTCCTCCCATCCCCAGGCAGCTCATTACCCTTTGAGCTAACTCTCTGTTAGGAAGGTTCTTCCTTACAACAAGCCTCAGTTTGAATCTCTGCAGCTGTCACCCACTACTTTTGGGCCTGCCTTCTGGAGTCCAATAGGACAAATTTAACCCTCTTATGCATGACAGCCTCTCAATACTTGCTAACACGCCTATCGGCTGTTCCTTCTCCCTACCTCCTGCACGTCTTTTTTCCACAGACTAAACATCCTGAGTTGGTTCCACCAATCACCATGGGATATTTATGAGGTTGACATCTTTTGCTAGTCTTGGTGACATCCTGTTAATGTGTTTGACTTCCCAGAATGTAATTGCCTGAAATGAAACCTCCTAAATGTCATGAATCTTGGTTGCAAAGTCTGTATGATCTAATTCCTAGATTCTCCCTCTTTAAGTGTCAGGACTAACCAGTGTCTTTCCCTAGATTTAAAGTTAGAAGTCTTTCTGGGGATGACAGAATGAAAATTGCCTTGATTGAGGCAGGTGCCCGAGAGCCACCACAAGCCCCTGAAGTTCATTTCCCATCTAAGACACCAGCATTCTAAGGCAAAATTATTGCTGTGGTGGTCATGAAACCTCATTAGGAAACCTCAGGCTTGGTCATGTTCCACAGCAAGCTGAACTAGACTGAGGGAGCTCTTCGTTCAGTAAATTCCAGGAAGTGGGAATAAGGCAAACACACCATTGAGATGGCTGGGAAGGATAGGCTGACTCCCATTTCTCATCTGACAAGGCTTCCTCATGCACTTGATAGCTGTGGAAATCACATCTGTCCGTTTTCATTGGGGAGGCTGTTGAAACTGAAATTCAAGCTGGAGAATGTCCCAAGAAGGAATCTAGGGCAATGAAGGTCAGGAGAGGACATGATCCAAAGATGGCCTGAAGGAATTAGGGATGGGATGTTTGGGACAGAAAAGATGTGGGGGCAGGGAATCTGAGGTCCGCCTTCAACAATGTGAAGGGCTGTGGGATTAGTCCATGAAAGCGTAGACTTGAGGCCATGCTGCTTAGTTGATTGAGGGTTGGACCTGAAGGCAAGGAGAAAGAAGTAGGTTCAGTTAGTTAACCAGTGAGTAAGTGACTATTATGTGTCAAGCACAGTGCTAGGCACTGAAAACACAAATATAAGTGAAAAGAAGACAGTCCCTGCCCTCAAGGAACTTATATTCTTTTTTCCCCATTTTTAAACTTTTTTAAAAAAAGTTTTGAGTTCCAAATTCTATCCCATCCTCCCTCTCTTTCCTCCCCTACCTGAGACAGCATGCAATCATATATAGATTATGCATGTGCAATTATGTCAAACATTTCCATAGTAGTCATTTTGTACAAGAAGACTTGAATAAAAGTAAAATATGGAAGAAAGTGAAAAACAGCATGTTTCAGTCTGTATTCAGTTGATATCAGTTCTTTCTCTGGCTGTGGATAGTCTGCTTTATCCTTAATCCTTTGAGATTGTCTTAGATCATTGCACTGCTGAGAAGAGTTAAGTCATTTACTGTTCATGACACAATGCTGCTGTTACTGTGTGTGATAGTCTCCTGGTTCTGTTCACTTCACTATGCATCAGTTCATGTAAGTCTTTCCAGGTTTTCTGAAATCATCCTACTTGTTATTTCTCATAGCAAAAAAATATCCCATTACAATCATAAAACACAGCTTGTTTAGCCATTCCCCAACTGATGGGCGTGCCTTTGATTTCCATTTCTTAGTCACTGCAAAAAGAGCTGTTAGAAATATTTTTCTAAAAATAGGTCCTTCCCCCTTTTTTGGATGTCCTCTGGATATAGACCTAGCAGGGGTATCACTAGATCAAAGGGTATGCACAGTTTCATTGCGCTTTGGGCATAGAGGAACCTATATGCTACAGGGGGAAGATGTGCATAAAATGAAGATGAGAGGGAAGATGGCACAGAGTCTGGTGAGAAATGAAGTGATGGCTGGTTGGGACCCACTCCTTAAATGGAGATTCTGGGAGGAGCCAGCCAATCAGAAAGGGAGGTGCAGGGGCAGAGGATACTTCTGAGATGTGAATTCCAAGGTTCTGGTCATGATGGAGAAGCCCAGAGTCTATCCTGGTGAGAAATAAAGGATTCAAACCCCTCCCCCCCCCCCAGATGCTTGGTGACTGTGAACCCAGCTCATCAGCAAGCCTTTCTCAGACCCAAGGTTCCTCATCTGTCAAATGGGGCTAATACTGACATGTGCTTGATTGTGACAGTGAAGATGACAATTATGAAAATGCTGATGATGAGAGCAGTGATGATGGTGCTTGGCCCCAGAATGCAGATCTGGGATAGAAGATGTTAAATGGTACATTTGGCCTTGAAGGAAGGGAACACTTTCTAGCAGTTGGAGCTAACCAAAAGTGGCTTAGGCTGCCTGAGAAGGGAGTGGGGGCCCCTTTGGTAGAGGGGTCTGGATGCTTGCTGCTATCAGCTTTTTTAAATAGCTTTTTGGTCAAGGATGCAATCTATTAGCTCCTCTGTGATCCCTTCCTATTCTAAGCCTCTGAGGTGCAGAAATGACCTTAGGTAATTTATCAGCACCTGCCTAGAAAATGCCAATGGAGGACCTGAAAGACATGTCTCCTAGGAGGTTGTTCTGGTCATCTATGCATCTTACACATAGTAGGTGCTTAACCAATGCCTACTAAATGAAAATTGTTCATAAGATGCTTCCAGAAAGATGCATTCAAGGCTCACTTTCAGCAAAATGCTTCAGTAATTGGTTCATTTTCAGTAAACTTGGTTTAGCAACCCTTCATCATGCTGAGCACTTGGTTCAAGAGAAATGGCAAAATCCAAGAGGAATCTCTACTCTAATGATACTCAAAATTCACCATTTGGTGGAGAGAAACTGTACAAGGAGGCCTGAAGCCAGCACGACCTTCATTATCACCCTGGGGCATGTCAGGGCTAGAGCACAGAATGAAATCAACTTCTTACTGAAGACCATGCAGAAAGAATTCGGAAGAGACCAACTCAGGCTTGACTCTTCCGTGCTCAGCTGGGAGACTAAGACTGATCCCAGGGACCTAGAGCCGACCAGCCCACCTAGGTCTGCAGTCGAAGAGATTGCTAGACTTCAAAGAAGACAGGAGCAAGCAACGCCTACCCAATTCAGTCAAGAGTGCCAGCTTTTTCTGAACAAAAGATCCTAACCTGGGTCAGTTTGGTTGCACAGTAAATAGAGCGCCCGCCCTGGAGTCAGGAGGACCAGATTCAAATCCAGCCTCAGACACTTGACACGTAATGGCTGTGTGACCTTGGGCAAGTCACTTAACCCCAATTGCCTTCCTCCCTAAAGAAAGATTCTAATCCAAAAGCTGAGCTGGAAAATGTGAATAAATAGAAAAAGACAGGAAAAATGAAATGAGTGTTCAGAAAGTGAAAAAATGGAGAAAATAAAAACCTTAGAACAGAAAGTAGAAAAGTTAGCTGAAGTAATAGAGTCCTTAGAGAACAGAACAAAACAAAGACAACTCCATGATTCCTGGAGACAACAGATACTGGAAGAAACAGCACAGGGACACTCTCAGGGCCTCTTTGAAGAACTTTAGTATTGACTGTGAGACATGGTTAATGCTGGCACACCGCCCAGAGTGAGGTGAAACCCTGTACCACATGAGAAAAGCACAGAGGAAGCCCAAGATGCCCAAGCCCAGAGCCACCTCCCCCCTAAATGTTCGAGCTTGTGCCCAATCTGTGCTAGAGCCTTCTGAACTCATATTGGTGTGATCAGCCCCAACCCAACACACCATACCCTGAGCCCAACATCGTGATGTTATCAATCTTCTTCAAAAACGAAGGAAGAAAAACATCAGAACAAGCTCAATTAAAAGAACAGAACAGAACACAAAGTATCTACTACCAGAAACAGCTGACCTGGAGCGCAAGTTGAAGGGAGAGAGGTTAGGTATCAATCAGCCAGTCAATTATCATTTGTTACATTCTTCCTATGTGCCAGCCATGATGTTAAGTGATGGCGGTATAAAAAATAGCAGAAGACAGTCTCTGTTCACAACTGTACACCAGCGAGACACAGGCAGGATATTTGGAGATCATCTCAGAAGAAAAGGACTAAGGTGAATAGGGGTTTTTGTAGGAGGAGAGGAAGTCAGGAGGCAGAAATGAGGAGGGAGGGCATGCCAGGCATGGGTCACAACCAGAGGAAATGCCCGGAGTCTGGAGAAGGAGTGCTGTGAAAGAGAGACAGTAAGGAGGTCAGTGTCTCTGGACATCAGAATTGGTAGGAGTGAGTAAGGTACAAGAAAACGCTCTAAAAACCAGAACCCAACAAAGAAACTAGCCAGATAGCTGAAGAGTTCAGCGGACAGAGCTCTGGGCCCAGAGCCAAGAAGATGGGAGTTCAAATCCTGCCTCAGGCATTTGCTAGCTGTATGAGTTTGGCTGATTTCTTTAACCTCTGTCTCAGTGTTCTTACCTGTAAAACAATTATGATTAATTATAGAATATAACTGGATTAATTAGGAAACGTTACATCATAATTTAATAGGGATGAGAATAGCATCTCCCTCCCAGAGTTGTGAAGATCAAATGAGCCAGTGTTTGTAAGGCACTTAGGACAGTCCTGGGCACACAGTAGGTGCTGTATAAATGCACAGTATTATCGTATTATTACTTCAAGAAATAATAAAATAAAAAAATAACTTCTCAATAGCTATCGGAACTAAAGGGCAGGGGTGGCTCGTGGCTCAGTGAATAGAGCGCCGGCCCTGGAGTTGGGAGGACCTGAGTTCAAATGCGACCTCAGACGCTTAGCACCTCCTAGCCGCGTGACCTTGAGCGAGTCACTTAACCCCAACTGCCCTGCCCTCCCCCTCAAAAAAAAAAAAAAAAGAAAAAGAATCCGTCAGTCTCCTGAAAAAAAACCCCAAACCCGTAACGCGGCACACGCAGTGGGAGCGGCGTCGTCAGGTGATCGACGGGGAGGGACAGAGCTGTTTTCAGGAATAAGTGACCCGGGACAATCCGCACGGACTCCTGCTGAAGCGCGCCCTCCGCTGCCAGAGAAACAGCGTCTCTGCTTGACTGCGGACTGAAGCAGGCTACTTTTCACTCCTTTTTTGTTCTTTTATTTGGGTCTTTTCGTACAAAATAACGATTTTGGAGGTGTCTGATATGATTGCACGTGCATAGCCTGTACCTGACAGCTCACTATCCCAGGGAACCGGGAGAGCAGGATGGGAGGGAGGGACGGGGAGGAGGGGGAGAGGGAGGAGGAGGGAGGGGGAGGAGGAGGGAGAGAGGCATGAAGGAGAGGGGGGAGGGAGGGGGAAGGAGGGGGAGGGAGGAAGGAGGGAGAGAGGCATGAAGGAGAGGGGGGAGGGAGGGGGAGGGAGGGGGAGGGAGGGAGAGTGAGGAGGGGGAGGAGGAGGGGGAGGGAGGGGGAAGGGACAGGGAGGGAGGGAGAGTGAGGAGGGGGAGGAGGAGGGAGGGGGGAAGGAGGGAGGGAGGCGTGAAGGAGAGGGGGGAGGGAGGGGGAGGGAGGGAGGAGGGATAGAATTTGGAACTCAAATTTTTTTTTTAATGTGATATTTTTTTTTTAAAGAAAACACCCAAGAATGGCATGGCTGAAATCCCGAGCTCTAAAAATAGTTATTGTCAAAATTTAGAGCTCAGAAAAAAGGCAAAGTTGGTACCACGGCATTAATTATACAGATATATATGTGATATAGATTATACCTAACATAAATTGAAACAACCTGAATGTACTAGAGCTTCAGATTCATATACAATTCCAATACCCTTTTCTGGCCTTTTTTTTATGTAGAAATGTTCATGTTTGTTGATAGCTTTGTAGTTCCCAATAAAATATAAATTAAAAAACCCAAACTGAATTCCGAAGTAGGACCAAACGTGCTCCCCTCTATTTCTCCATTTCAGGGCTTGGTGATGTCCTAGGCATGGCCAGCTCCTCCCTTACACAGGATCCTGACTCATCCCAGCCACAAACATGCAGCCCCTGGTGGCCCATCCCTGGCTCTGAGCCCACCCTGAGACCAGAGTGAGAGCTGTGCTCAGGCAGTCATCCATCTCCAGGCCCATTTCTGGAAGCCATCCCAGCTTGGGAGGCCCTCCCGGACTCGTGCTCCACTGCAAAGCCCCTGAGAGCCAGGGGTCACCTGCTCAGGCAGCAGAGGAGAATCGCCTGTGAAGGACAGTAAGACAGACCAAGGCCAGAGGAGGAACACAGACCAAGTGATAGGTGAAGTTCAGAGGGAGCTGACCTTCCATTTGAGATCTGGGGGAGGCTGAGGACAGCGGCCAGGAGGCAAAGCAAATGATTTCAAAAGACTCAGGAAGAGATGGAAAAAAGGGAGGAATAAAGTCTTGGACTGCCTTGAGGAAGGTAGGCTCCTTCAGGGCAGCAACTGTCTTGGCATTTTATCCCTAGAGCTTAGCACAGTGCTTGGCACTTAGGGATATCTTAATAAATGCTTTTTATTCCTTCCTTCCTTCCTTCCTTCCTTCCTTCCTTCCTTCCTTCCTTCTTTTCTTTCTTTTTTCTTTCTTTTTTTCTTTCTTTCTTTTTTCTTTCTTTCTTTCTTTCTTTCTTTCTTTCTTTCTTTCTTTCTTTCTCTTTCTTCTGTTTTCTTTCCTTCCTTCCTCCCGCCTTCCTTTCCTCCTTTCCTCCTTTCCTTCCCCCTCTTGCCCTTCTTTTCTTTCTTTTTTTCTTTCTTCCTCTTCTTTCTTTTCCTTCCTTACCCCCTCCCTCCTGCTCCTCCTTCTCTTCTTTCTTTTTCTTTCTCTCTCTCTTTCTTTTTCCTTTCTTCATTCCTCCCTCATTTCTTTCCCCCTCTCCCTTTCTTCCTTCTTTCTTTCTTTCCTTCCTTCCTTCCTTCCTTCCTTCCTTCCTTCCTTCCTTCCTTCCTTCTTCCCTTCCCTCCTCCCACCCCTGAGAGAGCTAGAAGAGGGCTTAGCAGCCACCAGTCTCTCCTCAAGTCTGGACATTGAGGCCCTCTCAATGCTTCAGAATCACAATGGGCCCTCTGCTTCTGCTTCCATTTGGACTTCCTCTGAGCCCACAGGGCCAGACTTCAAGGTCTCCACTACCTCCTGCTCTGGGCACTCAAAGCCTCACTGTTCTGATGCAGTCTTTTCTCTGCAAATGTTTACCAAGACCAAGCACCCCAAAGGACGCAGTCTCTTGGGTATCTAACTACAAAGCCTGAGGATGGAGCCTCATTTGGAGAGTCAGTGGGATGTCAGAGGGGTCCTGAAAAAGTCTGCCTGGCTCCATTCAGAACCAGAGCCCCAACCAGCACTCATCAGGACCATGAGAGTCTCAAGTTTCAAAATGAAACTACTTTCACACGGCCTGACTCCCAAACCATCCTCATTTAAAGAAACAGCCAATTGGCCTGGGCTGGAGCAAGATCAGCGGTTACTCACATACAGCTGTGCACATCTGGCACTCAGGTATGTGATTGGGTAGAAAGATAAATTATATGGGGATCAGATCGACCGTTGTTACAGTAAAAATGAATTGTTTCTTGGAACGAGGCCTCCAACACAACAGGGTCAGTGCTCAGCTGACTCCCATTCCAGCTTTCTCAGAAAGCTGGGGCTCTCTAGGACTGAAAGCAGGGATCTGGGAGTCCCCGGGGAGCTGAGAGCTTGTGTATAGCCTGAGAAAGTCTGAAAGGTGAGAAGCCAGCATGGCCTCCCTGGAGTCTTTCCACGGTCTTGAGAGCTGGGTTCAGCAGGTCTTGCCCCATTTTAGGGAAGAGGATGCTGAGAAATGAAGTGAAGTCCACAGTCCCCCAGCAAGCATTCCACAGGCAGCTTCTGAACCTGGTTCCAACATTCTGTCTGCAGCACTGCATTGCCCTCAGCTACGAACACCATTGGTGTGCCAGCAGCAAATATGGCAGCGATGGTAGGAGGAGCTGAGGGGGGGGGGGGGTCAGTACCATAAGGTATTAACACTCTCCCTGGGTCCACTTCCCCAATCACACTTGCACCCAAGGGCGGCTCCCCAGGGCATGACTACCATCCTACTCAGGACTCTTTAAGCCACTCTCTGTAAGGAGGCAAGATAGGTAGATCCTTAGCAGAAGTGTTAGACATAGAATATGAGAAGATAGACCATGGAATGACATAGGTGAGAGGAACCTTAGAATGTGAAACATACAGTGTGGAATCAAAGAAGGACCTTGGAAGAGTTAATTCAGAGTGGGGAGGGACTCTAGAATAGAAAAGATCAGAGCTGAAAGAGGTCCTAGAACATGGCATTTCAAGTTGAGAGGGTTCTTGTAACATCTATACAGCAAGTAATGTCAGAGCTGGAAGAGATCCTCTGTTACAGAACACGGAATATCAGAGAAAGGTGGGACCTTAGAACACAGGATGCTGAGATGACCATAAAAGATCAGGTTTAAAATGAAATGCCCCAGCTGCTCTCAGTATCCACATCAGGACTGACTCAGTCCAGCTATCCAGGAATGTGGAATTAAGTGATTTGGTCCCTGGTTTTACAAGAGACCTTTTCTCCCCAAAAGCAGGAAGGCACAGCTAACAAAAGCTCCCATTAATGGTCACAAAGGACATTTGTTGCAGCTTGATCCCCAAACAGCCCCATGAGGCAGAAGTGCAAGGGCTATTATTCCCATTTCACCAATATAGGGCATTGAGTCACAGAGAGAAAGTAAGATAATTCAGTATCTATGTGGCAGGACAGGCATTAGAACCCCTGTCTTCCAATGGCTTGAATTGCCTTTCATATGGTCATACTGTACATTCTAGGACCACAAAGACAGAGAATCCAGGTGGCCATGGGCTACTTCCAAAGGAAGTGACTTCCTGCCACCAGAGACCTCAATGCTTCCATCAGCTTGTGCTGTGCCCCTGAGCTGGCAGAGACTGATACCATCACTCACAAAAGGACCTGGGTAGGGATGCAGGGAGCTCTATATGGTACGTGATAATAAAGCAAGTTGCACCTGAGATTAACTGACAGCTTGGCAGCCATATTGGATAGATCATTGGAGTCAGGAAGACCCAAGTTCAAATCCTGGCCCCAGACACTGGTAGCTGTGTGACCCTGAGCAAGTCAATTTAACCTCTGTTTGGCTCAGATTCCTCAAGTATAAAAGGAGGTTAAAAAAGGTCCCCTCCTCCCAGGGTTGCTGCAAGGAACAAGTAAGGATGTCATCGGAAAGCTTTGAGCACCGCGTCTGACACATAGAAGTGGCTAGAAAATACTATTGTTATTACCCACCTTTCCCCAGTATTACAGACTTTGTCCACAAGTTGTCTCCCACCTGCCTTTCCAGGGGCAGCTAGGTGGCACCATAGTGGATAAAGCACTGGGCTTGGAATCAGGAAGACTCATCTTCATGAGTTCAAATCCAGCCTCAGCCACTTACTACATGTGTGGCCCTGGGCAAGTCACTTCACCCTGTTTCCCTCATCTGTAAACTGAGCTGGGGAAGGAAATGGCAACCACTCCAGTATCTCTGCCAAGAAAACCCCCAATGGGATCCCAGAGTCAGACAGGACTGAGATGACTGAACAATGACAACTACCTTTGCAGACTTGGCTCATGTTTATTCCTCTTTTTTCTAGCCACAGTGTCCTATTTGCTCTTTCCTGTGCTTTCCAGTGCCTATGTCTTATCCCCACATTTAGACGAGTCCCTCCCCATCCCACAATATTCTTGCCTCTTTCCTTGGCTTCTGTCTCCCAGGCTTCCTTTGGGTCTTAGCTCACGTGCCCCCCTCTTCCATTCCCACCATCTGAGGGTCACCTTGCCCTCCCCCCAGAACGCCAGCCCAGCTTGCTCCCATAATGCTCCTTCTTGTATAGCACTCTCTGTGGACAGGTCTAAGACTGGGGGGTTAAGTGACTCAACATTTAGTTACCCCATTGCCTCTAAGTATGTGGAGGGATGTTCCACTCTGTTACCTTCATCAGATGAAAATGCAGACAAGTCCTGGCCATCGCTGTGGAATCCAGCAATAAAAGACCCATGTGCACTGGAAAGTTATTTGGATGATTGAGGATGTACATAAAACCAGTTGATCTAGGTTGTAATCCAGGTTTGAGAGTCTGGCAGTGGAAACCTCCAGTCAAGACTCTGAGAAGGAGTTGAGTTGGGAGGGAGGAGGAGCAAAGTCTTGGCCTCAGCCCCGTCCCTCTGCATCTCTCTCCCTACTGGGGCAGAACTTTGTGAACTTCAAAGCATCATGAGAATTTATAACTGTCCATCAGTGTCTCAGCAACACGGATGGAATAGCTGATTGCATCCGGAGCCTTGGACAGACAGAATGTGAGAGCACAAAGCAAATTCAGGGCTGTATAAGGAGCCTCACGGATAAGCTACATCAAACCCTTAAGGGCATAGCAAAAGAACCCAGAAAAGGGGAGAAAAGGCCTCCTCACACCCAAGAGCTGTGCATCACCCCTCTCCCACAGGTGCTGGCTAATCTTGAGCCAGCTTTCCACTGGATTGACTATGTAGGCTCTAGTGGAAAAGTGTCACAGACAAGAAGTTTTGTACCAATTGCTCTTGTTATAAGACTTTAGTAAACACTCCTAACTAAACACTCTCCTCCATCAAACTGAAAGCTCCTTGAGAGCATTGCCTACATTTTATTTTCCTTTGAATCCCCAATGCTGAGGACATAGCGGCTACTATGTTATATTATGTCATGTCATGTCATCTCACATTAGTATGTATACATACACATATATATGTATATATGTGCATGCATATACACTAACACATATATATATATATATTAATCACTTGACTATTGACTAATTAAGTCTGGCTGACTGATATCACATGATAATCGTGGTGGGGATAATCATGGTGGGTGAACACCAGAGGGGCTGATGAACTATATAGCATTAGAAAATCATTCCAGTCTCTCAGGATTAACTGTAGATCCTGAAGGCAGATCTAGCCACCAGCCTTCCAGGACCCAACTTGCCTATGTAAGTCAGGGAAGTAACCTAGAGCATGCGCTGCACAGATAATAAGTCCAAGTGAGTTCCTTGTGGGCTGAGAATACTTTGTTTCTGTCTCTTTATCACAGGCCTAGGATCTGCCGCTGAATCTTTGTTGCCAAACTTGTTTCTACTGTACCTTGTTTCTGCTAGGTCCTCCCTCCCCGCCCCCCCATCTCTTCCTGGTTTCATCTTGCCTCTAGGATAAAAATGCAAAGTCCCTTGTTCGACCTTAAAGCTCTCTACAAAATGGGGCTAGCCCACTTTCCACACTGACTCCGAAACTCTGCCTTTCATTCTTTCTGTAGCAGAACCTTGTTGAAATTCTTCTGGCATTATATCCTATTTCCTTCCTCCAGGTCTTGCACACACTGTCTTTGTGTGGAAAGCTCTGGCCTCTCCTCTACTTCTTAGAATCCCTTCAAAGCTCAGCTGAAGCATCACCTCCTACATGGCGTCTTCCTTGACTGTTCTCTTTATTCCTGGTTGGTGCACAGTCAACTCTTCATGACCCCATTTGGGACCAGTATCTTCTTGGCAGAGATACTGGAGTGGTTTGTCATCTCCCTCTCCAGCTCATTTTATAGATGAGGAAACTAAGGCAAATAGGGTTAAGTGACTTGCCCAGGGTCACACAGCTAGTAAAAGTCTGAGGTCAGATTTGAACTCAGGAAAATAAGTCTTTCTGACTCCAGCCCTGGCACTCTCTCCACTGTGCCACTTGATTGCCCCATTATCTATATTCCTAGCTCCGCCCCCCCAACAAGTTACCTTTCATTTACTTTCTCCATATTTTTATTGACTTATATGTGCTCATGCTATTTTCTCCAATAATTGTAAGCTCTTTGAGGACAGGGCCTATGTAATGGTAATGGGAATTTGAAGATTTTCCCTGCTTTGACAATATACTCTGCCCCCTAATAGGTTGACTCTAGTTACATGGAGCCTGTGTTGGGAGGAGTTTGCTGAAGGGAAGCAGAGCCCTCAGGAAGCTGGGAGTCAGAACAAGCTAGAGGTTTGGGAGGAGAGGGGATGTCCAAGAGATACAGATAGGCTTGTGAGTAAATATTGGTCTTATGTTGATTTGTGGAAAGGCTAAAGGATGCTGTGGCTCTCTGTGCTGTTAAGGCTTGTTAACATCTTTGTTACTATGAAGGAATCAGCTTACGGGTTTGGGGATTGGGTTTTCTGTCAGAATAAATGTTTTGATTCTGTCTTCTATATGGAGAGTCTGTTATATTTTATGATTGAGCACTATGCAGGAATATTTATAGTCACGGTCGGTGCTTTAAATATTGCATTGGTGCTACAGCCTGGCACACAGTGGACATCTGATATATACTTGATTGATCAAGTGATCGGTGGTTTCTTGTGCTTTCTTCATGGACTGTTCTTTCAGTTAACAAAGGAGGACACCATGATCTAGGTAGTTAAAGGACTTGACTAAAGTCATATAAGTAAGGAACATCAGGGAATTTTAACCCAAGACTTTAGCTGCTCTGTTCACTACCCTAAACTCTTCTTGCCTACTTTCTATAAGAGATAGGAGGGACTTGCCCTAAATGTCATACAGGAAATTCAAATCCAGATTCCTTCCACTGGGCTGCACTGTCTCCCATTATCCAATTCCATCAAAAGGACCCAAAGCGGTTCTGAATAAAGCCCATCTGCCTCCCATTCCTGGGCATCCAAGAAAAGAGCTCCTGGCCCAGACCCCAAGCTCCTGGCGCCGACAGCATTTAGCCTGTGGGCTCCTCCATCTCTGAGGCACAGGCAATGCTTCAGATCCACTCACAGGCAACTCACTCAGGGAAAGATGGAGACACAATGGTGGTGGGAATCCACAGGGTTTCTCAAATGCTCGTTGACATTCACATTAATCCCAACTCTAGGTTCCTTTGGCCAAACTGATGTCATTGATATAGGGATCTCTCAGATGAGAAAACTACCACCACCTGTGCAGTTGTGCCCCTCCTGGGCCATGGAGAAGGGAAGGGATTGGTCAGGGTCACACAGCCTGGAGACGTCCACAGAGGGGCTTATGGCTTCCTGGCTTCAAGACTACCTCTCCAGCCATCATCACATGTGGCTGCGCTAATTCCTAGTACCATAATGATTGCTAATAGTTCGAATAGTTATAATATCACAACATATTGCATAATGCATTATTACATTACATTGCATTATATTATACTTGTTATATTTTTAGATTATGCTGTATTGTATGATAGATTACATTGTCATGATGTTATGCCATACCCATCATTAACATAATGTCATTTACATCTTATCCAATTATATTATATTAAATTATATCATATTATATACAATATCACTATTTCCAGTAAAGTATATAATTGTCATGTACATAATTTCACTAACGTATGTGATTACTTGCATCTATATTTCATATTCATTTCCTCATTGAATCTTCCCAATGGTCCTAAGAGCTAGTCAAGGCTGAGTACATGCTGCCCGTTTTATGGATGAGGAAGTTGAGGTTCGGGCTAACTCTTTACCCATTAAGCCATCCTTCTTCTCAGTAAGACCACTATCAATAGCATTTTAGTGCCAGAAAGAGCCTTGAATAGTCACGGAGCTGTAGGTCTGGCAAAATCACTTCATGCCTTCCACAGGACCCTCAAATCTCAGAGACAGGAGGGACCTCAGAGACTTTCTAATCTGTCCCATTGAACAAGGGTGCCATGTCTGTCATCCCTGCCAACCAGGCATCTGGCTTCTTCTTGGAGTGAAGGTCATCCCTGCCAATGAAGAGAGGCCTGCAGGCCTCTGAGACTGCCCCTTGGATTTATGGAGGTGGCCTCAGGGAGTTTCCATTCTTTGGAATGGAAACAGGTAAATGTAAAATTTGTACAAGTGAATGATTGAGTAAATGAATGAATCCAAAGACACTAGTTATACCAATAAGGCAGCCACTATGTGAGGTCCTAGGGACACAAACGGGGGTGGCCCAAGGAGCTTGCATTCTCCTGTGCTCACAGAGTAGGGCAGGAGCTCTCCATTCCATGATGAGAGCATCAACTTAAGCTGCCTCTTTATTAACCTCACTGCCCATACATTGTGTAGTCAGTCAACAAACATTTATTAAGCACTTATTATGATCTGGGCACTGTGCCAAGGTCTGAGGGTATGAAGAAAAGCAAAAACCTTTCCTGCCTTGAAAGAGATCATGCTTTAATAAGTCAGGGTGGGGTGGCATGTGAATAATCAGGCACATACAAAAGATACTGAGAGTGGATGCAAGGCTCAGGGAGAAGCATCTAGGGGAAGGGTTGAGGACAGTAGCCCTCCTGGAAAAGATGAAAATTGCCCAGGGCCCTGAAGGGATACAGGAGGTGGAGGTAAGGGGTGGGGCAAGTCATGTGGAGTGAGAGAGAGAGAGGTTGGGACGACCACAGCTGGGAGGCTGCCTGCCTGGAAGGATGGAGGTGTCTTCCACAGCACAGTGGAGAGGGTTTGGGGCCTGTAAGGCAGGGAAGAAAGTGAGCCTTGTTTTGGACACATTGAGTTCAAGATGTTTATGGGACATCCTGATTGAGATGTCTGATGGGCAATTGATATGGGACTGGAGGTGGGGAGGATAGTTATGGCTAGATATATAGATTTGGGTATCATCTGCATAAAGATTATGTTTACAGTCTGCCAAGATAGTCAATAAATATTTATGAAGTTCCTACTGTGTGCTAAGCACTGGGAATACAAATAAGAAAAAGAAAGATGGCCCCTGCCCTCAAGGGGCTTACAATGCAATGGGAGAAGGCGACATACTCCACTCCCAAAAAAAGCTGAAAGGGGGAGCACACAGTGGGTATCTGTGGAGGTGAGATGAAGTGGAGCCACTGATGGAAAATAATGAGTTATCTGGAAGGTGTTGGGCCCTCTATGATGGGAAACTTTGGGAGAAAGGCATTGCCCTCCAACCTGAAGGAAGTGGCAACTGAGGAAGCTGAGAAGACATTGAATATCAAAAGTTGAGTCAGTCAGCATGAAGTAGAGATTCTGGGTAATGAGCTTATCCTAGGGGAAAGTGTGGTGTTCCTGGAGCTGAAACCAAGTAGATGAACTGATGGAAAAAGAAGGAAACTATCTCAGAGATGGAAGGAGAGCTAGCACAAACCATTCCTGTGAATTACTGCTTGAAATCATCTAAAACAAGGGAAGAGCTCAACTCAGCAGATAGGGAATGGTGTGCAAAGCACCAGGCTCTCATTCATCCATTCATTCACTGATTAGTTTATCCATATATTCATCTGTTCATTCTTTTAGTACATGCACACTTCATCCATCCATCCACTGAGCCATCACTGTCCACATCAAGATCATACCATGTCCTTGCTGGGAAGATGGGATGCATACACAGGTCCCTTCTGACTTCCCCAAGAAAGCTTTAACCTTCTTGGACTCAATGTCAGGAGGGACAGTAGAGGCAATTGAGACCAGTCCCTCTCCCACAGCAGACCTCAAAGTGGAAATGGAGTCTCCATGCAGACCTCCAGAAATAAAAGTCGCCCTGTTCCTCAGTGTAGCTCCTTTCTTTGACAGACATCTTCACTGTTCAAAGAATAATACTTTATGGTGAACTAGTCTCTCTCCATTAACTTTTGTTCTGGTGTCTCCCAGGCATTTTTTTTTTTGACACTGTATCTAGGAGATAAGCAAGCCATGGCCTTCAGTATTGGGCAGTCTTGTTGACTCAAACCTTACTGCAGAAATGGGCCAATTATGTCTTATTGTCTCTCAGTCTTAAAGGTTATTTGAAAAATGAATAAAGAAATAGCATCTAGAGAAATCTGGGGATTTTAGGAGATGATTAATAGAATCTGTCAACAAAGTGGCGTGTCTGACAAAAAATGTAATCAAGCTGAGGTGGCATTAAGAGAAGCATAGTGCCCAGAGTGGCTTTAGACACCCCCAAAGGGCTTATCTTGCAGACATATATCCCTTGCATCCTCCATTAGGATATAAGTTCCTTGAGAAGAGAGACTGTTGCTCCCTAGACCTAGCACAATCTGCTGGTGGCCCAAGGGGCTATTTGTAAGCATCACAGAGGTGATCAGATTTTCTTGCTCATTCCCCAACATTTAGCAGCAGATGCTTTCCAACCAAATAATCTGGGGGCAAACATCTCCTCCTATCTAAAAGGTAGAAAGAAGCAAGCTCTAGAACACAACTCACACTGGAAGGTAGCCTAGTCAGAATGATGAATGGATAGTAAGCTCAAGGAACATAAAAACTGCTCAAAAACCCATTGGCATCTCTAACTGCATGCGTCTCAAGGACTAGAGCACACCTTATGGGACTTCCTCCAGCATTCAAAATGCCAAGACAAACACCAACATTTGCCAGCCCTCTACAAGCACTTGTTTTCTTTGGAGGACAAGACGTAGGTTTCCATGAAGACGGAGGCTGAATATATCACATCTTCCTTCGGATATGGTTTATCATTAGAGGTTGGCTTTCTGAAACGTCTTGAAGATTTTGGAGGGCATGCTGGCCAGCAAACGTGAAGCTGAGGGTTCAGACGGTCTTTCTACACACCCCATTGGTCTTTCAGGCACCTCAGCCTTCATGTTCACGGCCCTCAGCAGTCAACGATGCAGGTGTCTGGTACCTTGAAGAAACCTGTGATCGACAATTTCTCATCATTAGTGTAAGGACGGTATATTGGCAGCTGCTTGGGAGGCAGCAGTTAACTCATCTTGCCGGTTCAAATATTAATAATTATTCCGAGCATGACCCCATTGGAATTAATTAAGCTATCACCAGCCATTTATTGAGTGGTCACAGTGTGCCAGACACTGTGAAATGTGTTGGGGATACAGAAAAAGCAAAATCTGCCCCTGCCCTCATGGGTTTTACATGCTAGTGGGGGAAGGGCCATACTTACAAATCAGTAGGAACAAGACATATGCACATGAGACCAAAGACAGCCCTTTGGGAGGAAGGCTTTAGCAGCTGGGGAGAAGCCTTTCCAAGGTTCTGTTGAGTACCTGGTGGGAGGAGGGAGGAGGAAAGCCCATGCCACCTCTTGCCAAAGTCACGAAGACTGGGGGGAAATGGGCGGGCTTTCAGAAAGGAAACTCTTGGGACGGACTCCACGTGACCAATGAGACACACATTTCTGGACGTGGCCAGTGTGAGAATGCATCTTTCCTGACTCTGCATATTTGTTACCCGGGCAGTGTTTTCACTTTTCCTTCCATTGGAGTGAGAGGGGGGACAGAGAGAATTTTTCTGTCCTTAATGGAAAAATAATTAAAACGAATTCAAACCCTCAAGTTCTAAGGGCTCTGTTTTAATGACAATCATTATTTCTTAGCCTAGAAATAAAAAAGGTGTGTGGCAACACACGTATAATACAAATGTTTAGGAAGAAGCCTCCAAAGTAGGAGACTCCTTTGTGTTATTAGCAGACAGCATTAACAGTAATGATGGCAGTGCTGTGGCCTCATGCTACCATATTCTGCAGGCAGAAAAGCAGCAGTGAGTGAATAGAGCATTGGCCTTGGAGTCAAGAGGACCTGAGTTCAAATCTAGCTGCAGACACTTAACAAAAAAAACTAGCCATGTGACCTTGAGCAAGTCACTTAACCCCAATTGCCCTCC
Organism: Pseudochirops corinnae; assembly: GCA_028646515.1. NCBI lineage: Eukaryota > Metazoa > Chordata > Mammalia > Diprotodontia > Pseudocheiridae > Pseudochirops > Pseudochirops corinnae. Next base: position 3,592,798 of record CM053585.1, on the reverse strand, counting down.
AAAAAGCAAAAATTAAAAAAAAAATTTTTTAAAAAGAAAAGACAGGCAGCAGTTCCTTGAACCCAGAGGTGAGAACCAGAGGTCAGCCCGATACTGTCTCATGAAAAGACCTCAAGATCGAGAAGGCACCAAATGGCAGTGTGGCAGGAGGTCTCCAGGGCAGCACCTCAGGGATTCGGGCCTCACCCTGAGAAGTGCAACATTTTCTTTATCAAGAACTAAGATCAAGACATCGAAAACCTGTTGCTCAGATTTGGCCAAACAGACCAGGACAGCTAACACAGTGGAAGACAGAGGGAAGAAAGGATCAGGGAAGGCAGTGGCATTGGGACTTCATCTAACAAGATGAAATACAAAAGGGATTGATGGAGTCTTGCACTTAAAAATAAAATTATTAAAAATTATTATAATTAATTATAAAAAATAAAATTAAAAATTAAAAAAAGAAACACTGAACCGATATGGGGGGGGGGGGGGATCTGGATGGAGAGCAACCTTCCTTTTAAATAAAGGACCTGGGGCTCTCAGAGGACTGAAAATTCAGAATGTGATGTAAAAGCAGCTCATTGGAATTTGGGCTGCATTAGGAGGGGCAGAGTGGCCAGGAATTTGTCCCACTGACCTCTACCCTCATCGGACCTCCTCAGTGACACTTCTCAGCTCTGAAAGCCACTGTTTACAGTGATAACCTAGAGCAGTGGTTCTCAACCTTCCTAATGTTGTGACCCTTTAATACTCAACTGTGGGCGTTTCTGCATGTGGGTACACCCACCTGGAGACAGATAGAGGAGTGAGTGTCTTGGTTCCTAAGACCACTGGAAATATGTATTTTCCTATGGCCTTAGGCAACTCCTGTGACCCCTGTGAAAGGGTTGGTTGAGAACCGCTGCTCTAGAGTATCCAAAGGAAGGCAGCCAGGATGGTGAAGGGCCTTGAGTCTGTGCCATATACAGGTTGGGTGAAGAAACCCAGCCCTTTGGATTCCCATAGAAGAGAGGACATAATACTCATCTTCAAGTACTAGAAGTATTACCATAAGGAGTTCAATTTATTGACCCAAGTGTTTTATATACAGTAAGAACTTAATAAGTGCTAAATTCATTCATTTATCCATTTAAGAGTTGGTGGATGGGGTGGAGCTAAGATGGCAGAGAGTAAGCAGTTATTTCTCCAAGCTCCCCAAGAATTTCGTCCTTGGGAGCTAAAAAGTAAATTTGAGCGGATTTAAGAGTGACAGAACCCATTGGGAGACAGAGAGCGACAGAGTCCCAGCCCAGAGAAGTGCCTAATCACGTCGGGGCAGGGAGAATGGAGCAGCCCAGAGAAGTGCCTAATCACGTCGGGGCAGGGAGAATGGAGCACATAGGAGTGACACCAGCGTGGACCTGAGAGCACAGTGCGGCAGACTGGGAAGCCCCACCCAGCAGACTCACCCAGCTGGAGGCTTCTGCAGCCGTCTCACAGGAGGTGAAGACCAACTGAACTGGGTAGGAGGGAACGCAGGGCGCATAGCAGGGTCAGCGGTTTTTCCTGGGGCTAGCAACCCAAGGCCTGGATTTTTGAAGCTACGTGCCCAGACTTTCAGAAGTTGGGATGGAGGAATGAAATATAGGGGCTCTCATCCCCCTCCCTGACACACAAAAAAATATAGAGGTAAAAGCTCCACCTAGAGTACATTCTTGCATTAGTGTAAACAGCCCCAGGCTTGGAAATCACTGAGGAAGGGGGAAGAGAGATTGTACTGTACGGAGCCTAAACCCAGGTGGGTGGAGCCAGCAAGCGCTAACAACAAAAGCCCAGGTGTGCTTTAGAACCACCTGGCCAATCAGCAAACCACAGCCCCACCCTTCTACCACAGTGAGCCTGCCTGAGAAGCAGCCCAGAGAAACAGGTGGAAACCTGAAAC
>CM053585.1:3510152-3590392 GCA_028646515.1 Pseudochirops corinnae | reverse complement strand
ACAACTCTACAAGCCTCAGGATGGAAGGAGATATCTAAACTCAGAGAAAGATATAGAAAGACTATAGTTTAAATGGAGACTGAAGCAAAACACACTATCGTTCTCTTTCATATCTAGTTTTGCTTTTTTTTTTTTTCCCAGTGATCACTCATTGGTTACAACCTTTCTATGTAACCACACTATTGTACAATGTGAAAGTATTTGCAGATCCTGTACATCATTGCACATCACCATTGGGGGGAGGGGAGGGAGAGGAGAAAAACTGAAACTCAGGTGAATGTGGAACTGAATCTTGTAAATTAAAAGTAAATAAGTAAATTTAAAAAAAATAAAGTAGGAATTTCTTTGAGGTCTTTTGCTGAAAGAGTATTGTCTAAAATAAATGCTGGATGTTGTAAGCAAAAAAAAAAAAAAGAGTTGGTGGAGTTCCCTGGATTGGGGGTCTTCCAGTAGATGCCAGGTATCTAACTATGGCGGGGATTCCTTCCTGGATCATTTGAACTACTTGACCCCTGAGGTGCCTTACAGCATTCCCTGTCTGTGATTCAGGGATTTCACAATTATCATTTTAGGGTGGATTGGATTGGACTGAATAGGAAGCTTTGTGGAATGGTGGCTGGTGCTCTGAACTTGGAGTCAGGAAGATCTGAGTTAGAATTCCCCCCTCAGACTTAGGTTCGCTAAACCTCAGTTTCCCCATCTGTGAATTGAGGAGCACAAGAGCTCCAGCCACCCCAGATTGTTGTGAGGATTAATAAGAGGGCATACTCAAAGTGCCTTGGCCCTGAATCCTGCTGCAGTGAGCTAGAGACACAGGCAGGTCATCAGGGCGAGAAGCCCTGTATACTGTGCCCTGGTCAGATCCCATATGGATGATACTAGGACCCAGCCTCAGGGCCACATTAAAGAACAAATGAGAAACACCAGCTGAGAGAGTGACAGGTGATCAGTCTGGGGCACCAGCATTGATTCAGCCGAGCTCAACTCCCCTGCTTCTGTGTTGCCCATGGGGGTCTGCTGGTCAAGTCAAGGGGCAGCTCGAGCTCTTGGTTCTTTTGGATTCAGTCACCCAGAAAGCTGTGCCCATAGCCTAAGCTGTGTTCCTCTGGGCCAGTTAAATCTCTAGACTAATTGGCACAGTTCCAAGGGGGAGGAAGGGAGGGAGAAAAGAAGGAAGAAAGGATGGGGGAAGGAAGGGTCCACACTACATAAGGTGAGGCCTTGGGATACTGGCTCTACTGGGCCCCTTGAGTGCACAGATTTAGAGCTCAGCTGGGAAGGATCTGAGAAGTTCAACCCTCTTCTTTCCTGGGGGTGTAGTGATGGGGTATCAGAGGTGAATTTGAACACGGGTCTTGCTGACTCCAAAGGCAGTATGCTTTCCACTTACCCATGCTTCCTGGCTGAAGGGGAGGCTGGTCTAGATGACTGTGGAGGCCCCACCAAGTAGTGGGAGTTGATGATTGACAGAAGCCTTGCTCAGTACTTCTGAAAAGACTTCCCAGGGGGAGGGGCTTCCCAGCCCTGCCAAAGGAAGCCTGCTCTTCCCTTGGCCAGGCTACCAGCCTTCTCACCTCTATTAGATCCGGTCCAGAACCTGGGCCCAGGCTTTACTAATTGGCCGACAATGAGATAACAGGGCCCTCCCTAATCAGGCTTCACCAGCCACGTGGCCAGGAAGGCGTTTGCTTCCAATTAGAGAGAGGATGGACTGGGCTGTGCCAGCAAAGGGGGAAAGGCAGATTTTGCCTGTGGCAGGAGGGCTCTCAGCCATGTGCTCTCTCACTGGGTGTTTCTCAGGTCTGCGTCCTGTCATGTGATCAGCAGGTCTCAGAGGACCCCAGGAGTCAGCTGGTCCAAACCTTCCCTGAACAGGAAGTCCATTCTGGTCACCTGAACATCTCCAGTGAGAGAGAACTCATCACCTCCCAAGACACCATATCCCGTGTGGGGCCAACTCATCTCACTAGGAAGTTCTTCCTTCCATCAAGCCTATATTCTCCTCTTGGTGAACTTCACCCACAGACCCCAGCTCTAAGGGCTGGAGCCAGACAGGACAAACGCAATCCCTCCTCCACTCGGCAGTCCTTTAACAAACTCAGAGCCATCATGGCCCCTCTGAGGCTTCTCCAGGGAAATCATCCCCAGTCCCATCCACTGACCCTCAAGGCATGGGATCCACACCCCTCATGACCCTGCTGGCTCTCTTCAGTCCCAGTTTACTTAAAGACATGGCACAGCAGACAGAACACAGGTCCAGGAGGCAGGAAGACCTGAGTTCAAATCTGGTCTCAGACATTCCCTAGCTGTATGACCCTGGGTGAGTCATCTAAACCTTTCTGCCTTTTTCCTCATTTAACAGGAAATTAAAAATAACACCTACATCCCAGTGTTGTTTCGAAGACAAAATGAAATTATATTTGGAAAATGTTAAGCAAAGTGTAAAGGGACATCCAAATGCTGGTTACTGGGATCAGTTATGAATACCTAGTGCCTGAGACCCAAACCAGCACCTCATGACTATTCCTAGTAGCAGGATTATCATTATTGTCATGGAAGAATCTTTCTCCTCTTTGTGGATTTTAGTCCAAGTGGGACAAGTCCTTGTTGTCCAGCATTATGAGGACCATTGTGCAGACAGGTAAATGGCTGCTTTGGGTCGTCTTTCTCCTCCTCTCTCTCTGACTGCTCCTCCTCTTTCTCCTTTGCAGACCCCTCCTCTGGATCACACCCTCTACCCCCAGGAGGCCCTCGGTCTCTGCCCCGGTCCCTCTTCCCTCCTCCCTCTCTCCCACTTCCCTGGGTGATCTTCTCAGCTCCCGAGGATTCAATGACCCTCTCTGTGCTGATGCTTCTCAGGTTATATTTGTCCAGCCCTAGAACTAGATGGCCAGTAAATGTCTTAAACTCAACATGTCCAAAACAGAACTCATTATCTTCCCTCCTAGATCCTTTCCCACCCACTTCCCTGGTAATTTCAAGGGCAAAACCAGGAGGCAAAACCTCCTAGTCCTCCGGGCTCCCAACCTGAGTCCTCTGGGTTCCTCCCTGTCTCTCACTCACTGATCCAAGATGGTGCCAAGGCCCATTGATTTCACCTCTGCAGCATCTCTTACAATGTCACCTCTGCAGCATTTTCAATGTGCCCCCACTCTCCTCTGACCCCCTCCCTGGGGCAGACCGTCATCCCCTCACACCTGGACTATGGCAGGAGCTGCTGGGGGTCTGCCTGCCTCAGCCTCTCCCCACCTCAGTCCATCCTCCCTTCAGCCACTTAAGGGATTTTCCTAAGGCACAGGTCTGACCCTGTCCTTGTCGTCCCTCTTCCTCTCCAACTCCTGACTTACCCAGCTTCCTTTAAGTCCCAACTTCTTTTTAATGGAGAGTTCACACAGAGCAAGCACTCATATGGCTGTCAGAAGAAGCGATACAAGGACACTCTCAATGACTTTGGACTTGAGTGTGTGACATGGGGGACACTGGCCAGGACTGCCCAGCACAGTGTGCCCACATCAGAGAAGGGGCTGTGCTCCAGGAGCAAAACAGAGCTGAGACAACACAAAGGAAAGGCAAGATGTGCAGATTTGGAGGATCAGCCCAAATGCTCACATGGACTACTGGTGCCTGAGCTGTGGCGGGGCATTCCAAGCTCAGTCCGAGTCTGACCAGCCACAGGCGGACACCGTAGGGATGTTATTCTGGTCCTCTTTGAGAACGAAGGACAACAACCAACCAAGTCCCAACCCAAATCCCACCTTCTACAGGAAGCTGCCCCAAGCCCTCTTAATCCTTTTGCCTTTCCTCCCTTTGCCTCAGTCTTCTTATCTGTAAAATGGGAATAATCTTAGCGTTTACCTCCTAGAGCCTTTGTGAGCATCCGATGAGATAATATTTGGCTAGTGATGAGCACAGCCTGGGGCACATGATCAGTGTCACCTAAGTGTTAGCTAGGAGGAGGAGTAGCAGTAGTAGTAGCAGTAGTAGTAGTAGTAGTAATAGTAGTAGTAGTAGTAGTAATAGTGGTGGTAGTAATAGTAGTAGTAGTAGTAGTAGTAGTAGTAGTAGTAGTAGTAGTAGTAGTAGTAATAGTGGTAGTAGTGGTAGTAGTAGTAGTAGTAAATGTTGACTGACAGTGGCAATGCCATTTATTTTTATCAGGCCGGGTCCTGGCTGTTTGAGCTGAGTAACACTTCATAAGAGAATTAGGGTTAACGCCACCCCTAATTCTGAACTTAAATATTAACTTAACTTTTTAATAATAATTAAATTAAATAGCTGGCATTGATATGCAGCTCTAGGGCATGCAAAAGCCTCTCTGTTATCTCATTCGAGCATCATTTGACACTTGGGGAAACTGAGGCAGACAGAGGTTAAGTAACTTGCCAAAGAGCACACAGCTAGTGTATGTATGAGGTAAGATTTGAACTCAGTCCTTCCTGAATCCAGGGCCTAGGCCTCCATCCATTGCCCCACTAGCTGCTTCTCCCAACTTGGAGGTCTTCAAGCAGAGGCTAGAAGGCTCCCTTGTTGGGCATGGTACAGTGGAGACTCTACCTCTCTACACTACAGACCGCCTGGACAGAAGGAGGAAATTGGGGAGGAGTTTGCCAGCGGGAGCTGAAGACAGTGTCTTTTTTTCTATGTCCTTTATCATTCATTTGGGAATGTGTAATAGTCAAAAGGACTCAGTCACTCAAAGGCGTTCTTAAGACGACCAATCTCACTCTTAACATGTTCTGTGACTGTATATGGCGTTCTCTTGGTTCTGTTCCTTTTACTCGTCATTGTTTCATGCGAGTCTTTCCGGGGTTTTCTGCGATTGCTGAGCCCATCATTTCTCGTAGCAGGGCAGTGTTCCATCACAGTCCTACACCCCAACGTGCCCAGCCATTCCCCAACTGTTAGGCATTTGCCAGAATGCCCATAGTGGGAAGGTCTGCCTCTTATCTCTTCCCTGCTCTGCTCTTCCTCCCTCCTCTCCTCCTGGCTCTCTGCTTCCCCAGAAGTGAGATTGCCCAAGGCTCCTCTCACCCCCCAGACTCCTTAGCCCCAAAGAGACTCCTAGTGACCCAGCATCCCAAGAATTTGGCTCAGAGAGAACCTGACCCAGAGCAGAATCAGAGTTGGAGAAGCTTGGAAGGGAGAGGCCCAGGGGAGTCATCTGGTCCAGCCTCCCTCCCTTATTGCTTTTGGCCAGGGAGCTTGGAAGTGGTTCATGATGGTATGTTCTGTCTGCTATCAAAGTTTAATAGCCTTTATTTCCTGATTGTATGTCATCTGTACTCTATCGGTATTTGGTTTATCCATGTATGAGGCAGAAACCCTCTCTCCTCTTTAAGTCTCTACTTCTTTCTTTTTCTTTCTTTCTTTCTTAATTAATTAATTTATTTATTTATTTCTTCTTTCCTTCCTTACCTCCTTCCTTCCTTCCTTTCTTCCTTCTTTCCTTCCTTCCTTCCTTCTTTCCTTCTTTCCTTCTTTCTTTTTTTCCTTCATTTCTCTCCCCAAACCCCAGCTGATAATGCAAGCTCTCACTCAACACTCTCCCTACTGTCTGATGCTTCTCTGACAGCCGTACTCCCCACTTCCTCTTGTGTCTCCACTGCCAACTCTCTGTCCCCATCATCAATTTCAAACTTCCTGTCCTGACATTCAAGGCTTCCTTACACTTGGAAGCTATCTTTATCACCCCCCTCCATCCTTGTTTTCACTATCTCTCTCCATCCCCAGCTCCTACTCTGATCCCTGGGCATTCATCCAAGCTGCTCCCTGTTCCTGGAACAATCTCTCCCCCATCTCTCCCATTGTCTGCCAAGCCTTTCAGAATCTTCTTATCTTTTATAGCCCCAAGAAGAATAAAAGCAGGGAGGAATTTCTCCTGGTCACATTAGGCAGAATTACACACAAAGTTCCAGCCTTCTAACACCCAGTGTCTTATCTATAGAACAGGGAAGAGGCTGCTTTGCATGGTGATGCCCCAGGCAGTCATCGATAGCATCTAGTACCAGGGAAAGGGAGACAGCCTCCTGGAGAGGAAGGGATGTGTCTGTGCTGGGACTTATGGCCTCACAGATTTGCTATTGTCTGGAGCTAGACAGAGTTCACAGAACCGTAGAGGTCCAATGAAGGGGCTTTCAAGGTCTGCCTGATCTGTGAAGGCATTCTATGACATACCTGGCTTGTGCTCACCTCTTCTCTTGAACATCTTCCTTGACAAGGAACTCACGACCTAACAGGAGCCTTCATTCATTGAATTCACAAGATTTTGCTGTGAAAAAGTGTGCAGATCATTTCCCTATCCCCTCCTTACACAGATGAGGACAGTGATGCTGAGACAGGTTTAATTACTTGTAAAAGTCCTAAGTCACAGAACCACGATTCAAACCCATCTTCTGACTCCAAACCTCATGCTGTTTTCACTTCACCATTATATAGTATGCTGTTACCATTGAATTGTTGGCACATTCTTCTTTCCATCCCTAAGGTGAGAGGAGTGGGGAGGCTGCCCAGCGAGCCCAGGCCTTCTGAGGATGAGCAGCTGGAGGGTCCGAGCAATGCGATCCCCACCTGGGCTTCAGAACCTGTGCAGGTGTCATTTCTGGAAAGGGAGCCTTTTAATTGTCTGCCCAGCCAGAAGGAGAATGCATGGGAAACCTGTTTTCCCTGCCTTTCCCTTCCTGGTTGAGCTCAATGGAACATGCTATAAACTTCTGGGTGGGAGGGAGGCTCAGGTCTTACTATCCTTCCTCAGACCCTGACAAGGCCAGGAATAGCAACCTCCTAAGTGTGAGTGTGGTGTGTGTGTGTGTGAGTGTGTGTGTGAGTGTATTTGTGTGAGTGTGTGTGTACAAGTGTGTGCAAGTGTGTGTGTGCTGCGTGTGAGTGTGAATGTGTGAGTGTGTGTGTGTGAGTATGTGAGTGTGTGTGAACTTGCCAGAGTCTTTCAACACACATTTGTCCATCTCGTCAAAGGAAAAAAAAAGAAATGTCTAATGAGTCCAATGAGAAGGTCTTATCCACAGAGCATGCTCACATCTCCCCTTCCAAGCTAATTGTACAGATTACTGGAGGGGAATCATTCCCCAGTTCATGTACAGTATGTAGAGATTCTGAGAAACAAGAAAAGGCCTCCCATGGCCAGCAGTGCAAAGTCCCCTCTGGTTCCACATGGTCCCTACATGTGTTCTTTCTTATCCTTGTGCTTCCACCTACACCCAACTGTCTCCAGGGATTGTGGGTTGAGGGAAGAGTGCACCCCTAGTTTGGAGGACACTCAGTAACTTCAGCACTTTCTACATCCTCTCAGCAAATGCCCTTTCGTAAAAACATATTGACCTAAAATGGATGATTGATTTTGGAGACCACAATAGATGGGGGCTTATTAAAAAAAAAAAGATATTGCTAAACTGTTAGCCAATCAGGCTGACCCAGAGATGGAACTCTGAGACAAGAAGCAGCTGCCTTCTGGGAACCCAACTGTCTCTGTAGTAGGAATTGGACGAGTGAGATCTAAGGGGATCCTGTGATAGCCTGGGTACAGTGCCATGCTGAAATCAGAGTTTATTCCATAGCATTCCTTCTGCGGAGATTGCTAGGGATAACTCCAGTTTGCTGTTGTCATTCAGTTGTGTCTGATTCTCTGTGACCCCATTCAGGGTTTTCTTGGCAAAAGCACTTGAACAGTTTGCCATTTCCTTCTCCAACTTACTTTACAGATGAGAAAACTGAGGCAGACAGTGTTAAGTGACTTGCCCAGAGTCACATAGTTAGTGTTTGAGGCCAGCTTTGACTCAGGAAGAGCAGTCTTCTTCACTCCAGGCCCCAGATCTATCCCCTGCACTATCAAGTGATTGCAAGAGAATGCTCCAGTCAGAGGAAGCTGCTCCCCACCCACCCCCCCACCATTCTCCTCCCCCACTTGGGCCAGGCTACTCCATCCCCCTTTGTTCTCCTCTCCTGCCTCACTTTATCTTTTCCTTTTGAAAGACTGGCTATTCCTTAATGCTCAGCTAAATTCATATCAAAAGGGCTTTCTTGATGCTCCCACTTTCCAATGTCCTTTCCCTCCTGGATCTCTCAGAGCCTTCACTTTTCTCCTTCTCTAACACCTGTTGAGCAATGTCACAGTAAGGGCTTACTTTGTACGAGGCTGTGAGCTCCAGCTCAGCATCTCCAGGCTTCCTCTCTCTGGTTGCACTCAGTACCATACATGTCTCTGTATACTGCAGGCATTTAATAGTTACACATGGAAGCTGATCTACTGTCTTACATATTCTGTCATCAACAAATTTAATTTCCCCCATTTCCCCTATTTCTCCTATTAAGGAGATGCCTTTATTTCTCCAGTATCTGTCATTTGGCATAGAAGTTTTGAAGTTCCTATGCAGATCCTCCAAAGGAGATCCTCATCTAACTTTGGGCAAAATACTCCATTTTTCCAGGTTTCAGTTTCCTATAATGACTAGAAAAGCTTGGCAGTCTCTAGGGGGCCTTGCAGTTCTAGATCTGAGATCCTTCATTCTTGAGTCAAGGTGCTGTCTCACCTTTTGCCGGTAAGAAGTCTCCTGGGTTATCCACATGGTTTTCCTTTTGATGCTTTTGAAGCTTATGGGCAACTGCAGACCCTTCAGGACTTTCTCCTGCTTTAATGGTCATGCTGTTGGCTGCCTCTCAGAATACACTCTTTCCTAGGCTCATGGTTCTGCTTTGGGGCCAAACAAAGGAATTCTGAGTCCTCTACCATGTAAACCAGAGCCCACTCTTCCCCAGGGACCAAGGGTATGCACAGAGGGAAGAGTAGAGCCCTAATTTGGGGAATACTTAGTAACTTCTTTCCTTTTTTTGTCTTCTTAGTAAATTACCTTTTCTAAAAACAAATTGATACCAGCGGGCTTATTAGCATCAGGGGCATATAGGATGGGGGCTCCAAGCACTCAAAGACAACTGTGTCCCCCACCCCCTACCAAAGTGGCCCTTTCTCTTCAATTGTTCTCATTGCCCTCCCTCTGAATGCAGTTGCTGATGTAAAATCTAACAAACAAGGAGCAACTTGAGGATAAGGGCTGAGTCTTGGCCATCTGTCCCAGCCTGGAGCACAGAACATACAGTTAATGGTTGGCTTGTGAATGAATGAAATTTCTAAACTTACTCAGAGACACTCCAGCGGATCTTTATCTCCTTTAAAACCTGTTGCAAATTCTTAAAATTATCCAGGATTAGAAAGTAAATAAATAAATGAACAAAGGAATGAATGAATAAACAAATAAAACCATCCAGGTCCTCCTTTTGGGTTTTTGTCCCACTGACCATCTGTCTTTAAAAGCATCGCGGCATTCTAAGAGTATCTTCTCGAGGATTCCCAAACTATGTGCTGTTATCACTGTGGATCTGCCCCGGTGGATCTCCCTTGCAGCCCCATCTTCATCTTGGAAAGGGGACTTTGTTATTTGTGGAAGATGAGGAAAAACTGTGGTCTTGGGGCCAGCTTTGGCTAAAAATGAAGCTTGTTTGTTGGGCTGCTAGGAGGAGGACAGTGGGATGATTCTGCTTGGTGCCAAAGGGCAGAAGGAGGAAGGCTGAGTGGACATTGCCCAAAGGTCTTTGATGTTAGGAACCACATTCTAACAGAGAGAACTGTACCAAGTGGAAGGGGCTGCTTTGACCAAGGTAACTTGCCCCTCTTTAGAGATCCCCAACAGAGGCTGGAAGGCCACTTGTCTAAAGATGTTAAAGTGAAAATTCTTGTTCAGAGCAAGTCAGACTGGGCAGCCCTCGAAATCCCTTCCAGTCCTATATCTATGATCCATGGACCCATGGGCAAGACTTTTCTAACAGAAGTCAACTTAGGTTCTGGTATTCTGTGGGATTCACGTGGGAACCTCCTTCTGTCCCATGTTCCTACACTCGCCTCTTCTGCCAGAGCTGAGAAAGAGTGCTGGGGAGGGCCAGCCAAAGCTACAGAACCACCCTCTCTCCAGCTAGAAGGAAGCCCAGGTAATGCCCTCTGACCTGCACTTGGACAAAAATCCTCTCTGTGCCATATCTGGGCTCACCCAGCATCTCTTCAGAAACCTGTATCCCTGGAAAGTGTCTGGCTCATAGCAGGCACTCAATACGTGATTGTTGACTAACTGACTTCTAAGTCAGCTTATTCCCTCTTTGTACATGTCATCACAAACAAGTTTGGGTCTGTTTTTCATGGAATCAAGCCCAAATCTGTTACCTTCCGCTTCCCCTCCTTGTACTGGCCTCTAGGACCAGGCCGAATCCCCCCAGTAAATGACATCTTTTCAAATGCCTGAAAAGTCTTCCTTCTCCTGGTAGCCCCCCCTCCCCCATTCCCATGCACCTCCATGCAGATATGGTTTAGAAGGACTTTAATGCCTCCAAAGCCCAGTCATTCTCAGTACCCTAAGGGCTGACCCCAGAGGGACAGGAGGAGAGGGGGGGTATGCTGCCTTGATTAAAGGGCAGAGGCTCAGGAGGCAGGATCCCCAGCTCCTGAAAGATGTCACTTTCTGAGAATAAGGCCAAGAGGAAGGAAGCTCTCAGGAAGCAAACAGGACCTTCCGAAGTGTCCTGATGAATCCTCTGCAGTCATGGTTGGCGTGAGGACATGAAAGTCAGGAAAGATCTCACAGGAAGAGAGAAGAGAGGAAAAATAAACACAGTCTGGGGAGAAAGTCTCCAGAAGGAGCCGGCAGGAGTTTAAAGTGACCCAGTGACAAGGAAAGGGAGAGCACGAAGGCAGATGAGAAACAGGAGCGAGAGACAGAGACAGAGACAGAGACAGAGAGACAGAGACAGAAAGACAAAGAGAGAGAGAGAGAGACAGAGACAGAGACAGAGACAGAGAGAGAGAGAGGGAGAGAGAAAGAGAGAGAGACAGACAGAGACAGAGAGACAGAGACAGAGAGAGAGAAAGGAAGAGAGGGAGAGAGAAAGAGAGACAGAGACAGAGAGACAGAGAGAGAGAGAGAAAGGGAGAGAGAGAGGGAGAGAGAGAGAAGGAGAGGAGGGAGAGGGGACAGAGACAGGGAGAGGAGAGAGAGAGAAGGAGAGAGGGAGAAAGACAGAGAGAGAGAGAGAGAAAGAGAGAGAGAGAGAGAGAGAGAGAGAGAGAGAGAGAGAGAGAGAGAGAGAGAGAGAGAGAGAAGGTGGTGCTGGGGACCCAGAACAGCATCTGGGGGGAGTTCACCCAGCTGGCAAAGGCTGCTGAACCAACAGGTCCCCACCGTCATCATCACCATATATTATTATGAATCTAACCCTTTTTGTGTCATTGCTCGTCAGTCATTTCAGCCATGTCCAACTCTCTACGACCGCATCAGGGATTTTCCTGACAAAGATGCTGGAGTGGTTTGCCATGTCCTTCTCCAGGGAGGTGATGCCATGACATGCAAGTGAATTAGATTTCAGTGAGGCAGGGCTGTGCAGAGTCACCAGCCTCACTGTCTCCTCCAGAGCCTGGGGCCAGTGGCCAGACAGCACCACCTCCTGAGGAAGCTCTCTGAGTGCTCAGTGCTCATTCCTCCTCCAATAATTCTGCATCCACTTGTCTATTTATGTTATGTTTCTCTCTCAGCAGAGAGAGCTCCCTGATGGCACCCAATATGGTGTTTATTATTTTATTATTAGATATTTAATAAAGATTTGTCAGATTCGACCTTAGAGCTGATAATGTGGAATGTTAGAGCCGGGAAGCCCAGAGCCCCCCAAACCATCTAATGTTAGGACTTCAGATTTAGAGCTGGAAGGGGCCAGAGGCCTGTTCCAGGCCAGAATGTGGCATCAATGAACTTTTTAAAAATACTCTGATAGCTTTTTCAATGTCATCGGTCTCCTTTACAATTTTACGCATTTCTTCTATGCACTTAAAACCACCGTTCTGAGAAGAGCCCCTAAGCTTGCCCAGACTGCTGCCAAACGATGCAGGACACAACAAGGGGCCAGACCCTCTGCTTTGGTAAAGCCCCCAATTCTTCTGATGGAGACACCAAGGACCGGACGGAGATGAAGTGGCTTGGCCCAGGTCCTGTGAGTTAATCTAGAATAGGCTTTTCCTTCTGCCAGCCCAAACCTTAGCCAGCATCCCGTGAATGGACAAGCGGCATCGATAGCAACTAACCTATGAAACAAAGAGTGCCTTATGTAATGTAGCTGACAAATAGTTAACTAGCTCCTGCTGGAAGACCTCCTTGTGAGGGATGGCGAGCCTCCCCCTCCTGGGGCAGTCCTTCTGCGTTTGGGCAGTTGTCATGGTTAGGAAGCTTTCCTGAAGGCCAAGCCTAAATCTGCCTCTTTGCAAGACTTTCTCCCTTCCCTGAATGCCCTGAGCCCTGCTCTTGAGCATTTCTGCCAAGAAAACCCCAAAGGAAGAAAAAAGAAGTGAAGGAAGGAAGGAAGGAAGGAAGGAAGGAAGGAAGGAAGGAAGGAAGGAAGGAAGGGAGGGAGGGAGGGAGGGAGGGAGGGAGGAAGGAAGGAAGGAAGGAAGGAAGGAAGGAAGGGCGAGAGGGAGGAAGAGGGAGAGAGGGTGGAGAGAGAAGGAGAAGGAGGAGGGAGAGGCAAAGAGGGGGGAATATGAGCAGGTTAGATTTCACCCTGGCAAGAACACAAACACACACATACACACACATAGGCACACTCTCACACAGATTCTCATACATACTCAAATAGATTCACATGTACACAAACACTGACTCTCTCTCTCTCCCCCCCCACAGACTTACACTCTCACACAGACTCTCACACAGACTCACACACAGATTCACACACAGAAATTCATATGCACACACACAGACTTACACAGACTCTCATACATATTCACACAGATTCACATGTATGACCCGTCAATTACCTCTCTCATTCCATACTTAAGGAAGGTGATTTTTAAGCCCAAGCTTTCGATTTATTGCGTTTCACATAAAGAGAATTAGCCAGTTGTTCTAGACCATTGAGAAAAGTGGAGTGGCAAAAGACGAAAAGAGAGCTTCCCACACTCTTGGGATAGCCAGATTTGAAGGGTCTTCTGTGCTGCCCTGCAGGCCAGGCCGTCCCCATCATGCCTCACTTGCTTTTCATGTCCTATTGCCTGAGGACTGTCGGGACAGCTTCTTCATGGAGGGCTTACATTCCTCCAGACAGTGGCTGATGAAACATGCCATCCCCATGACAGTGTTCCCACATGGTTTTTGCTTCCCAGGGCCATATCTTGGACGTACTCTTCCTGATTTTAAAACCAAGATGGGAGACTGGGAAACACTGGTCAGCCTTATCTACGATCCAACCCAAAACTTGGCACTGTTGAAGACCATTCAAAAATTCCAGTCACACTAATGTAATTTTCTTCCTTCCTTCCAAAAATAACTTTCTCCCCAACCCACCCCCACCATTTGCCTTCCAGTTCAGATGCTCCCCAAGTGCAGGCATGTTGATAAATGAGTCTGTACTCATTTTCAAGAGCTTTCAGGGGGGGACAGGGTTCTGCTCTGCCCATGGATTCTTGCTCCTTTCACCCCTGCCCCTCATCAGCCAGCTTTACCCTGATAGGTCATTCTTATAGATTATGAACATGAGTCACCTCCACTGGGACCCCTATCAAGAACCAGTGAATCTACAGAAAGACAGCTGAGCTCATAGCCTCCAGGAGCACACTGGTGCTTCTCCTCCCAGACCCTTTCCCTGGATATTGGCAGCTCCCAATGGAAGCTCCACAGGTTGGGAGGGAATCTGACAATCCAGCAAGTTCTTATGGGTGAATATATGCAACCTGTAAACTGATCAATTTAAGTGGCGGTCGGTGAAATGTGGAATCATCCTGGGAGGCATATCAGATACCAGTCAGGCCAAATCCTGCCCAACTGAGAATCCCCTTTAGAGTATCCCCAGCAAAGACTGATCTGGCCTCCACCTCTCCAGGGATGGGGAACTCACTCAACTCTCCTGTCCCCAACACAAATGCTTTTATTAAGAGGATCTGTTCTGTGAAGTTTGGGTTCAAAGGGCTGCACTTGAGGACCTAGAGGACCATAGGCGGCCTCAAGACCATATGTTCTCCACCTTGGCTCTAGACCATTGTGATTCATGGGATCCTGGCCTTCTTTTCTTTGAACCTTGGGAAGCTCCCTTAGATCTCAGGTTTATGTGATGTTATGCTATGATTTCTTATTCTCCATTGTCAAGTTTGTGATGGACTCTCCTTGTAATTGAGAATCAGATCCAGAACAGAATCTCTGTTTGTCAGTTCCCCCACCTTTGGATGGATGAAATATCCTTAGGGCAAGTGAAGAAGCTATGAGTTGATTGGCTTTTGGTAGAGAGAGAGAGACAGACAGGGAGAGAGAGAAACAGAGAGAGAGACACACACACAGAGACAGAGAGAGACAGAGAAACAGAGAGACAAAGACAGAGAGAGAGACAGAAACAGAGAAAGACAGGGAGAGAGACAGAGACAGAGAGGCATACAGAGAGTCAGAGAGAGAGAGAGAGAGAGAGAACTCCAGCAGATGTCTGGATAATTGAAGCCTCCCATAAATACATGAGGCCTCTGAATCCAATTGGTGATCTGCTCCACAAACTCATCAACAGCTTCCTCTTTCTGTCCTGAGAGTCTGTTGTATATTCTCATGATGAATTCGGTTCTGTTCATTCCTCTATTGAGCTTAACCCTGATGTTCTCCACTCTGCTTCCCCTTCTGGTTCCCTCATTTCCTCTCAGGAGTACATCGCCCACCCAGCCCAACCCTTCCCTCTCCTGAAGTTCTGCCAAAGACTCGAATTCACAGGAAGACATATGGGACTGAATCCCAAACCCAGAAGGTTTGGAGGAGTTGTTGCCACCAGTGCAGGGGCAGCTTCCACATCAATTGAAATCATGTAGCCATGGAAGAGTTGAAATAGTGTATGGAAAGCTGTAGGTGAGAGTCATCCACGCTGGAAAGGTAGGGAGACGTGGTGGAGCAGACATCCACATCCCAAGGTCTACTGATAGACTGAACGATGACTGTCCATCACCGGTCAGTCTTGTGGAACAGGATGGCAGCCACCCAAACCTCCCCAATGACAATCCTCAAGATACTCCTTATGATTTAATGAAGTCATAATCATCAATAGATATTCCAAGGTCAGAAAGCATTTATTAAGTAAATCCTCTGGGCCAAAGAAAACAAACCAACCCCAGTTTTTGTTCTACCTGAGTTCCACACTCTAAGGGGAAGGGGAGATGCAAATCATATGTAAGATACATACAGAGTAGATGAAAGGCAATCTGAGCAGGGGAGGCACTAGCAGCTGGGGAACCTGGGAAAACCTCCTGCAGAAGACAGAGTTAAGATGAGTCTTAAAAAGGGCCAAGAAATGGAGGTGAGGAGAGAAAGGGAATGCCATCCATGGGGGACAAACAGAGCAATGTGAGCAGCAGGAGATGGGATTCTGGGCAGAGGGAATAGCAAGGCCAGTGGTGCTGGGTCCTAGTGTTGGATCTTAGAGTGCATGGAGAGGAGTCAAGTATAAGAAGACAAAAAGATGGCATGGAGAGCAAGATGGCCTTTGCTCACAAAAGGCTGAGTCAGGAGATTCTGCAAGAATCCATGAGTATTAGGGAAGTTTTTCCATGTTGGTGTAGAGTCCCACCTTCTCCCAGCTCAGAAAAGTTAACGTGTGGTGGGAGGCCACGTGGCAGAGCAAGCAGAAGCTTGCTTTTAGAGTCACAGGATGGGCATGAATCCCATCCAACTCTTCAGCTGCACAATGACTTTGGCCAAAGTGCTTGGTGTCTTGGGGTCCCAGATTCATGATTAAAATGAAGCGTACAGACAACCTCGCCTCTCTAGTCACTTCTAGCTCTAACTCGGTAATGTCTGAATCCTATTCTCTTTTCTAAACTCCTTCTGGGGGTAGACTGGAGATGCTATGAGCCAGGGCATGGGTTTTCTGGATCAGGAAAAGAAGGATGAATAAGTCTTGGCTAAGACTGTGTCCTTAGACATGTGTGTGTGTGTGTGTGTGTGTGTGTGTGTGTGTGTGATGGAATCAGTCAGATAATGCTGAAGTGTTTTGGCTGCTGGCTAAACTCATGGCCTCTGGCTCTTGGGCACCAAGTTCCTCATTGCCATTCTCCAAGCAGGGACAGGGCTCTCATCCAAGCCAAAGGTGTCTGAGACAAGCCTGGAAAAATAGAAGAGGCAGCCCAGATGTGGTCCTGGGCTCAAGTGGCCCTGGTTTGCCATGAGAGAAGTACCCAAAGGTCCAGATGATATCTGAATGGGATGCTGGGGGAGGGCATCTAAGCACTGGCCGCCATCAGGACAAGATCCCCACCTCCACCTCCATCCATCTCTTTGTCCTGCTGGGTGATGTCTGAGACAGGGCCCCAAGTGGATATCTTGACAACAGGCGGCATCTCTCAGGAGCGAGTCAATGAACCCCTCCCCGACCTGCGAGCCCCTCTCGGAGGCGCCTAAACAGGAGGGAGCTAGTAGCTGTCCAGAGCTGTCACTGGTGACAGGCCATGATTCATATCTGTTCTCCCTGGCCATTTGGCGGCGGCTTTGAGTAAACACTCTCCGTCCTGCTCACGATCTCTTTATTGCCACCTCCCACTAATAAGCTCAGCTGCCAAGACGAGCAGCCAGACAGTTCATTTACCTCCCAAACTCACCTCCAAGTAGCCGGCCCAGCTTAGACAAGGCTCCACAGAACCACTGCACATTCTCAGCAGACGGATCGAGGCTCCCCCAGTATTTACATTACGCCAGGCGGCTCCCAGGATGTGAGCCTCACTGAGAGGCTGGTGAATGAAATATGGCCACAGCCAGCTGAGAGCTCACAGATGGGAGCAGGCCATTTATGGTGAGAGATGGAGCAGGGGCGGGTACTGCCTTGGAGGCCAGGATGGGCCAGGGTGCCCCTTTCACTGCAACTGTGGGGAGGACCTGGCACAGTCTATGCTCCCAGGCCCCATGGGAATGCTCTGGTAACTCTGACGCCTCCTAACCTGGCCTGCAATGGGGGCATGGGTCATATCCCATGACTTCTTCTGAACATACAGTAGCTTCTCCATTGGAATCAAAACATGCAGAGCTAGAAGTAACATTGAAAATTCTCTCCCAAGCTCCATACCTTCAAGGAGCAACTGGGGCTCCCCAGGGAGGCTCTTGCTAGTAACTCACCTTTCTATAGTAATCGATTGATGGATCAATGAGGATTGAAGAGCTGTGTAGCAGGCATGACACCAGGCACTGGAGATACAAAGGCCCATGCACACATGCACATACATGTACACACACATGCACACACATGCACATACCTACGTGCACACATATGTACACACATACACACACGTACATACACATACACACATGAGTGCACGTGCGTACACACACACACACACACACACTCAGGCACACTCAGGTACCCACACACAAATTAGTCCTGGTCCAAAGGGACTTTCCAGATTAATGGGGAAGTCCACAAATAGATATGAAGTGGGCACTGCGGAGAGGGAAGGAGCTCTGCCCCAGCAGGTAGGAAAGGGCGGGGAAGGTCTCCTTCAGAAGGTGCCACTTCAGTTGGCACAGGAAGGAAATGACAGCGATCATGAGGCACAAGTGAGAAAGAAGAGTATCGCAGACCAAGAGCACAGGCTATGCAAAGGCACGAAGACAGGGCACAGGCATTCCCATGGGAGGAACAGCAGGTAACTTGTGTGTCTGATCCATACGATGTACGGAGACAAGCCAAGTGCCAAAAGACCAAGAGGTCGGGAAGATCAGCATTAAAAGCCTACAAGATTTTCTTTCTGGCCGTGGCGGCGATAGAGAGCCGCTGGGTTTGGATGGGTAGAAAGGGACCCTGCCATGCCTGTGCTGTAGGAAGCACGATTAGACACGCGAGCAGAAGATGCGTCAGAGCGGGGAGAGGCTTGTGGTGGGGAGGCCAAGGAGCGGGGCAGCACAGCCGGCCAAGCATCAGCACTGGGTGCCTGGTGGAGGGCATCGGGAAGGGAAAGAATGGTCCCCAGAAAAGAGCAGTGGTGAGGAGCAAGGTCAAGGTTTGGCCACAGGCCAGTTATATGGAGTGGGTGAGAATGAGGAAGCTAGGCTAAGACATTATGAGAGAGTGTGAGCCTGGGCAACTGAGGCAATGGTGGAAGCCTCAAAATAACAGAGAAGTCCCAAAGAGGACTGGGCTTAGGGAGGAAGATGAGTTTGGGTTTGGACTTGTTGGATTTGAAATATCTGTGGGGTATCCATTCCAGGAACCATTTACAGAAACCCATGGGAGATGATGAGATGAGATGAGAGAAACAGAAAGACGGAAAGAGACAGAGAGAGAGACAGAGACAGAGAGAGACAGAGAAACAGAGAGAGACAGAGACAGAGAGAGACAGAAAGAGAGAGAGACACACACACAGAGAGAGAGACAGAGAGAGACAGAGAGACAGAGAGAGAGAGAGAGAGGCAGAAAGAGAGAGAGAGTGCACCTTGGGGAACATCTGCGGTCACAGAGTGTGACAGAGATCCATCAAAGGAAATGTAGTTACCAAAATCTCTTCCACAGTAGCCCTGTGAGGCATGGGGTGAAGGCACTGTGATTTTCATTTTATAACTGAGGAAGGTGTAGCTCAGAGGGTAAAGTGATTGGGGCCATACCTTCAAGTGGCAGAGGCAGAACTGTAAGTTAGGGCCCTGAGGCTAAATCCAGGGATTGTTTTACTTTGCCATCTGCTTTTCCTTCTGCAGATCAGGAAACTGAGGCCAGGAGACATGAAACACCTCGAACAGCAGCTTTAAAGCAGTTTAAAGCAAAAGTGATGCCAGAAACAGAACAAATATGTGTAGGGAGCTCTGCAATGAGAGCATCTCAGGGAGAAGCCAGCAAGAGGCTTTTTGGAGCAAAAGAGCAAATTTTCATGATCTCTCTCCCTCCCTCCTTCCCTCTCTTTCTGTCTCTGATCCTGTCTCTCTCTCTCTCTCTCTCTCTCTCTCTCTCTCTCTTACATACACACACACACACACACACACACACACACTCTGAAGAGAAAGCAAAAAGGTGAGTGGAGGCAGTGAGTTCAGGATTGAGGCCACCAGGTCAGCCACTCAAGACTGATTGGATTTATGGAGCAGGTAAGAAATGGGGGGGGGGGGCGCAAGGTAAGACAAGAAATGAAGACACTGGATGTCCTGGGGAGTGATCAAAGGGTGGTTCTCCAATATAATGAGATGTTCTGATGCTGTAAGAAACAGCAAAGGTGATGAATGCAGAGAAGCACAAAAAGACTTGGATGAGCTGATGTAGAGAAATCAACAGAGACCAGAAAACAAGATTCAACAAGATGACAATAACAAGACAGGAAAGACTCACAACCACAAAATAATGGAAACTGAACGTTGTGGAATTGTGAAGAACAAGCCAATAGAAGGACTGCCCTCGCCCATCTATGTGCCTCCTATGTGGGGGTGGAACATGGCACGTGTTGTAACATTTTTCAATGTACTCGTTGCTTTGCTGATTTTTTTCCCTTCTTTTTTAACGTTATAAGGGACAGCCCTATGGGAGGGATGAGGGGAAGGGATGCATGGGAAATCTGGATGGTATCAAGACAAAAGATGCCAATAAGATTTTATTTTTAAAGAAACTTTCCCAAAAAAGGTTTGATCCTGGACAAAGAGGTGCAGAGTTACGAAGGGCAATAAGTGTGTTAACTCCTTTTGAGCCCTGGTGCTATATACAGAGTACCAAGTCTGCCCTGTCAGTAGTCGGAATGAGTTTCAGCTGTGGACAGCTCCCATCCTCCACTAGGGTTTCCCATGGAAGATCTCTATTTCTTTATGGCCCCAGCAGACAGGATGATGTGGGTGAAGGCAGCTTTCAGGCAAATCAGTCTCTGGGTGGAACACTTTCTCCCCAACAGTAGATAAGTCCTGTGTGGGTTATCCCGTTGGAGCCACATATTGCAGCTTTAGCAATCTTTTGTAGCCTGGCTGTGAGAATGGGAGAACCCTCCACAAAGATTCTTGAGGTTTGCAATATGAAGACTGCTCCATGGTCAGTTTATCAAAGTTAGATGCTTATAATTGGCTCAGGTCTGGCACCTACTTCATACTCACAGCTTGTAGACACATAAGATGAATCTGGGCTTTCCAGAGGAGAAACTCAGCTAAGACCCCACTGTGGTTCTAGCACCAGAAACAGAATCCACAGGAAGCTGGAAGGCCCACAGAAAATTCTATCTGTGCAGCAGAACCTAATAGCAGTATCTTCAATGACAGGCTACCGCCTCGAATGTTCCACGTTGTCAACGTTGAATCTTAGAGTCAATCCTAGGGCCTGCTGTCTAAACGGTACAAGAATGATATTTCTGCTGATACTACAGGGCCATAGTGACCTATCTCCAAACAAGCACCAGTCCAGAAAGACCATAGAGTCTGGGTATATAGGTACTGCTAGTCCTAGAGATACTTCTGGTTGACTTCAATATCAATATTCCAGGACTAGTTGACCAAAAAAATGAGATGGGAAATTATTGAGGCTGAAGGGCTGTCTGCTATACTCACTTTAATAGAGGAAAGAAGACAAAAGAATATTGTAGCAAATGGAAAAATGGAAGAAAAAAAACCATGCTCACATCCCTAAGTGTGGTCTCCATTCCAGTTCCCAGTACTAGGCAGGAATTAATATCTTGTACTCTCAAGGCAATAGATGCATAGTTATCATAGTTATTCATTTATAATAGAATGAATAGTTATCTCCGCTTAGCTGAGGAAAGTGAATGTAGTGTGGGGAGCTAATATGGGTAGGGGCCTAAGATTATTGAGTATCTGATCCAGGGGAGAAGCCCAGCATCAGCTCTAATACTGACCTCCTTCCAGGGTGTAATGTTAATGGGATTTAAGATCTTCCCTGACCATTAATAGGCCTCATGTGGAGCCCATGAAGGGAAGCTTGTGTAGGGGAGGCTTGCTTGTTGGAAGGCTTTCACACTATTTGTTAATTTCTGGTGAGCACTGAGTCAAGAGGTATTTGACCAGACGAGACTCTGGGTAGCTGTTAAGGAGCCCCCTGGCTTTGAAAAACCCAGATGTTGGTGCTTCTCTTTCTGGTAACTATGTATGCATTGCCTTCGTCAGACAGTTGGATCTGTCTGTTGATCCATGCTAATTTCTCAGACAGTTAGAAGCCCTGTCTGTTGGTCTATATTTCTCTGCTTGTGTTTTCTCTATTTTCTTTGTTTGAATATTCTGTGAAGTTCAGGGTACTGACTTTTCCTCTGAACTTGTGAATTCAATTAACAAAGATTGGTGACCCCTTGAACAGCTATCTTTCCTAGTAAAGCAGATCTAAGAACCTGTGCTAGCAGCCATCCTGGGGATACCAGTGTGGTTGCTGCTACAGAGGAGGCTGTGAGCATCCTGTGTCTAGTCACCTGCTTCCCTAGCAAGTGTCAGGAGAAGTTTCATTTCCTTGCTCTGTAGCCACAGAGCCAAAAGATAAGCAGTGATTGTCAACAACTGGATTTTCTTATTCTTGTCTCAGAGAGCTGATCTCCCACAGAGCAAGCAGTGAATGGGGCTTTACTCTGGCAGATGTCTGTCCTGGTGCATGCCAGGAGGATAGCGTTGACAACCCCATGATTCTATGAATCAAACAGCCTCACTTTGATGACAATATAAGGTTTAAGTGATTTATTAGTTATGAAAGATTTCAGAAAGGAATGAAGAGTTTCCAATAATTAAAAGTTGAATCAAAGAGAAAATATAAGCCTAGAAATAATGACTGACCAAACCCCTCCATTACATTTGTGGGGAACTGCTATCGCACACACACATACACATCTCTCCATACATACTCTCACAATATGTGTTTTCTCTAGAAAGTTTGCTCAGCAGCAGCCACCCCCAAGTCTAAGAGGGAGCTTTTCCAGTGGCTGCACATGGGCTTCTCTGTTGTGACCCTAAGTTCAGGGATTCTTTTTTATCATAAAGGCTTAGAGGGCACAGTCACCAGGTGTGACAGTGAGGCCAAGCTGGGAGAAAGAATGAACACATTGGATGATGAAGCCAGGAACCAATCAGTCAATCAACCAATAAGCATTTATTGAGCACCAGGCACTGTGCTAAGCCCTGGGGCCAAACAGCTCTTAATGGGCTTGAGCGTTGGGCTCCATCTGATTAAATGAAATTTGGTGGAAATAAATGTAGACCCTTTGGCTTAGGCACACGACAGTATGAGACAGGGAAAGCATTGTTCTGAAAAAGATCTGGGGGTTTTAGGGGGCAGCAAGCTCAATGTGAATCAGTAATATGATGTAGCACTAACTTTTTCAGGCTTCCTTGGGAAGGGCAGAGTCCAGGATGAGAAATGTGATGATTCCATCATGCTCTGCCCTAACCAGAGGTCAGATGGAGGCTCACACTCCATTCTAGACAGCACGGTTTAAGAAGGGCATTTATTATTTGGAAGATCCTCAGGTCCAGGATCGTGAATGGTCTTGAGATGGTTGTTAGACTGAGCTCAACACTCCATTCACTGGGCCACCTGGATGTCTTAGGAGCCAAAAAGGGAGTCAATAACTAAATGGCTGTCATGTGGAAGACAGATTCACCATGTCCTGCTTCATCCCCCAAAGAGCAGAACTGGCAATGGGGGAAGGTGAACATTCAGGATTGATATCAGGCAAAGCTTCCTGCCTCTGAGCACTAGAACTCTCTAAATAAAAGCTTCATGACCGCTTGTTCTACTGGGCACCCCTTGGGTGTGGGGGTTGGGCTGGAGGCTGCTGAGGGCCCTTCCAGCTCTCAGAGTCTGTATCTTTGACCCCTGAGGTCCCCGTCATTGTCATGTCACAGGGTTACTCATTGGGATTCCCCAATGTCTCCATCATGAAATTCCAGCCCCAGAGATCTGGGGCCAAAGAGTTCAGGACACTTTCTGAACCAGAGCAGGCATTTTCTCTCAAGTGGATAAACCTCAGGGGCGGTACCAGGACTTCTCATGACCCCACTGTCCCCCTATACCCAGTTTGGCCTTGCTGCCAATCCTGCTCTGACTCAACCCTTAGGGAAAGAGCACTGAATTCAGAATCAGAAGCCCTGAGTTCAAATCTTGCCTTTCCCGGGGTCTCATAGCCCCCATGAATCTGCTTCCTTACCTCTAGAATATGGATCCATATGCCTGTGGCTGCTGTTTTCCTAACCTTCATTTTCCAAGGGGTTTGGACAAGATGAGTCTAAAGTTCCTTCTGCCTCTCCATCCTTTCATTCTCTCTGAACTGATATGGGTTTTCTGCTATGAAGAGAACACATGAAGCTTAATTTTAAGTGATGCAATATACAGAGCACTGGACTTTGAGTTAGGAAGATCTGAATTCAAATCCTGCTCAGGCACTAGCTGAGTGATCCTGGCCAAGTCACTTCACCACTGTTTGCCTCAGTTTCCCCATATTTAAAATAAGGATAATCCTGGCACCTCCCTCCCAGACTCATGAGGATCCAATGCTTTGCAGGCCTGCAGCTGCCTAAATCCAAGAGTGGTCACTGGTGCACAAGACTGAGAACGATCACCAGGCAGAGCGTGCAGGAAGCTCACATCTGGGTCCGAT
This sequence comes from Pseudochirops corinnae, assembly GCA_028646515.1. Taxonomy (NCBI): domain Eukaryota; kingdom Metazoa; phylum Chordata; class Mammalia; order Diprotodontia; family Pseudocheiridae; genus Pseudochirops; species Pseudochirops corinnae. Next base: position 3,566,793 of record CM053585.1, on the reverse strand, counting down.
GGCCCAAGCATCTAGCGTCCATTCACAGAGTTTTCTCTAGAAGTATCTGATTTGAAATAAGCAGCTATAGCACTGCCCTTCCCACCCAAAGCAGGCTTTTTATAGTGCACGAGCAAGAGTGCAGGCCAGGGCGTGGGGCCTGAGTGCGAACGCAGCTCTGAGGGTGACTGGCTGGGTAACCTTTCTAGTCTTTCATTTTTACTTTAGTTCCTAACGAACAAGCATTTTTCTCCTCTCCTCTCTCACCAACTCACTTTTAAAAGGGAAAAATGGGAAAGAAAACCCCAGGATCACATACATGTGACAAAGCAAAGCGAATTCCCATCTTCCACGTCCAAAAGCATGGCTCACTCTGAATCTTGAGCCCATCACATTTTGTTGTATAACCTCGAGTGAGGAGTCTCCCCAAGCCCTGGCATGGATGTCCAGATCTGAGAAAACAGAACTCCCATTAGCTTTATCCCAAATGCATAGTGATAAGGCCTGGAAACGTGCAGAGCAGCAGAGGCCTGATCAGAACAGGCTCAAACCATCCTCAGAAATCCAGCTGCTGCACGGTCTCTGGGGCCCTGAGCTGCTGGAAGGGAGAGTTTACTGGACCAGGGGAGAGACTGCCACTGGGGAGATGCCTGGTCCATCCAAGGAAGAGATACCAGGAGAAAGCCTAGCCAGCAAGGTGAGTGAGGAGGAGGGGCCCAAGTTAAGTCTGGGTTGAGGGTATAACATGTGGAGCTGACATCCCCATTCTGGGAGTCTGGAGATGCTGGGTGTGGGCAGGCAGCTTTAGGATGGGATTAGAGGGATGACGGGAAGCCACGCCCAGGTCCAGAGCCTTTCCCCTTACACTTTCATAGTCTTCCCTCTAGAGTTCTGGCCCTCTAGAGTTCTAGAGTTCCCTCTAGAGCGGATAGCAGTACAGACGCAGCCGCTTTATCTCCAAAGCTTCTCAGGCAAGGCTCAGTCTTCAGGAGCCCACGGCCTCAAGTTGACTGAAGCCTTTGGCCAGCTTTCAAGGTGCGGCTGAAATGCCTGCTTGCCAGCCATGTGACCCCAGACAAGTGGACTGACCTCATCTGATCCCCACATGGCCATCTTACAGGGATGGTGGGAAATTGCTGATCTCTGGGTTAATCCTTGGTCAGCCACACGTCACTGCCTTTCAGGTGTCCTTTGGGGGACATGACCTTAGGTCTTCGATGAAATTCCATGACTCACAGTCACATAACCATCGAGGCTTCCCCTGGTGCCTCGTCCCACCATCCCTGGTCCTTGGAGGTCGATGCTAAGGAAGCCAAGGTTTGGAAGGACCTTCCTGGGAGATGATTGACCTGGATAAGGACCACAACAACCAGAGGGGCTGAGTAAAGAAAGGCCCACCTCCAAGAGGCTGCCTGTAGGGGGAGGGATTCTTGGGCCACTCTAACCCAGCATCCCACATCCGTGGGCACCCCTTTAAATGTTTGCTCTTTATTGTATTCAGGATTATATAATATATATTGTAGGAGGAGGCAGCTAGGTGGTACAGTGGTTAGAGTTCAGGGCCTGGACTCAGGAAGACCTGAGTTTAAATCCAGCCTCAGACACTTACTAGCTGTGTGACCCTGGACAAGGCACTTAATCCTGTTTGCCTCAGTTTTCTCATCTGTAAAATGAGCTAGAAAAGGACATGGCAAACCACACCAGTACCTTTGCCCAGAAAACCCCTGGACGGCATGGTCCATGGGGTCAGGAAGAGCCAGACAGGACTGAACAGCAGCATGGGTAATGCATTTTTCATGTCTTTAGGTCTCAGTGGGGGGGGGGGGGGGAAGGAAGGTGTATGACCGCAGGGGGGAGGGGCTGGGCCTGGGGTTCATCTTTGCACCTCTGAGTTCTAAGTTTCAGAGGATAAGAGGATTTCCCATCCTCGCAGTGGGTACCTGTCAGGGTTGGGTCTCAAACCCAGGTCTCCCTGGTCCTCTAACCTCCACTATATCAAGAAGTCTCTCACTAGTTGCCATAATGTCTGAGAACATCAGGACTGCCAGGGAGGAGATCTCAGTGTGCAAAGAAGGAAACAGACTGCAAGAAGGGAGAGGACCTGTCCAAGGTCTTCTAGTGAGCCAGCACTGCAGGGGCCGGAGCTCTGCTCTCTGACCCCAGGCCACCAGCAAGTTGCTGTCACTGTTGGTGAATGACAAACTGTCCCATGCCCTGTCCAGGCCTGAGTGGAGAAGCACTGACATGTCTTGCAGGGACTCGTGTCTTCTACAGAAAATGTGCTGAGAGAAGAGAGTGCATTAGAGGCCTGACCTCAGGCCTCCAAAATGGTGGCTCCTGCCACATTGACTTGTTTGCTTTGAAGAAGAAGGCCCATGGGGGCAGCCAAGGCAATGGGCTCTAGCCTGCGGTCCTGGCCACACACAGCCCTCACAGCAGCTGGTCACTAGGCAGCTCTGGTCTGTAGGTGACAGGAGCCCCGCATGCCTGTGTCCTGACATGGCGCCTTCTCTCCATGGGGCAGGCATTGACGCATCTTTCTGGCTCATTCAGAGATGAGGTTTCTGGGCCAGCTGTGAACCACTTCTGGGGCTAGTTCATGGCCAGACCAGGGAGGGGAGGAGTGGACGAAGATGAATATTGTGCTCATCATTGTTGTTTTTTTTATTTTTTTAATCAGGCCCCATACAAAAAGGAGCCTGTTTATAATTCACATAAGTAGAGGTGCAGGGGGAAGGGAGCTGGCCAGTAAGCTCCGGTCTATATTAGGAAAGAGATCGGGAAAGCATTTGCATGGAGGCTGGAGTTGGAAAGAATTGTCCTCTGTCCTCAGCAGGCCCAGCCCAGGCAGTGGGTTTGCTTCCTGGGGCCGCAGCATTCAGGGGAAGGCAGCCAGGATAAGGAGGGGTCTTCCAACAGGCTAGAGGACCAAGGCTTGTCAGGGAGGTGGTCAAGGAGCTGATTGTTCAGGTCCTGCTCAGAGAAGTTGCTGCTGAGCTCACTCTCAATTTTGAGATCCTGTGATATGAATTCTAAAATTCAAACATTCCCACCACCTCGCCTTTCCTGATGCTGTGACCTCCTCCTGGTATGCCCCCTTGTGAGATCCTACTGGTGCTCTGAGTCCCAACTTAACCCCCACTCAGGCCTTCCTGGATCTCCCAGGCAATAGTAACCCCTTCCTTTTTAAATTCTGAATGCACAGCACTTTGCCTACAGAATGAACTTAGCTGATTTGAATTCATCACATTTTACCATCTATCCATAATGTCCTAAACCAAGCTGGCTGAGAAGGGGGCCAGGATCTCAGCATGGCCCCCAGCCCAGGCCCAGGGACTTGAGAAGACCAGGTCCCTAATAACTGTTTGCTGACTGAATTTATAAAACTTTCTTTCTGAGGTCCGGATGCACAGCTCAGTGTTGGAGGAAGGACATGGACCTGGGGCTTCCTGATGTCTTTTCTGACAGGTCATGTTGCCTCCTTTATATCAAGAAGTTAAAGGAGCAAAGGATTCAGGGAAAGGACCTTGTTTATCAATTAGTCTGGGCGGTTCACTGAACAGAGGAGAAAATTGAGCGGTAGAGAGGACAAGTGACTTTCCCAAGGTCACTGTGAATCAGGAGCAAAGGTTGACTTCAGACTTCAGCCCAAGACCCTGTGCCCACTCCCCGCTGCCTTCTCTCCCATGACTATTGCCTTACTCCCAACAGAGGCTCACTAAATACTGCTTTGAATTAAAAGAGGGGGTGCAATCTGCCCTCTCTCTTGGAAGATCATCAGGGCACTGAGCATGGTCACAGAACACAGCAAAGTCTGTCTTGCAAACCCTGTCCGTTCCTGGTGTCCTGGCATCTTGAGTATGAGGGAGGTGCCTCCCACTCTCTACAAGATAACAGTCAACTTTATTTAGTGTTGACCACGTGTCTGTCACTGCACCAAATACTTTATGCATCGTATCTCATCTGATCCCTACAAAAACTTTGGGAAGTTGCTTCTTTGATTATTCCCATTGTATAATTGGGGAAACTGAGGCAAATGACAGGTAAGTGACTTCTTAATGACTTCAGTGTTAGAAGTTTTCCTTACTCAGGAGATGGTGAGCTCCCCGTCACTGAAGGTATTCAAGCAGAGACTGTGTGGACACATGTGAGGAAGGTTGTGAAGGGGACTCCTGCTCAGATAGAGGTGGACTGATGGCTGCAGAGACTCCATCAAACTTGGAGGGTCTGAGTTTCTGAGACCCTGGAGTTCTTTACAATGTAACATGTAGCACAAGGGTCCTGGCACTGCTTGTTCTCAGGGAGGTCTGAACAACTGCCAGTGTCTAATTTGGACCTGCACACGGGTAACACCTGAGCCGCTCCTTCACCCATGGTCCGCTAGAAAAGTTAAATCAGGTTCAAGGACTCCATAGCTCAGCCCCCACACAAAGCCATGGCCCACAAGCCCCCACTGGTGAGATTCCTTTTGGCAGGTATAGTTCAAAATAAAATATGTATAATCAAAGATGATAGGAAAGTGAATGCTAAGGAAAAATCACGTAAACCTAGACTAGATTGTCCAACTGTAAAGAATGGCAAGGGAGGGCACACACCCAGCATGTGCACATGACCAGGGAATGCAGAAGGTGCATGTGTGGCCAGAGGACATATGTGAAGGTGCACATGCCATACAGCTCTATACACAGTAAAGACATAGGAGAAATAGAAAACAAAATGAGATGGAGATTGGCAGAGTCTGCTTGGAGGAGGCCAGGTTTGAGTAAATTTTTAAAGGGCTGATAGGTACAGAAAATTTCAGGGAAAGAGAAGAAGGGAGACAGGAAGAAAAGTAGCATAAGCCCCTCCCCTTTATCCCTGACCTCTCTACATCACTCCCTTCCTCCCAATATGAAACCTAGTGGAAACAGCCCTGGCCCTGGATTCCTGTTCTGTTCATGTCATTGGCTGACATTGTAACCTTGAACAAATCTCATTCCTTCTCTGGCCTTCAGTGGCCACGTCTATAAAATGGGAATAGCACTAGCTGCCCTACAAGTCTCACAGAAGTATTGTGAAGATAAAATAAGGAGCCAGAGGAAGACGCACAGTCAATTGGATAGATCCTCTGTGGAAGAGTCAGAGACAGTGAGAAAGTATAGCTGGGTTGGGAATTGTACACATGTAGCCGGGGCCCCCATTGGTGAAATCCCAGATACACCTAAATAGGGTAGCACTGCACAAATGCAAGAGTTGATCTTCTATGGTCTCTCCCAGATTTAAGTGTGTGACATGAGTAACCACAGTCATTCATCAATCAATCAACGAGCAATTATTAAGCATCTTTTATGTGCCAAGCACTGCGGATACAAGGACAAAAATGAAGCACACCTTGCCATGAGCAAGCTTGTGTTCTACTGGGGGAGACAACACATGTAAAAACAAAGATAGCATAAATATGAAGTGGGTAAGCACAAGCAGATGCACGGCGGCGGCAGCAGCAGCAGGAGAAGGAACGGTAGCTTGTCTACACTGTATATTTTCTCCAGTAAAATGTCCTGCACATAGTAGGTGATTAATAAATACTTAGCATATTGTAGAAACAACCCTGTGAGGAAGGTCATCCAAGTAATATTTCCCCCATTTTACAGATGAGGAAAGCCAGCCTCAGAGAAGGACCAGATGGCTTTAGGCAGCTTACGAATAGAACCCTTGCCTTCTTGGGGTCCTTCTCTCTGAACCCCACAGTGCCTCCCACAATGTCCAAAATGTAGGAACTCAATGTGCTTTTAAATGGATTGATTGGGAATCTGCTATCCATTTGTAACATCAATCATTGTCAACATGCAAGAGAAACATTTTTTATACATGACCTTAAGAGAAAGCTTCCTGGACTGGTCCCCAAGGGCATGAAGTCATCAAGGCTCCCTCCCTCTGACCACAGCCACAACCATGCATTGTTTTATGTTGCTATGGAGAATGCTTACAAGCTAAGCAAAGGACCTCTCTCTCCTGACCTCCCCCCACTTGCTTGGGAGGATGACCTCTGGAGTCCCAAAGCTCCTTGGCTGTCCCAACTTGGCTCCCATAAATGTTGACACCCAAGCTCATCTCTGATGGTTTGCCAGATGACAATCACCCGCAATCAGTAGAGAACCCTGGCAATGGCCTAGCCCCGTGAGGGAAGGACTGAGAGCAGGGAGCTGGCCAGGAAAGCGGCTGCATTTGCAGGCAGAACAGAATGTCAGACCTTCCAGAACAACCAAGCTTCAATGGTACCTGCTTTGAGTTCCCTCCTCTACACAGTTTCCATGCAGATTTTGTCCCCCTCCTTCTTTTTCTGCTCTGCCTCATTCTTAGAGATTTCAGTTCCTAGAGGAGAAAGAGCGTCAAGTGTTGTCCCGTGATAGAAATTTTCCTTTGTTCTTGACTGTGCAGTTCATTACTAACCCCTGCTCTTCTCATGGTCATTTTTCCCCTTTGATCATGAAAATTCCTCTCCAGGTCCAAGCCTTTATACCCATCTAGACGTCTGTCATCCCCAGGAACTCCACTTCCCTTTTTCGTATGGCAAGATACTGTCAACAGAAGGAGCATATTCTCAGGAATAGTGGTTTCTCTACGCACCAAATCCCTGAAAATTATACTCCTTGTAAAGTTCCCATCTCCTATGATAGATTAGCTCTCCCCACCAAGGAAGTATTCTTCAGTGGGACACCATCCTACTACTGAACCAAGACTCCCCCTTTCTTTCCTCCTATTTCAATCCATCCCTTCACCATCTCTCCAGCTCTTCTATAGTCCCACTACTTCCTTCTACAGGAGTGATTTTCCCTTCATTGCTAAGCACTGAATTGGCTAGGGAACCGCACATTGGCCTCCGTCTTCTTCCTTCCCTCTCCCTTTTACATATCCTCCCGTACTTTGATTTAATTCCATAAAAAGTATTGATTCACCATTGAGACCATGGTGTTGGAAGTCTACTCATTCACCCTCAGTTCTTGCATTTAAACTCTACTTCTTCTCTTGTGTCCTTGTATACTTTCAGAAGAAAAAAAACCTCTCTTCTGGCCCCTCTTTTTCTGTTGTTATTATTTGGTTGCTGTTTTTAACCCCATGAGTATCTTTTTCTTCCCAGTCCCCATGTCTTCTATCCCCCATGATCATTTATTGTGTTGTCTAAACCTTCCCTGGTTGTTATCTCTGTTTATCATTCTTGTGTTTCTGTTGTCTAAGGTATTTACAAAGCAAATAATCTCCCCACACCTGACTTTCCTTGTAGGATGCCTCAAATACTTCTCTTATTTAAAATCCATCTTTTGATGGTTAGACTCATGTTTGCAATGTACATTTCCTTGGGCTGTATCATAAACTCCTTTGCTCTTCAAAACACCATTTCTTCCTGAAACTTCTGGTGGGTCCAAAATTGCCTTGTGTTATTAAAATTTTCTTTCTTTTTCTTGACATTGAAAGGCCTTTTCCCTGGTCACTTGCATAATTGGTTGTTTGTCACTGGAATTGTTCAATTTAATCACTATGTCTTTGAGAACTTGCAATATTGATATTTTTTTAAATTTTTCCTTCAAAAAATTATCTGTGTATTCTTCTAATAGGCATTTTTGATTTTTTTTGTGTTCTTGTATCATTTCTTGTATTACAATGTTCAGAATTTTTTGGTTATGTTCTTCTGGGAGACCAACAACCCTTAAGTATCTTTATGCTTCTTATCTTTAAGATCCGATGTTTTGTTACCATGGAGATCATTCTTTTAACATTGTTACTTCTTGCTTCTCTTCCTCTGGATGGTCTCCATTTCTACACATGTGCATTTCCAATCAGTTGTTTCCTTTTTTTATTTAGTTGGTGAGACATCACCATGGATTGGATTCAAGTGTTTGTTTGTCTTTTCTATTCTAGTCATTATTTCTGCTGTAGAGGCCATAAATTCTGCTCTCACTGTTCTTATTCCCTCTAGAACCTCTCTTAGTAATCCATGGAGTGCTCTACCTCATTGGGGGTTGATTCATTTTCCTTTGTCTTGCAACATTTCTTCAGAGATGTTTGGATTCATTTATACGTTCTGGAGGACATATTCCTTAGGTTGTAAATATTTCCCTACTTTTCCCTGCTATCCTCAAGGCTTTAATTTGAGTTTTCTTCCTCCTGAGATCTTCCATAATTTATGTCCTTTTTTCACCCTTATATATTACCTGATTGATGATTCTCTAGCTCCTTCTTCTTTGATGATAGATACCTTGAAGATTGGACCTCAATACTGTCTCAATAGCATCCTCCCATTCTGGGGAAATTCATTTTTCCTCACCCTCAGTCTCTGCCCCAAGTAACTTCTTTTGGAGAGTGGAGGTAGACAAAACTGGCCTCAGGTGGATGCCAGTCCCCTTCAGACATGATGAGGCTCCCCCTTTCCCATTCTGTCACCCCGCTCCAATTCCCTTTGTTCCTTAGTTCTTTGATTCAGTTTGGTGGCTGAATAGAGAGATGCGTCTGCCCCAGGGAAAGAGCACTTCAGTTCTCCTGGACCTCCTCTCCACCACATCAGGACAGGAGGGACGTGGACAGAGCTGAGTTCTATTGATTATTACCAGACTGGGGGAATGAGGCAGAGTTGGGTGAGATGTGTGGTCAGATTCTATCGAAGCAGCAGTGAGGGCATTGTGAGAGGGATGCTGGGTGAGCATGTTGGAGATTAGCAACCAGGCTTCTCTGCTACTAATTCACCAGCATATTACTTCTTACATCATAGCACCAGAGGTCTGAGAGTCAAGAAGCCTGGAGAAAATGTCTGGCCTTTCACCTCGTTGGTCACATCTTCATTTACATTCTAATGAAGGAGACAAAAAGTACCTAAAGGAGTATGATAAATACAAGTGCAAACAAACACAAAAATTCAAATTAGGGGCATTAGATCCTAGCACTTGGTGGGATTAGGAATGTCTTTATGGAAAACCTTTCAGTTGGAGGAAAAGAAACATTCTCTAAGGTGGAGCATGAGGAGGGAGTGCATGTCAGGTGTGCAACCCAGGGCAAAGGCACAGAGATAGAGAACAGGGTATGGTTTGTGAAGAACAAAGAGAATTTGACTGGATTACAAAGAAGGCGAGGGACAATTGTGTATGTATGTGAGGCTGAAAAGATCGGATGGGCCAAGTTGTGAAGGACTTTAAAGCCAGTGTGCAAAGGCTTGAAGAATGAGTGAGCTATGAACATAGACAGCTTCTCCTGGCATCGTAGACTCTCAGCATCCCAGTGGCAGAGCTGGAAAGTGTCCCAGAAGACACCTGATATAGTCCTCTCATTTCACCAAAGGGCAAACAGATCCAGAGGAAGCATCTCCCTCAAGGGCCTGGACCAGTTAGGCTAAGGAAAGGAGAGGTAAGAAATCCCAGCTGGAAGAGAAGGCAGAGTCTAGTGAATATGCTTTTATTTTTACTTTTGATGGTGAAGCTTCTGCAAATTTGTAAACAATAGAAAAAGACTAATATACAGGCAGAGAGTAAAGATTAGCAAAGACAAGGCAATGACTGAACTTCCGATCTGGCAGAGAAGACAGGAAAGGGGGAGTTGAGGGTTTGTTCAGAGAAATTTCTTCAGCAGCTACTCTGCACCAGGACTGGGTACAGCATTCAGGGTACAAAGCAGGCAAAAACTATCCCTTCCCTCAAAGAGTTAATAACAGTCTAATGATGGAGATGACATTCACACAAGATATGGGCATGATAAATTCAGGAGAGTCCCAGGGGGCTGGGAGAGGCTCCATGCAGGTGCTACCTTAGCTAAAACATGAAGGAAGTCGGGAAGGCCTGGAGAAGGAGATGAGGAGGAGGAAGGAGCTCCAGGTGTGGGAGATGGCGATGAAAATGCTCAGAGGAGGAGATGTCCCATGGGGGGAATAACTCAGACCCCAGTGGCACAAGACCTTGGAGTAGGAGGAGAGAATAAGATTTCAGAAGATGGTGGAACTTGAGGAAAGGAGGAAGGGGCAGGTGTGAAGGTTGCCCAGGCTCAGGTTGGCCTTGATGGTCATTAATGCCCTCCAGCTGTGAAGGGCATCCCTTGCCCAGAGTCCTTGCCTGAGGATGATTTCTTTGCTGTCTTTAAAATACTGTCACAGCTGCTTTGTTCTTGGAAGACCTGAGACATGGTCCATAGACACTTCAGTTTTAGGTGTCTTTTTTTCTTGGATGCACTGGCTATTTTTCTGTGTTCAACTAAATCCTAATAAAGAATCTTGTCTAGGGTTTGAATCTGGGCACAGCCCAGCCCAGGTCTGGTCAGGCCATTTACATCCACTTACACATGTGAATGATTTTACCACGAAGTTATATGAGGGTTGAGAAACGTTGCCACAGCAGTGAAAAAGCCTTCATGCCCATTAATACATAACTGGGTTACAATGCTCTCTGGCAAATAGCTGTGACCACAATTTTCCTCCCACAATAAATCTCTATACAGAGGTGCTACATGCATGGATGTGAAAACCAACTGTGGGTCCCTGGATGCCCAAATTACTGGGCACACATTGAAATCTTTTTGAAAAAGAGGTCTTACTACCTTTAAACTTTTTTTCTCATTTAGTTTAAGAGAAATCTCTTTTCCAGGAAAATGAAACACAAATATTTTATGCAAGAATTTTGCCTGGTGAGTACAAGCTCTGACCTTGCCTAAAAGATCATGTCTCTGGCCTCCTTGGGCTGAGCAGAAAATCCAGCAAAGGCTCCTTAAACCAGAGGCAGTGCTGAGTGGCCACGTGGGGCCTGGGCAGTGGAAAGTCCAGACACACTCTTTCCAAAAAAAGTTTCCTTTCCTGGAGAGCTGATGAAGCACTTACCAGGGAAGCCTGAAATGACATCCCTACAGTTCAGCAGATCTCAGGGTCATACAGCTGCACACTTGGCAGGGACTGGAGTGGCTTCCCAGTCTGACCCAGACCTAAGCAAGCAAGCAGCCTCTCTGGGGCATCCGTTCACCAACCTGCATTTGTTAAATCCCTACCTTGGGCTCAGTGCTGTGCTCTGGGGGAACAAAGACAAATAAACTCAAAGATCCACATTCTACTCTAGGAGACAGTGCACCTGAGTATAAATAAGCAGGAAAAGACACTCGTAATATGCACAGTGCACGTGCAAGATGGGCTTTCTTTCTGTTTGATTTTGCAGAGTGAGCACATTGGAAATTGTTTTGGTGGGAGTCGAGAAAAGTTTCACATAGAAGGTGTTGGCCAAACAGAGCTTTGAAGGCTGCAGAGGAACAGAAGGGTGGAGGACAGGAGGGATGGACACATTGTGGAAGAGGGGTAAGTACAGCCCTGTATGAGGGACAGAGAGGGCCACTTGGGCTGGACCATAGAATGCATGGAAGGGAGTAAGGCACGTTAAGTTGGGAAAGCAGTAGGAGCTAGGCTGGAGAGGGCTTCACACGGCAAACAGGGTCCTGGCTTTTTATCCTCCAGGTATCACAGGGTCATCAATGCTTTCTTTTTTAGTGAGGGAATGACTTGGTTAGACATCTGCTTTAACCATATCATTGTGGCAAATGGGAGAGATCATTTAGGAAGCCATGGCATTGGGCATTGGTCCATGTGAGGAGTGATGAGGACATCGTGGCTGTAAGAGTAGAGACGGGATGCATGGGAGAGATGTGGAGGAAGAAATGACAAGACTAATGGGAGGTGCGGGATGAGGGACAGGGTGCAGAACAACTCCCAGGTTAGAAACTGTGCCTTTGATACTAGTCAGAAAGACCAGACAAAAGGCAGGTGAGGAGGGAAGATCCCACTATTCACTAAGGCAGGGTTCTTCATCTTGTGTGTGACACGGACATCCCCTCCCCCTTCACCTTGGGCAGGTAGATTGGTGATGTCTGTGGACCCCTCTGGACCCCTCATAAAAGAAACAAGATGACAAAGGAAACCAATTTTATTGAAATGTAGTTATTCAAACATTTAAAAAATTCCCAGATCCAAGGTTCAGGACTCCACTAGAACGCATCTCACTAATCAAATAAGCATTGTCCCCACCCCTCTCATTCACTTCCCCTTGAAAGACCTTCCAAACCTCCAGCCAGATGCCTTTGGATGAGTCCCTGGAGGGCACCCACCCTGCCCAGAAGCCCAGGTGCCTGTGACCTGGCGCCATCTTATCACTGCGGAGCCATTTTCCAGATTTTCCAGATTTGCTTGTCTTCTCTGCATCACGTTCCTTTAGTCTGTTGCAGTAATTAAAAAACAGTAAAACCTGCTACCTCTATAGTCTCCAGTTAATCATAACCATATCTGGCATTTACATATGGCACTTTTCAGTTTGTGAAGTGCTTTCCAAATATCACTCATCGTATCCTCACAACACAACAACCCTGGAGATTAAGGCCATTATTATCCCCTTTTTTCCAAATGAGGAAACCGAGGCATTCTAGCACCGTGCTCCCCTAGAAACCGTAACACTCCTTCTGTTCTCTCCATCTCTCATCTCCTCTGCCTCCTGACCAACACAGAGAGAGCACTGGCTTTCAAGAGGGAGGACCTGGATTCGAATCCTGTCTTGTAGTAACCCCTGTGTGGTCTTACCCAGGTCATGCCTCTGCTCTCTCATCTGCAAAAGGATCCACATGCTGTCTTTGAGCCTCCCATTCATGTATATTGTTATATGTTGTATATATTTGTGTGTACTGTTCCATGGCATAAAGTACCAACCTATTCATCATCCATTCATTTGTGTGTTTATTTATAAATGTATGTGTGTATGTATGTGTGTAACTGTGTGTATGTGTGTAACAGTGTGTATGTGTGTAACTGTGTGTATGTGTGCGTCTCTGTGTGTGCATGTGTATGTATGTGTGTCTCTCTATGTATGTGTGTATGTGCCCATATTTGTGTATGACTGTGTGTATGTGTGTAACTGTGTGTATGTGTATATGTGCCTCTATATGTGTGACTGTGTGTATGTGTATACATGCGTATGTATGTGTGTGACTCTCTGTGTATATGTGTTCTACATGTAAAAGTGACAGATGAAACATGGCCTCATCAAAGATCTTGGAGTCTAATGGAAGGATAAGATTTGTACACAATCACCTAAAGGCTGGACCTGGAACATGCAATGGGCAGTGCAGGAAGTCAGAAGAGGGAAGGGTCACTTCCAGTTATGACTGGACGGCCAAGGGAGATCACGGAAGGCTTCTTGGAGGATGTTATAACTCCACTGACCTCTGGAAGATTGGCAGGATTGAACACACAGACCTGGAAAAGTGGGGAGGTTCAGGCAGAAGGAATAGTGTAAGCAAAGGCATGGAGGCAGGAAGGTAGATCATAAGATAAACTCTCATAAATGCAATGTAAGTATAATAATACGTCATTAATCCTATATTAGCACAATTATACGACATATTACACTGATTGCACAATGTAATTATACAGCTAACAATAATGTGACACGTGTGTAAACATACAAAAACAAAACCGGCCGAACAAGGACTAACGTTTTCCGAGTGTTATAAGGTTTGCCAAGTGTCCTACATGGATTATCTCATTTGGACCACACCATCACCTCCCCGGGGAGAAGCTTTTAGTCTCCTCCATTTATAGACGATGACCCAGAATCTCAGGCCCTTCTGTTCTGGGCAGTGCTGCCATAGACACCAAACTTGCAGTCAAGAGAGGATAAAGTCTAAATCCTGACTCCAGATTTTACTGATTATATGATCATGGGAAAGTTATTTACATCTCCTGCCCACCCCCCACAACAGCTTCAGTTGCTCATCCTCAAAATGAGAATAATGATTAGAGTACTCGTTAAGGAGATCTACACGAGGATCAGCTGTTGTGATTGTTGTTCATTCTTCATTTTTGAAGAGGACCAATGACATCATGAGGTGATGTCTTGACTTGAGTGAATTGGATTTAAGTGAGGCTGAGCTGCACAAAGTCATCAGCCTCACTGTTTCTTCCAGAGTCATCGAAGTCCAGTGGCAAGAAAGAGTCAGAACATCTGGTGATGGCCTGGGATGCAGCAGATGAGCTTGGTGTCTTCAGTATCTAACCAAGTGCTAAATGCTCCATGGTGCCTGCTTCAGCCATCTTCGTGGCCATTGGAACAGATTGTTCTCAATCACTCATTCCACCAGGGAAGTCTTCACATGCTTGGGGGAGACGTCCCCCTAACTTGCCAATGGGTTTGTGGCCTATCAGTTACCCTCAGCCTACTTTGGTCCATCTGCCCAGACATTTTCACTGCAGGATGGCCACTGTGTGTGCTGCTGCTTCCTGGAGAGTTGGGGGAATGTAAAGCCAAGCAAGACCAGCTTTCTAGAAGACTGCTGCTGTGAACAGCTTCAAGCTTCTGATTACATAGTGTTGTGAACTCTCTATTGATTCAGCAGTAAATTAAAGCACAAGATTGATAGAAACCAAAGTACAGCATTCAAAATGTTATGACATAACAATTTATCACCAAAGCAGTCACCTTCTTTTAAACAAAAGATATCATTCAGTAAGAGCTTAACTCAATCATCCTTAAGGAAGCTTGCCTCCTTAATGGACACAAAGTACAAAGGTCAAGTTTCTCCACCTCTAGGTCACAGTGTCTTAACCTGTCAGTCAAAAAGTCTTCTTTCTTCCTAATTGGAGATTAGTTTCCAATCATCTTTAATTCAATCATCCTGAAGAGGTACAGTACACAGAGTACAAAGTTCTCCCACCCCTAGGCCACAGTAAATCATAATCTTCTCAGTTTGCATTAAATACCCAAGGAGAGGTTTTTTTCATCTTGACTTGAGGCTGGCTCTCAGATTCCATGATTCCTCTTCCATAGTCCCAACTCCTGCCCAAATCTACCCAACTGTCACCTAGATCAAGGGCAGAAAGCTCCCAACTTCTTGTCCAGCCTTGTCCAGTTCTTCATCCAGTTCCTTGTCCAGTTCCCATTCCATACTAAAGCTCACAGTGTCCAGTCCACCTCAAGTCCTTCACAGTTTCTGTTCCTGAGAAGACAAAGCTAAACAAAGCCACAATAACATTCATGCACATTTCTGGCATCATCATCAATTCACTATCTGCCTGTGAAATCAACATAGACCCAGCAACAAGGTCTGAGAACTCAACACAAATCATCAGTATTGTCCCAGGACCTCTGAAAACATCAGCAAGAGCCTCCTCCAGGACTTCTGTAAACATACAACAAGAAAATCCTCTGTCAGGGCTTCTGAAACAGCAGTGAGATCCCAGGGCTTCTGCAACAACAGCAATGTCCTCTATTAACAGACGAATCTAACAAAGTAACATCAGAACAGACAGACAAAGTACCAGCGCCACAGCAATGTCTCCTCCCAGTTTCTCTCTCTCTCAGCCTGGGCTTCTCCTTATACATGATCATTAAGCTCCTCCCTGTTCTGTCTCTTCCTGTTGCATCAGCAACCAGAGTTCACAAGTTCTGTTTCTTAACAAAAGACTTGATATAATTATGGGCAAGAAACTTGAACTGAAACTAGGTGCTAGATAATTAATTAGCTGAAACAGGGTATTAACTATGTCTTTGCTTGCCATTACAGGAAGTCAGGTGGGCACCAAAGGGGGATGAACAGTCCTGAAAATAACTCAGCAATCCTTGCTCCAGAGGTGCTAGTCTTCCATGATCACCCCAAATATGACAAGGTTTGTTAAGTTCTTTGGGATTCATAAGACCCTTTGAACATGTGAGGGTTACAGTGAGGGTAGGATGTCTAAAAACATCTCCCAAATGTGCTCCCTTCCCTCCTTTGATGTAGCCCCACCCTAGTGTGGACCCTCATCACTTCACCCTTGGACTATTACCACAGGGGGGTCTGCCTGCCTCCAGTCTCTCCCCCCTCCAGTCTGTCCTTCACTCAGCCACTAAAGTGGTTTTCCTAGACAGCAGGTCTGATTGTGACACCCCCTACTCATTAAACTTCAGTGGCTTCCTATCAACTCAAGGAGCAATTACAAAATGCTCTGTTGGGCACGCCATGCCCTTCCTAACCTGCTCCCTCCTCCCTTCCCAGTTTTCTTACATCTTCCTCCTCCTCACATCCTTTTTACTCCAAGGACACTGGCCTCCTGGCTTTTCCACCACCAACAGCTATTCCCCCTCCCTCTCTGTTCTGGACCTTCTCTCTGGCCAACCCCCAGGCCTGGAACACTCTCCCTCCTCATCTCTGACCACTGAGTCCTAACCTGGGCTTCCTTTAAGCCCCAACTGAAATCCCACCTTTTTTAAAAAATAAATTTATTTATTTATTAGTTTTCAGCATTCACTTCCACAAGATTTTGAGTTACAAACTTTCTCCCCTACCCCCCACCCCTAGATAGCATGCATACTGAATGCCCCTTCCCACAATATGTTCTCTCTTATGTCCTCTCCCATTATCCCCCCCTTGCTTTCTTATAGGGCAGGATGGATTTCTATACCCCACTGCCTGTATGTCTTATTTCCTGGTGAAATCCCACCTTCCACAGGAAGCCTTCGGCGATGCCTCTTCCAGCCTCTCCTCTATTATCTCCTGGTTAGCCTGTCTAGAGTCCACTTTGCTTGTATTTGTTTGCAGGCTGTCTCCCCAATTAGACTGTAAGCTCCCTGAGGGCAGAGACAGTCTTTTGCTTCTTTTTGTATCCCCAGAACTTAGCACAGTGAGAGTACATAGTGGGTGCTTAATTAATGTTGATTGGTTAATTAACCAAACCCAGTAGTGGGACTGGGGGACTGAAGGAGCACTGAATTTGGAGTGAATTTGGAGTCAGCAGACTGTTCAGATCCCAGCTCTGCCAGTTACCAGCTTGTTTTACAGACCAGGAAACTGAGACCCACAGATGTTAAGCAACTTTTCCAGAGTCATACAAAGAATAAAGGGACAGAGCCACCAAAGGGCCTCAGATTGCCCACCCTGGGCTCGTCCCACCACACCTACTAGAGGTACAAGATGCCACCCTATCTGTTCATTCAATTGTCCCTCAATCCATTAATTCGGTCACAAACATTTGAGTTCTTTCTATTTGTAAAGTTAATAAGGAAGTCATGGTCTACACACACACACAAACACACACACCCCAGCCAGTTTTATTATTATTTTTTGTATCGTTATTCTGAAGGAGCTTTGAGCTCAGTGGAAAGGAGGCACAAGCACCATTAGAGAATGACAGGCATCTTGATGGGGATGGCACAAGAAAGTGAGAGGCAGCAGGTGTTAGATGCCTTAATGGATGGGGGTAGAACTTGTAACTGCCTCAGGACATTCATTTTTAAAATTTTGTTTATTTATTTTTAGTTTGCAACATTCAGGTCCATAATCCCTTGAGTTTCAAATTTTCTCCCCCTCCCTCTCCACCCCATTCCCCGCTATGGCGGCATGCTATCTGATATAGGCTCTACAAATATCATCACATTAAACATTAGCCAAGTTGTAAAGAAAGATTATAACCAACAGAGTGAACGAGAAAGAAGAAACAAAACAAAAGAGAGAGCAGGTAGTTTGCTTCAGTCTGCATTCAGACTCTGTGGCTCTTTCTCTGGATGTGGACATCTTTCGCATCATGAGCCTTTTGGAGCTGCTCAGGACACTTTCAAAGCCAACCATCCTGAGAGGAAGAGCAGGGCTCTGGAGTCCTGCTTCACTCAGACATCCCTCGAGACTCTCCACCCCTTCTCTCCCAGTTGGGTAGCCCAGGTGGTTGCAGTCTCTGGGGTGTGGGAAAGGCAAAGGGGGTTCCCTTGGCAGTAATGCCTCTGGGTTGGGTACTTTGTAGGTTATTCATGATCCGGCAGTGGTAAGAGGTCTTCGCTGGCTCACCTGTTTTTGAAGAGCTCACATTTTCACAGGTTTCCAAAAAGCTTTGTTCATGTAGCCCTGAAAAATAAATTAGTATTATTGACGCCATTTTTCGGATTGGGAAACCAAGACCCAGAAAAGAGAAGAAAACAGGTGAAGAGAACATAGGGGTCATCCACTCATTCATCCCACCTTCATTTTACAGAGGGGGAAACCGAGACCCACAGAGGTTAAGTCCTTTCTCCAAGGTCACAAGAGTCAGTCAGAGGTGGCAGAGCAAGGACTCAAAGCCACAAATCCTTTGGCCCAGAGGGGCTCTTCCCACTCCTGGGAACTGACTCCTTTTAAAGTGTCTATTATTTTAAAAGTGTAAGCCTTCTCCTCGCCTCCTAATTGATTTATTTTTTCAAAGCTGCTCCAAGCCAGCAGAGACACGGATTTTCCACCTTGCTGCTTGGCTGGCCGCAGAGCTCTTGGCCGGCAGGCGCCTCGCAGTCTTGGCCAGAGGAGATCTCCCTTCCAGGCCAAATGGTATTAGCGCTTTGTTAGCGCTTCTGTGCTAGGGTGAGTGAGGAGGCTTCTTGCAGTGTGGCTATGGCCCGGCTTTGGAACAGGCCTCCAAGCTCCACCCTGCTCCTCTCTGGGAACAAGAGCCCTCTTCGAAGCAGACTCCATACCTGTGCCTTGGCCCTGGGTACACACCTGAAAGCCGGGGCCGCAGGCTCTGGGAGGCCAGGTGAGCGAGTGGGGGGGTCTCCATCTCACAGACCAGAGAAGAAGAGATCCTTCCAGCCCTCCCTAAATCTGCTTCTGTAGCAGAGAAAGGGACTGGACCCCCAGAGGGCAATGGTCTGTCTCTGCTCCCACAACATTCCCTTCAGTTCAGCTCATGGAAAATGTCACAATTCAAGGCTTTATCCCAATCAGCTTGTGGAAACCACACTGGGGGCTGTGCACCACGCTAGCCACCAGGGAGGGAAAGGCCGAAACATACCTTTTCCTCCCCTGGAGGAACTTAGCTTCTATGCAGAGAGACCAAGTGACGGAAAGGAGCTGGAGCATCCCCCTCTTGGGGAGCTGCCCCCGGGATTGGAGGGCCCAACAGACAGAGATCTGGGGGTTATTTATGGAGTATAACTAAAGCCACGGGAGCTGATGAGATCACAGGGTTTAGAGGAAGAGAGAAGGCCCAATGAGGAGTGTGGGGAGAACTCACCAGGAGTTTCAACAAGGATGAAGATTCAGCGAATTAGGCCAAGAAGGATGAATGAGGCAGGTGGAGGAGCCCAGAGACGGCAGCGATCATCACAGTAAAGGATTTGTTCTGTAAAACTTGGACTCAATTGAAAGGCCATACCTGAGAGCCCAGAGGGCCACGAGTGGCCTCCAGGCTGCAGGTTCCCCACCCTGGTCATCCCAGACACTTTCTGGGCCATAACAGAGGAGGAGTCGTGGGCTGTTTTCACTGCTTCTGAAATAGCGGGAGGGTGGGCAGGGCAGGAAGCACCCCCAGAATGACGCTATGTCTGGTGCTAGTGAGGTAGAAAGTGGGCAGAAAGACTCCCAGTTCAGTGGAGACAGTGCCCTTTACATTTTCAATCCATTGGTCAATTTTCAATTGTTCTCCCCTAGTTGCTAATTGGGTTATTATGCCCACAATCATAGTTTTGTTGGATTGAAATGGCCTTAGAGCTTCTTCCCTACAGGATCATAGAACCTGGAGCTGGTGGAACCCAAGCATCTTTCAGGCTAAGTCTCTTCCAGGACAGGGGAGGAAAGCATTAATGGTCACTCCATCACAATAGTCCACGTGAGCCATGAGGAGCACCATACCAGACACCGTGTGGAGGTGGGAGTCACAAGGCCTAGCAGTGGCCTGGATATGTGTGTGTTTGGGGAGCCGGGTGCAAGTCTAGGTGACTAGGGTCCCTAGATGCCAGCACCAGGAGTGCCTGGCACCTCGGGGACTCTGAGTCTGCGAGGCAGCGAGTCAGGTCAAAGGAGAACTGCTCAGCCTGGTGACTGGGCCATGCCCTTGGCAGAAGTCACCAAGCTAGGAGGAGAATGGTGGACGTGGCAGCAAAGAATAAAGGGTTCTGTCTGAGACGAGCTGATTTTGAGGTGGCTCCAGCCCATCGGGGTCTACACGTCCACTGGTCAGTTGGTAGTGAGTGAGAGGAGCTCAGGAGAGAGATTGGATTGGACGTGGAGATCTGAGTCTGGGGATCTGGGAGTCATCTGCAAAGAGCTGGTTGTTGAACCCATGGGAGAGAGAGGCCACCATGAAGCAGCCAGGAGGGAAAGGAGTTGGATTTCCTTGGACTTTGGGGCCTTCCTGGTTCCCCTGGCCCTTTCCCAGGGAGGAGGCCACCCACCCCATCAAGGTACAATGCCAGCCCTGCATGGAATAACTGAGCAATTGTGGCCATCTTAATGGGGTCCATAACTCCCCTCATCTGGGGGCATGTGGCCCAAATCCGGAGGAATGCCAGGCTTAAAATCACTTGATCCTGGCCAGGGCTCTCTCCCTCCCAGGATCTGGGTTCACTGACTCTCCTTTCGGAAGGAGTGACTTTTCCAATAATTAATTTCCAAGCTTGCCAGAATCCAGGCCTGAAAGCTGGCAGGCTGGCTGCCTCCATTTGTCCCTACAAATTCACTCATGATTTACAGCCCTTTCTAGGGGATGATGTCATCAGCTGGGGCACTAACTCTCTCCCTCCGTGGAATTTATGTTGTCTTCCAGAATGTGTTACTGGCTCCAAGTGCTGAAAGTGAGCACCAGAGACCCCAGGCAGGCACAAATTATTTTTTAAGACCAGAACCTGATTCCTGTGCGGTTAGTTTGAGTCAAAATGTTCCTGCATCAGCATATTTTGTGCTGGCAAATTTATTTACCACAGTAGTAACAAGGTTGGCTTGAAATAGAATGTGAATCTTGCCAGCTGCAGCAGGAAAGCAGATTAACTAACAATTAGCTGGTGGACAGATCCTTTGAGGGATCTATGGGCTTCAGGAGAATGAATCAACAGCTTCTGGTTGATCCCAGAGGACAGAATGAGTGCTAGTGTGTGAATAAAGAGCCAGATTGAGGTGAGATGCTAGCAAAAACTGCCTGACAATTGGGGTAGCGAGCTGCCTACACTGGCAGACTACAGTGAAGAGTCATGGGCCTGGGTTCAAATATCTCCTCTGATGCTGGTCCCCTGTCACCTTAAACAAGTCACTTAAAACGGGCCTCAGTTTCCTCACCTGGAAAGCTAGAGAGACGTTCTCTGAGGTCCCTTCCAACTATGAGTCTGGGACCCCATATTCTGTTCAAGGCTGAGATTAAGAGTGGCTAACATTCTTTTTCTTCCAAGAAATCGCCTTCTGAACGGTAGGAGGTAACATCTACCAAAATGGGGGAGAGTAAAGGAATTGAAAGAAACCAAAACATCACATTTTACTTCTGCATTTAGAGGGACTCTATGATGGGTAAGCCTTCCTCTGGTGTAGATCACCATCCTTCTGGTGCCACTAAGCCTCCCCCAGATCTGCTTAGCTAGATCTGCAGCAGCCACACCAGGGGTCCAGCTTTGACCTCGCAGGGCTCCTGTCCACTGGGATCCCAAGGTTCCCTCCATGCTGGTGGGGAAAGAAGGCATCAGAGGCTGACTGCCTGGAGCACTTACATTCAGCTCCTTCATGCTTACATCTTTAACCTCTGCACAGCAACCAGTTAGCCAGCAAGAATTTCTTAAGCACTTACAATTTGTGACCGAGAAAAATGGTAGGTTCTGGGGATTCAAAGGAAGACTCATGCCATTAAGGAGCTCCACTATAATGGGGAAGACTGGACTCACACAATTAAGCAGGTAGAAGAGAAAATCAGACAGAGGGTCATTGGAGGGAGAAGCCACAGTGCAAGGGGGAAGCAGAGGGCAGGAATCACCTCCTACAGAAGGAGGAAGTGAAGCTGAGTCTTGGGAGGTGGAGATGGGAAAGCTAGTGAAGAGTCTGGAGATGAGACATGGGGAGAAATAGTGAGGAAGTCAGCATCTCTGGATTATTGACTGAGAGAGGAGGAAGGTCTATGAAGCCTGCAAAGGGAGGCGGGGCTGGGTTACCAATGCTCTGTGTCAGCTGTTTGGGGAGACACAAGTTGATTGAGTGGGTTCAAGGAGGGTCACATGGTCAAATCAGCACTTTAGGGAAATCCCTTTGGTGATTCCATGGAGAATGGATTGGAGGAGGAGAGACCCCAGGCAGGCATACCCCCAGCAGCTACTGCCATAGTTCAAAAGTGAGGGGATGAGGGTCTATGCCATGGTGGGGGAAGGGTCAGAGGAGAGAAGGAGAAGTATTGGAGAAAAGTTGAGAAGGTAGAAAGAATATGGCTTGGCAAGTCCTTCCAAAGGACTGCTTCAGATTTATCTTTCTCCTTTTTAGTATTTTCATAAATGTATGTGGAGATATATAGAACATATTCATGTACCATGTGTGACATGTGCCTGCTACCAAATGTACACAAATGTTTTTTTCATCACCATCACGTCCAAATAGAGCTTGCCCAGAGAACCAGCTCTTTTAACAAAGAACAAAAAAGAGTGAAAAAACAGATCTCCCTAACTAGCTAATATAGCAATGGAGTTTGATAGAGGGGGCAGTATTCCACGCCCAAAACCTCCCCTTGGCAGGTAGGGGAAGGAGGCACACTTTCTTACACTCCTTCAGGGACAAGCTTGGCCACTTTGCTTACCCAGCATTCAGGCTCCAGGATTCTTTCTGTTGACATTGTTGTAGGTATCGTATTCATTGTTTCCCTGGTTCTGCGGATCTCACTTTGCATCAGTGCGTAAGAATCTTCTTGTGCCTCTTTGAATTATTCAGAAGCATCTTTCCTTACATGGAAACAAAACTCTCACATTGCCTTCATGCCCCAAAATTTGTTTAGTCATTCCCCAGTCAATTGGTATTGATCGTGCTTCTGGTTTCTTGCTTTTCTGTTTATTTGGGACCTTTCTTTCTTCACGGTTGAACGCCATGGCTAGAAGAGCAGTCACAGTCTTCAAATAATTCCAAATTGCTTTCCAGAATGATTGAACCCATTCCCAAATCCAACATCCTCACTCTAGTTTCACAGGTGAAAGTAAAGAAGACTACATGATTTTCTTAAATTTTTGCAGAGGGTTAATTTTCAACTTTTTAAAGCTATTAAATAAATGACAAAAAAAAAAAAAAACCCAGCCCTCTGCTTTTCTTTCCTCCTACATATTTGGAGTTTCCTTCACTGTCAGAAGTTGTACTTTTAGCAGCTGATCACAGAAGAAGATGGTGACAGGTACAGGGCGATAATCCTGTAGCTGGTCATTTCTCCTGGCCAATGCCTCCTTTTTGCTCAGATGTTATGAATTTGGGATGAAATTTCTCACACCTCCAGGAGCAGGAGATTAGTACTCCCTAAACCAAGATGGAGTCCAGCTCCTCTCGACCATGGGAGGTAACCATGAATCATCAAGAGTGAAAGTGACACCAAGGTGTGTTCATGATGTTGGGGCATCATGTTTCTCACCCAGAATTGGAGAAACACTTTGTGAAAGAATGAGGGCCATGGGCCATCGCTCTAAGAGGGGGAAACCATTTGTGTGTTCAACAGTAAATGGATTCTCATTGACTCAGGCCGGTCTTCCAGGGAATATTGGATTGCCTTTGTCTGAAGAGTGTCCATCTGAGGCTTCCAAAGGCAGAGAGTGGCAGAGAAGATGATGTCTAAGGGTGTGCTGATCCCTTTACCCACCACCCAGTCTTGTCCTGTGTCTTCCCTGTCACAGAATTCTAGGAGACCCTGATGGACCCTATGTTCCATAAACCCCTTTCCCCATTCCAGTTAGTTTTGTCCTAGAAGCTTGTGTGTTTTTATACAGAGAATGCAAACTGAGAATTAGTTCCTGGACTGCTACTGTGTGACAGAATGGATAGGAATGTGCAGAAGTGTTCTGGGAAATGTTTAACAATCAGAGTTCTGGAAAAAAAAATGTGTATGTGACATATTTTTAAGTTGAAAGTATATTATTAACCTTATTTTGGAACATCACTTTCTTAAATCTAACAAACAACAGATCAAATCAAGGCCCGATTTGCCAATTTCTTTTTTTTTTTTGGAGGGCAGTTACGGTTAAGTGACTTGCCCAAGGTCACATGTCTAGTTTTTGTGTTAAGTGTCTGAGGCTGCATTTAAACTCAGGTCCTCCTGACTCCACGACTGGTGCTCTATTCACTGCGCCACCTAGCAGCCCAATTTGCCAATTTCTGAAGCATAAATGCTCACTCTGAAAATTTACCAATGGGCTGTTATGAGCTGGTTCCAATACACCCCTGGCTATGTGTGTAGGAGAGGAGAAAGAAAAGGCAATAATCATTTATTAAGTGCCTCCAAGATTTCAGACCCTGCGTTAAATGCTTTTTTATAAATATGATCTCATTCGATCGTGACAACAACCCTGGGAGGTAGGTGCTATTATGACCCCCATGTTACAGATGAGGAAACTGAGGCAAACATAGCCTACGTGACCTGCACAAAGTCCTACATCTAGTAAGTGTCTGAGACCAGATTTGAACTCGTGTTCCTGCTTCCAGGCAAGTTCTGTGCACTGTGGTGCCCAGAGCTGCCTGTGGTTAGAGAAAGGGATGGAATGTGGACATAACCCTCTCCAGCCCTGTCTGTCTTCGGTCACTCTAAGCTTTTGGACAAAGCTTTTCTTGATGGGGTTATTGCTTTGATTTGGTTTTTTGGTCTCTGAACTTCAACTGCTCAGGGTCCTTTGACCTTGAAACTATGAGAATGCAGAGGACACACCTCCCACTGACCATTCCATACAACGTCCTTGTTGCCATTGGCCCGAGGTATCCAGCTATGCCCAGTGAAGCCAAGTGTAAGAGATATTCCTGAGGAACACATGCAGACACACATGCACGTGTGTGCACATACATGTGAACACGCACATACGCACACACATGTGAACACATGCATACATATGCCTGTGCACACATAACCCCGGGGAGCAGAAACCCCAGGAAAGTGACCCAGGGACCCAACTCCCCAATCTGTCATGTTCTCTGGCACAGTGCAGAGAGTTTTCAACCTAGCTGGGGAAACAAGCCAGACATTTTTCCAAAAGTCAGCGGCATGTTGATAGTAGATTTAGAAAATGCACATTCAGGATCTTGATCCTTCTTAGCTGCGTGGCCCTCTGAGGCACTGACCCTCATAGATGAGAGTGAGGAAGGGCCTCAGAGAACATCTGGCCTGCTCCCGACTTACAGTTAAGGAAACCTCTGGGAGGCTGAGTCAGTTTTTTGAGGCCATCTGGGGTAGAGACATCAGAGGTGGCTATAGAAGCCAGAGAGGGCTCTGCCTCGGCACGATCAGGGCTCTTTACACCATTCTGTGCCCTCCCTTTGAGGCCAAAAGACCATCTTGGCTTTGGCCCCGAGGAGCGGCCCGTCCTCAGATGGAGGGGGTCAGCCAAGGCTCATGGCCACCTGGGTGGTAGGTTGAAGAGGGGCAAAGGTGGGACCAGATGGCTGCAGGATGCCTTTCAGCTGGGGTTCCATGGTTCCAAATAGAACCTTTCAATCCTTGAAGGCAGCTTCTGTGTGTCTGCCTGGTGGCATCTTCTCAGGACTCCCAATATGTCAGTACCTTTAGTATATCCCCTGAGGGGGCAGCTCCCCTCTCAAAGGGAAGCTTCGTGCCAGCTGTGTGTGCTGAAGGAGCTTGTGTGGGCACCCACATCAGTGGCTGTGCTGGATGCCCACACTGTATCTTTGGGAAGCAATGGGCAACCACCTTCCTGACTCCTCTAGAGCAGGAGCATCCCTGGGCCCTGCCAAGAGTCAATTCTCGATGGACTGGAGACAGGATTCCTTATCTCAGACAATGCCAAGGGTACCCCTCCACCAAGCAGACCTTCAGGACAGAGGATCAATGTACACAGGGTTGGACTAGCTGCAGTTCTTGCCATGGCATCATAAAAGGTCGTGCAGTGGAGTGGGAAGGGGGCCTTGGGAGGGTAGCCGAAGTGAATTCTGCCTTTATGCCTCCAGCCAGTCATTTTGGAGAGACTCAGAGGAGGCCCTGCCTGGAATGGTGGAGCTGAGCAGTGCCAGGCTGTGGGCGACTCCAAAGGCAGGCTCCGTGAACATCAGCAGGGCCTGGCCTCTGGGCTGGATCCTTTCAGGCCCATGACTCCTAATGAGCCAGGAGTCTGGGAGCCCTCCAGACACAGCAGGCCTTGTGGAGCAGTCTCGTGGGCTGCTGCTGTGCTCGGTCCATGCCCTCTGCCCCACTCACCAACAGCTCCTGGCCCCAGGAGCATTCAGAAGACCCATTTAGACCACACCTTCCTCCACATCCCTGGCTGGGCCCAGCCTCTCTTCCCCTCTCCCAGATTGTGGAATGTCTTACCCAACACAAAGCTGTCTTATTTCAGGGAGACCAGCCGGCCAGTTGGAGCTGGAAACAGAGACAAAACCTGAGTTGTCTGAGGCACCAGCAGGCTCAGGGGCTGTGAGGGAACCGGTTAACACCCACAGTGGCTCCGATACAAGGATCCTGACGGCCTGGCCCAAGGCCTGCTGGACCCTGGCAGTTTCTCCTTATTCTTCGTGGGCCTCAGTGTCTTGAACTCTGAAGTGAGGTGGTTGGGTTATATGCTACCTCACAGCCCTCCCAGTTCCGACACTGCTTCACTGAGTGAATTTACGTCTCAAGAAAGTTGAAAGGGCTTCTTCTCTGGCTTGAGTCAAAGGATTCCTATAGGCATTGGACAAGGTGGTCTCTGGGGCTTCTTCCTTTGTCTAGTTTGTGGGACCCTAGCATTGTTTGACTTTGAAGTGTGTCCACGGGGTCCCATAGAGTCAGGTATTACCAAACAACATTGACAAAGGCATCTGGGTGGCTTAGAGCAGAGTGTTCTAGATTTGATGTGAGGAAGACTTCTGCCAGACTCAGTATCTTCATC
This sequence comes from Pseudochirops corinnae, assembly GCA_028646515.1. Lineage (NCBI taxonomy): Eukaryota > Metazoa > Chordata > Mammalia > Diprotodontia > Pseudocheiridae > Pseudochirops > Pseudochirops corinnae. Next base: position 3,540,037 of record CM053585.1, on the reverse strand, counting down.
TGTATAATGGGGATAATGAAAGCAAGCATTGTTGCTCAAATCAAATGATGTAGAATATGTAAATTATTTTGTAACCATTAAAACATTATAGAAATTCTAGCTATGATTATGATTACCAGTCATGTGTCAGACCCTGTGCAAGAGGACACACATGTGCAAATACACACATCTACGCACATATGCATCTATACACACATGCACGTGCACATGTGTATGAATCTAACTGCCTCAACCTTTGAATTTTAAAAGTAGAAGAAAGTGGGTTCTTCCAGTAGAGCTCAGTGAGCTAGGGGAGCATTTGATTCTTGGTACAATTGTAGAATACCTAATTAGAGTTTTAGCAAACACATACAAACACAGAGAAGGGGACAGGGTGTGCTTCACGTCCAGTATCTGTGTTTAGATGCCTTCCAGATCTACTTGTCCAGACCTTCTCTTCTTCCTGAGCACCAGTTCTATGTCTACAACTTTTTGGGGAGCATCCCCACTGGAGACCTCCGGGAATGTCAAAGTCAACATGTCCAGACAGAACTCGTCACCTGCCTCCTTCCTCTTCACTCTCACAGTCTCTGCCCTTGTCCAGCTTCTCATCACCTCGGACCTCAGGCTCTCAATTAGCCCTAGTTGACCTCCCTGCCCCTGGTCCCATCTATGCCCCATCTATGACCTCTCCCTCGTTGTCAAAATATTCTTCCTAAGTCCTTAACGAATCCCCTGCCCGGAAATCTTTTAGTAGCTCGTGCCTGTCTCTGTCTCCTCCCCAGGTACTAAAGACCTGTCACAATGTGACTCTAAGCTCTTTCCCATCCCAGCAAATCTTGACTCCTTACTATTCTCCAGTCTTTTCCAGCTCTCTTCAGCCTCCCTCTGCACTTGCCTGTTGGGATCTTTCTCGTCCTTCACAATCCAGCTCATTTGGTGCTTCTTCCATGAAGCCTTCCTACAAGATCACCACTTCCCTCTTTGAAATGCCCTGATGTTTTCCTCTCCTCCACTCTCTGGGACTTTCACTCTTTGCCTGTATCACACTCATTCACGCATGTTCCCTTCCCCCATCCCAATTATATTGTGAGTTCCTTGGGGGCAGGAACTGCTTTTGTTTTGTTTTGTTTTTCACCTCAAAGACTGGCAGAGCCTTGGACCTAGTAAATGCTTAACAAATGTGGAATAGTCATACAGAAAAACTCATTAAATGTTTGCTGGATGTGATGCCCGGGGGTGTGTTATGCGGTGGGGTCATTCTTCTCACCCTACCCTTGGAACGAGCTGTCCCTTGTCATAAATTCAAGAAGACCTGGGGTCAAGTCTGACCTCAGATTTCTGTGTATGTAACTCTGGGTCACTCATTCACCCTCTTCAGAGTCTGTTTCCTCGTCTGTAAAATGGTGGTAGTAGTACCTCCCTCACAGGTTGTTGTGTGGACCAAGTGAAATCATCCTTGGAAAGCACCTTGAAAACTTTGAAGTGCTGTGTAAATGTCACCTACCTTTAAGAGAAGGCCAGAGGGATAGAATGTCAATCAGTCATTGGGTCAATAGATATTTATGAAGTACCTACTACGTACCAGGTACTGTGCTAAGTACTGGGGATACAAAAAGAGCCAAAAATGAATTAAAAGTTCAGGGGATGTTCATCCATTGGGGAATGGCTGAACAAGTTGTGGCATGTGATTGGTATGAAATACTATTGCGCTGTAAGAAATGACAAGAGAAATGGTTTCAGAAAAACCTAGAAAGACTTACATGAACTGATGCAAAGTGAAATGAGCAGAACCAGGAAAACACTGTATATGGTAACAGACACATAATAATGAACAACTCTGAAAGACTTAGCTTTTCTCAGCAATACAATAATCCAACACAATTCCAAAGGACTCATGATAAAAAATGCTATCCACTCCCAGAGAAAGAGCTGATGGAGTCCAAATGCAGATTGAAACATACTATTTTTCACTTTTTAAAAATTTTTTTTGTGGAGTTTTCTTGGTCTGTGTCTTTTTTCACAACATGACTAATATAGAAATACCAGATTGCTTACTGTCTTGGGGTGCGGGGAAGGAAGGGAAGGAGAGAATTTGAAACTCAAAATTTTTTTAAAATGAATGCTAATTTTTTTTACATGTAATTAGGGGCAAGAGAAAAATAAATAATGGTCAAAGACAGTCCCTGCCCTCAGGGAGCTCACAGTCTAATGGGTCATAGATTTCAAGCTTTAGGGGACCATTGCTCTCATCTAATCTCAGCCCCACATCTTACAGAGAGGAAGCTAAGAGGCAGTCAAGGGAAGGACTGGCCGGGTTTCACACTCATAGCAAGTGGCAGAGCCAGGTCTGGATCCAGGAGCTAATGGGTTCAATTTGAGTGCTCTGTCTACTATACCAAGAGAACACTAGAGTCCTGGTGATGGACTAACAGAGGGCAGAAGGGGAAGGACCTGCCTTCTGTTATCTTCCCCAACTCAAAGGACACTGATTAACCACCTGTTGTGTACTGGGCGCTGGAGGAGAGAACACACTCATCTGAGTCAGGGCTCCACTCTCTTTCACTAAACGTGTCACTGTCTGACAGGGGATTGAGCCCGGCCAGTGCAGCTTCCACAGCTTGACAAGAAAAGGACAGGGTGAGCAATGCATCCTGGGAGGTCTGAGGGTGCCAGGTGAGAGAGAAGGGGGAGCATCCCAAGCACAAGAAAAAGGCTGCCTTTCTTCTTATTCATTGTACTTAAGGCTTAGCACAACGACTGACTCACAGTAGGTGCTTCCTAAATGTTTATTGGATTGGGGTGGAGCCAACACAGGATGCGCTGCAAGTAGAGGGGGTTAGAAATAGAGTGTGAGCACCCTGAAGACAGGCATGAGCTCTTTTTCGTCTCTGCATCCTCAATGCCTCACAGTGAGCAGAACACAGGGTGTACTTAGTAAAGGTCTGGTTATCAATTAATGGATAGAGGGCTCCAGCTTTTACAGCTCTCTAGAGACTCATGAGGCTTTGTGCTCATTTTCCATGAGTTGCCGGCCTAAGGTATAATCATCCACCCAGCAGCTGGTCCATTGGGAAGCTCCAGTTGCAAAGAGGCCTGAGCAAGCCTCAGGAGGCCAGCCCTGCTCTTTAGGGAGGTCAGCAGAGGCAGTGGACGTGTCCTACAACCCTCCATACCTAAGAAGGGTCATGAGACCAGCCCCAGCCCCTTCTAGCTGATGAGCCCGCAATCCTCCTCCATTATTGACTCTCTTCATAACTCAAGGATCCCCGGGCAGCCCCTGGGTTAGTTAAATGGCAGACCTGCTTCAAAGTCTCACACTCAGCCCCTTCCCAACCTGAGAATTCTCTGATCCTATATTCATTGGCTCTGTGACTCAGGCTACTTTAGAACTAAAGTACCCCATGTGCTCATTAGAGCCTGTGTTCCAGGGGGTGGGATCCCTACCCTTCTAGACAGGCACAATAGAGTCAAACATTGGCAATATTGGCATTTGGCAGCCCATGGGCATGGTGAGGGGTGGGGGCTGAGGGGGTGGAGGCTTTTGGCCCAGGCAGCTCAGCTCCCAGCACTTGGCACCCTCAGGCTGGCACAAAGGACTCCCGTCCGAGGGGTGGATCCAGACTAAGCACTGTGGCTACAGTGGGGTGGGAGGGAGAACTTCCCTTAAAGAAGAAATTGGAAAGCCTCTGATGATGCTATTTGGAAAGGAGAAGAGTCAGGGGCAGCCCCTTATAAAAGGTCTCATTGAGAACCATCCACCCCTCCTTCCTAGCCTCTTGCACAAGAGAACAAGGAGCCATTTGAAGGCAAGGCAGAGAACAAAGGGACAGGATTTGCTGGGCCCTGTCCCTGGGCTCCTCTGCCATCCTCGCTTGTAGGTTATAAAAACAAGGGGCAGCTCAGGCTGTTGGCATTGTCATCTTCTCTGGAGAAAGACCCGGAGGCAGGATGCTCCATCCAGCATTTCACCAAAGTCACTGAATCCCAGGATTTCAGAGTTGGAAGAGACCCCGAGAGTCCCCAAAGACCCATGATAAGGAGAATCTCTCTTCTTGAAGGAGGGGCTGCTCGCTGCCTGCAGAGGCAGCCCGTCCCATGCTGGGACAGCTCCCATTAGGAGGAAGTGTTCCCTAATATCAAGCCTAAACTGGCTTCTTTGCAGCTTCTCCATATTCCTGCTATTTCTGCCCCCTGGGGCCAAACGGAACAAAACTAATCCTTTTTTTACACATGACAGACTTTGGAGTATTTGAAGATTTCTATTATGCCCACCGGGAGTCTTCTCTTCTCTAGGATAAACACCCTCAATTCCTCCAGCAGATCCTCACAAGTCCCTTCACCATCCTGGGGTCTCTCCTCTGTCTTCTCTTTTAGCTAGGGGAGCCATGACAGAGCACAGTGCCCCAGCTGGGGTCTGACCAGGGCAAAGGGCAGGGGGACAAACTTCTTGTTCCTGGAAGTGGTTCCTCTCTAGACAGTGGGAGAGCATATCCGCTCCAGGAGATGCCACCTTTCCGTGCCGGCTCATACTGAGTCCATTGCACCCGTGGCCTATTTCAGATAAATGGCTGTCTGATCGTGTTTCCCCCAGCTTAGACTGGTAAAAGTGACTTTTCAACCCAAGTATAAACTTTCCATCCATTTCTATTGACTGTCGTCTAACGAAATTCAGCCCAGGACTCAGAATTCTCTTGGATTCGGCCTCTGTTGTCCATTGGCTGAGCTGCCCCTCCCAGCTTTGAATCTGCTGGAAATTTCACAAGGATGCCACTCTTCCCCTTGCTCCAAATTACCTTTAACCAAATCATAGATTAAGATGTTGAGCAGCCCAGGGCCAAGCCCAGATCTCCAGGGAGCTCCACTGGAGACCACCAAGCAAATCCCATAGAACCATTCATGAGTGAGTGTGAGTCCTTCCATTCAGTTGGCTCCAAATCCATCTGGTCCACATCTCGCCATCTTTCTTGGAGGAATCCTATGAGGGACTCCATTAATAACTGTGCCAAGCCCAGTCCCTTCGCAGTTAACCCAAACAATCCAGATTTCTGGAAGGTGCATTCTGTTTCTAGATGATATTATAGTAAAGACCAGATGCAGCAGGACCCACCAGAAGAAGGAATCAGGGTCACACAGAGAGTACAGATGGACAGTCAGAAGCTTTGGCCTCTGTCTACCCATGTGACCTTGGGCAGATCCTTTCTCACCTCTAAGTTGCAGGTTCCTCCTCCAAATGGTGGGACTAGGTGATCTCTAAGCAGTTAGGTGGTGCGATGGATAGATTTCTGGACTTGGAGTCCAAAAGGTCCGAGTTCAAATATTGCCTCAGACAGTTAATAATGGGATGATCCTGAGCAGATCCTTTAGCTTCTCTCAAATTCAGATTCTTCATCTATAAAATTAGCATAATAACACCTGCCTTCTCGAGTTGTGATGAGAATCGAGTGGGATAATGTGTGTGAAGCACGATGAAAGTACTAGCCATTGTTATGGGTACTATTACCGCCTCTAATTCCTTTTCAGGATAGACTCCTGTGGTCCCACAATGCCATTATGGCAGGGCAGAGCAGCCAGACAAACCTCTGGGCGTCCTTAATCTATAAGCATGTGGCTTTGTGCTTCCTGGGCCTTCACATGACCCATGGAGTCAAGGCCAGGTGGTGCCTTTGAGGGATCATCCGTAGCATTGGAAAGGACCCCGTAACTATGTTGTGAGGTCAGTGCCTGAGAGGCAGAATGAGCGGAGATCAGGACCCTCTTGGAGCCCTTGCAAGAGGGATTGCTGGGAGGAGACTTGGGGGGATCTCCCTTCCTGGGGGTCCCCAAGAAGGTACCCAGACCTAGGATTTCCTGAGTGGGGAACTCTCTCTCCCAAAGCAGATCACCTGCTGCTCAGTCTCAGAGAGCTGTGTGAGTCACTGAATGGTCAAGGGGTGTCCGCAGGATTCCACACACAGCTTGTATGTGTCTGAAGCAGGACCTGAGGCCAGGCCTTCTGGACTTCAAGGCCAGCCCTCCAGCCACCACGCCAGGCGGGTTCTCAAGAAAGAAAAAAAAGGCAAAATAAACAAGTGGCTGAGTCCAGCAGATTTGTTTACAGAACTGGAGGGCTTCATGATAGCAACGCAGGGTTGGGTCACGGCTACCAGAAAGTTCATTCCAGTGGAGCCCAGATGCATTGAACAACGTGGATTTCACAAGAAGATGGGAGAAACCGCAGTTCACTAAGGCTCACAAAAACCTCATCACCTGCCCTGTCCTTAGAAAGATGTGACCAAGTATCCACCAGAAGTGTACGTCGGAAACGCACAATTTCTTTTCTTCTTTTTCTTTTTTACAAATTAACAACCAACAAATGTTTGTACTGCAAAGATGAATTTCAAAATGTCCTTGAGACTCAACAAATAAACATCCCTGGGACTACGGCATCATAACAGATAAAATTGTTGCCCTCAGTGGCCCAGACATAATATTTACCCACAAAAAATAATAACACTCTTGAAGAGATGTTACCAAACCAAACTCAGAATCTCCAAGCTACGTAGAACGAAAAGTTCTCAAAATAGAGGACCTTGGTGGGAGAAATCAGAGCCCCATGGGAACAGAAGAATCCCCCGACAGCCTGCATGGCCCCTCGGCTGCTGGGAATGTTCCAAGCGTTTTCAGTGAATCTGCCGCGGATGGCAAACCTGCGCCCGTTTACATGTTATTCGATGACAAAAAGGAATCCTTCTACCCACCTTACATTAAACGTAAATTATAAATAGTTGGTGACTTGTCCTGGGGTTATTTCTATCTGAAACACATGCAAATGCGAAGAATATGCCGATGTCCTGCCTTAGCAAGATAACAACAACAATAATGCCCTCCTTTAGCGCACTTTGCTTTGTTGGGGGGGCCGGGGGTTCAAAGGGTGATCAAATCACTCATCTCCTGGGGGCTTCTGCACCAACCTGTCATTTACTGTCCTCCCCACTTGAAGTCCTAAAGCTAAAACCAACAAGACCCAGTGGCACCACCCCAGATAGCCATCCTCTGGAGCACATTTCACAGGGGATATCATGCCCGACTGTCACGACCCTCTGTCTCCTTCTGGACTGTTCCCCCAATCCCACATGGTTGGACTCATTGGCTACTCCACAGTTAAACCTTAGTTTCTTGCCCTCATCATTGCCTCTTGCTCTGGCACTCTGCTATGTAAGTGAGGCGCTTTGTTAATCCTAAAGCTCTGTATAAATGTGGGGTGACCCTCATGGTGATAATCAGCCCTGTCCAGTCCAGACTCACTTCAGCACAGTGTACCCCCCTCACCCAGCCTGCTCCACCCTCTCTCTATTGACCTTCATTCATTCACCACTTTTGTGGAACCTTCCTTTAACTCAAGCTTGTCACACCTTGGTGAACACCATCTCTCATCTCTGTTAATAGTGACTCCTGCTCCCACTCCATTTAACTCTCAGGTTCAGGAGGAGAGAGATATATTCCTTGTTCCTCACTAACCATGGTCGAGACTGTGAAACTACCACCCTTGCTGCTCAATAATGTTTCTTCCTCTGAAGTCTAAGCAATTTTCATTCCATTGTCTCCTCCTCTTCTCAGGCAACTACCAACCTCCAGGTCGCTTCCCTCGCCTCCTCGATGACCTTCATACCCAACTCACTCCTTGCCATATTGTCTCTCCACTGAACATTTTATTCAATCCCATTCGGCCCTCTCCTTTATCCTTAGGGCATAGATGACCCTATGCCTTTCTTCCTCTTTAGACTTACACACGGCTTTATCCATACCTGTAGTCTCTGCTCATTCAGACCTCACTCTCTCTGAAAGTTTCATACAGAACTGACTTAGTTCACCTCCTAGATACTCTTCCCAGCTTTGGAGTTAGTGACAACTGCAGCAAGAGGAATAATCACAACCAGAGGAGCCACAGCAACGGCCAGCCCTGTGATGCCTCTCTGAGTTCCACAGTGTTTCACAGAATTCTCTCATGCTCTCCTGCTTCTCCTCCTATCTCTCTACCTGCTCCCTCTAGGTCTCTTTCACAGTCTTTCCATCATCTTCCCCAACCCTTAAAACATGCAAACCCCAAGGTTCTTCTTCAACTCTGCTCTCTTTTTCCAATGCGATGCGTTGTCTTCCCCAGCACTCTCATTCACTCTCAGGCATCAACATCTACATCTCTGCAGATGACCTCTGAACCTTCATCTCCAGTCCTGACCCTTCTGTTCTGAGTTTGGAAATGCCTCTCTAACCGCACATCCTGAATGTCCATGGAAAGCACAAATTCATCTATGCAAAGCAGAGAGCTTTCTTTTTGGCCCCCCAGGAACCTACGGCTACTTCTGGTATCTTCTCATTATTCTCAATGACACCACCAATCAGTCAGTCTCCCACATAGGGAACAGAATTCTAGCATTTGGAACTGGAACAGACCTCCAGGGCCACCTGATCCAAGCCACATCTAAACAAGCCCTCCATCTTTATTATCGCTTACAAGTACCCATCCAACTTCTATCTGAAGACCACCAGTGACAACATTTTGGTTCCGTGGGAGCAAGTTTGGGGTTTTTTAAACTCAATTTCCCTGGAATTGAACCCAGACCTCCTTCCCTACAACCTTCCCCCCTTTGGCTCTAGTCGTACTCCCAAACAGAATAAGTCAGATGTCTCTTGCCCCTGACAGTTCTTCATATCCTTGAAAGTAAGCTTCATGGCCCTTCCTCCACTTCCAATCTTCTCTTCTAGAGACTGATCACCCCCAGAGGAAGAAATGGCATTCACTTCCTCTTGACTGTAGGACTCTTGCAGGGCACAAGAGAGGAAGGCTTTCAGAGTCATTCATCCTCATCATTTGAAAGTAAGAGTCCTCACTATCAAGTCAGTATAGCATCGATGTTGATGCCTGGATCCAGATGCTTTCAAAATGAAATGTGATGCCCATCAATTGGGGAACTGCTAAACAAGGGGTGGCATATGATTGTAATGGAATACTATTGTTCTGTAAGAAATGATGAGCAGGCAGATTTCAGAAAAGCCTTGGAAAACTTACATGAACTGATGCTGAGTGAAACGAGCAGAACCAGGAGAACACTGTACATAGTAACAGCAACACTGTGCGATGATCAACTGTGAATGACAGTTTTTCTCAGCAATACAATCACACAAGACAGTTCCAAAGGACTTACAATGAGAAATGCTACCCACGTCCAGAGAGAGAATTGATGGAGTCTGAATGCGGATGGAACCAGATGATTTTCACTTCCTTTGTTTTTCTTTTTTTGGTCTGTGTTCTCTTCTACAACATGACTAACATGAAAATATGTTTTGCGTGACTGCACATGTATAATCTCTATCAAAGTGCATGCCTTCTCAAGGAGGAAAGGACTTTGGAACTCAAAAATTACTTTAAAAGAATGTTAAAAACATTTTTACATGTAATTGAAAAAAAATAGAAATACAATTTTAAAAACACCTAAATTTGCCTAATATTATGGAAACTTAGATCCCTCTCAACTCTCCTCTATGAGGTCTGGGTGTATTCCCCACACAAGGGAGCAAAGTACGGTACCCAAATTTCTGGGTCCATAAGCACTGTCCTCTGCACAGGCTGGACACACAGCAGAGATAAGGCATTGAGAGAGGATGGAGGTGGAGGAGGAGTGAAAGGGGGAGTCAAAGAGCCTTCAGGAGCTTTAGATTCCTCTGACCCTCTCCAGACCACTAGAAACTAGGACTGGCATCTCCAACCTCTGGGAAGTGACCTTTGTGCCCTCTAGAATCACCATGACAGTGTTTTCAGCCTCCCTACCATGCTCTCATGTGTACACTTTCTGTCCCCTCACTCTCTAGCACGTGTTTATGTCTTTGTGTTGTCTTCTTCCATGAGAACAGAAGCTTCCAGGGCAGATAAACTGCCTGGTTTGTTTTTATATAAATCCTCAGTACTTAGCACAATGCCTGACACATATTAAGTGCTAAATAAATGTGCTCTCTCTCTCTCTCTCTCTCTCTGTGTCATTCTCTTTCTCTCATTCTCTCTCTCTCATTCTCCCTTTCTCTCTCTCTCATTCTCTTCCTCTCTCTCATTCTCTCTCTCTCTTATTTTCTCTCTCTTTCTCTCTCTCACACACATACACACACACACACACACACATACACACACACACACACACACTATACCATTTGCCACCTACTCCCAAGTCAAATTTGCTAACTTAAAATCTTTCCATCCAACCATAGGTCTGTTGTGAATGTTGTACATGAGAAACCCAATAGATAAGGATAGTTTTCTCCATTCCCAATAAAAAAAATCAAGGAACGTTCTTATCCTGTTCCCACCTTTTGGGTAACCTCCAAAAATCTGAAATTCTGACATTATCCTACCACTGTCCATTTTTTATTAAATATGGCACCATGGAGAGCTATTGTGATCTTCCTGGTATTTAGAAACATGATGTTCTCCACTCATGCAAGTGTTGGAATCTGGCCTGAAGAAATGGTGTAATTTTGAGACATTTCACAACCATATAAGGTCGTCTGATCACTGTGAATCCCACTGAGTCCTACCTTCTTAATTCCTTCTTTTTGCTTGACACAGTGTTTCTCTAACAAGGACCCTAGGGACTCACTTCCCAGCCTGGGGGTGGCTGTGTCTGCTAGACAGGCTTCCCTGCTTGCATGCCTAGAGAGGCTGTTGGTCTACTGGAAGGAGTAGAGGTCAAGGGTGTTAGTCAGAAGACCTATTCCAGTCCAAGACTCTTCCTGTTGGTGGTTGGTGGATAATGACGGGCAAATCATTTCATTTTTCATTTTAGACTAGGTCCCTGCCAGCTCTGACCTTCACTAATCTCAGCCCCCACTGAATTGGAAACACTGGCCACCCAAGCATAAAGAAACAAGATAATAGCGACCTTGAAAGTTCATTAGTTCTCCTTCTGTCCAGAGCTGCCTGCATCTGGGCAGAGCTACATGGGCTATGCCTTTATGCTGAGAAACCCAGTGGTTTGTAGCCACTATGAAATGGACCTCATAACGTGGTTTTGCTGACTTTTTGGGCCTTTGGAATCCCATGATTTATTCCAACTCTGGAAGCAAAAACAAGCTACCACAGCAGCCAGATCACAAGGGAGGCAGTAAGGATAACAAGAGAGAATTCTTTTTCTTCTCTATTTATACAAAGAGCAGACTGGCTTTGTGGGGGGAGCATCTTGAGCAGCCTCTGTCTTTTTGTAGATGTTTGCCCAGGGAATGTGATGCTTGATTTGAAGACAGGGTTGGAAGGAAATTGGGCCACAAATGAATGGGAAGTATACTTCTGCGGCCACACCTCACAGGAATACAGAAGCAAACTCTGATTTCTATGACTCAGGGAAAATGGAGGTGCTTAGGGTAACTGAATATTCTGGAGACTTGTCAGGCCTCAGACTCCTCCTCCCTAAAACAAAAGCCTTGACCAAGGTCATTTTTAATGTCTCCCCAAAGCCCTGACATTCGCTGTTTTAATTTCTCTCCCAGCTCTATTGCTTTCTGTTCTGTGTTCTATAGTCCTTCACTGCTTTCTGTTCTAGGACCTAGAACAGTGAACGGAAATGGTCAGAGCTGACAGTCCCTGTTCTTTGTTCTAAAGGCTCTGTCAGCTCTGATAGACTCTGTCTGTCCCTTTGGGTTCTTGTCACTCATTTTTCTATGTGTTAAGCCTCCTCCCATCTCTGATATTTTCAGTTCTAATGTGTCTCCCAGCTCTAAGTCATATAATTCTACCTTCTAATATTGGATGAGTTTATGGTTGCTAGATAATCCTGACCACCATATCTGAAGGGAACTGGATCTTGCTTGCCTCAGTTTCCTCATCTGTCAAATGAGCTGGAGAAGGAAATGGCAAACCACCCCAGTATCTTTGCCAAGAAAGCCCTGAAGGGGGTCATGGAAAGTCAGACACAACTGAACAAAAGACTGAACGGAAGATCCTGGAAGGCCAAGATGATGGAAGGGATGCTGATGAGCTCTTCTTTCATTGGCAGGGCAGGAGCCAGGCCCACTTGAATCCAAGTGAATGTCTGGAGGGCAATACATGTAGGCTGATCTCAAAGGATCAGAAGATTTACAGCTAGACAAGTGTGTTTAGAACTATTTGAGCCAAGCCTCTTCTCTCACTTGACAGAGGAAGAAACTGAGATACTGAGAAATTCCTGATTTTTCTGATATCTCAGAGGCAGGAAGTAGCAGAATTAGGATTTGAACTCAGGTCTTCTGATGCCAAGAAGCTCATCTTTTGGTCCGTATGAAGGACCTGAGAGGCCAGGGAATGGGGATCCCTGAAATGTTGGAGGAGTTTGAAGAATAAACCTATGCAGCCCAGAGAAGGAAGAAGAGCTCAGAAAGTGGGAGTTTCCTCCTTCCTTACACAAGAAAGCCTCAATGAAGAGTCACTCCCTGTGAATGGGGCAACTGGATCTGCTCATGAAAAGAAATGACCTTATGCCTCGAGGAACCACAGGTGTCTGTCTATAGATAACCCGCTAGAAGGGGAACCAACTAGCAGAGGGAAGAGGCAAGAGAGTCTTACAGTGAGGGCCAAAGAGGTCCTCATGATAAGGGATCTCCCAGTCTGTAACCAACTGGGATGTGCTATCAAAATGAGGTGACTGTTCCCCCAAAGATGGCATCTGAGTCAAACAAAATGATTAGGCAATTTTTTAAGAAAACTTAATTCTAAACTATCAATAGACACATGATTTTTTTTTCCCTGAGTCACCAATAATTATAAAAACACAAATTAAATCATCTTTGAGGTTTGGCCTCATAACTATTACTTTGGCAGAGTTAACAAAAACCAAAAATGACAAATGCTGGAGGGACTGAGGGAAAACAGGAACTTTAACACACTATTGGTGGGCCATGAACTGGTTCTACCCTTCTGTTAAGGCATTTGGAACTGTGCCCAAAAAGCTATTAAACTGTGTATACTCTCTGACCTACTCATACCATGACTAGGTCATAGACCTCCAAGAGATCAAAGAAGGAGGAAAAGGTCCCATATGGAAGAAAGGTATTTAGAGAAGCTCTTTTTATGGTGCCCAAGAACAGGAAAAAGATGACAAGTCCATCAATTGGGGAATGGCTGAGCCCGCTGGAACGGGAATGTGATGGGAAAGCATCATACAGTAAAAACAAAGAGCGATAAAGTGCCAGAGAAACCTGAGAAGATTTGTATGAACTGAAGCACAGGGAAATGAGCAGAACTAAGAGAATGACTAATTCTACGGCATCAGCCTTGTAAAAACAAACAATTTTGAAAGACTTCAGAACTCTGATAAAAAAAAAATGGTCAGCTGTGATGCCAGAGAAGCCAGGATGAAGCCCGCTGTTGCTCACCTCCGGACAGAGAGGCCACGGGCTAAGCACAGAGGAGACACACAGGTCTACATGTGGCCAACATGGGAATTTGTTTTCCTTGATTATTTGTCTTTAATACATGGGATTTCTTTTTTTTTTTCTTTTCCAGTAGGAAAGGGAAGGGAGAAAAAAGTGACTTGTGCTTAACAATTGAAAACAAAACAAAGAAATGAGGGTGCCCTGGTCGTCACAATAACTCATGCAAAGTTAAATAAATATAACTAAGAAAACTGTCTACACAACCACTACAAAAATGCAATGACAAAGACAAAAACTTGAATCTGTGTAATTGTAACAGCTCAGTTTGTTTGCAAGAAGAGAAATGAGGATGAAAATCATGCCCTTCTTTGCAGAGGACACAGAAGAGGACAGGCGATAGACTTTCCAGGGGTTTGGGTGCCGGACCGAGGCTTTCTCTTTTTTATTCTTTTTAATAAATACAGTTCTCTGGATAGGGAAGGAAGAGAAGGAGACTGCAAAAAGACTGGACACATATGTGTGTATATACATACACATATACATTTGTATGTCTACATATGTGTATACATATACATGTGCATGTGCATATACATATATTAAAATAAATGTATTTGCCTTGAATTTGGCAAATCGGGTCAAAGGAACTTCAAAAAGAAAAGGCTAGGAGAAGGACAAAATGGCCAGTCTGTTCATGTCTATGCCACGGAAGGCAGCTACACTGTTGAAAAAATAACAGCAGTAGTAGTCGAGACATCCAAAAGTTAATAGAAAACAATCAAACGACACTTATCAATCACATTCAATAAGCCCCGCCTTCGTGCCAGTCACCGCTCAACTTATCCAATCAAATGTATGTACACAAACCCCTTCAGTTTGAGTGACAATCAAAAAAGCCCTTTGGCAGCAACCAAAGGAGACGAAGCCCATCTCACAGGTAATGCTAAAACGTGGTGGAATGAGACGCCTGGCTGGGGTATTTTGTGGCCGTTAGGTTGCTCAGTGGGTAGAGCACTGGGTCCTGAGTCAGGAAAACTTGAATTCAAATCTAGCCTCACACACTTCATGGCTGTGTGACCTTAGGCAAGTCACTTAACCTCTGTCTGCCTCGTTTTCCTCAACTGTAAAATGAGATAGTGATAGCCCCTACCTCACAAGGCTGTTGTGAGGATCCTAATAAGCTACTTGTAAAAGCACTTAGCACAGTGCCTGACCATCAGAAGCACTTAATAAATGCTTCCTCCTTCCCTTTTCCCCCATTGCCTGCTGAATCTCTCTTGTATCTCTCTCCTACTTCCCTTCTGCCTCCTCTTTAATCCCTCCTGTCTCCTCTCCCCTCACATTTCTTCCCCTTCTCTCTCTCTCTCTCTCTCTCTCTCTCTCTCTCTCTTTCTCTCCCCTCCAAAAGCAGAAAAGCTAGTAAGTCTGTGCCTTACGCTAATGATAATTTCACCCTAAAAAAAAGGTTGAAGAATCAACAAGGAGAAATTCTACACCTAATCAGGTTCTCAGTAACAAAGAGGATCTGATCACTGGGTTAGAAATGAGCAAACCTTGGGCTAGAGAGAAAGTCCTAAACCATTACTAGAGTTTGTAACAGAAAGAGGGAAGCTGGGCGAACACACACACACTCACACACACACACACACACACACACACACACTCACACACACACACACATACACTCACACACACACCACATACACACACACTCATACACACACCACACACTCACACACACTCACACACACACACACACACTCACACACACCACACACTCACACACACTCACACACACACACACACACACTCACACACACCACACACACACACATACCACACACACACATCACACACACACATGCACCACACTCACACTCACACACACACACACACACCACACACACACACACACACACACACACACACACCATTGCTTGAGTAACACTTGGGAAGGCACTAAAAGCTTGGGAAAGACTATTAAAATTTAAAAAGAGAACAGAGCCAGCTGCCTACATATATGCCAACTCTGCTGCTGATACAAAATCTCCTTGGAAAAGCAAAGGGAAGCCAGATGCAAAGTAAGACCTTCTGGCCTCCTTGTCTCTTCATCCTAGGAAGGGGCCTCTGTTCCCCCTCTGATTGTCTCCTGCTTCTGAGTGTAGCTCAGACACAAATGAGGCAGCCAACAAGCCTCCTCTGTTGTCCGTAGCTTCCTGGGCAGGCTTTGCCGACTCTGAGCTGGAAGAGTGAATCCTCGCCCCATGCTTACAGGACCAGGACCACACCACCGGAAGCTGCCTTCTGCAGGGCCATCTGAAGCCCAATTTGGCTGATGACTTTTCTGCAGTTTCATCCATTGCTTCCAGTGGCTCTCCCTTTCCCCCCTTCTCATCTGGATTGTTTTCCTGTCTGTATTCAGAATTTGCTTCCTGTGCATTTCCAATCCTTCCTAGACTGACCTCTTGGAGGCTTGCTATCAGTCTTCTCTGACCCTCAGCATCCTTGCCTATATCCTTGGGATGGTGATTCTCTACCCCCTAAAGCTGTTTGGAGGAAGGCACTTTGTAAACCTCCAAGTGGCGACGGGGATAATGTTGGTGTTGATGATGCCGCAATGTGAGGGACAAAGGTCTCCTATCTCCACTCTTTCTTCTCAGCTTGGGCTGAAATAACAACAGGTCTTGACCCTCTGGTGAAGTGAGGCCCTGGAAGTCCGGAGGCTGCCCACAGAGTCATTAGGAAGCCTCCAGCTTCTAGCACAAAGGAATCTGTCATCACCACCAGAGAAGCCTTGAGCTCCATATCCTGCGGTAGACGTGGCCTCAGGACTCTGGCCGAGAGCAGCGATGTTCACTTGTTGCAACAACAAACAGCTGGTTGCACTCTCGCTCATCAAGCCTCCAAATACCAGTTCCAAATAAGCTTGACTGAGCAGGTTTGAGGCCACGAGGCAAGGAAGGCCAGAGACTGAAGCCCCTCACCTCCCTCCTCCTCCTGGAAGGTAACAAGGGCCATTTGTGAAGGGGAAGATGGGCTTGCACTCAGAAATGGTGCCAGGGAGAGGCCTGCACACCCTGGTGCCTGCAAAGGTAATACCGTGTCCCCAGGGATGGTGAGATGTGTCTTGTTGTGGGGGGCTGTGCTGGAGCCACCTCAGACTGGCTTTCGAGGGCTGGTTATTAAATTTTCAGCAGTTTATTGCAATTTACAGCTCAGAAATGGGTAATGCCACACATCAGGGCTTGATTTTTTGGTTTGTTTTGTTGATTATGTAGAGCACCAGACCTAAGTCAGAAAGACTCATCTTCCTGAGTTCAAATCTGGCCTCAGACACTTACTAGCCATGTGACCCTGGGCAAGTCACTTAACCCTGTTTGCTTCAGTTTCCTGGAGAAGAAAATGGCGAACCCCTCCAGTATCTCGCCAAGAAAACTCCCCAAAAGGGGACACAAAGAGTTGGACATGACTCAAAAGACTCAACAACAACAACAAAAGAAGTGATAAAAACCAACGTTAATGGTGCAGAATAAACCTAAAAGTGTGTGCTTCTTTCCCTGGGGAGGTGGTTGTTAAACATTTTCCAGCCCATCCTAGCTCTATGCGACTGTGGAAGGAAGGAGCCCCGGAAGCAGAGGACAGCTCTGTCCCAGCTCAGTGTCTGCTGTCTCAGAACTCCAACAAGTCACCTTCCCTCCCCCTGTCTCCATCTCAGCATCTGTGGGAAGGCCACAGCTCTGGCTTTCACTTGTGGGGGATGTGCTTTGTAAACAAAGCAGACATGACTCAAACCTGCAGCCTCCCAGCGGAGAGCAGCTCTCCTGCTGCTGATAGCCAGACGGGCTTTTCCCACAGGGGAACAGGAGTTCCCCGAGGGAGGGGTGGGTCAGCTTCTGTCCTTCTGTCTCTAGCAGCTAGAAAAACACCAGGACCGTAGAAGGAAACTGATATATCACTATGTGATTGAATTGTGAGGCTGATTGTTTGGACCCAAGTGCAGGACTTTACATTTGCCTGACTATGTATGAGAAGGGTGGAGGGAGGGTGGTGGGTAGAACGTTGAAGCTGGAGTCAAGAAGATATGGAATTCAGTCCTATCAGTGGCACATGCTAGTAGATCCCTCACTTCTGTGACCCTCAACTTTCTCATCTGTAAAATGAAAACAAAAATTCGTCAATGGAATGAGGCAATGTGTGTGAAATGTGTGGCAAACTCAAAGAATACATCGCCTTCTTATCTTCCCCAGCCCATTGTTCTAGCCTGAGACTGCTTGGTATCCTGATTCCACTGAGAGGATAGTTATAATAATAGTAGTATTGTGCTGTAGCATAGTATAGTATAGTATAGTAAAGTATTACTGCGGTATGGTGTGGTGTGGTGTGGCGTGGCATGATGTGGCGTGGCATGGCATGGCATGGCATGGCATGGCATGGTATGGTATGGTATGGTATAGCATGGTATGGCGTGGCATAGTATAGTATCATTGTATCATATCGTATCATATCTTATAGTATGTAGTATAATTATGTGATAATTATATCATGCATTTTATCATTATTATTTTTACTGAAATTCCCATAGTGTGTAATGTTTGGAAATCCCCTTATTTACACTCTCATATATCTATCATAATACCCATTTCATAGATAAGGAAACTTATCTGAAGTGGCATCACTTTACAGATATTGTTGCACAAAGATGAGATCTGCACTCTCCTCTGCCTGCTTCCGAATACTTCCTGCCGTGCACCATCCCACCTTGTTCTGCATATCCTGCATAGTTCATGGGAGGTGAGATGAGACTGGAGCAGATTAATACTCTAGAAGGAGTCTTCATTACATGTGGAAACAGAGGCTCGGGAGAACAGTAGTTATAAATACAAAGACATTGCATAAATCTGGGGCACACTCCCCTACAAACAGAGCACCATTGGGAAGAACAGTCTCAACTTTAGGGTATGATGGTCGTTAGGTGAGTTACACTAGTGGGCACAGTGTACCCTTCTGGTCTGACAGCTCCCCTTGCTAACTATGTGGCTAGTAGTGGAGGGAAGCGAGGACGACAGAGAGATGCCTTCGCCTCCTTCCTTGGGCTCCTGGCTCATATGGGGAGCTTCTTACAAAGGTAGCAGCTCTTGTTCTTTTGTGGCAGAGCCAAGATAAGGACTAAGACCTCCTAACTTAAGATCAATGTTCTCTCCAGGTAACCAGCTTCCAGCTCCTGGTCTTCTGGGGTTGACCACAATTTGATTCCTTACTTTCTGAGTGGATAAAACCTAACCCTGGTCATCCCCTCCTGCTTGTTCTAGAAGAAACAGCCCTGGGATGAGTGTCTGAGAAACTGAACTGAAGACCCAGCTCTGTTACTTGACCCCAAAGTGAACAAGGTCATTAAGCTGCCTGGGCTCAGTTTCTCCATCTGTAAAATGGGGTAGATGTCGGCTCCATAGAGGGAATGGGGAGAGTATGCAAAGGCAGATACCAGTTCAATGTGCATAGGATTTGGGGTGGGGGATGGACCAGCACATAATAGGTGCTATCTAAAAGCTTACTGCCTCCTTCCCTGTCCTGGCAGGTGAGGGGCTCCTGGCCCTGGAGGGCTCACAATAGAATCTGGGGACCCTCTGGGCAGGGTCTCTTTTCCAGACACAACTTGGTCGAGGTGGTATTCAAGGTGCTTCTAGCTCTAAGACTACAATTCTGTGGCTTAGTTCAGTTCAGATCACTCTCTGGGGACAGGGCTGGGAAAAGGAACTGGAAGTCAGTATTACAGGAAGCTCCCACTGCCAATGCAGGTAGATACCTCTCTAGCCATTACATCCTGAGTTGCCTAGAATACTCAGAGGTCATGGGACCCAACCAAGGTCACTGGGCTAGTAGGCATCAGGTTTTTCTGACCTCCTATTCTGACTCCTATATAATGATCAGACAGAAAATGAGATCCAGAATCTTAATTCTTTCTGTTCCCCACTCCCATTCTAGGAGCCAGCCTGCTCCCACCCCATCCTCTCCTTCTTTACCTCCTCTTTCCAAAGCATTTGGGGTTGGAGGTGGGTGGGGGTTGTTTGAGGTGAGGAGGGGCTGAGGGAAGAAGGCCTTTGGTCCATGATGGGGATTCTGGTTAGGATTGGGGTGGGCCACCTTGCCCTGGCACCCTGGCTTTCTGGGATGTGCTGGCATGCACACATACATGGGCACATGGATACATCCACAGGCATGCCTCCTACACATGTTTCTCAGCCCTGGAGTAGGAGAGTAGCTGTATGTAGATGATGGGGCTCACAGAATTCTTCATGCTTTGTGCATGGGACACATGGGCTTGTCGAATGGGAGACCTCCAGCTCTGGGGTCACAGACATGGCTCCCCCGATGGCCTCTCATCTCTTAGCTAGAACTGAAGAGAAAAGCCAGCTCAGGGGAGTGTGATTGGGAATGGGGGACAGGGAGGGTGATCATCATGTCTTGCCAAGCCCTTAAAATAGAGATTCTGGAGGAAATATGTGGGAAGTGGGTGGTGGGTGTTTGGCAAAGAGCAGGAGGGCCAGGTATAGGTATGGGAGAGGAAGCTCCTGAGGCTACTACCTGATGCCCCTGGACATCTTCAGGCCACTGGGGACAGGGACTGGCTGGTTGGGGCCACAGATCACAGGAGAGCCAACTTTGTGAACCCAAGAGATGGCCTTGAGCAGCTGAGCTCCTGCAGCTTCCTGGGAGCCCCTCAGCCACGCCAACAAGAATTAAGACATTCCAGCCTGGGCCAGGCATAGCCAGGACCAGGGAGCCTGCCCCAGCCTCCAGGGAAGAGAAGGTTCTGAGCTGCCTGATCTGCTGGTGCCACTGGAAGCAGAGCCCAAGCCTGGACTGCCCGACATCAGGAGCCTGTGTCCTCAGGGAAGCCCATCTGATCACCTCTTTGGACCCATGAAGAAACCGAGACCAGGAGCCGAGGCCACACAGGCAGGAAGTTGAGGTGCCCAGGTTTTCTGACAACCTCCCTGATGTCACTGGCCTCTTTGGGAACAAAGGACCAGCAGCAGCAACGTCCTCCTGGGGAGGGGCCTCCTGGCTGCTGGCAGCCAGCTCCCCTCCCCCAGACCACAGCCAGCAAGCCAGCCCTCTAGGCCTCCCCAACCTGACCCAGGGAGTTCTGCTGGGGGAGCAAAGCCTGGGAAGGAAGGGCAGCAACCCAGAGGAAGAGCCCTGGGCTAGGAGGCAGGATACACTTCACCAATGGCTTGATGCGTGACCTTAGACGAGTTCCTTCCCCATGGTAAGGAGAATGACCTAAGAGGGGCTACAGTCCCAGAGCAGGATGGGCTGGAGGTGGAGGCTTCTCTGGGCAGAGACCAGCCCTCAGTTTGGGTTTCTCTCCTGCAAAATGAGAGAGGGGGAGCCGGTAGTCTCTGAACCCCTGCACAGCTCAGACTTTTCGTGCTCCAAGGTCCCTCCAGCTCTGGGCATGAGGTCTCTGGGAGCTCTCACACTCTTGGTCCCACCTCTCCAGCTCTGACATTCTTGGGTCCTCCGCTCTCAGGTGTTGCTCCACCCAACTCTGGCACTCCAGGTTTGTGTCCTAAGGGCCCTCCCAGCTGTGACACTGTAATTTTGCTGGGAGCCCCTCCTGACCTGCACGTGAGTCTCACCCAGTGTCCCTCCCACAGGTCAGAAATGTGCCCATACCAGTGGAGGCCTATAAAGTACCCAGGTGAGCCAACAGGCCTCCTCTACCTGCCAGGACCAAAGACAAACATCTGCCCTTCCCCGATGTCACTTATCACCTGTCATCGGCTCAGAGACTGTCCAAAAAATGCTGCTAGCAAGGGCTTGCCCTGCATCTGTGTGATGGCCCCACGATGTCTGGGAGAGTTAACGTTTAATCCGCATCCCATCCCAGGCCTGGTCCAGCCTCCAGGGTCTCCGGCGAAGCCCCGCTGGCCAGCCAGCAGGGCCATGGAGCTTGCCCTCCCCTTCCAGGCCAGGGCCCCAGCGAGGACACGTGGGCCTGTTTGCAAGAGGAGGCCCCCACCCAACGCTGGATCAGCAGGCAGGCTTTTGTGGAGCTTCCATGGCCACAAGCCCCCAGCCACCACCAACGTCTCCTTTCTCATCGGCAGCTTCTGAAGATCTCTATCTGGAAATAAACTTCCTCCCAGATACAACGGTAAGATGGGGTCCGGGAGACAATGGCCATATTGTCCCTGAGTGGGAGACCCAGCTTCCAAAGGAGCTGGAAGAAGACTGTGAATTCTTCCAATTGTACCTCACACAATCAGGCATTGTTTGGGACCTGGCCCTAAGAAGAGAGCCAGCCTGAGCCAGGGGCCCAGCCAGAGGCCATTGGGAAACTCCCCACCTGCCCCCTGTCCTGAGGAAGGCAGGCAGGGACTGCGGCCCAGCAGCAGTGGTCTGGGCATAGGAGGCCTCCTTAGGTAGGAGCACATGCACGCGTGCATGCCTGGTGTGTGCACGGGTGTGTATGTGTGCAGGGGTGTGTGTCTGTATGTGTGTGGGAGTGCTCACAGGTGTGTGCATGTGCACTGGTGGGTGAGTGGGCACGGGTGTGTGTGGAGACGTGGAGCAGGGCCTGCTTTTCCCTTCCGCCCATCTAGAGAGGCAGGTGGGCTCACAGAAGCATGCGCCAGGGGCATCTGAACTAAGAGAGAAGGAATAAAGAATATTGGGGCATAAGAAGTGCCCAGAACAAAACTGTCCCGGGCCAAGCTTCCCTTGTTTTCCAGGTGCCTGACTGTGATCCCAGGCCATCGTTCTCACATCGGCACCTCACCCACATGTACAGTGTCTGTGCCGGGTTCAGGGGGCTTGCCAAGGCCCTCCCCCCAGGGAGCTCCCACTCTAGCAGGCTCCAGCACGTATACACGTGTGCCATAGACACCGATGTTTACACGTTGTCTCAAGTCCCCCCTCCTGTGAGCTCCTCAAGACCAGCTTTTTTTTCACATGTCCAGCACTTAGTGCCTGGAACATCATCATAGGGGCTTAATAAAGACCAGAGTTGTCTTGACTCATACACAGCACCCCAGACTAAACACTTTAGAGAAGAGTGAACCCAATGTCCTTGGAGACCACAGGAGAAGGTCTAGGCTGCTAGAGAAATCAGGGAAGGCTACAGGGGGAGGAGACAGGGGATTGACCTTTAAGGGACAGCAGTAGGGTGAGTCTTGGGTTGGAATATTTCAATTTCACAGAATTTTGTAACCAAAAAAATTCTGAGCTGAGAAGGACCTCATAGACCCTCTAGGCCAGCCTAAGCACTGAAAAAATCCCCTTTATAGCTTCCTTTCCAAGCTGTAAGACCTCCCCCTAGGGGGTGACAACCCCTCACCCCAGGCACCTCAGCACTCCTGGGGAAACTTCCTTGTCCACCTCTCTGGCTTTCCCACCATTCAAAGCCCCTGGTTGTGCCCTCAGGGGCCACGCGGTGACAGGCTTGCCCCCCTCCACACAGCAGACTTTCTAGCCAGAGGGAAGGCAGCAGTCGCAGAAGGGGACATTCTATGCCTCAGGACCAGAAGAAACAAAAGCCAGGGAAGCCCCAAAGTAGGTGCCAAGCGGGCAAGTGACTGAAGCCATTTTGTGGCTTTGCCTGAAGCCCAGGATGAGTGGAGGAAGAGAAAGAGAAAGCTAGAAAAGCTGTTTGGACTCAATGCAACTCAGAAAATGTTTACAAAGTGCCTACTATGTTCTAGGCACCATGTATGTGCAAAATTGTCCGAGGCCTTGAATGTCAGACCAAGGAATTGTAACCGTGCCCCAGCCTAGCCACAAGCCGTTCTCGCTGCCAGGGCCTCGCCCGAGGGCCCCTCCTTCCTGAAGCTCCAGCCATTACAGTGCCCCGAGGGTCCCCAAGCTCGGAAAGACTGCAGCAGCCCTGGAGTCAACCCTGAAACCCTCTGCAAAATGCTGGCTTTGCCCTTTCCCTCCCACACTCTGCAATCTGTACAGATACCCTGCCCCCTTCCCAAGTGGACGGTGAGCCCTGGAGGCCGGGGGCTTTCTCACTTCTCAGCTTCATTTAATCCATGATCAGAAGTCTGCCTTACATACAGCAGGGGCTCAATGCATGTTTGCTGAATGCCAATGAATGGCTTTCAGAGGTGGTGGGTGAGGGGTGAGGAGGACTGGGAATGTGAGCTGGCTTAGGAAGGACACCAGTTTCCCTTTCCCTTCTGTTCATCGAGCCTTATTCCCTCATCTGTGTAGACGGGCTTCCAGATGGAAAGACAGCCCAGCCTGGCCGCCGATCCCAACCCCAGCCTGGTCACTGGGCCCTGGCTCCGCATCACCCACTGCGACTGGACATCTCAGCCTGGAGGTCCTGTCGGCAGCTCACATTCAAAGCAGAACTTGTGATCTCCCCCCACAAAAACACGACCCCTCTCTTCCAAGCTTCCCTCTGCCTCCACAGGCACCAGCATCCTCCTGGGCCCCTGCTTCCAAACCAGCGCTCAGCCTCGACCCCTCTCTCAGCCTGATACCACAGACTCCATCAGTTGTTAAACCAGGTGGCACCTTTCTCTGCCTCCCTCATGCAGGCCTTCTCCTTGCCATCCCCCACAGTGCCCGCCCTCCCACCTGGACTGTGGGGGTGATCGGCTGGGGCTTCTCTTTGCCCTCTCCATCAGTTCAAAAGCACGTGGACCAGGTCACTCCTCTCCCCCTGACTCAGTAAAGGTCAGCAGCTCCCTGTTTCCAGGGTCAAAAGTCAATTCTTGTTTGGCATTTAAAGATCTTTACAAGCTGCCCCCCTACTCACCTTTCTAAAAGCACACGCCTCCCCTTCCACACTCTGTGGCTCAATCCTCACCTTTCCCCACACAAGGTCCTCCACCTGCCTCGTTCGAGCCTCGGCACTGTCTGTCCCCTGCCTGGTCAGCAACAGAGCAGACCCTGGCACCTCTTATTCAACCCGCTCTGAGATCAAACCAACAGGCTCTGTGGGCATTCAAGGCCCTTCCTCAAAGCCTAGCCCTCTCCTCCTTCCAGCCTTTTTACACCTACCTCACTCCTCACCACATTATGTCCTCCTGGATCCAGGTACACTGCCCCGCCCGCCATCCCACCCCCAGGACCCTCCATCCCTCCACTCTGGCCATTCTCCTGGCTGACCCCACCTGCCTGCAGCACCCTCCTTCCTCCTCAGTCCACTTACCAAGCTCCCTGGCTCCTCCAAGGCCTCTTTATTCCAGGGCCTTCCCTCTGCCCCCTATGTTCTATTCATCTCATCTCCAACTCACTGTATCTAGCTTGTCTGCCTGTCGTCTCCCCTGTTAGAGCAAGAGCTCCTGGGGGCAGAGGCTGACCGGCTCTTTTTGTGTCGCCAGTGCTCAGCACAGTCTTAGGCACATAGGAAGCACTTAATAAATGCTTCTTCCCTCCTCTCTTTCCCTCGTTTTCTTCCTTCCCTCCTTCTCTCCTTCCTTCCTTTCTTTTTTCCCTTTCCTTCCTCCCTCCCTCCCTTCCTCCCTCTCTCTCCCTCCCTCCTTCCTTACCTCCCTCCTTATTTTCCTCCCTTCCTTCCTTCCTTCATTCCTTCCATCCCTCCTTCCTCTTTTTCCCTCTCTCCCTCTTTCTCCCTCTTGCCCTCCTTCTTTCCCTAGGCCTAGAAAGGCCCCCATTGCCCCCACTATGTCCCAGAATCCCTAGCTTTCTTTAAGGCTCTCCTCAAGAGTTAAACCTCCTCCCCTCCCCCATGGCTCATGCCCCCCATTTGTGCACATGCTCCCCCAGGGTAACATAAGCTCCTTGATGCCTGGGCCTCTTTCTTTTTGTCTCCATATACCCAGTGCCCAATGCAAGCCTTGCCCATGGGGTGAGTTTAAACAGTGCTCATTTAAGTGGGCATTATATGGGCAGGTGACTGCACTAAAGTGATCTCCAAGGCCTCCTTGCTTGGCTGTTCTCTGCCCTGGTGCCTCGGTGGATACCCCTTGCACCTTTATGACCAGGAGAGATGGCATGAAGGGAAAGCAGCTAGGAGGCAGCTTAGGTGGGGGGTAGGCTGGCCTGTGGCTGCCCGTTTTCCTTCAGCATCCTTGGTGTCCCGAGGCCTCAGGTGCCCTTATGGCACCACAGGATCCTGGCTACAATCCTTCCGTATAAATCTTTGACCGTGATGAATAAAAAGAGTTGTTAGGCATTGCTCCCTGACTGGCAGCCAATAGGGCAGGGCCTTACCTGTGGCCAACAGACTCACCTTTGGCTGCATTCCACCCTCTGTGGGTGTTTACAAAGGAAACTTATCCTGCCTAAGACAGATCTTTGAGACCCAAACCGACCATGGTTACGACAGGGCTCTCCCAAGGCACCAGGTGAGGCACAGCCATTCTTAAGCTCTTACTGCGGTCCACATGCTGTGTATAAGGCTGCGAGTTTACCCTGGAAAGGAAAGGAGTGGCTTCTGTCTCCAAGATCCCAGGTCTTGGCAGATGGGGCAACGTGAAGGTGACTTCAGGAGGTCAGAGGGTCATGCAGGCAGATATGGGAAGATGCTAGACAGGCACCAGAGACCACACAGGGTACAGCCAGGCAGTCTGATATGGGAGGATGCCAGACGGCACCAGAGACCACTCAGCATAAATAAAGGACAACCTTGGCTACCCAAATTGTCCTGCTCCTGGGATGGCATAGGAGGGGGGGGGACTTTAAAATATGGAGCATGGGGTGCCAGAGCTAAGATAAACCCTAGAACATCATGTATTGGAGCTGAGAACAACGTGAGGCCATGGAAGAAAGAACATCAAGAGTTGGGAGGAATCTTAGAATATAAAATGTCAAAATGAGGAGGGATCTTAGAACATACAACAAAATGTCAGCTGACAGGGGACCTTAGAACCTAGAACAAAATGTCAGCTGAGGGGAGACCTTAGAACATAGAAAGTCACTAAGAGCAGAGAATGCTCTAAGCTGTGATGGAACCGAGACCAGGATGTGGGAACTGGAAAGTCCACTTACTCCCAGATCCTTCTAGGCTCAGCCTGGAAGTGCCTCCTCCTGGAAGCCTTCCCTAATTGTCTTTGCCACTTAACCTCCAGCCAACAGTGTTCTCCTTCTCCCATTTTCTTCTGCTCCTGACCCGGCAAATTTGACTTTTGGCTCCCTTTGAGCTGAAGGGGAAGGCTCACATGCATTTAGATTCCTCAGTGCAAACTTTTCATCAGGATTGTGCAGGCATGATGTTGAATTTCCAAGGATTTCATCAGGTGTTATGAAGGGTGTCCTCTGGGTTGAGTCCATGCGAGGCACTGTGTGTAGCAGCAAAGGCTGTGGCCTCTGTCCTCAGAGAGCTTACAATCTCCTGGGGATGGCCAGACAGTACAGCACATTCATACAGAAAGGGCCACAGAGCCCAGCTGGAACAGGGGTCTCCTGGACACATAAGAAAACTGCCTCCCAGAGCTGGAATGACAGGCGAAAGTCATGCAGGGCTAGAGATAGAGCTGAGATTTAAACCCAGGTCTTCTCCTTCAGGTCCAGGAAGTTCGGACTCAGGACAGATATCGGCACCAAATGTGAGGACCCTGGGTCTGCCTGGAGCTTGGTCTGTGAGAGATCACGGGTGGGTAGGGCTGACAGAAGGACTCAGAGGCTTTAGTCCAGTCCATTCTTTATGCAGATAAAGAAACTGGGATACTCAAAAGCATTTGACTTTTCCAAGGTCACACAGCCAACAAGCATTTATTAAGCTCCAATTATGTGCCTTCTTCCCCAATGGGCTCCCTGTCTAACCGGTAGACAACATGGAAACAACTCAGACAAGCAAGATGGCATGGGATAAACTGGAGATAATTACAGAGGGAAGGTGGTGAGACTGAGAGGGCCTGGGAAGGCCCGGGGTCCAAGCCCATGTCCTCTGGCTGATCCAGCCACTATTAGCCAGGAAGTCTGAACCTGGGTGCCGATGTCAACATTTCCTAGTGAGGAGACCACCGGAAGTCAGTCTGGCCTGACCTTTTCTTCTCCTCAGTTTCTTTATCTGTAAAATGGGGTTAATAAAATGCCCCTTCTCTTCCTATCTGGCTGGTGTAGAAAAAGGTCTATAAACCAGTAAACACTTAGACATCTGAATTGTTCTGCCTTTCCCCAGTATATAACCAGTCAGAATAGGCTCGTGCTCCGGCTCTCAGCTCCATCATTAGAATTACAAGTAAATGCAGTGAAACCACTTGCTTGAACCGCTGCATGGGCAAGAGGGAGGGAGGCGTGGCTCGGGAAGACGCTGAGGTGACCAGAAAGAAGGGGAGGCCTGGGTTCAAATGTCCCTATTGATGCCTGAGGCCATGTGATCAAGGGAAGATCCATCCTCTGAGACCATGGGATCCTCGAAAAGACAACAGAACAATGAAGCGGACTTCACACCGTCTGCTTGTCACCTGCCACGCGCGTCCATGAGACCGTAAGTGGAGAATCATGTACCCAGTTCGAGACTTCGCTGGGATGAGGGCAACCCCGGGGAAATAGGGAACGTTCAGGGTCACTGGTCCCCGACTCCCTACCCCCATCCCGAGAAGAGGGCGAGTGCAGCGGCGCTGGGCCGCGCCCCTCACCCCCCCAAACGCCCTCCCTCAGCAGCCCTGCCCCTCTGGGAAGTGAGGAGGCAACCGGCTTTGGACTTGGCGTCTCCAGCATCGTGTGAGAGAAGCTGGCTCTTCTCTTTGGAACTTGGGAACACGGAAGAAAAGCCGGAGGTCTGGAGGGTCTGAAACCTTCGAGGGGGGCAGGGGAGCCCAGAGCTCTACTCCATGGAGGGTCTGGCCGGACGGCAGCGCTCCGAGATGAGGGAGCGGGACTAAGGCCCAGCTCGTGATTTACGAGGCTGGCTGCGCCCTTCCTAAACGGGCATTTGGGCCAGTTCCGCATCGCGCGTCCCCTCCCCCCACCCCATTCTTTCCCTCCAGCCCTCCTCCCCAGTCCAGCCCCCGTCCTTCTGGTAGCAGTGGGGCCTCCGGAGCAGTGAATATATGTTAGGAATTGTTTACTTGAACTTTCTAAGACAAACCGCTCATCTTGGGTGCGACAGAGATGCTCTCTCTTTATATTACCGTTGCCATGGTTCTTGGCCGAAGCGGCCAAGGACAACACCCCCTTACGGGACCGACCTCGACCTCCCCTGCAGCGCCCCCGCCTCCGGTGCTGCCTGGCCCTGGCCTGGGGCTGCTCAGATGAGCGTTCCGGGGAGGGCGAGATCTGTCCAGTGGCTGCCTACGGCCCCCTGCCTCCAGAGGGCCGCTCTGCTCCCTGGGCTTCCTCCTCCTCCCCTGCCTTCTTCCTCCCTCTCCCCCTCCCTCTTTCTTTCTCCATAACTTTGTTTGCTAGCCATCTTCCTTCCTCCCTCTCTCTTTTCTTCCTTCTTTCCTTCCTTTTTCCTTTCCTTTTCTTCTTTCTCTTCTTTCTTCTTTCCTCTCCCCTTCCTTTTCTTTCTTTCCCTCTCTTACAAAGGTTTCAGATCTGACAAAGTGCAGTGCTGGGGCCAAGGCTGAGTTTCCTGTTTATGAGTCACCATAAATATGAAAGGTGCAGGGTGACATGTCTCAGCTGAGGGAGTCAGCTCAGCCCTGTAAGGGAGGGGGGAGCAAACCCTCCAGCCGGGTGGTCTCAGGCTGACTTGCTGACCTTGTTCAATGTCGAGAGGAATTATTTTTTAAAAGAACAGTAGTTCCACATCTCCCTGGCCTACCCTGCCTCCAGTCCCCAACACACGGAGGAGATGTTAAAAGGGTTCTGTTGCTTCCCATTTTTGAGATGAACTCCCTTACTGGGTGCTATGATCTACAGCTTTTCAGGTCTTTTTTCTTTCCATGAAGCCGTTTTTTCAAGGAGATGCCCAATAAGACAAGCACTCAGAAACCATCTGGCCTGGGACCCTCACCTACAGACCCACTGGGGGAGGGATTTTCCCAAGGTCACAGGCATCATGTCTCAGAGCAGGCTCCAGCAGGTTAACCCTAATTCAGTACCCCTAACATGCCCATTCGTCCCTTACCTCTGCATCTTTGCCCATCTACTTCCTTTTCTTGGAATGGCTTCTTCATCCTTGTCTTGTTGACAGTCAATTCATCTCAAATGATAATACCTCCATAAAGGCTCCCCTCTGGAAGAAACAGTAACTTCCTACCCCACCTTAGGATCTTTCCAAATACTTCATTGTTACAATTCTCAGGTGTTTGTTCATTTGGCATTGTAGTAATTTGCTTGACTTTGTTTTTGTACTAGACTGTTAGAATATGATGAGGGATAGGTTTGGGGGAATTTCTAATGAGAAATCCTTTCTAGGTTTGACCTCTGAAAAGAATTACAGGTTCAGCTGTCCTTGGCAGATTTATAAAAGTTTATTACGCTTATCAGCGGCAGGAGAGAGTTAAGAAAAATCCCGAAGAGGGCAGGAGATAGTGATACAGAATTTAAAGAGACAAAACTGTCAATCACAGATTTATTAGGCTAATGAGGTATACAAAGGTGGAGTTAGGGAGGGACCAGGGAGTGGTTAATACTTAAAGGGACATGCACCCTTGACATCA
>CM053585.1:3485131-3509652 GCA_028646515.1 Pseudochirops corinnae | reverse complement strand
GGAGTTAGGGAGGGACCAGGGAGTGGTTAATACTTAAAGGGACATGCACCCTTGACATCAACTGTGCATGTGTTTTACCCATAATTCACTGGGACAAACAGCAGGGTGCCAGGACTTGGAGGTATGGTTTTAGCCCTGAAATGTCATAATGTCAACCAGCGGTCAGATTTGAGGTCAAATTAAATGAGATGTACCCATCCAGATTTGCAAATGGATGAGTTTTGTTTGCTAGGACAAGAGGAGGTAGTACCTTGAATGAAGAGTTAATGGTTTGAGAGGAAATTTCTCTAGGCTGGGGCAGGGAAAGCACAGTACAGCTGGAACAGGGGAAAAACAGTTAATGCTTTACAGCTGGGAGGGGGGAGGGAAGGAAACAGAGTTAAACTGATTTCATAAACTGATCATACGTACACAAGACTGAAGTTACAACAATGTTATAAAATTATAAAAATCACCTCAAAATATATTACATAGGCCATTCAGCACCACTTCAAATAGACCACACTAGACTGTCCCTAAGAACAATGAACATGTCTTAGGTAAATGGAGTGTCTCTTCTCCCACTTGTGGAATTTCAAAAGGCTAGACCCCCAGGTTCTAGGTATTTCATGATCACAATTCTCCCCAAGTCATAGCTAATGAGCCCCCACCAATACATTTGCTTTTATTATTCAGTTAGAAGACATGGTTATTCCGAAGAAAAGGCATTTATTTAAATAATCAGTAAGAAAGTACAGTAGAACCTTTCTGCTATAAACCTGGACCCCTCTGTCCTACAAACGCAATATGCCTTTACTAAGAAAAGTAGACTTGCACAGGAATCATAGGGGTTGGGGATGCACACAATAAGGTCACATGTGGCCAGAAAACCTATGTGATGGGACGACCCACACTTTTGAGGCTTCAGAGTTGCTGCTGGTGATGTCAATGTACTTCTGGACCTATTCCCTGTCAAGGACCACATCTCCACTGCTCCCACTGGAAGGATCCTACTCTACAAGGTTCACTTGGGCTATGCAAGAGCAGTGTTAGTTGGGGAGGATTATAAAGACTGGTGACCTTTATATCACTTTCCCTCTATGACAAATCATATCCTAAGCTCTCTCTGTAAATTATGTACCCCCCAGACACCCAGCACAGGAATCTGTATACAATAGATACTTAATATGAATTAGGGCTTTACATTGAACATTAACTCTTGCCTGGCTTAAAGCAACTCTGACCATGGGAAAAATCATTTTCTCTTTACCCTACAGAAACATTCTTAAAATAACACCACAAAACATTCTATCATTGATTGAGGAGGAAAACTCAGATAGCCCTGTGTCTCACATGTGACTCCTTTTTTGATAAAATGGAAGTCTTTTATGTCTTAATAATTCCCTCCTTTCCAGGCTTATTGTGCTTTAATCTGTGTTTCAGCCAATCTGGATCCTGTTTACTGATCCCCACACACAACATGCCCTTTCCCATCTCTGTGTTTTTGCACATGATATCACCCAAGACTCAAAGGTAAACTGTTCTCACCTCCTTATTGGAGAATTTTGAATTTCCTTCAATGTTCAGCTCAAGAACCACCTCCTAAGGAAGCCATTCTTAATCCCCCAGATACCAGTGCCATTTTTCAAGGCATTCTTTTGTATCTACATGACTCGCATTTTCTATTATGTGTTTCCTTCCTTCCCCCACCCCATCCCCAATGCCTTTGTGTGACCAGGACTTAGTATGATCTTTTGCACATAATAAAATCATTAATAAATGCTTACTCCAGGGCAGCAGCTCTCAACCTGTGAGTTATGTTCAATTTGTAACAATGAAAATATATCCTGCATATCAGATTTTTACATTATGATTCATAACAGTAGCAAAATTACAGTTATGAAGTAGCAATGAAAATAATGTTATGGTTGGGGGTGACCACAACATGAGAAACTGTATTAAAGGGTGGTGGCATTAGGAAGAGAACCACTGCTTTAGGGCTATGCATCCTTTCCATTGTGCTATCTGGAATGCTTACTCTTACTCTTACAACAAACTAGCTTCAGTCTTAAACCAATTCTTTTTCCTGTTCCTTCTTACATTTCTTAAGACACAGCTTCCCTGGTCACTGTTTCCAGCACTGGTTGTACTTTCACTTGTACATCCACATGCACATACTTGCACACACATGCATGAAGCACGTGCACAGTCACAAACATGTCCCCATGCACACACACACAAGCACACACTCATATACATGCATGCACACATGCACTTACTCAGACATGTGTACACATTTACACAGTACACACACTCTTATACACATGTATCCACACACAGCACACACACACACATACACACACACACACACACACACTCACTGGTAGTGGGAAAGGAGCTGGAACACTCCTTGCTCCTTACTCCCCTTGGTCACTTTTAGACTATCCCTATGCCACCATCACTGCTCAATAACTTCTCCTCTGAGAGTAACTTAGTCAATATTTGTCCTCCAATCAAAGTTTCATTAGCCAGTATCTCCTGGCCTCTAGGATGCATTCTTCCTTTCCTCAGTGAGTCCAGTGTTTGGCTCACAGCCTTCTCTCCTCCCCAACTCCTGCCTCTATACTAAGAGACATCAAACTAATATGGAGGCTCTGTTGAGCAGTCTGACTACTCAGTGACTCAATTTGCTTCCTTCCCATGACCACCTCCTCCACCACCCCTGTTATGCACAAAGATACTTATACCCTTTATTATCTCACCATCATACATAAGTCAGTCACTTCTGTGTTCATGAATTATGAAATTCCCATATGAGACAATGATCTGTCATTTCACACCATGAAGATGCCTTCTGCCACTTTCTATTGCTTCACCTGAAGAAGTGACCCTTCCTCTGCCAAGGTAGAGTCTTCTGCCTCAACAAGTACTGTCCTTCCATCCTGTCTTCTCCAACAGGTTCTATCATCCCTAGTTTCTCAATTGTTTTTAAGTTCTCCTTGTCTACTGCCTAGAAACATGCCCATGTCTCCTCCTTCTTCAAGAAACCTTCAGTTGACTCCTTCATCCCTGGTAGCTCTTATCCTATTTTCTCTTCTCCCTTTTGTGGCCAGATTCCCAAAGAAGGCTTTCTCTCATCGATGCCTCCATTTCCTCTCTCACTCTCTTCTTAACTCTCTACAGTATGACTCTACATCTCATCATTCAGCCAAGATTTCTCTCTGCAAAGTGTCCATTGGTCTCTTAGTTGCTGGATCTAATGGCCTCCTTTCAATCCCCATTCTCCTTGACCCCTCTGCCACCTCAAACACTACTGATCACCCTCTTCTCTTTGATGCTTTCTCCTCTCTACATCCCTCTCTCCTGGTTCTCCTCCTGCCTCACTGACCATATCTTCTCAGTCTCCTTTGCTGGGTCTTCATCCAGGTCATGTAGATAACTTGGAGTGCCTCACAGGGCTGTCCTGGACCCTCTTCTTCTTCTACGCTATTTCCCTTGATGATTCCATCAGCTCCCATGAATCCAATCATCATCTCTACGCAGCTCTAACCTCTCTGCTGACCTCTGGTCTCATTCCCCAACAGCCCATTGGACATTTTGTACCAGATCCTTAAACGTCTTTAACTCAATATGTCGAAAACTTAACCCATTCTCATCCCCCCCCAAAAAAACTCTCCCCCTTTCCTAACTCTCCTATGACTCTGTGTGTGCGTGTGTGTGCAGAGGGAGGGGCTGCCAATACTCTCCTAGTCACCTGAGCTCATGTCATAGGTAGTCACTGATCCTTCCCTCTCATCCTCTTGACCCCTTTTCAATCAGTTGCCAAATCCTATCATTTCTACTTTTCTAACATCTCCCATACGTGTACTCTTCTTTTTTGACACAGCTACAATGGCCCAGGCCCTTATGGCCACACATCTGGACTATTGCAACAGCTGGCTGGAGGGTCTTCTTAACTTCAGTCTCTACCCACTCCAGTCAGTCCCCCACTTAGCGGTCAAAATGACCTTCCTGGTCAAGTCTGGCCATATCCTCTCCCCTATTTAATCAACTCCAATGGCTCTCTATCGCTTGTAGGATCAAACACAAAATTGTTGCTTGGCTCTTAAAGCCCTCCATAACCTAGTCCTTTCCTACCTTTCTACTCACCTTCTTCCTTCCTCTCCTCCATATTCTCTTTGCTGTGGTGACACTGGCTTCTATGCTGCTCCCCACACTTAATGCTCCCATCTTCCATCTCCCAGAATCTAAATGTTTTCACTGGTTATGCACCAGCCTCAAAATCTCCTCCTTCCTCACCCCTTAAGAATGCTGTCTCTTATTGATGCCTCCACCTCGCTGTCCTTCAGATCTTTGCTAACATCCCACCTTTTGTAAGAAGGCTTTACTAGTCTTCCTTAATGTCAGGGCTTTCCTCTGTTGGCTACACCCAACTTAGCGCACCTTTATCTTGTTTGTCCATTGCTGGTTGTTGTCTCCTCCATCATAGCAAGTTTTGTGAGGACAGGGACCATCTTTCACCCTTCTTTGTGATTCCATGGCTTAGCGCCACACCCAGCATGTAGCTGCTGTTGTGTCTTTGTCTCCCTTGTTTTCGAAGGGAACCATGGCATCAAAGAAATGAAGACATGACTCGCCGTTGACTTGGATCTGAGTGAGGGAGGAACGTGCAAGGTCACCAGCCTCACCTTCTCCTCCAGAGCCATTGGCTCTCTGCCCAGGGCTGAGCACGGTCCTTTGTACACAGTAATGTACATGACTCATGGGTGGACGTGAGGAAGTGACTGATCATTGCATTTTTATCCATCTATTGGTATTAGAATCGCCAGCACCTTGTGCGGGGGCTGGACATGGTAGACACATTGATTAATGGCTGACCAGGAGGCACACAAAAACTCTCTAGAGAGGTGACATGTTACTATCATTATCTAGTCCAACTGTTTCATTTCAGAATGAAGATTCTCAGGGTGCAGAGAGAAGAAAGAACTTCTCTGTTGTCACCCAGTCAGGGACTGGATGAATCAAATCTGGAGCTCACATGTCCTCTCCTCCAGATCATTCGTCCGCCCCTAGGCTGCCACTATGTTATATGTGGTGGGTACCAGATACTAAAGGCTAAAAGTAACGGACAAGAACAGAATGCAGAGAACTCAGCTTCTTTCTGTCAGAGAAGAGGAGCT
Source organism: Pseudochirops corinnae (assembly GCA_028646515.1). NCBI lineage: Eukaryota > Metazoa > Chordata > Mammalia > Diprotodontia > Pseudocheiridae > Pseudochirops > Pseudochirops corinnae. Next base: position 3,504,493 of record CM053585.1, on the reverse strand, counting down.
GACTTAATCCTTGCTCTTTTATTCATTGATGTTTATATGACCTCTGTACAGTGGGACGAACAAGCATTTTCAGTGGACAGAAGGAAATGCCAGGGGAGATACAAACTTTAGACAGTTTTGATGCTTGCCTTCACACAGCTCACAGTCTAATAAGGAACAGGGTGTAAACATGGGTAATCGGGACCCAGCATTACAGGGTTAGTTCATCCTAGAAGAGGCAAAGATGATTGGGGAGATCTAAGAATGAAATTAGTTACTGACTGGGTATGCATGGAAGACTTCCTGGAGAAGATGTCTTCAGATTTTCATTTTTAAGGATGGGGAGAGATAATCAGATTTTGAATTCTGCTCACAAGTGAAACTGCACCCCCCCCTCCCACTCACTCCCATGTTGTCTTGCCTTGGGATCAGAGAAGTTGCTTTCATTGTCCATTGTCCACAGCTTGTGAGCATGTGTGGGTCCCTAAGTCTAGATATGGAGGGAAGGGTGAGTTTCTCTAAATGAATGAAAGAGAATGTATGTATCAAATGGAAGGAAGGAAAGAAAGAAGGAAGGAAGGAAGGAAGGAAGGAAGGAAGGAAGGAAGGAAGGAAGGAAGGAAGGAAATAGGACCTGCAACAATACTGTCATCTTTGATTCTGAGCCTTGATACATCTCTGAACTCCCAGAACTGCCCCTGGTCTATTGTTACAGGCTTCTAGCTGAGACTGGGGCTTAGGCCATCTTAGCTACCTCATCAAAGTCCTGGGTTGGATTTTCTCTATTTTGGCTTGGGGAGAAATTCTTGGAGACCCTCCCCAAGGAAGCTGCATGGTGAGGTGGAATGAACTCTGAATTTCCAGTCTGAAGCCCTGAGTGTCTATAGGCCTCAGTCTTCCCATCAGTAAAATGAAGACTTGAACTGACCTCCACCATCCAACCCCTTGGGTTCTAACTCTATGACCCTCTGGCCCCTTCTGAGCTGTCCTCTCAATGGGAGGCATTGCAATACCTCCCTGGACCTTACCTCAACTGTACAGAGCTCCAGCCTCTGCACACAGTAGGTGCTGAACAGACGGCTGTAGAGTTGACTCCTAGTCAGAAACAGCATTAGCCTATGGCTGTGACAATCACACTAGTTAGGAGATGGTGCACCATTAGCACACTGAGGAGCAATGATGCTTTTCAAGTTATTGCAAATACTTTGTTCTGTGTCCCTCAAAGCATTCCCATGACTGGTTTCCTCTGGGCTCTTCTTCAGAGAGAACAAGAATGTCCCATTCTCTCTCCTCCCAAAGACCAGAGTGCCCAGAGCTGCAGATTGCTTGTCAAAAATTTCATGGTGCCCTTTTGTGGGCAATGTCTCCTTCAAGGTCCATCTGATGTTGGAGGAAGCACTGTGAGGGAGCCCTCTCCACAATAATTCTGCCCTGCCTTGAATCTGTCCTTGACCTTCATCTAGAGAAGAGAAATTTGACCTTGGTCTTCCAATCATACAGAGAAAATGGGACTTTAGGCTAAAAAACAGCTTATGTGTGTGCATGTGTGTGCACGTGTGTGTGTATGGACAGTGGTGTGAAGATACGTGGCTGCCTCTCTAGCCTTGTAATAATATTTTAAATTGCTCTGTTTTTAAATGGGAATGGCTGCAAGCCAACATCTGCCCCCATCTGCACACATCTGGCTTCCACTGGGGTCATTCCTAACTACAGGCATGCATGCTTAGGGGCACCATTTAGCCTCCCAGATACAGAAGTTACCAGGAGGGAAGGAAGCAATTGTTACACATTGAGGGGGCTTCCCTGGCCTTTCATTTAGTAGCTTGAAAAAAGATTTTGTTTTGTTCTCCACCACCACCCCAAATATATCAGAATATGTGGATCTGGTCAGAGGTTCCACCTCCTTTTAGGGGTCATTTGTTAACACCCCTCCAAAGGCTGACTGGGTCCCTTAATGTGCCATTGTTTCTGACCTGAGGTCAATCAAACTCAAGTCTTTTTTCCTCCCTTGGAGGGTCTCACTTACTCCTCTGAAGTACAGAGTTGAGGAAAAAAAAACTGACCAACTCTGTTTGGGCACCTGGCCAATTTGCCTTTTCAAGGAGCATGCTGGGTTATGCCTCCCAATAGAGGACGACATGCTGGTCCCCAGATCTGTAGAACCTGTCTCCACCTCTGGTTGACTTGGCTAATCTGGGGAGGGTCCCCCTCTGAGTAAGCCCTCTGAGTTGGTAGGACCAGGGTTCCACAAGTTTATCCTCCAGCCTATTCAGGACCATCTGAAGTGAAGCCAGTGTTCTGAGACCTGAATGCCTGGAGGATGCTGAGGCTTTGACTGGACATTTGCAGAACACACACATTAAAGAGCACAAGCCTTCCAGGGAGTAGATTGGGGCAATACACCCCTTATTGGGTCATGAGGTTTAGAGCCGGCATAGGCTCAAGTGGAAGGGATAGAACCAGACTTCCAAGGTTCAAAGTAAGATTTTTCACTTCTGGGCTTTTGTTCCAGATGCCTCTAAGATGCCTACCAGATTTCATATTCTATGGTTTACATTCTAAGGTTCTTCCCAGCTCTGACATTCCATGTTTGTCTTTCGAATGACTCTCCCATGTTTCACTATATTCCCTGTTCTCAGGTCCCTTTCAGCTTTCTATTCCATGTTCTAAGCATCATCCTGGCTCAACATTTTCTGTTCCATGTTCTAAGCTCTCTTCTACTTTACACTTTCTATGAACATAAGTCATTTGAGGGAAGGTGACTCTCCTGAGGGAGGGTGGAAATCCCCTGAGGACTCACCTGGAGAAGCACATAGGTAGGGACCTGGTTGGATTTGGCCAATATGGGCAGAGAGTCCGTAGCCACCAGTGCTTTTCTGGGTAGCTTCCTTGGCATTGCAACAGCCTCTGCTTGTGGCCACTCAGAAGGTTCCCTGTGGGGGGCAGTATTACTGACTTGCCCCATCCCTGGTGTTGAAGAGCCTTGTGTTGTTCCTGGATCCCACTGTCTTACAGACTTGTTCTAGGTCTATTTCCTTTAAATCCAAAGTATAGACTCCCCAGAATTTTCTACAAAGGGGGTTTCACTGCTACACTGAACAAATGCTGGCTAACTGACATGTTGATTGATCAATTGAAATATTTATGGAACACTTTTATATGAGTAGAGCAATCAGGTTGGAAGAATGGGTTTGGGTGCTGCGGATGACATCCCAGTGCCAGGGGCATGACTAATTAAGATTGGAGAATCTGAGTCTGAGGTGGGGGGGTGAGGGGGGGAGCATCAGAAGCCATGGCTTTGTGGGGGAGGCCAACCGGAAGCTAGGGAAGTCAAGGGTTTGAATCTCACCTCCAATGATTACTAGTCTGTAACCATAGTTACAAGCCAACGCATCTCTCTGTTCCTCAGTTAGCTCATCTACAAATGGGCATGATGCTATCTACATCACCTCTGCTAGAGGGACCTGTGAGGCACCCAGGAGCTAAGAGTGGAAAGAAAATCCTTGGCAAATGTTAAAGCTCTCCATGGAGAACCGGGCATGTTGCGATTATTCTTCAATATCATTACAATCACCCTACAGGCAATGGACACTGACCAAGAAAGTGGCATTAATGACCTGCCATTCACATTGAGGACTGTCTGGGAAGGGTCTGTGATGGTGTGGGTGTGTATGCAGGAGACCGAGAGTGTTGTGTGACTGTGTGTGAAAAAGAGCACAAGGGTATATTTGGGAATGAGTGTGAGTGTACGAATGTTGGCACATGGGGATTTCTGGGGCTTCTAAATGTTGTAGGAAGATAACTATGACCTGGAGTCAGGAGACAAGGAATCACTGGCTCTGGTCCAGCACTGTCGAGTCCCATATCATCAACAATCCCAACCTACTCTTTCACTGCTGCTTAGCCACACATGGCTAGCGTGGAGATCAGCCTGTTATAAAGTACCTATAGTATGCTAGGGGATATGCTAAGCCCTGAGGAAACAAGGAAAAAGGCAAAAACAGTCCTTACCTCAAGAAGTTCATGTGCTAATGGGAGAAGAAATCAACCAACACCAAGTACATATAGTGAACAGGTGTGTTATGTGTGTGTGCATGTGTGTACATATATGTGTTCATGTGCATGTATGTATATGCGCATACATACACATATATATTTAGTTGGTTGAATGTAATCTCAGAGGAAAAGGCACTAGCAGGGGGAGCTGAGGTGGATAGGAGCCAGATGTCACTATCTAACAAGGGCCCTGATGAACTGGAGAAAATACAGAAGAGAATCACCAAGGTAGTAAAGGACCTTACTCAATGTCATGTGAAGATCAAATGAGGACCTTGGAATGTTCAGCCTAGAGAAGAGAATATTGGGCAAGGTGGGGGGGGGGGGGGAGCAAGAAAGCCACCTTCTTGTCTGTAACCCCAGTCCTCAAACCCATTGATCTGGGAATCTCTTCTTATTGATGGGCATCAATGCCTCGTGCCTGTGTTGGGGACATTGGAGACTGAGTTCCAAGTATTTTTTGCTTGGATGGGCTTCCTTGAAGGGTAGTACAGTCTCCCTCCTCAGAGATCCCTAAGCAGAGAAGGCCACCTGTGAGGCATGAAGTCATGGTGATTCCTTTGGGGCATATTGAACTGGAATAAATGACCACTAAAATGTCCTTCACTCTAAAATTCTCTCCATCCTCTCCTTGGAGCTCTTCAATGGGAAGCAGCCCTTCACCTCCTGAGGCTGCCCATTTCATTCTTGGGCAGTTCTTATTACTAGAAAATTTGTTTTCCCAACTTCAAGATCAAATTTGGCTCTTTGTGAACATCAGTTGCTTTCAGTCCTCTCCTCTGAACTGGTTCAATTATTTTCTGACTAGTGGACGTTGATCCATGAACTATAACTTTCTGAGACTGGTCATTAAATCAATCCTTCTAATTGTGCTAGTATCTGGTCTGCTCTTCTCTTGTCCTGAAGATTCTCTTTCAGCTGTAGTTTTGAATTGGATGCTCTCTGAGTCCCTTCTCAACCATGAAACCCTGTGACTATCGTCCGTGTCCAGTCCCCTGTGGGTAAGTGCTCCCATGGCCCTTTCCTGGAACCTCTTCCCTTCTCCCTCTCCACTTTCTCTTGGCGACTTCACCAGCTTCTATGGGTTTAATGATCTTTTCCATATAGGTGATTCCAGGACCATATATCCAGACCCCGCTCTCCTCTGAGCTTCTTCCTAGACACCTCCACCAGCATCTCCATCCATTGGAGCCTTAACATGAACACGTTATCTCTTTTTCCTTTTAAACCATCCACAGCACCTAGCTTCACTATTTCAATAAAGGTACCACCATATTCCCAGTCACTTGTGTTCACAGCTCTCATGTTATCCTCAACCACTCACTCCCACTGACCCCATAGATCCAGTCTACTGCCAGATCTTGAGCTGCTGTGTCACGACCTCTGCAGAATCACTCTTCTGTTTCCCCTTCCACCCACTCTAGGCCCACCACCTTAGTCCAGGCCCTCATGGCCACTTGAGTTGACTCCTCTCCTGAATGTTCTTCTGGCATCTCCCCTCTCCCCTCTCCCCTCCATCAAAATGATCTGACATCTGACTACACCTCTCATCTGCCGAATGGCTTCCCCTTGACTCTGAGATCAAATACCAGCTACTCTGTTTGGCATGTAATGCCACCCACAATTTGTCTTCAGCCTGTCTATACATTCTTCATGTGTATCATTGTCTTTCAAGAATTCTAAGCCCCAGAAACTTATGCCTCTGCTGGTCCCTTGGCATTACATTCTGGGCCTTGGCACAGGTTGCCTCCCATTCCTGAAATGTTCTCCCTCCTCATTTCTGTCTCTTGGCATTTACGCTTCCCTCTGACCTCCTCAGGTGCAGCCACTTCTGATGCAAACCCACCTCAATCTCACCTCACCTGCCTTTTGGATCTGTGTAGTATCAGCCCTTCCCTCATTCATCTACATGTGTCCTATCTCCACAGGAGAATCTCAGCTTCCTGAGAGTAATGACTAATGTCGTGTCATCATAGCCCCACCACTCAGCAGAGTTCCTGGAATTTGATAAGCATTTAGCAAGTGTTGTTTCAAGTGAATTCAATTGTGTTTCCCAATCATGTGCCCAAGGGCAAGCCACCACTCTTCAACTGTCAGTACTGGGAGCACAGTGACACTTGGCATCTTCCTGGGCAGACCTGAGAGTGCTTTGGTGATGGTGTGATCCTCCATCTCTCCAGCAACCTCTCCGGCACCAATAGTGACTCCATCTCTTGTTTTTATTCTTCTTTCCCTTGGCTTTGCCTCTGACCAGTCCCCCACGCCCAGCCGGCTGCCATGGACCCTCCACTAACTTGGGATTATTTAATCCACTCGCTGCTTGAAGGGAGCCCTGCTTTTTATGGCACTCAGACAACTCCACGCCGGGAAAGATACAGTTTCATATGCTTGAACTTGGGGGACATGAATACTTGAGCAGTGAATCAGCCCTGGAGAAGGGTGGCTAGAAAGGTAGGGTGTGTTTATAGAAGATGTTTCATCACTACTAGTAAAACATTTCTTCTTGTTAGTTCAGCAGGCACTGGTATTTCGGTCTTTGAAGAAGACGAAAATCAAGGAGCGTGTGCTCTAGCCCACTGGTAAAAGTATCACACACAGGGAGCAGAATGGCCATTTCCCCACACGCCCCCATATCCCCAGGCCAGAGGACATGCTGCTCAGGAATGTTGATGAGCTCAGAGACAAGTTGGTCTGTCTTTCTTCTGAAATGACAGACATGTGCAAGGAAAGGCCCTCGGCACTGGGACCAAACCAGAGCCTTCCTCCCATTTGCCCTGCCTAGTGTGGCACGTTCTCTGAACTCTCCAGAATCCCTATGAATAGTCACAGGATCCAAGATTTCACAGTAAAAATCATAGAAGACTTCAGAGTTACAGAGTCCTAGAAACATGGGAGAATCCCCAAATCCCAAGTGGGTGGAGCCAGAATGTCAGAAACATAGAAAAGTCCAGACACAGCCTGACAACTCAAGAGTCAGAGTGAGACTTTGGAAGGGAGAATCAAGAAATCTCAGAATCCCAGAGACATGAGCTACAGAATTCCAGATCCCCAGAACCAGAAGACAAATCAGAAAAAGACCCAGAGACAATTCCAGTGTCCTCAAATTCAAGAATTACAGGGACATTAATTTCTGGGATTAGAATCAGAACCAGAAATTGGCAGAATCTCAGCATACCAGAATTCCAATAGGAGAAAATCACAGATTCCCAGAATTGGGATCACAGACTCCCCACACACATTTCCAGGACTGGAATCCCAGAATGCTCCAGAGGAAGGAACCTTTATTAAGCGCCCACTTAGCCGGCAAGAATCCATGTGTCCTTAGGCCCCAGCCCTGAGTACAGTATCCCCCAAGAGAACCCCTTTTCACCAAGTCACTCCCTGGAGAATCCTTGCTTCCAAATGATGAGGAGGCACCAGGCTGGTGGCTGCAGATCTGCAGTCACCCTTCTGCTCCTGGTTCTGACTTGGCTCCACAATGGCAAAGAGCCCAAGGGGACCATCAGTCAGGTCCCAAGAACCCTACTCTTTCCTCCTGCTGCCCCACTGCCTCGGGCAGGTTGAAGACACAAGGAAAGATGTCCCCTTCAGGAGAATCACTCCTATGGCTTGGGCGTTCAGGGTGGCAGCGTGCTTTCCATCCACATCTCATTAGTTCCCTTCCTGTGAGGCAGGTGATAGGGGGTGGGAATCGTTGTTTTCAGGCCACTGAGGCTCCATACCAGGGGAGTGAGTCGACAAGCCTTTGGCCCAGACCACATGATCATAGGATGCCAGAGCGGGAAGCCACGATTAAGGCCATTCAGGCCAGCCTCTCATTTTACAGAGTCAGAAGCTAGGGCCCAGAAGGAGAGAACCCTGCCCACTGTCCTTCCTCCAGTAAATAACCAAGCCCAGAGCCCAGGAGCATGGGGTTTTCCTGGCCAGCCATTGCCTGATACGAGAGAGGAAACTGAGGCAAGGGGAGGGGAGGGGTCTTGGGCAAAGACTGGAACGGAGCTGGGGCAGAGCCCTGGCCCAGAAGTCCTGTAGGAAGCAAGAGCCTCCAGTGATCCCTGCTGAGCTGCAGGGCTGCCTGGTGGAAAGTGAGATGCTCATTGTATTGGCGGTGGTTAGCGGTGGTGCCATGTTACCCAGGAGCTCTCCCAGGCCTAAGGGAAATGGTAGCCTCAGAACTGGCTTGTGGTTAGGCTGGGGCAATGAAGCTGGCAAGGAGACCAAAAGAAGCTTATAGTTAAAGGCACACAAAGTGGGCTGTGCCAAGAAAGGCAAACCAGGAGGAAATATTTTAAGAAAACAAACAGCTACTGAGTGAACCATACACACAGAGGAGGGAGGAACAAAAGCTAATTTGAGATTGTCAGAACGTTCAGCCAGCCCCTGGGACAGTCTGGCCTGAGCAGTGAGGGGGCCTTGTGGCCATGGGAGCCCACTGGGCAGCTGCCTGAGCCAAGACGGCAGACCAGGCCAGAGGAGGCATGGGCGAGCCCTGGAGGTGACCCCAAGACCCAGGACTAGGGCTCCGATGGGAGGAAGAGCTGGAGGAGCTTGTCCAAGGCCAAGCAGAGAAGGCAAGGTAGATGCAGAGGGGCCTGGGAGCTGGAGTCAGTGCAGCAAACCAGAGGTGGGAAGGGCACGGAGGGGTATTGAGATCAATCCTTAACTTAACAGGAATCCCCTCTACAGAAAAATAAATTTTAAAAAAATGATCCTGCAGCCTCTATCAAAAGAACTCCCTGAAGGGAGTACACCATCCCCTTCTCATTCATTTTGGGAAGGCCCCTCTCCTTGTTAAGATGCCATTTCTGACGTGGCTTCAACCTGTCCTCGGCCTCCCTGAGCACCTCAGGTCCCCCCTCCTTCTTCCCTGCCCCCTGCCACTCCAGGAAGCCAACACTTCTGGCTCTGCCCCCCAGGTCACTGTTCTGTCCTGCAAATGGCAGCCCTCTGACTACTAGAACTCAGCTACCAGGCCCCCTTTCCCTGAGTTTTCTCTTCTCCAGGCTAAATATCCCTAATTCCTTCAACCAGCCCTCATCAGAGATGGAATGAAAAGCCTCCCTCATCCTCTTCTCCTCCTGAAATATTCTCCAGCCCATGTTTAGTCCTTCCTACCCTGTGGCACCTCAAATTGAGCTCCATATTCCAGATGTGGTTAGACCAAGATGGAGTCCGTCAATCAACCAGCATTGCTTAAGCTCCTACTCTGTTCCAGGCACTGCGCTAGGGTATACAGAGAAGCAGAAGACTCTGCACTCCAGCAGCTCACAGTCTAATGGGAGAGAGAAGGTTCCAGCTACTGATGGATAGGGTAGAGCTGGGGTAGCTTGGGGGTAACCTCAGGGGAGACACTAGAATGTCAGGGGATCAAGGAAGTCTTCTTGTAGAAGGTGGGATTTGAACTGAGGCCTGAAGGAAACCAGGGCAGTTGGGAGATAGAGATGAGGAGGAAGGGCAGCCTAGGCAGGGGGCACAGCCAGGTCAAAGGCCCAGTCAGGGGATGGTCCAGTGTAAGGAAAGGCAAGGAGGCCAGTGTCCCTAGACTACATGAAGAGACTGGTGAGGTCTAGGCCCTGGGTAAATGATTACTATCATTAGTACTTACCTGCTGCATTGTCCCAGGAGAGGGATGGCCACAAGTCCCTCCACACCGAGGGCACTAATGACCAGCTACCCCAGAGGGTCTCCTGCACTCAATTCTCTGGGCACCCTCCGCTGCTCTTTCCCTGTGCCAGGAATTCTGTTCCTCTTCATGGAGATTTCATGGCAGCCATGGTTGGCTGTCTCTGTATCTGCTCTGATGGTATCAGGGTCAGGTAAATACTTGGCCCCTAGGAAAGCTCTGCCCCTAGGAAAACTCTGCCTTGGATAGACATTAGAGGACTCTGTTTTTCCCTTGTGTGTGTTTGGAGGGTGGAGAAGGTGTCCTGAGGAAAATAACTAATTTTGGTCTCAATGTCAGATCAATAGAGCTGTCTTCAGACTCCTGTGGGCAAACTCTCCTAATTGGGTCAGAGTCCCAGAGGCATCGAGGGGCTTCTCTATGGGGGAGGTGAAAGGGCATCCAGCCTAGGTGCCAAGAGTGAAAGTGAAGAGTGGTCTTCTCCCTCATATGTGTCTCTGTGCTCCCTCAGATAAAAGGCAGAGTAGTACAGTGGAGGGAGCTGTGGATTGAGGGGGTCAGAAATCCAGACTTGGGATTAGCATTGAGTCCACTGATTTCTATGATGCCTTGGACAAGTCTCCTCATCTTAAAATGGACATCCCCAGCCTTGCCTTGCCTCTTTCCCAATGCCCAGGCTGTGGGAATCGGGGGACCTACTAAATGACAAATGGCTTTGTCAGCTTCCAAGGACCCATTCCTCCTTCCAGTGCTAGGGATGCGATCTTTTAATAAACAGGGGCTCAGTGCCAACCATCTGTAAGGCAGTGAGCTAGGGACTCCCAGGGCTACCCAGAAGGAAGGGGGCTCAGTCCCACCAGCTGCTGGTGCCTAGAAGAAGTGGTGCTTGAGCTGTGTCTTAAAGGCAGCTAGAGATTCTGAGGGGCAAGGTGAGGGGGAGGGAGGGGGCATTCCAGGTATGGCTGGACTGAAAAGTAGATTGGACCAGGGTGGGGGGTGGACTAAAGTTTAAGAAGACTGGGAATGTAGGAAGTAAACAAGATGAGAAGGGTTTTGAAAACCAGATGATTTTTCTATTTGATCCTGGCAACAAGAAAGGGCCAGAGTTTGTTGAGTAGGGGGTGACAAGGTCAGAACAGTGCTTTCTGGAGATGAGCAGCTGTGTGCAGGGTGGATGGAAGAGGAAACACTTCTGGCAGTAAGAACGATTAAGAGACCATGGCAATAGCCCAGGTGAGAGAAGCTGAGAGTCTGTACCAGGGTGGAAGCTTGGTGAGTGGAGAGCAGAGCATTGGCAAGAAATGTTGAGAGAGGAGAATATATCGAATTGAATAATGGATTGGCTATGGGGGATGAGAGAGAGGGAGGAGTCACAGATAACTCCTAGGTTTCCAGCTGGGGACGGGGGAGGACTGGGAAAATGAAGATGGCCCTAGACAGTCATAGAAAAGTTTAGAATGGGGGAAGTTTCAGAGGAAAGATAAGGAGATGCATTTTGGACACATAGAATTTAAGCTGTGTTTAGGACATCCAGAGTTGGTGACATGAAGCTCAAAAGAGACACTATGGGATATATAATTCTCCATCATCTGCGTAAAAGTGGTCAATGAGCTCAGAGGAGCTGATGAGATGACCAAGTGCAGTAACATAGAAAGAGAAGAGAGATGGTCCAGGACAGAGTCCTGTGGGACACCCACAGTTGGTGGGCATGACTTGAATCAAGAATGAGCCAAAGAGACTGAGGAAAAGGCAGTCAGGTGGGAGGAAATCCAGGGGACATGGTAAAACAGAAGGAGGAGAGTATCTAAGAGGAGAGACTTCTGGGACAGGCAACATCCAAGGCACAGAGAGGGCAAGAAGGAAGAAGACTGAGGAAAGGCCATTGGATTTGCCACCTTTGGGAGGAAAAGTCTCTTTGGAATGATGAGGATGTAAGCCAGCTGGCAGAGTGTTTCCAAGAGAGTGAGAGGATATTGTATAATTGCCATGTATTTAGAGAACTCCTAAGACACCTGGTTCCCAAGAACAAAATCACTCATCTTGGAGGGATTGACTTGATATCTTTATTTTGGTTATTTCGTTAATGTGAGGAACTACCAATGGAGAAATCCCTATAACGTAGGTTGGCACCTTCTTGGTAACTTCTCGTCTAGGGTTAGTAGATTTGCTCAGGATCGTATGGAAAGCACGTATCAGAGGAGTGACTTGAACTCTGCTCTGCCCACTACTCCACACTGCCCCTTTTCCAAGTACCAAAGTAATATTTTTCACTGGGGTGTGAGAGTAGGGATTGTCTCAGTCTTTGCATCCCCATCACCCAGCACAATGCTTGACCTGGAACGTTCATTTAAGAAACACTTGCTAACTGAATTTTAAAAGGGGAACTTGTACTGACTACTTAGTCACAAAAGATGGTATCTTTTTTTGCTTAAATTAAAGAAACTAAAATGTAACTAAACATTTTTAACTAACAACTATATTTTACTTCAAAAGTCAGACTCAAAACCCCCCTTTTTGTGAGAGAGACTTGTGGGTGTGCCTTGGTTCACAGGGCACACCCCATACTCCAGGTTATCATCTTTCCATCATTATTACGAAAAATTCTCCCCAGTAAATGACTCCCCATTTCTCCATTTCAGGAAGGAAGAGTCTTCCGAATTCCAGTGAAGCCTGCTTAGAAACCAAGGGGCAAGCAGTGGTTGCCGGAATGCTGAGTCAGAGCCCAAAGTCCTTTTGCAGGAATACACAAATGTTTATAAACAAAACTTTTACTTTTAAGCTTCTCCAATGTCACTTTTTTTTTTTTTCCCTTAAGGAGGTCAAATGTTTACCTAAGAAAACCACCAGGGCCCCTCCCGGAGTATCAGTGGACCAAGAAACCCCAGCACTGACCAAGTGGTTTGCTGGGAGGGTGTTTCCAGCTTCAGGACCGAGGACTCATCCGTGCAGAAGAGAAATGAGTCCTTAGCAAACCCCTTTGAGACACATCCATTTTTTTTAAGCAACACTTACCGTATTGGTTCCTATATAGAGCGCCCTTTCCCCCTCTACATCTGGCTTGAATAAAAGCTGAGTGCTGCTTACATTTGGTGGGATTTTTCATTACTTACCTCTGTCCACCTCCCACCCTCCACCCCCTGGGGTAGGATGGTATGATAAAGCAAGCAGAAGATTTGGGACTCCATTTTCCTCAGTTTAGATACTCTATGGTGCTTCTGAGTTGAAGCGCCTGCATTCAGATCCCATTGATATAATTTACTGAGCCTGAACACCTTTGGTCAAGCCAGTTCCCCTCCCTGGGGCTCAGTTCCCTCTTCTATAAAATTAAAAAAACTGGAGTAGATGGTCTCTAAAAGCCTTTCTCCCAATAGGCTGCCTCCCAGTCCTCTTCCTCCTCTGTGCATCATGGTGGAAGGAGAGCAAGAGGATGGAATCTGGCCTCTGGCCTCCTAGTCCTCTGGCACTTGGGCAAGGCACATCAACTCTGTCTGCCTCAGTGTCCACATCTGCAAAGTGGAGATAATGGTAGCATCAACCTCCGAGGAATAATCAAAACCAATCTGGAGCTAAAAGCAGCCTCCTCACCAGAACAGTCATCTGTAGACCTCTGACCATGTGAGTATTTGGCTCAATTTACGGCAACAAATGGTGAGAGTAACCTTATGTTTGATGAGTAGAAAGACTTACTTTTTAAGGCTGAGAATTCATTATTTGGTAAAAAAAAAAAAAAAAAAAAAGTGTTAGGAAAACTAGAATGCAGTCTGGCATAAATTGGACACAGACCAATATATTGCACCATCTACCAAGATAAGTCAAAATGGATACATGACTTAGATATAAAGAGAGAAAATCTGAAGAACATCGAACGTATTACCTATCTCCCCAACAACTCCTGGTAACTCCCTCTGGTCTACCTCATAAAGTGCAGACTAGCACACACGTCTCCCTACCATTGGGCATGATTCCACTTCCCAGACTTCTATGGAGAGTTGCCCGTTCCTTTGGGACTTTGTTTAAAGCATTTCTCTAAGGCACTTGTCATGTAACAGGATGTATTCATCATTGAGTCCTGATTTAAGTTCCTACTGTCATCTGTAGCTGATAATTCTCAGATTGTGTTTGTCCAGCCCCAATCTCTCTGCTCACCTCCAGTCTCTCATTGCCAACTGCCTCTTGGACATCTCCAACTAGATTGTCCAGTAGACACCTGAAACTCCACACATCGTCACCAAAACTCATCATCTTTCCCCCATAATCCTCCCCTATCCTATTTTTCCTATGACTACTGAGGGCACCATGTCCTTTCTGCCTCTTGGACTCACAATGTAGGAGATACCCTGAACTCCTCATTCTCACTATCACCACCACCATCACCACCATCATCACCATCACCACCACCACTGCCACCATCACCACTGTCACCACTTCCATCACCACCATCACTTCCTCTGTCACCACTGTCACCACCACCATCACCACCACCACTACCCTCACCATAACCACCTCCATCACCACCACCACCATCACCACCATCACCACCATCACCACCATCACCCCATCTAAGCTGTTGCCACTCCCTTTGCACATGGGGAAATGCTTGCCTTGACGAATTCCACGAGCAGAACATCAGCTCCTTGAGAGCAGGCCCAGTCTCACTTGGGTTTCTCCCCAATGCCCAACATTAAGTAGCTACTCAATAAAGGTTGCTTGAATTATGTAAAAACAAGCTGAACTGAACAGGGCATGTTCAGGAAAGAGGCCGTGTGGCGCAGTAGAAGGAGAAAGGAATCTGGATGCAAAGTGCTCTGCTGATGACCACCTTCATGGTGTCAGGAAAGTCCCTTCCCCTCTGTAGGTCTCAGTTTCCTCACCTGTAAAATGAATAACTGGACTGCGAGGCTCCGAGTTCCTATCTAGCCCCACATCTGCTCTGCTCCGGGAATGCTATGGAAGGGATCTTGGAATCTCCTGTCACACAGGGCCTTGGAGAGCAGCTTTCATCTATAATGAGAGACAGTAGAGTCTAATGGATAGAGAGACAGCTGGGACACCAGGAATGCCAGGACTCAGGTGGCACCTGACCCCTGAGGCTCCACTCCCCTGGCTCTCAGGTATTTCACCTCTCAGTCTTCTAGCCCAGTGTCTCAGAGAAGCGAGGAGGTGACCATTGGCCTTGGTAGATGTAGTTTCGTTGCCTGGAAGCTCCCTCTGCCTCCAGCAGTAAAATCCCTTGTCCAGGCCTCAGTCCCCCTCCCTCTCCCAATGTTCCTTGAAAAGACACATCTTCATTAACTTCATCCTTTCAGAGGATCCCCCTCACTGAGTCCCATCAGAACGTGTCTCCATGGTTTCCAGGCCTGGGCTTTCTCACCTCAAAGGTCCTCAGGGATGACCCCCCCCCCCACTCATCCAAACACCTGCCAGCTGATTATGGGCTTCCACAGACTGAGCTGGTATTTAGGAGAGAGGCAGAGTGGGCATCTTCCAGCCAGGGCTAGAGCACCTCCTCTTGGGGATGCCCTAGAAGGGATTCTTGGTCAAATTCATGGCCTTGACAGCCCTTTCCTGCCCCAGGATTGGGGGATCCTGTGATTTCTGAGATTGATAGAGACAGAAAGATGGGGGGGGGGGGTGTGGGGATAAAGTAAACATTCCCACTGCAGGAGAATTCTCGACATGAAACAGATGCCGCCCTTCAGGTACAGCCGGATGCCTGCTTTATGTCCACTTTCTACCTCCAGCCCTCCCGCCTGCCCAGGCAGGACGTGGCTGCTTCAGGCCAGGCTGGGGCGATACCTGGGCTGATGAGAACCAGGCCTGGGAGTGCAGAGGACAGAGAGCAGAGCCTCACAGGTGCTGAGCACACCAGCTGTGGGAAACATTTTGGCTGCCAAGCAGGGCTGGATCCTTTTACCTAGCCTGGGAATCAGTCACTGAATAGCATCAGGGTGGGGGGGAGAGGTGGGAAGTCTTCTCAGAGACCTCTGATGCACCCTGGCATGGAATATTGCAGTTGGCATTGTCTGGGCTTGCTGTGAACTTGGAGTCAGGGGATCTGGGTTTGAGCCCTAAGATGGCCCCATGTATTCTTGGCTTAATTGATGCTCCAAGCCTCAATGCCCCTTCCATAAATGAAGGGAGTAGGCTAGACATCCTCTATATCCCTTTTCCTCCAAAGTACCAAGGACCTCTAACTGACTTGTGTTCTCCATAAGTGCGTGGATCACATGGTCTCTGAACTTTCTATGTCCTGGCCTGTGGACCTGCACTTTGCACACAGTAGGTCCTAAATCATTGAAAGAATGAATGTTGAAGGTACAAAGTGGAATGAGAGATGAACTGTCAATTAGAATGGCTGTGCTCTCAATAATTCCTGTTTCATTGCTGCTTTAGAGCTCACAAAGACCCTTCCTCACAATAGCTCTGTCTGGGGAGGAGGACACAGCATTATTAGTCATATTTAAATAGAGCAATGAGGCTTACAAGGTGTTTATCTTGCAATACTTGTGCATAGTAGATGGGGAAATGTGAGATCACATGACTTGGCCTGCCCTTGTCATATCACTAGTAAGGACCAGAGGCAGAGTTTGAACCCAGATCTAAAGCCTACAGGCTCTGAACTCTGACCAAGGCCATATTGCCCCTCTAATGAAAAAAAAAAGACAATTTGGAGATGAGAGCCACACTGATCTTCTGGATCTGATTTTTATTAGTAAGAAGGACCTAGTTGGTGGAGTAGAACTGATAGGAACCAAATCACTGAATCTGGGAGTTGACGGGGGCCTCAGCAGCAGATTAGTGCAGCCCACCACTGAGAGAACACGTCCAGTTTCTGCTTGAAGCCATTCAACAGGGGGCAGCCCAGAGCCACCTCCCAAGGCAGCCCCATGACACTTAGCATTGCCGACATACTTAAAAAGTTCTTGTGTCCTGGTTTCTTGTTGGTTCTTGGTTGTTTTTTTGCCCTGAACCTGGGGCAAAATTTGCCTCTTTGTACTTCTGGTTTCTTCTTCTTCTGGTGTTGGGACAAAGTGGAACTAGTCTAGTCCTTCCTCCCATAATATCCTTTCAAAGGCAACACCCCATAGCCCTTGAGCATTCCCCTCTCCAAATCCAACGGTCCCATTTCCTTCCAGCAAGATTCACATGGCCCAGACTCCAGGCCCTTCCCCATCCCAATTTCTCTACTTTGGGCTTCCCATCATGACACAGGCTCCTCCTCATTCTAGAAGGGAACTGCAGTTCTCAGACTTATGTCTGCCGCGGGGCCCACCCTTGGATTGGACAGCTCCTCTAAGAGCCTCCACTGAAGGGGAGTGCCCAGGCCATCCCTCTAGTCATTTTCTTCCAGGTGGAACTTTCCTGGATTTCTCATCATTTCCCTGCCCTCCCCTTTACAGCTGTATTTTGTGTGGCTTTTCCCGTTAGAATGGAAGCCCCTTGAGGGCAGGAGCTGTCTTGCTTGTTTATATCTGTAAGCATATCACTTAGCACCATCGCTGACACGTGGTAAGTACTACTAAATGTCTGCTGATTGCCTGACTGACTCTGGGCACCCCAGTTTTCTTAACCAGTGTCACCTGGGACTGAACACCATCCTCCCAAGGACCTCCACGACCCAGGGACTGGGCCAGTCTCCACCTGTTCCTGGAAGCTCTGACTCCCTTAATGCAGCTTAAGATCACACCAATTTGGGGGCCACATCACTCTGCTAACTCAGGCCAGTCTTGCACTGTAGCAAAACCCAGAAATGCTCACCTGCCCATCCTGTGCTCATGAAACTGTTTGTTTTTGTTTTTTTTGAAGGTATAAGGTATAAGATTTTTCCATTGAACTCCGTTTGAATTTCATCCTATTAGATTCAGGCTGATGTTCAAGCCTGTAAAGTCTTTGGAGGGTTCTGAATGATAATAATGCCAGCAGCGGCAGCAGTATTTAATGGTACTTTAAGGTTTGCAGAGCACTTTATACATGGCATCTCATGTGATTCTCATAACAGCCCTGGGGGGTAGGAGCTATTAGGACACTCGTTTTACAGATGAGGAAGCTGGGGTGGATAGACATTAAAGGACTTGCCCAGGGTCACACAGCTAGGAAGTGTCAGAGGTTGGATTTGACCCAAGGTCCAGTGCAGCCTGAGCACCTATAACCCGGTGAGATGGATCTTCCTCCCAGCTCTATGCCATTGTGTATCTGATGAATATGTCATTTTTTCCTCTGTCCAAGTCACTGAGAATATTGGTAAACATCATGAAGATGAGGATAGATCCTTGGGGCATTCCACGGGAGCTTTCCTGCAAAATTGACAATGGCGTTGATCCTGGTCACCCACCCAATTCCGTATTGGTCTGAATGTATTATTTGGCCCACTTATCTCTGCATCTTCTACAAGTCCAGCAGGAAATACTTCATCAGATGCTGAAAATCTATGGAAATGATAGCTGCAGTATTCTCATCATCTACTAGTATAGTAATCCTCGCAAAAAAGAAGTAAGGTTAGTCCAAGCTACCCTGCTCTTGATGAAGCCAGCCTGCCTCTTCATAGTCTCCATTTCCTTTAACCTTCTGTCTAATAAGCCTTTTTTGGAATTTTGTCAGGAATTGAAGTCAAGTTCACTGTCCCATAATTTGCAGGTGCCCTTCCTCCTTGCCTCCCTCTTCCTTCCTTGCCTCTGACTCTGTCTCTGTTTCTCTATTTTCCTCTCTCTATGTCTCTGTCACTTTCTGCTTCTGTGTCTATGTCTTTGTCTCTTTCTCTATCTCTCTCTCTCTCTCTACACACACACACACACACACACACACATCCTACACATGTGGAAAAGTTATCATTCCCTAAAGTGATAAAAAGGAGAGGAAACTTGGAAATAATCTAAATAATGGCACAATTGATTTTGTAGAGTACATTTAAAAGAGTTCAGAAGAATATGGAGTATTCTAGGGAAGAAAATTCTTCAGGGGAATTCAAGGTTGGGCAACTTTCAGGAATGAAATTCTGATCATGCACAGGGCAGCATTTCTAGTTAGAGAATCAGATCTCTGAAAAGACCCATGTGGATGCACATAGAGCTGCCCAACAAACTTAGATTTTAAGAAGTAGAAAACAAAACCAAGGGCAGGTAACAGAAGAGTAACATAGGGATGTGGAGCAGCTCTATAAAAAATCATCACAGGATTCTAAGCCTTAGCACCCCCAGGCCAAGGGACCTAAGCAGATCTAAGGGTAACAAAATAAAATTATGTCTTTGGAAATTTCTCTTATTTTTCAGGGTCAAAGAAGAAGTTTCAAAAGAGGACAGGACATGTACATGGTGAGGATGGGATGAAGACTTATCAGTCTAGAAAGAAACATTTCTTAAGTACCTGTTTTTTTTTTTCTTTCTCTTCTTTAAAAAAAAAAGATTTATTTTTTAAGAATTTACTGCTTTTCAGCAGTCATCAAAACCACTTGGTACTGGCTGAGAAAGAGAGTAGTGGATCAATGGAATAGATTGAGTACACGAGACTCAACAGTCAGTGACTATAGTAATCTACTGTTTGATAAACCCAAAGACCCCAGTTTTGGGGATAAGAACTCACTATTTGACAAAAACTGCTGGGAAAACTGGAATATCGTATGGCAGAAATTGGGCATAGACCATTATCTAGCTCTGTATACCAAAATCAAGTCTAAATGGGTGCATGATCTAGGTATAAAGGCTGATACT
>CM053585.1:3428741-3484631 GCA_028646515.1 Pseudochirops corinnae | reverse complement strand
AAATAGATGATAGATAGATAGATTATGATAATAGATAGATGATAGAGATGGATAGATAGATAGATAGATAGATAGATAGATAGATAGATAGATGGTAGATAGATGACAGATAGACAGATGGATAGACAGATAGGTTAAAGCTTGGCACATGGTAAGTACTGAATACCCTATATATTCATTTCTCTATCTGAAGGGAGAGAGAAGGAGAGACAGAGACAGAGACAGAAAAACAAAGAGAGTACAGGGAGACATCATCGCTGATGTCATGAAAGGCTTCATGGAGGAGGACATATTGGGCTCTAAGGGTCTGTCTTCACACAGTTCAGATTCCAAATGAATAAAGTCCAAATTAACAAAGTTTTCTGGTAATGTCTTTTAATTCACCGTGGGGATGACAGGACATGGCAAATCATTCTGCTGCCTTTGCTGGCCTTGGCTTCGATGAGACTTAGTGATCGTTGCTTGGAGAGCCCCAGCAAAGGCCTTCAGAAAGGCCCTGAGTTGTTTCAGTGAATCATCTATGTCCGAATTATAATCAGTCTCAGCCCTGACTTCCCACTTCTTCCAAGCACATGGCAAACATGCAGGCAAGCAGGTCCAGGAAGGAGGGGGGAGGTGTTGGGAGGTGAGTTCATAAGCACAGAGTGTGAAAAGGCAGATGAGAAGGAAGATGAATCTGGTTTCTTCACTTCTGGGGAGAAAAAACAGTGCCTGAGATACTCGTAGGCCTGGGCCCCCATCACATGGGTTCAGTCAGCCAGCTGGACGCCCCCCTGCCTTGGTTTGTGTCAAGGCCACCTTGAAACATATCCATGTACTCCAGAAAACAGAAATGTTCAGAGAAGAGTGGTGGGTGTCTGGCAAGGTCAGCATGCACTTTTTTTTTTTTCTCACATCCATAGAATGTGGAGGCTGAGCTACGAAGGACCTTAGAACAGAAACCACATCCTGGAAGAATTCCGTGTGCCCAAAGCACTTGTTGGGTTCTGCCCACACCCATGCTCCCTCCAGATGTTCCTGTTTCTGTTGGGGGCTTCACTAACCTTTGGTGACATAGGTTTTTCATCTTGGAGTAGCCATTGCTTCTCCTCCACCCCATAACTCCCCACTCAATTACTATCCACACCTACTTTTGCCAACCTAACTTGTCTCCCTGGAATTGCTTCCTAATTAGGAAGGTGTCTCTGTTTCCCGTATCCCCTCTTGCTTATCTCTCATCCATGTAGCTGCCAAGGTGATATTTCCCAAACGCAAATATGACCATGTCGACCCCCAGCCAAAATCCTTCATGGCTTCCGATTGCCTTAAATGTCTCGGTTTAACATTAAAAGCTCTCCACAGCATGGTTTTCATCTACCTTTCCAGCCCCCTTTAGTACAATGCTTCCAGTACACAGTATGGTATCTCCCGTCTCTCTCCCTTTGCAAAGTGTGCTGTCATGGGGGGAAAGCACCTTCTCCTCGCCTTTGCCTTAAGCTTAGTCCTCAGCCCCAATCTAAGCCTTTTTCTTTGTTTTGTCCCTTTTTGGTTTTAAACTGCTAACCACTGGTCTATGAAGAAAAAACACACACTTGTTGTAGTTGAGACAATATAAATGTCACTTGTACTGATGAAAGCTACTTTTTCTTCTAGGCTACACCAAAACCATTAGCAGAAGCCCAAGGGAGCCTATAAGATCTACCAAACTATAAAACATTCTCTCCCAAAAATGTTTAGGGGATTTTGTCCTTACTCTGGGTGTTCATGGAAGTCTTGTCTCTACTAAGAATGATAAGCTATGATCCCAACCTCCTAAGAAGCAGTATTGTCCCTGGATTGCAGAAAGTCTTAAATGGAGCTGTAGTACTGTCCCATGCCTTTGTCACTCTTTCCTTGAGCCATGACACACACCCCTAAAGACTGAGAAACATGGCTACGATATGGAGGTGAATAAGTGTATTTTGTCCTCCCAAACCGTGGTAAAAGTCATTAAGATGAACTTGTATGTTTGTACCCAATTGGGAAATCCCCCTCCCTAAGAGCCTGCTAGCTCTCATTAAAGATCTCCCACTTGTACACTTTCCCATATTTCCTAATCTCCTAGCATTCGGCTCTCTTGGTGACTGCTGAAAAAGCTGAACCTGGCCCTTAATGGATTGGGGAGGTTTTAGTGTTAGTCCCAATATCTGGAGAAAGGGAGAAAAATTGGCTAGTGACTTTAATAATCAGAAACATAAAGGACCTTGAAAATAAAAGCCCCAATGGCAGAACTAGAATGCGCCTCAGAACACACACGCATACAAATGGAAGGCAATGTCAGAGCCGGGAAGGACCCTAGAACATAGCCCCTGGAACGTCAGAGCTGGGTTCATCTTGGAGGGCTTCTCATTCAGCCATTTCACTTTTTATAAGACTTAACTAAGATGTGAAGAGGGAAGGTGACTTGGCCACGAGTGCAAAACAGCCCTGGCACCCAGCTTCCCTGGTCTACAGCTCAGGGCTTTTCAGAGCTGTCTGTTGTTTTGGTTTTGTTTTGGTTTTTGAACTCCTTTGTCTCTCAGAGAAGACTCCCTGATAATGTATTTTACAATTTAAAACTGGAAGGATTGGGGCAGCTAGGTGGCACAGTGAGTAGAGCACCGGCCCTGGAGTCAGGAGGACCTGAGTTCAAATCCAACCTCAGACACTTGACACACTTAATAGCCGTGTGACTTTGGGCAAGTCACTTAACCCCAATTGCCCTCCAAAAAATAAAAAACAAAAACAAAAACTGGTAGGATTTGAGGGCTGGAAGAGATTGCAGATGCCGTATCCTTCAGCCTCTGCCTCACTGAGAATTCTTTCCATAAAGTGCTCCCCCCAACATCTTCCATTCAGCCTTCACTGGACAACTTCCAATGACTCCCTGCCCCCCCCCCATCTCCTCATCGCTCTTTCTTCTGCTCTATGGGGACAAATAGAGTCATTGAAATTCCATATTTGTATTCAGTGGTAGCCATTCTAGGGTGGAGGAGGGGGAGAAAAAGAAGGGGGAAGTTACATGACAACTTTATTATATATTCAAATAGAAAATTGTGCCTCATAGATTTGCAGTTTCATGTACAATCATCTTTTTTATCCTACTATGTTATGGAAATGCTTGTTTTATTTCATAAATTAAAAATAATTTTTAAAATCCTCTTGTACATTGCAACCTTTCAATTATTTGAAGACAGCCTTGTTATCCCCCAAAGTCTTCTCTTCTTCAATATCTTCAGCCAATACTCCCACACATTTACATCACTTTGCTCGATGTCCTGGTCACCTTGGGTATGTGCTATAGCATAGTTGCTTTGCTTAGAGATGGACACCTTAAAGGGAACACCACTCTCTAGGCATGGTCTGAACCTTGCAACATTGTGATGACCATCTCCTAATTCCGGAATGATATGACTCTCCACATCACTTACAATTGTCTCAGCTTCTGTGGCTTCCTTGGCCCACCAGTGACTCCTACTGAGTCTTCAGCAAACCTCCAGACATTTTTCATAAAGATGTTTATCTCACCAAAGAATCCCAATCATGTCCTGATGAAGTAATTTTATAACCAAGTCCAGAGCTTGACCTTCTTTCCTATTAAGTTGTGTGTTAGCGAACCCATAGGGCTGGATGTTGTCTCCACATTGTATGAAGAAGACATATGTGCCTATATCTGAATAATTGACTGTGCAAGTAGAAATGCCAGTATTTGGCAACCTGTTGGATATGAGGGGGAATGATAGTAATGAGTTGAGAATGACTCCAAGGTTTCAAATCCAACTGGCTGGAGAGAAAGTAGTGTCTGTGACATTAATGGGGAAGTTCAGAAAGCCAGCACATTGAAGAGTAAAGGTAAGGGACTCTTTTTGAATATGAGGAGTGTGAGAGGCCTGTGGGGCATGCAGTTCAAGATGCCTAGACTGGAATTAGTCATGTAGAACTAGATCAGAGAGGTAAGAATTGGACATGCAGATCTGAGAATCCTCTACATAACCATTGAAACTAATGGGAACATGGAGATAAAAGATGGTCCAAAGCAGAATCTTAAGGGATA
Organism: Pseudochirops corinnae; assembly: GCA_028646515.1. Lineage (NCBI taxonomy): Eukaryota > Metazoa > Chordata > Mammalia > Diprotodontia > Pseudocheiridae > Pseudochirops > Pseudochirops corinnae. The sequence continues at coordinate 3,480,580 of CM053585.1, read as the reverse complement.
CCCATAGTAAGGGAGCATGACAAGGAAGAAGATCCAATAAAGGAGACCATGAAGGAGTGGTCAGGGAATTGGGAAAAGAGAGATTTCTGTTGGGAAAATCCAGAGACGAGATCCTATGCCGGAGAAGGGGGTGATTAAAAGTGCCAAAATGTACAAAGAAGTCATCAGGAAAAGGACTGAGCAGAGGCTGCCAGGTTTCGAAATGAAGAGATCACTGGTAACTTTGGAGGGAGAAGTTTCAGTCAAGTGGTGCAGCCAGAAGCCAGAATGAAGAGGCTTTGGTTAAGCTGGGGAGAACTGTCTGACAGATGAGTGAGCCTTTACCCCAGGGGGATGCAGAGACTTTTCTGGCACTTCTAAGAGTAGTTTCATCCCCTTTTCTGGAACAGCACCAAGCTTGCAGGAAGGGAGACAGAACCAATGAATGAGTTATGGACGGTTCCACCCACCCAACAAGTCAATGCATGTCATCTGACCACCACACACTCCTGACCTCTGCTGGATGACGTGACATCACTTTCTTGAGAGGAGATTGCTGAGGTCAGCCCCATCTCTCTGGGAACATGCCAGTAACATCCAGAGATGCCATCTGACATCTCTGCCTCCACAAAGCCAATGGGAAAAGAAAAATACACATAAGAAATAGACTAAAAGCCTAGAAAAGTCATCCAGGATCCTTGCATGCCTGATCATTTGGGGAGTGATCCTTGTGAGGTCAGACAGAATAAAATGGGATCCAGTAGGGATCCAGGCTTGCACTTAGGTATAAAAAATGGACCTCACAAGTATAAGATGTAGTTCTGAAAAAAATGAGGGCTTTTTTTAGTGGACTAGGAGGTTAATATAAATCAGCAGCATGATGGGGAAGCCAAAGATCAGTTGTGGACCACATTAGGAGGGACTTTTTCCATTCCCTGTCTCTCTCCTGAACTTCAATTCCTCAGCACCAACTGCCATGTAGACATTTCAGACTGGACATGTTGTTGGCATCTCTGACTCAGAATGTGTATCCAAAACAGAGTTCATTGTATTTCCCCTCAAACCATCTTCTTTTCCCAAGTCCCCTAGTTGTACCCAGGGCACTGCCATCCTTCCAGTCACCCAATTCAAACTCTGGGACCAACCTAGACTCCTCTCTTGGACTCATCCCCCATTGACAACCGAGTCTTCTGGATTCAGCCTCACTGTATCTCTCAAAGTCACTTCCTTCCTTTATTTATTTCATCATTCACTGCTTGATTAATTTATTTGTTTATTTGTACATCCAGTCATTCATTCGATTATTTATTATTGGAGCCTGGAGCCATCCCCCTCATTCCCAGACTCACCTCCACTTGCATGATTACCACTGCAACTCTCCAACCACCTCCTTCCATCCCAATCAAGTTTTCCTGCAGACAACACTGTTAAGGCACAGCCTGACTATATCGCTCCCCTGCTCAAGAAATCGCAGTGTTTCTTTGTCACCATTAGGATAAATTACAAGCTTCTCTGTTTGATATTTGAAGGCATTCATGGTCTGGCTCCAGCCTGTCATTCCAGGCCTCCTGGACATTATTCTCTTTCATAAAATCTACATTGTGGCTAAACTGGCATCCTATGCCCCAAATGCAGAAAGCCATCTCCCACCTCAGGGACGTAAGACAGGCTGTGTCACATGCCAGGCATGCCCTCTCTGTTAGACTCCTCAGTCTCCTTCAAGCTTCAGGTCATGTTCCGCCCCCACCACCACTGGGGGCCTTTCTTCAGCCTTTGGCTCCCTGTCATTGTTACTTGTCTGTGCATACACTGTACTCCTCTAGTAGAAGGTAAGCTCCATGAGGACAGGGAGAGCTTCGTTACTGTTGCTACAATCCAGTCCTTTATCAGCATCTTGGCACATACAATAGTTGTCTCTCAATAAATGTCCATCAGAATGAATTGAATTGACTTTGAGTCTTAGTTTTTTCACTTAATAGCTCAAAGACCTTGCACAAGTCTTTTCTCCTCATGAGCCTCAGTTACCTCATCTGGCAAGTACTCCCTAAAAGTCCCAGCAGCCCTCCATTTCTGATTCCACAGCCTCTCCTCCCAGTTCAGTGTAGAACTTTCTCTTGGAGGAATCAGTCTCTGGGAGATGATCCCTGTGGTCTGTCAAGACCATCCAAGATTGAGACCGTGCATTGGGATTACAGAAGAAGCCTTTTAAACTCTCAGTTCCTCTTTGCTTCTTCACAAGCTCTTCAATAACAGCACAAAACAGAGAAGTGCAATCCTCCAATGGGTGTTCTGTCATAGACCCTGGGCTGCATGTGCTTGTTCACTCACTGAAAGTGAGTTTCACTTAAGATGTCCCCAGTTGTATCACAAAGGAAACATTGCCCACAACAATGATCAGCCCTGGCTAGGAAGATATCCTTCGAAATGCATGGAGCTCCCGACCCTGGAAATCTGCCTGGAGTTGCCCATTGCTTGGGCAGCCATGGCTGTCCCTGCCACTGTCAGTGAACTGGAATGGGGGCTTTGCCTCAGTGGGACAGTGCCTCTCTCCACAGGGTCTTCTCATTTACATTTCCTTCCCAATGGCTCTGGGGGTGGCTAGAATGAGTTACGCCCATTTCACAGATAAGAAAACTGAGTCCTGGAGAATAAAAAATATTTACTCAGTTTTATGCTGACACTACTTGACAGAAACCCCCGATTCCAAAATTAGGGGATACAAACAATTGTATAAATACTGACTAAGAACATGTGTGCGGTCACTGTGCTAGGCGATGGTCACCCAAAGGCAAGCCGCCCCTGCCCTCAAAGGGTTTACATTTCCCTGATGTGCTTCCTATGCCTCCCAGAGTGGTACTCCAGGACTTCAAGGCTCTGTCTACAAGCCAGCCTTCCTTCCTCCTTCCCAGGGTGCTGCACCCAAGGCCAGGCGTGCGGCTTACGGTATGCCAGGTATGTGGGGCCCTGGCAGAGACCCCATTCAGCTCCAGGGTCCGCTACTGTCTGTCCTCAAAGGGCCCACTGTTCAGGCTGCATGGAAACAGGAAGTGAAACTTCTATCCCAAAGACCTGTCATTGTCTCTGAACCACACAGGGCTCGGCCGCCCTCCAGGGAGACGCTGCTTCCCTCAAGAGAAAGGCAGCGAGCCAGTTTCACTCCGAGGTTACCTGAGTGACCTGAGATCGCCAGGTGAATGAGGGTGACTGGCCAAGAGCCAGAGAACCCTAAAGCAGCGAGGCCCCCAAAGTCACAGGAACTGATCTCTGACCCAGCAGGAATCTGCTGAGAGACAGACAAGACAGAGAGAGGGAGAGACAGAGACAGAGATGGACAAAGACAGAGACAGAGACAGAGACAGACAGAGGGAGAGACAGAGACAGAGAGACAGACAATACAGAGAGAGGGAGAGACAGAGAGACAAACAAGACAGAGAGAGGGAGAGACAGACAGAGAGAAAGAGATAGAGAGACAGAGAGAGATATAGAGAGACAGAGACAAAGAGAAATAGTCAGGGAGAGATAGAATGACACACAGAAAGGATCAGAAAGAGAGACAGAATCAGACAAAAAGAGACAAACAGAAACAGATAGTGGGAGTCAGAGAGACAGAGAGGCAGACACAGAGTCCCAGAGAGAGTGACAGAAACAATCAGACCAATCGTGTGATCTCGGGGCACATAGAGAGCCAGCCAGTAAGCCAGTCCAATTTCTTAAGTGCTCACTCTGGGCAGGCTGGCCAGGTGCTTTACAACAACGTTATCCGAGTAACAAGTAACAAGGAATCAGCAAGGGACCAGGCTCCCAGCAATAGCAGGCCAGCCTCAAAGCCTTCCCATTCCATAATGTTGGCCTTCCTTCCTCCAGAGGGCACAGGTCCCTGACCTCCCCTCCCTGATCTCGCATGGGTTGGCAGACCTGAAGCTCCAGGCTGGCTGCTTCTACTTCCCACCTAGCCACCCCACCGCCACCCTCAGGTCCTGGGGAAAGGCCCAAAAGACACATGTCTCTGACTTCATAACTGTCCTGACCCTGAGTGTTTTGTCCTTGGGCATGCTTCCCACAGGTCTCCAAGAATACCTTGGTGATGCCCGACCTCTGATTTAAATACCTCTGAAAACCTTTCCTGCACACTCTGCTTTGGGAAGCTCAATGGATCTTTGCCAGCCTCAGTGGACCAAAGTGGAAACTCTCGGAGGTCTACTTGCCTGTCTCAGTGAAGAAGGAAAGGACCCCACCCCGTGCCTCCTCCCTCCTGCTTGGTGATGGCCACCTCCCTGGACTTACCAGAGGGCTACCAAACAGTTTTCAGGCCACGGGCTCATTGTCAGCCTGTCAACAATTCATCTCTTCCCAACTTCACACCTGCTCCCCAAGTCCAGGTGTGCCTGCAAGAGGAGGGTGGGCCAGCAGTGATCCAGACAAGACCTTACAGGGAATGGCAAGGTACAATGGAAAAGGAGCATTGCCCAGGTGAATGAACCCCAGACTCAGGGTCGGGAGACCTGCTTGGGTCTGGAGATAGCCAGGCCCTCAGTGACCCTCTTGAATTCCTGGGACCCAGGGAGAAAGGGGAAGGTTACCTTGGGAAGACAGAGCAGTACCAGCATTTCCTAACAAGTTTGACTCTGGAGGCACTGTCCTTCCCACTGTATCACATTGCATCTCAAGGTTTGGGTCCTGGGATGGACAAGGATCTCCTCACACTTGCCCCAGATGCTCTAAGAAGGACTTAGCCTGGAATCTCCAGACCTCCCTTCTCAGAATGCACAGGCAGAGGCTGAGGGCATTTGTGACTCAAGTCTATTGGCTCAGGAGGGAGAGAACAGAATTCAGATGAGCACTTGGTGGGAACATCGGGAGAAGAGATTGATGTTCAGACATAGTTTGGACCAGGAGAATTCGGGATCCTTTCCAATCCTGAGATGCTGTTATTCTTCCCTTTGGGACCCATCTCCCACCTTTGTGCTTTTGCTTAGGCTGTGCCCCCCATGGTTGGAATGCCTTCCCTCTTGACCTCCATCTCATGGAAGCTCAGTTTAGCCTTTGGCACAGATCTTTCTTCACCCCTCTTCTCCATTTGTTAGTGACCTCCCAGCCAAATTACTAGCTATTTTCTTGGGATGTTTCCTTCTCTGGACACATGTTGTCTCCCTCCCAGGTAGAGTGCTAGCTCTTTGAGGGCAAGGGCTGCAAAGCCAGGAACAGCTTGTGTGGGTCCTGGGGAAGGTCTCCCCTTGCCAATTGGCAAATACTAGTTAACACCAGTCAACCAACTGGCTTCGACAAGGCCAGGAATGATGCAATCAGAGGGTCAGCTCAGTCAAAACGGGGAGGTGCGCCTGGAGGGATCCATAAGCCTGTGTGGAATGAACAGGCTTGATTATACTTGACATGCTTATCCCATGATGGTGCCGCAGTCAAAAAGCATGTTCCACAGAGAAACAGGACAGTTTTTAAAAATAAAGTAATTTCATTTTAAAAATAATGGCCCACCTCCTACTAAGCCCAGTCTCTGGAGGGGGAGAGGCTGGATGGTCTTTGGGACGTCGGCCGATGTCTTGAAACCTCGCACTTTGAACATCTTTGGGTGGTGACATTCAGTGTTCCTTTAGCTTAATACTCTCAGACAAGAAGAACATGGGCCCAAGCAATGGTTTTCCCAGAGCTCTCGTCATCCCCATGTCTACACCCGTTACTCCATGATGGACTTGGGCTGAGATCAGCACACAGCTCTGGAGGCCAAGGACCCATCGGAGCTGGTGTTCCCTAAAGCATATGAGACCTGACAAACGCCACTCAGCCTGAACCATCCCACCCACGCTGCCCTCCAGGAATATCTCCCAGTGTTACTAACGCCTTCCTGGAAAATTCCATGACAATGATGACTGACGGAAAGGAAATGTGAGCATTTGGCAGTGATTACAGATGAAGGACCAGCTTAGGTGTCTTCCAGTCCTGAGCCAAAGGATCTGCCTCACTGCCATTCCATAGACCCTCGAATCCCTGGCTAAGAGAAGAAGCTGGGAGCCCCAAGCACATTTTTGCTGAATGAAAAAATACCACATTCCTCCCAGCTGTAGTACACACTAGCTGGTGACCTTTGACTTCCCCAGTGACCACCCATTCCCTCCCCCTCCAGAGATCAGGCTCACCAGGAGGTGGCCCATTATGTTTTAAAATGAAATTAAGTTATTTTTTAAAATTGTGCTGTTCCTCTATGGAACATTCCTTTTAACCATGGCACCGTCATGGGATAAACATGTCAGATATAATAAAAGCTATTCCTTTTACACAGGCTTATGGATCCTTCCAAGGTCTTGTGTGGGTCCAAACCGCGACGGCCTTGAGGGCAAGGCTTGGGTCTCAAAGTCCACTCCTGCCCTCTGCCCCTGCCCCGATGCTCAGGGTTGAGGGTAGGACTGTGGAACCGTGGTTCAGGCAGTTACTACTGCAAGCGCCTGGGGGAAAAGGCATTTCTCCTTTCTGAAAACCAGTTTCCTTATCTGCCTTTTAGGTGATTTTGGTCTCCTTCCTAAATATGTTATCCATTTTAATTCACCCTAAAACTGCCTCCCTGTTATATCCAGACTCAGTGTAAAGCCTCGGTCAGGCATTCAAAGGTCTCCATTAATGTGGCCCCTTCATCCCTTGCTGGTTTTCTGATGCTGCACTGGCTGCCATCCACTTTGTAATCCAGCCCCACTGGCCTGCCAGCTGTGCCCCCCACAAGACACTCCCTCTCCCCTCTCTATGGCTGTCCGCAAATGCTCGCCCTCCTTGCCTACACCTTTAAGAGGCCCTGGCCTCCCTCAAGCTCACTTTAAATCCCATCTTCTGCAGCAGCAGACATCTCCCAGTCCTCCCAACTACTGACTAGTGTTTTCCCCTCTGAGATTACTTCTCATCCACTTTGTGCATATCTTGTTTATGCCTAATTATCGACGTGTTGTCTCCTCAATAAAGGGAGCTTAGTGGCACCACAGCACACAAAGCGATGTACAGAGAGTCGGGAGGATCCGAGTTCAAATCCAGCCTCAGGCACTATCTGTGGAACCCCAAGCAAGTCATCAAGCCTCTGTCTGCCTCAGTGTCCTCAACAGTAAAATGAAGGTCATAACAGCAGCTTCCTCCCAGGGTTGTTGTGAGGAACAAGTAGATCATATTTGTGATCTGGCGCATAGTAGGCATTTATTAAATGGGTGTGAGTTTCCTGAGGACAGGGATTGCTTTTGCTTTTTCACCATATCACTCCCACTTAGCAGAGCCTGATTTATCTGCAGCAGGAGCCCCGACTGGCGGCAAGAAGTGAGTCTGTTGCCTGACGATGGGTCCCAGAGAAGCACCGAGATTCTCCCAGAATCCCAGGGCTGGAAGGGACACAAGCTGCCATCTAGCTGAGCCCCTGCCTGAACAAGAATTCCTCCTCCACAACACGCCTGCTAAGGGCCGGTTCAGTCTCTGCTTGAACACCTCCAGTGAGATGAGATCTCACTCTCTCTCAAAGCATTCCATTCCGCATGGAATTGAAAGGAAGCAGTGTTGTTTGTGGGGATAATGTTCCTGATTCAAGCCTAAATCTTTCCTTCTGCAAACTCTGCCCCCTGATCCTAGGTCTGCATTCAACACCATGCATAGCCCTATGGCATCAGAGCTGAGTCTCCCTTGGTGCAAGGACCCATTCTCTATACCAGCATCTCCCCCTGCTTGGAGTCCTAGCCCCATCTATTCCCTACAAGGGCATCTCCCCCTTGGAGCCCTAGCCCCATCCATTCCCTACATGTGTAGCCCTCTATACTCAGACCCTGGCCCCATCCCTCCACAGGCCAGTGGCTACCTATGTGTGCTTCCTACCTGGGGCCACTGTCCCCAGTGGGAGCGTCTGTATCTGTGGTCCCCGGGTTTGGGGTCGTGGACGAGGGGGCAGAGATGATTAATTGTTATTTTCCTGCCTTCGAATTCAATGTGCCTTCTGGATGTTATGAACAGAGAACACATCTGACCTGCTGAGGACTCACACACTCCCTTGTCCCTGGGATAACCCTACCCTGAAGGCTCTCCAGGAGGGATTAAGGGCATCTCTGGGCATGTTGTTTCGCTCCAGGAGATTATAAATTTTGTGACATCAGGGACTGTTCATTTTTTGTCTTTGGATCTTCAGTGTCTAATGCATAGTGGACACTTCATAAATACTTGCAGCAATGTCCGCAGGCACCAGTTCCTGGAAAAGTAGCCCCAGGTGACTAGTTCAGAGGCTCGGTGATCCCGAAGGTTTGGGGCTCAGGGTTTTTGACACAGCAGATTCATTTTCTCTTTCCATCTTTTGTGAGCAGGAACCCCACTTTCTTTCCCCAAAACATGCCAAGGTCATCCTGCTGGCCAGCCCTATGAATTCAGGCTCCTGTCTGCTTCTCCACTACATTCTCAATGACATGAATTGGGGGTTTAGCAAAGATGAAGCAGACAATTATCCCCAATCCCTGTCTCCTTGGGAAAGGCAAGCTGCCCAGGAAGCAGAGAGGGAGGATTTCTGCAGGTGGGAAGCGGATTCCTCGGCCCAATCACTTTTGACACACATCTGGGCTTTGGCAAACATTCCCTGGTCCCAGTCATCTGGCCCAGGATCCACTGAGCTGTAGAGAGATGAGGCTGCGCCCAAACTGGCAAACCGGCCAATGAAAATAACGAATCAAAATGGGAGACAGTTGACACAAACCATCCTGCCTTCCAAGCCCGACCGTGAGAGCGTTCTCCTGCTCAGAGCTGCTGGAGAAGAGAGATGACACGGGGTCTCCCATAGTTGCTCCAGGGAAGAGACGCAGCCAGAGGCTGTGGGTGCCACCAGTTCTAGCTGGGTTTGACCGAAGAGCTGCCCTTTCTCACCAGTGACAGACATGGGCAGTGGGGAAGTCGCCCTTGCAGAGGCCTGGCTGTGGTGCCCTTGGCCAGTTCCCCTCCTCAGGGCCCTGCCCAGCACTGGCCTCCTCCACTGAGCACAGCGCCTGGCCTGTAGTACGCAATGTGGATTGATTGCTCTGAGATAGCAATTACTCTCTTATGCCACCTCTTGACACCAGGCATCCCCCTCCACAGCCTTGGCAAGATGGGGGATAAGTTTCGGGCTGAGGAGGCTGGGGAGGCCCACTGGGCACCAGAGAATGGCTTCAGGTCCTTAGTAGCTGTAAGGATGATTTCTAAAAGAACAGCATTGAGGACATGGGTTGCTCTCCACACAACTGGACCTCTCCCTCGTACCTGGACAGGCAGGCATCATACCAGCTGCATGAGGCCACCAGGGGAGTCATTCGCCTGTTTGTTCAATGAGCATTACATATATATATATACATACATACATACATACATATATACACACATACATACTGTGCACATGTGTGTATATATATGTACAGTGTATTCTGTATACATATGCACTGCATACACATACACATGTATATATGTATGTATGTATAGACAAGGCAACCCAGTGGTGCCATGATACATAAAGCACTGGGGCTGCAGTCAGAAAGACCTGAGTTCAAATTTGACCTCAGATATTCATTAGCTGTGTGACCCGGGGCAAGTCATTTGGCCCTGTCTGCCTCAGTTTCCTCATCTATAAACTGAGCTGGAGAGGAAATAGTCAATGGTCCCTTCCAGGATCTCTGCCAAGAAATCCCCCCAAGGGGATTGTGGAGACTCGGCTGCACTGAAACAGGTGAGCTGAAGGAATATCTCCACATGTCTATGTGTGGATGGTGAATATTGTGCTATGTCACACACATGTGCATGGGATGTGCCAAATCAGGCAACACACCACATACTCACATGCATGTACATGCACACGGATACACGTGTGTTTGTGCACATACACACGTGTGTGTTTGAATGTCCATACCTTGATCCATCACCTTCCTTCCCTCATTTGAGTGTCAGCTCACTGAGTTCCCGAGGAGCAGGACAGCTTCACTATTGCCCTTGTCCTTCCAGAGTCAGCGCAGGGCCCACCACATAGCAGAGACTCACTGAATGCCTGCTGATGGCCAGGCTGGCCCAGCGTGCCTGGGAAGAGCCAGGCTGGACTAATGGAGGGAAAGCCGAGCCCAGAGATGAGAGGTCCTGCGTTCAAGCCTCACCAGAACAGAGGCTTGCTCTTGCTCTGTGGCTCTGGGCCCTAACCCTTCACCCTCAGGGGCAGCAGCAGCTCTGGAGGAGGGGCGTGTCTGTGCTGGCAAAGAGGTTCCTGACCAGTCACTCTCCACGTCCACCGAGTCACAAATTTGGTCAGAACCTCGAGAGATAGACACACCCACCCAAGCAGCCCAAGGCTCTCAACCTAGAAAGACAAAACCAGCAAAACCAACCACAAAATCCCTGCCTCCAGGACTTGCCCTTTGTCTAGGGCTTGGGGGCAGGAGCAGGGAGCGGGGCAGGGAGTGCAGGTGAGAAGGACAGGGCTCACGGACAGAGGGGCGACGGCCACTGCCCCAAGCCTCCTTGTCATGGCTCCCACTCTCCCACTGCCTCTAACCCACTAGACATTTGGGGTCTGCCTCTGCCTGGACTCCGCTCACCCTGGAGAAGAATCTCCAGGCACTGCTGCTCCCCACCTCAGGACCCATTCCCTCCTCCCCTTTCCCGGAATCCATTTATTGGTGGTCTTCCTTCATCATAGTGTTTAACTTTCTTGGAAACCACAGTATAGCAGTTTAATAAATGTTCCTTAGATAGATGGGGGAGGGGGGAAGAGGGAGAGAGAGAGAAACAGAGACAGAGAGAGACAGAGAGTGAGAGAGAGACAGAGAGACAGAGAGAAGGAGAGAGAGGAGAGAGACATACAGACAGAAAGACAGAGAGACAGAGACAGAGAGAAAGAGAGGGAGAGAGAGAAGGACAGAGAGAGAGAGAGACAGAGAGAGAGAGAGACAGAGAGAGAGAGAGACAGAGAGAGAGAGAGATGGGGAGAGAGAAGAGAGAGAAGGAGACAGACAGAAAGACAGAGAGAAACTAAGGGGAAAAGGAAATATAAATAGAAAGCAAAAGAGAAGCAAAAATGTACGCAAAACAATGTGAGAAGGAGAAGTGGAGAAGATCTCTGTCACCACGTTATCAAGAAGGGCCTCCCTTTGAAGGAGACACAAGGTGGAGGGGAGGGAGGAGAAGTATTCCACAGCTTGGACAGTAACCTTTGCAAAGGTCTGGTGATGGGAGATGCAGTACTGTGCACCAGGAACAAACAACCCAGTGGCTGGAGGGGGAGCAGTGTACAAATTCCTGATGCCACAGACCCCAGTAATGCTGCTTCATTGAGAGTGGAGGGCCCTCCGTCTGGCCCAGCAAGCTGGGTTCGCACCCCACCATTTCCCATTCCAGGTTCTTGGTTCCTGTCACTCAGCTGAGCAGATGTGAACTGAGGGCCTGTTTCCCTGTCCCAGCCTGATGGGGCTTCTGCAAAGTCTGTGTTTCTCTTGGCATTTCAATCACTGGTGTCCATTTTTATTACACTCTTGACATATGGGATCGCCAGGCTAGCGGCCTCCTGGGAGATGTGCACTTCCAGTTGAGAGAAGGCATTCTGGAGAGACAGTCAATGAAACCTGGAAATGTCATCACGTGGTGTAATATGACAGGCGAGGGGACAGACTTTCGCCAACTGGTCCAGTCCTTCAGGACTGCCTGCCATGCAAGCTGTTGATGTGTGTGTGTGTGTGCGTGCACATGCATATGTGTGCATAAAAGTGCGAGTATGTATGCATATATGTGAGTAAATTCATGACAGTATGTGAATATAAGTGTGAGTGTGCAAGTAAATGTTTATAAGTGAATGTATGCATGAGTGCATGTGTGTGAAAATGTATGTGTGTGAGTTGTGTAAATGTGAGTATGTAAGTATGTGTATGTATGTGTGTATGAGCATCTATAAATGTGAGGGTGTGTGTGTGTGTGTGTGTGTGTGTGTATAAAACAAGGCCTGTTGCAGTGGGTGAGGCCACAATGTTCTCTTAACTTCCATACCTCAGCCACCGATGTCATGGATTTTTCTGGCATTCAAGGCCAAACCAAAAACTGATGTCTTTAAACAATCACATTAAGACCTGGCATCACATATTATTTTATCTGACCCTTCCCAAGACATGTCACTGGTCTACTTCAAATCGGAGTCGAGAGCTGGAAGGAACCCACCAACATTCCATCCTGGGACCTCTTCTCTTCTCCCTCTAGATGATCCCTTGATGTCTCAGCAGTTCCTGTGGATTGAGTTCTTGTCTATGCAGAGGATGCCCAAGCCCACTAGCCTTTCTCCTGATTCATAATCTCAAAGTACTCATCCAAAACTGACCTCGTTAGGTTTCTATTTTGTCCCTTCTACCAGGCTGAAGTCTTCCTCTCTATCGTGACATTTCCCATCCAATCACTTTTCCAAAACTTGGCTCTCAACTCTAGAGCAATCGTAGCTCTTTCCTCATAGGGCTAAGTCACCCTCAGCTTCCCAGCCTGGCCACCTTCTCTGGATTCCTCTGGGTCATTAATGTCCTCTGCAGAATGCAGTGAAGGCCCTTCCTGGGAGAGTGCTGCTGGGAGTGTCAAGGAGCTCAGTTCTGAGCAGTGGGAACTATGGAGGTGGAGCCCAAGCTTGTGGCTAATGAGCTGGTGGCCAACAGCAAGCTGAGCCTTGGCTTGCTCCCTAAGAAAGTGGAGTGATGGGACCATATTGGACCTCAGGTCTTTCCCCATTCTAGAATGTTTGTTTCTAAGTGTAACAAGGGGTCTCAAAAGAGGCAGTGTGAAAAGTGCTGGTCCTGTGTTCCAGTTCTGATTCTGACATTTACTAGCCATGTGGCCCTGAACAAGTCATTTAACCTTTACTGGCTGTTCCACCAAACTGCTGTGAGGATTAAATGAGAATGAACATATAAGGCGATTTGTAAACCTTACAGCACTGTGGAAGTGCCAGTCACCATCATCATCACCACCCTCATCACCATCATCATCATCACCACCCTCATCATCATCACCACCCTCATCACCATCATCATCACCACCATCATCATCATCACCATCATCCTCATCATCCTCATCATCACCACCATCATCATCATCCTCCTCATCCTCCTCCTCCTCCTCCTCATCATCATCATCATCATCATCACCACCATCATCATCATCCTCCTCCTCCTCATCATCATCCTCCTCCTCATCATCACCACCATCATCATCACCATCCTCATCATCATCACCATCATCATCACCATCATCACCATCACCACCCTTATCATCATCACCACCATCATCACCATCACCACCCTCATCATCATCACCATCATCACCATCATCATCACCATCATCACCATCATCACTATCATCACCATCATCATCATCACCATCATCATCACCATCATCATCACCACCATCATCACCATCATCATCATCATCACCATCATCATCATCACCATCATTATCATCCTCATCATCATCATCCTCCTCCTCCTCATCATCATCATCATCATCACCATCATCATCACCACCATCATCATCACCATCATCACCATCAACATCATCATCACCATCATCATCACCATCATCATCATCATCATCATCCTCATCCTCATCATCATCACCATCATCACCAACATCATCATCACCATCATCATCACCATCATCATCATCATCATCATCCTCATCCTCATCATCATCACCATCATCATCACCATCATCATCATCATCATCCTCATCATCATCCTCCTCCTCCTCATCATCATCATCCTCCTCATCATCATCACCATCATCATCCTCATCATCATCATCACCACCATCATCATCATCCTCCTCCTCATCATCATCCTCATCATCACCATCATCATCATCGTCACCACCCTCATCATCATCATCATCATCATCACCATCATCATCATCATCCTCATCCTCATCACCACCATCATCATCACCATCATCATCCTCCTCCTCATCATAATCACCATCATCACCATCATCATCCTCCTCCTCATCATCACCACCATCACCACCATCATCATCATCCTCTTTATCATCACTATCATCATCATCATCTTCATCGTCATCATCATCACCATCATCACCACCATCATCATCACTATCATCATCACCACCATCATCATCACTATCATCATCATCATGTAAACCTATAATTCAGTACACTGGGAACTCCCAGCATGGAAACTGCCTCCACTGATGCAGACTGGTGGCATCTCTCTGACTTAGAGTCTTAGGTAGTTCTCTAGGGGGCCCTGCTTGAATCAGAAGCAGGATTCAAACCCCGCTGTGCCTGGCCCTAACCGTCTACCAGAGAGAGCCATGCCACCCTTCTTTTTTGTTATTACTCATCCTATATTCACAGAATGTACAAGTTGGAAGGTTTGTCAGGGGACTTTAGCACAACCCACCCCAAAGGATTCCTCATCACTCTAGATCAACCACTGGTCATCCAGAAAGGGGAGTCCACCATTGCAGGAGGAAATCCTTGACACACTGAGACATCCTTACTTGGTAGAGACTTTTTCCTCCTCGCATTTGACTAAATTCATCTCTTGGCTTTTGCACTCTGATTCTACCCCTTAAGACAAAGAGAACAAATAGAATCGCTCCTCCTTTAGGTACTTGAACATCTCTATCATGTCCCCCCTTAGTATTTTCTTCTCCAGTCTTCATATGGGGGCAATCAAGGTCTTCCACCAGCCCAGAGGCTCTGCTCTGGACATTCTCCAGCTTATCAATGGCCTTCTTAAAACATGGTGCCCAAAATGGGACACAGGATCCTAGAGGAAGAAGGACTTATCTGACATCATTAAAATAGGATTGTCACCTCTTCATGCAGCCCAAGGTCTTGTTCACTATTTTGAATGCCACATCATATGCTGATACATGAGGTATGCTTGCAGTCCACTCCAACCTCCAGATCATTTTCAGAATAAATGTTGTCTATCTAAGCCTCACCCACCTTGTGCTTGTGAAGTTGATTTTTTTGCACTTAGGAATAAAACAGTACATTGATTCCTACTGAATTCTGTCCTCTTAGATTCAGTCCAATGTTCAAGCCCATCAAGACCCCTTTGGATCATGCCTCTGTCATCCTGGGCATTGACTCCCCTTCCAGCCTGGCATCATTGACTCTTTGGATGAGTCTCCCTTTATGCCTCTATGCAGTCATCTCTAAGTAGGTTAAGCAGCATAGACCTCACTCAGATCCTCAGTAGACATGCTCCCCTGAACACCTCCTGTCATGTTGCCATTGAACCATTAACAAGGACCTTTTGAGTGTTTCCTCCAGCAAGTATTAATTCAATTGATTCTATTGTCATCTAATCCAAAACATTGTACCTTCTCCATAAGAATAATGGGAAACATGTTATCAAAAGTTTGGTTAAAATCTCAGTAAGCCATATCCACAGCATTCTCCAGATTTATTGGTTTAATAATCAATTATGTCCAAAAGGGGAAATGAGTTTAGTCTGACATGAGCCATTCCTGATGAAGCCAGGCTGGATCTTGTCCAGTCTTCATCATCCTATCCCCTCTCCCCAGTTTATCCCCCAAAAGGTCCTAGTCTTTCAATTCTGCTTTTCTTCCTAATATAACAATAGAAAATCAAACTTCACAAACAAAATGTCTCATTGCCTTCCCTCATGAGTCTCAGTTCATTCTGAGGTCCAATTTTCCCAATGCTATCTTTAAAATCCAGTCCAACTCTCTTTGTCATCTGCCTCACCCTGCCTCTGTCTTTGATACATTTCTCCTTTAAATCTAATTGGGTTAGCGAGTTCCCTATGAATCCATATCTTTGGACAAATCTCATTTGTCTTCCTCTCCAGAATGATTTCTTTTTGTGTCTTCATAATTTTATTCTTTAATATCTCCCCAAAAGGTGGCACTGTGGTGAATAGAGTCCAGAGTCAGGAAGACTTGAGTTCAAATCCAACTTCAGACACTTACTAGTTGTGTGACCCTGGTAAATCAGTTAATTTCTGTCTGCCTCAGTTTCTTCAACTATAAAATGGAAATAATATCATCTAATTCCCAGGGTTGTTGTAAGGATGAACTGAGGCATATGTGAAACTCAACACAGAGCCTGACACATACTAGGTGCTTAATAAATATTTGTCCTCTCCCCTACTCCTCCAGACCTGAGTTCTCCTATAAAATTTTAGTCTGTGTGATCCTACCTTTCTTTCCTCTAAACCCTGCCTTCCCCAAATCCAAGGTGCATGCCTGACTACACCACCATGTCCTCTTCTCCTCTATGATGATAAACTCTAGAAAAGAAAGCTATGAATATTTTCCTTTCAGTTTCCTATCCTTTTCACCCCCAGAAACCAGTTCCTCCTCATTAGGGAGAATCAGATCTGTAAGAGGACGCCCTATTGTTGACTTCTCCACTTTTTAAAAGATGAAAGTATTACTAAAGCAAGTCAAGTCAAAAAGTCATTAGTTTGCTTTGGAGAGAGACAGAGACAGAGACAGAGACAGAGAGACGGAGACTGAGACAGAGAGAGAGAGAGAGACAGAGAGACAGAAGGAGAGACAGGGGGAGAGAAAGAGGGAGAGAGACAGAGAGAGTGAGAGAGAGAAAGTGAAAGAGACAGAGACAGAGAGAGGGAGAGAGACAGACAGAGGGACAGACAGAGACAGAGAGAGAGAGGGAGAGAGACAGAGACAGAGAGAGAGAGAAAGAGAGAGGGGTAGAGAGACAAAGAGACAGAGAGACAGAGAGAGACAGACAGAGAGAGAAAGAGAGACAGAGACAGAGGAGAGAGAGAGAGAGAGAGAGAGAGAGAGAGAGAGAGAGAGAGAGAGAGAGAAAGGGAGGGAGAGGGAGATGTATGGATAAGTGAAGTCCCCCATCACTGATAGATGAAGCCTCTGTGCTAGGCTTGAGATTCATTTCTCAAACTCCCCATCTCTTTCCTCTTTCTGCC
Source organism: Pseudochirops corinnae (assembly GCA_028646515.1). Taxonomy (NCBI): domain Eukaryota; kingdom Metazoa; phylum Chordata; class Mammalia; order Diprotodontia; family Pseudocheiridae; genus Pseudochirops; species Pseudochirops corinnae. The sequence goes on along the minus strand of CM053585.1, from coordinate 3,463,658 downwards.
CAGGTGGTCTGTAGCATACTCAAATGACAAAATCTCTTCAGTTTCTCTCTCCTTTGACCTTTTCCCCAGTACTCCCCATCTCATTTCCCTCCTCAGGTTCCTGGATTTCTTTACATTCATTATGTAAAACTGACCCTTTTTCCCTAAGCTGCTTCTTTTGAGTAAGGTATTCAGAATTCAGTCCTGGATTTTACCCAACTAGTGCCAATGATCCCTGAGGTGAGATTCATCTCCTTTTGGTAGAATCTCTTTGGTTTGCTTGTTGGTTGACTTAATGTTGAGCATCTGTGATAGCCATTTGATGAGATGGGTTTCACTACTGGCTCCTTTCTTGGATATTGTCTCCTGTGAACTTTTGGGTGTTTCAGCATCTGTTTTTATTACTCCCTTTTGTATTGCAGCAATTCTCTGTGGTGCCTTCTTTGGAGAACACACATAGCATCCTTATTCTTCTCACATCTTTTTGAACAGAAAGTCCTTTTGATTACTAAGACATCTGACGAATACATTCTTATCACCCTTGGTTAGGTATACTCCTCTGATCAGTCATTTGTTTTCCTTGTGGAATGGCTAAAAGAGTCATCTACACAGCCCAGAAAAGAAGATTCTGTCATGAATGGATGTGGGGATCATGGAGTCCCCTGTATGCTTCCCCAAAGAGGAGCTTGAGTGTTGAAAGGGTATTCTTTCTTCTGTCATATTGATGTTTCTTCCTTATAGCTGTACTTGGTTTCCTACAGCAAATAGAACCCATCAGTGTGTGTGAATCATTTATAGTCTTGGGCTATAGAGAACTAGAACTGCAATACATAGGCACACACATATACACACATACACACATACATATATACATACATACATAGCTGGGATTTATATGACTATAGAAATGGGACTCATGGACCAAGCTCCGACTCCTCTCCCACTAAAGAGCTTCCTCTCCAAGCCCCCAGCTCTACATGCACTCAAAGAATTTGCTTAATCACAGGAGAACATCTTTTCTAAGAGATGAGACAGGTGCTTTTCTTTTTAAAAATTTTATATTTTATTTTTTAAATTTAATTAATTTAATTTTAATTATTTTAAATTGTATTTATTTTTAGTTTATTGAGTAAAATAAGCATTTAGTAATATAGTTTAACTAAAAAAGATTATTGCACATGAAACTACAAATCCATTAATGTTTAACTTGTTTTTCCTTTTAAATATATAATAATGTTATCATGTAAATTTTCTTTTCCTTCTTTCTTCCCTCCCCTACACTCTTGAGGTGACTACCATTAGACACACACACACACACACACACATCATACATACACATACACAGACATACAGACACACACACATACAGACACATACACACACATAAACACACATACACACATACACACACATATACACACATACACACATACACACACACATACTCACACATACACACACATACAGACACATACACACACATACACACATATACACACATACACACATACACACACATACAAACACACACATACACACACACATACAGACACACACATACACACACATACACACACATATACACACACATACACACACATACACACATACACACACATACACACACATATACACACACATACACATACACACATACACACACATAAAGACACACACACATACACACAGACACATACACACAGACACATACACACACATACAGACACACACATACACACACATACACACACATGCATACACACACATACACACACATACACACACATAAACACACATGCACACACACAGACACACAGACACATACACACACTCATATACACACATACACACACGCATATACATACACACATACACACACACATACACACATACACACACACGTAAAATCATTCTATATGTATTTGTATTTATTAGTTCTTTCTCTGAATGCAGATGTTTTCAGTGTCTTTTCAGTGAATTTGGGTATTTATAATAGTCAAAATTACCTAGATGCTCAAAGTCACTCTTGAAACAATATTGGCATCACTGTATACATCATTCTCTTAGTTCTGCTCATTTTTCTATTTTTTAGTTTGTGAAAGTCTATCCATGTTTTTTTTTCTAAACTCAATGAACTCCTCATTCCTTATAGCACAATAGTATTCCATCACATTCATATACCACAACTTTTTCAATCATTCCCCAATGGATGGGCAACCCCACAATTTCCAATTCTTTGCCACCAAAAAGAGAGCTACTATAAATATTTTAGAACATATAGGTTCTTTTCTTTTTTTCCTTAATTATCTTCCAAAATAGACCTGGTAGAGGTATTGCTGGGTCAAAAGACATAGGTAGTTTAATAACTCTTTGGGCATAATTCCAGATTGCTCTCCAAAATGGTTGGATAAGTTCACAATTCCACCAACAATCAATTAGTGTCCCAATTTTTCCATAACTCCTCCAACATTTGTCATTTTACCCTCAATCATTTTGATTAATCTGATAGGTGTAAGATGATATCTCAAGGTTGTTTTGCATTTCTCTAATCAATAATGATTTAGAGCATTTTTATATGACTATAAATTGTTTCAATTTCTTCATTAGAAAATGTCCTGTTCATATCCTTTGCCCATTTATCAACTGCAGCATGAATCACATTCTTACAATTTTACAAAGTTCTTTATATGTTTGAGATATGAGACCTTTATCTGAAAAAACTGTCTATAAATTTTTTCCCTATTTTTTTTTTTTTGCTTTTCTTCTGATCTTGGCTGCATTTGTTTTATATGTACATTTTTTGAAAAAATTGATCTAAGCAAAGGTATCCATTTTATGCCTCACTTTGCTCTCTATCTCTTGTATATTCATAAATTGTTCACCTATCCATAAGTCTGATCAGTAATATGTTCCATGTTCTTCAAATTTCTCTCTTTATATCTAGATCATATATCCATTTTTACCTCATCTTGGCAAGTGGTATAACATATTAGTTTATGTCTAAATTCTGCCATACTACTTTCCAGTTTCCTCGCACCACCCAAAAAAAAAAAAATCAAACAATGATTTCCTATCCCAAAACCTTAAGCCTTTACATTTGTCAAATACAGGGTTACTATGTTTGTTTGCTGTTATAAAATGTATGTCTACTCTGTTCCATTGATCTACCCTTCTATTTTTTAAACATTACCAGACAATTTTGATACTTACTGCTTTATAAGATCTGCTAATGCCTAAACCTCCTTTCTTTACATTTTTTCCCATTAGTTACTTTGATATCCTTGACTTTTTGTTTTTCCAACTTTTAAAATTTTTTTCTAATTCTGTAAAATAAGTTTTTTGGTAATTTCATTGGGATAGCATTGGATATACAATTTAGTTTAGCTAAAATTGTCAATTTTATTATATTGGGCCTGCCTACCCATTAACAATATTTTTTCCCAATTATTGAAATTTTATTTTCTTTGTATAACATTTCTAAAAATATAGTTTTGTTCATATAGTTCCTGGGTTTGTTTTGGCAGGTGCGCTCCCAGGTATATTATACCATCTAGAGTTATTTTAAATGGGGTATCTCTTCTTACAGGGCTTTGTTTGTGTTATATAGGAATGCTGATGATTTATGTGAATTTATTTTATATCCTGCTACTTTGCTAAAAATATTCATTGTTTCAGCTAACTTTTTAGTTGAGTCTTTGGGATTTTCTAAGCATATCATCGCATCATCTGCAAAAAGAGGTAGTTTTATTATGTCATTCCCTTTTCTAATTCCTTCTATTTCTTTTTCTTCTCTTATTACTATGAATTCTGATACAATATTGCACAATCTTTGTGACAGTGGGCATCCTTGTTTCACCCCTGATCTTACTGAGAAGGCTTCTAGCTTATCTCCATTACAAATAATGCTTGCTGATGCTTTTAGATAAATGTTTTTTATCAAACTAAGGAAAAATCCATTTAAACCCATACTTACAAATGTTTTAATAGAAATGAGCATCATCCTTTATCAAAAGCTTTTTGTGCATCTACTAATATAATCATATGTTTGTTTTTTTTTTACTTTTGTTTTTGGTATAATGAATTATGTTCATAATTTTCCTTGTGTTAAAACATCTCTGCATCCCTAGCATAAATTCCACTTGGTCATAATGTACAATCTTTGTAATATATTGTTGTAATCTTTTAGTTAGTATTTTATTTAGGATTTTTGCACCCATATTCATTAATGAAGTTGGTCTATAATTTTCTTGGTCTGTTTTTACTCTTCCTGGTTTAGGTATAAGTATCATATTTGCTTCACAAAAGGAGTTTGAAAGGATCCCTTCTTTGTCTATCATTCCAAATAATTTATTGAATATTGGAATTAGTTGATCTTTAAATGTTTGATAGAACTCACATGTAAATCTGCCTGCTGCTTTTTTCTTAGGAAGTGCATTTATGACTTGTTCATTTTTTTATAAATAAGTTTATTTAGATTTTTTTATTTCCTCTTATGTTCTTCTAGGCAATATATATTTTTTGTAAATATCTTTCCATTTCATTTAAACTGATAAAGTTATTAACATAAATTAGGCAAAATAAATCCTCATAATTGCTTTAATTTCATCTTTATTAGTGGCATATTCATTGTTTTTATTTTCAATACTAGTGAAATTATTTTCTTCCCTCTTTTTTTAAAAATTAAATTAACAAATGGTTTATATTTTTATTGTTTTCCCATAAAACAAATTTCTAATTTTGTTTATCAATTCAATTGTATTCATTTTTACCTTTTATTTTTAGGATTTCCAGTTTAGTGTTTAATTAGGGATTTTTAGCTTTGCTCTTTTTCTAGTGTGTTTTTTAATTGCATACTCAATGCATTGCTCTGATTTTTCTCTATTTTATTGATTTAAGCATTTAGAAGTATAGATTTCTTCTGATTACTACTTTTACTGTATCCCATAGGTTTTGATATATTGTCTCATTCTTGTCACTTTTTTAATGAAATTATCAATTGTTTCTATGATTTCTTCTTTAACTCACTCATTCTTTAAGATTGGGTTGTTTGATCTCCAATTAGTTTTTAACCTTTGTTTCTATGGTCCCTTATTAAATATAATTCTTACTGCATTGTGATTTGGAAAGGATATTTTTAAAATTTCTGCTTTCCTACTTTTAACCAAAAATTTTTTATGTCATAATATGTGGTCAGTCTTTGTAAAGGTACCATGAACTGCAGAGGAAAAAGCATATTCCTTTTTATTTCCATTTAATTCTCTCCAGATAACTTATCTAAAATTCTACTCACTTCCTTGACTTATTCCTTATTTATTTTAGTTAGATTTATTTAATTCTGAGAGGGAAAGATTAAGGCCCCCTACTATTATCTATCTCCACCTGTAATTTATTTAAATTTTCTTCTAAAAATTTAAATGCCATAGTATTTGATGAACATAGGTTCAGTAGTTATACTGTTTCATTGTCTATGGTACCTTTTCCCAAAATGTACTTACCCTGTTTATCTCTTTTAATTAAATCTATTTTAGCCATAACTTTGTCTAACAATTGCTACCCCTACCTTTTTTGCATCAGCTGAAGCATCATAAATTCTACTCCAACCCTCCATTTAAACTCTATATGTACGGGTTTTTTCCTCATGTTCTATCATAATTTATTTCCACTAACCCCAGATCTCCAGGGGAAAGTACTGAACAAAAGCTTAGGCATGCTTCACATTTAGAGTCTTCCCAAAGGAGGATAGAAAGATATTGGATCTGGGGTGAGAAACAGTGAGGAACCCAGAATGACTCCTAGGTTGGGAGCCTGAATGACTGGGAGGAAGGTATTGCTCTCTACAGTAACAGGGAAGACAAGAGAGGGCAAGGGAGATAAGAAGAAGGATCAAGAGTTTTCTTTTGGACATGTTGAGTGTAAGATGTCTACTGGATATCCATTTTTAGATGCCTGAAAGGCAATTGAAGATGTGAAATTGGAGGGAGACAGAGACTTGGGGTAGGAGAGGGAGATTTGAGAATTGTTAAATTAAATCCAAGGGAGCTAATGAAAGAAGAGAAGAGGGACTAGGACAAGATCCTGAGGGACACCTGTGGTTAGAGGACCTGATCTGGAGGAGGATCCAGCAAAGCAGAGAGAGGAAAAGCAGAAAGGGGGAGAACCAGGAGAGAGGGTGTTCTGAAAACCTAGAGAGAGGAGAATGTCAAGGAGTGGTCCACAGTGTCCAAGATTACAGAGAGGTCAAAGAGAATGAAGATGGAGAAAAGGCATTGGTTTTGACTATCAGGAGATCCCTGGTAACCTTTGAGAGCAATTTCACTTGAATGATGAGGTGGGAAGCCATATTATGGGGAGTTAAAGAAAGTGGGAGGAGAGGAAGCAGAGGCAGAGTGGATAGAGCTCTGGGCCTGGAGTCAGAAAGACTTGAATTCAAGTCTGGCCTCAGACACTTACTGTGTGACCCTAGTTAAGTTACCCAGTCTAACCATTATATAATTCTGTCTGCATTAAGTTCTTCTTATGTACAAGAGGAATAACGATAGCACCCTGCCCCGAGTTGCTATGAGAATCAAATGAGATCATTGTAAGGCTCTTCGCATGATGCCTTCCATATAATAGGCACCATATAAATGTTTATTCTCTTCTCTTCCCACTTACTGTAGATGGCACACTCAAGGAGTTCAGCCACAAGAGTCGGGAGAGATGGAATGATGACCAGTAGGGATAGGTGCATCACCTAAGGATTTTTTGAGAATAAGGGAGACAGGGAGTGCTTGTACATAGTGGAGTAGCAGCAGACAGGGCAGGACTAAAGACACAAGGCCCACTTTGCAGACAAGTTCTGTGCAAACCCTCTAAATTGGAGCCCCCAAAGCCCCAATGCCCACTACTTGGCTGCAGCCAGAATACTGCTTCTCTGGAGCCCAGTAACCTGAGCAACTTCAGAGTTGGGAAGCATGGACTTTACTGTTATCAAGTCCTTTCATATCCTTCACTAAGTTATCCTGGTAGTCCAGGAAGATGGGGAGTGTATTTTAGAGATGAAGACACTGAGGCTTAATTGGGGAAGAAGGGGTGTCTGCCTATGGGTACTCTTCTGTCAAGAGCAAAGCAAAGGTGTTCTGGAGTAGGATACAGAGGTGAGCAGGGTAACATTCACATGGTGAGATGGTGTCTTGGCTTTGCTCCTTTTTTTTTTTATTGGGGGTCTGTGGTTCTTTCCTAGCATGACCCAGCTGGCATCTCAATTCCCCTGCTCTGGGCAGCCTGGGGGAGACACAAGCTCCCACTCTCAGCCTGGACCTGAAATCAACGCAGATTCTTCCCAAGAGTTCCCCATCCATCACTGGGATGGGAGGTATCTTTTGTATTTCCCCCACCTCACAAACAGCATGATTTAAAAGAAGAAATGTGCTGATTTTTAGGCAGATGTCACTCCTGCTCTCTATCATGGTGGTGCTTTATATGGCTGAGAGCAGCTGCTCATCTCTGCAAGGTCCCTGGAGCCTGGCGCTGGGCACCTTCCATTTGGAGTCTGCTCTGTGGTAGACATGAAATTGCGCTTAGCCCAGAAACAACGCCCCCCTCCCCCTCCCCCAATACCCTTATGAATTTTTATGGTTTGGGGTGATTCTAAATCATCCCCAAGGAAAGAGGCCTTTCAGAAGGGTTGTTTAAAAGGGCCCTTTGATTTGCATTAAAATGTCACTTTTCTGAGGTCATTAAGTAACTTCTGGGCCTTGAGTGAAAGCCAGGCCAGCCAAGATGCTCAGGTAAGTAAAGCCAGGCCCAGCAGGAGCTGTGATGATATTACTCAGGACTGGCCCTCACATGGGGCACAGGGCCATAAAACCTGGTCTGGGGGAGCTCTGTGCCCCTAATGACAGTCCAGTCAGTTCTGATTACAAACATCTGCTTAGAAATAAACCACAAAAATGGGTGAATAAACAAATAAATTAGGCTTTCCATTCCCAGAGTTTGCACAGGGCTCAGAGAGCACTTTGTTAATTTTATTTAACAAATGGTTAAGTTTGGTCAAAGGTTTCATTCCTGACCTATCAGTGCCATGCATCTTGAAGCTCTGGGAAAAGAAGACTGAGTATTTTTCTCATGGGGTTGGGAGTCAGGACACCTGGGACCTTATCCCAGTTCTTCAAACTTGTCTGTTATCAAAGAATCCCTCTGCTCTCTGGGCCTCAGTTTCCCCTTTTTCAGGTGATCTCTAAGATTACTGTCCAGATGATGGTAAAATCTCTGGGACTCTGCTTCCTCCTCTGTAAAGTCAGGAGGATTGATTTAATTTAGTCAGATCTGATAAGCACCCTTACTTCATACTCACGAGGACCTCCAATCCCTCAAGCCCCCAGCTCTTTCCCAAGGCATCATCCCTGCACTGGCTGCATTCCCATCCCTTACCTAGATCTACTCCTTAGAAAATCAGATTAACTCTATGCCACCCTCTTGTCTCAAGTACCTTCTTCCCTTGTCCTGTTTCTCATTCAGTCAACATGCTGGGGACACAGGGAAAGTCAGAAGACAGTCCCTGCTCTTAGGATGCTCATGGGGCCTTTCCGAAGCCCCAGCCTTGAATGCCGACCTTCTAAGTTCAGAATCTTGCCATGTATTTGACAGGAAAAAGACACTCCCTTCTCCCTTCCTCCTCTTCCTCCATTATCCAGATGCCTTCTGTCACCATCTCCTCCTTCGCTCCTATAACATGTAAGAAGGTGGCCCTTCTCCTCACCAAAGCAAACCCTGCTACATGTTCAAGTGATGCAGACTTTTCCACCCCATCCCTCCCACATCCTTTCTTCTTATCTGTAATCTTCAATTTCTCCTTATGTACTGTCTCCTTCCTGATTGTCTATAAACACACCCATGTGTCTCCCATCCTTACAAAGCCCTTCCCTTCAGTTGGTCAGTCCCTGCCAGATTGTCTGCCATTATAGCTCTCCTCTCCTCCTTTACGGTAAACCCCTTGAGATCCCACATCCACAATAGGTACCTCCACTCCCCTTTCCCTCACTTCTTTCTAAACCTCCTGAAGTCTGGCTTCTGACTTCATCATCCACTGAAACCTCTCTTTCAGAAAGGATCGATAATCTCTTCATCGTTCAATCCAATGGCCTTTTCTCAGTCTTCGTTCTCCTCGTCCTCTTGACAGCCTTTGACACTATTTGTCTCTCCTCTTTGATCCCCTCTTCTAAGTTTTCAGGGCATCTTTCCTGGTTCTGCCCCTACCTCTCTGACCTCTCCTCCTCTGTCTCCTTTGCTTGATCTTCCTGCAGGTTATACCCACTGACTACCCAAAGCTCTGTCCTACGCCCTCTTCTCTCATCCCTCTTTACTCTCTCTTAGGGATCTCATCAGCTCCCATAGACCTAGCTATCATTTCCATGCAGATGATTCCCAAATCTGTTTATCTGACTCTAACCTCTCCCCTGACCTGTAATCTCCAATCACCAGTCCAAAATTGAACTCATTATATTTCCCTCAAATCGTCCCCTCTTCCAAACACCCAAATGCACATTGCTGGCCCCACCACCTTCCCTATCACCTTGCTTCACAACCTCAAGGTTGACTCTCTTCTCCCACTCACCCCACATGTTCAATCTGTTGCCAAGTCTTGTTTCTACATACACATTTCTCATATTTGCCCCCTTGTCCCCACTCACACAGATACCCCCTGGATCAAGCCGTTACCACCACTAATCTGAACTATTGAAATATTTTAATCATTGCGTGATTTTCCCTACCTCAATACATCCTATTCCTAAAGTACAGGTCGGATAATATTTCTCTCCTACTCAATACATTCCGGTGGCTCTTTCTTACCCCTGGGACCAAACATAAAGTGTTGTGTGGCATTAAAAGCCTTTCACAATCTGCCCCCTTCCAAGCTTTCTAGTCTTCCAAAGAAGATTACCGTTCTTCTCCCCTCTCCTTCTAATTCAGCAACACTGACCACTCCACCTCTGGGTCTTTGCACTGGCTGTGCCCCACGCTTGGAAAACTCTCGCTCTTCCTGACCTCCCTGGCTCCTTTGAAGACTTAGCTAAAATTTCAACTTCCACATGAAGGCTTTCCTCATCCATCTTACCGAGAATTCCCTCCACCATCTCTGAGCTCATCTCCTACTTGCTCTCTCTGTGTCTTGTATGAACACATGTGTTGTTTCTTCCAGGAGAACATGAATCTCCATAGGCAAGGATTAGGTCTTTCCTTTTTTGTGTGTTCTCAGGGCCTGACACACAGGAGGCACTTAGTGAATGTTTGTTGTTGATCAACTAAGTTCTAACTGTGGACAAAAATATTAGATGGTCCCTGCTTTCAAGAAGCTTTCTTTCTACTATTGAACTGACATTACTGATGCTTCCATACAGGAGACTCCAACTCTCTTATTTTCTGTTTTAAAGTCCCTTCCAACAATAACCTTATTTTTGTGGTGTTCTAAGAGACCCGCCCTGAGCTATCAGCTAGTCAGTCAACAAGCATCTATTGATTGCTTACTCAATGCCAGGCTTCACACTAAGTTCTGGTAATACCAAGGAAGGCAAAATATAACATTATAGTACAGTGTTGACCTTATATGTTCTAGGATCCCTTCCAGGCCTAATGTTGGATGTTATGTGTTCTCATTCCCTCCTAGCTAGAGGATTAGATTCTCCATTTGAAGGTTCCTCCCAGTTCTGACACCCCATTCTGTGTTATCTATCCTAAGATCTCTCTCAACTCTGATACTGTGTTCACTGTTCCAAGCTTCCTCCCAGTGCTAACATTCTGCATTCTGTTTTTTAAGTTCCCTCTCAGACTCAAGCATTGTATTTTCCTTCCAGTTCTTACATTCTCTGACCTAGAATCCATGACTACTACCAGCTTTCTGAAGGCACAGGCAGACTATATACATGAACTGATCAAACAATTCTGGTTGGTGATGAGAAGCTCAGTCTATGTAACCACAGGCATGAGGGAATAACCTTCTCTTGTGCCCGGATCCTTGTAAACTTTACTAGAATCACTTACTGTGAAATAAACTCCTCTCGTACTTTTTTTTTTGCTTGGAGAAAAATCGATCTAAAAAAAACCCAACCCACCCCACCTCTCCTGCATTTTGACTCAGTGACGCCTGCCCTCATAAAAGGCCAGCCTGCTGTTTTACAGGCAGTAGCGTATAAAATACTTCTTCCAGATGTGCAGTCATAATTCTCCAAAGACTGTAATAGTTATCATAAGATTTATGGGGCATAATTTATTAATCACATTTTTTTAAACTTTAGAGATCTGTTTAGCAAGATGAAAGCAAACTTTAAAATAAGTCATTCTGCTCCAACTGGGCCAGTATTGACTCAAGTTACTCCTTTTGTTCAAATTCCCTTTAATGACTTATTGACCAAATCATTTCATGAGTCAGGTCCAACCTGATGGATAGGACCTGTCCAGGAGACCTGGGAAGAGCTGGATGGAAGAGGAGAGACAGAGTCTGCCCATGAAATGAATGGAGTGGGAAAGCTAGTTAGCACCACCAATGGTTGAATTTACTGAAGCTCTTCCTTCCTTCCTTCCTTCCTTCCTTCCTTCCTTCCTTCCTTCCTTCCTTCTCTCCTTCCTTCCTTTCCTTCCTTCTTTCCTTCCTATCCTCCCTCTTTTCTTCCTTCTCTTCCTCCCTATTTATTTTTCTCCCTCCTTCTTTCCTTCCTTCTTTTCTTTTTTCTTTCTTCCCTCCCTTTCTCCTTCCTTCCTATCTTTCTCTCTCTTTTTTCTCTTCCCTTCCCCTCCCTCCTTTCTTTCTTTTTATTTTTTCTTTCTTCTTTCTTTCTTCCTTTCCCCTTTTTAAAAAAACAAGCTTTCAATGAGATAGACCTTGTAAAAAAAAAAGGAAAGAAAGAAAAAGAAGAGAAGAGAAAAGGAAAGGAAAGGAAAGGAAAGGAAAGAAAAGAAAAGAAAAGAAAAGAAAAGAAAAGAAAAGAAAAGAAAAGAAAAGAAAAGAAAAGAAAAGAGAGCCAAACCCTCCAGATTCCAGCCCCTCCTCAACTTCCTTCATGGAAATTCAAACAACCATGTGTGGCTGACGTGCTGCAGGTAACATGCTATGAAATGGGATACACATTGAATGTGTGCGTTTCTTTAATCTGGATCAGATCAGAGGAACATAACTCCACTAAATCCATCTGAAATGTTCTGACCACGGGACGTACAAAGAAGCCAAGCAGTCCTCTTGTCACTGTCAAGTCTTAGGCTCCCAGAGAAGGATTCCTGGGCAGGAAGAAGCCTCCCTGTCTCCTTCCCAGGGCAGGGCACCGCACAGCCACAACACCTTTGACAAGTCACCTACCGTCAAGGTTTTCGGCGCCCCTTCTGAAGCAGGGAGATCACTGTGTATCACAACGGTTTGTCTTCCCTTGGTAGAGGGCTCAGATTCTTGGGGAATTTTCCCTTTGATTGGTATTTTTTTTTTAATTCTGATTCAACAGTCTCCATCACAAGGAAGGATCAGCGAACCTCTTTAATGACTGAGACACCATTATGTATCACTCGACAGTGAGGGGGACATTATGATCAGCAACAAGGAGAGAAGCTGTCTGATGTCCTATGTGTAACTGTTTGTGAGGGGAATTTTAATGGGCTGTGAACACATCTTCCCCTCCCCACTCAGAGCAGAGTAGCTGCCCATCATTACTTTGGTTTCTAACCTTTTTATCCCTTTGCCAAATATACCATAGCATTCTGCGAGGCCGCGAAGTGTCCACACTCACACTCCCATAAAGCACGTAGCCCATGGAGCAAGCCCCTCACTGGGCGCCATCTTTGTCATGGTCGCTGCCTTTGCCATCACGACTTTAAAGTGCTTTACGGTTGTTGTCTCCCCAGCTCGCTCCTGCAGGGCAGGGACTCCCTTCTGTCTCTTTTTGCCTCCCTAGTGCTCAGCACAGTGTCTGGAACATAGTAGGTGCTTTATACATATTTATTGGTCGATTTGTCATTATCCCCATTTCACAGATAAGAGGACTGAGGCTGAGTTACACAGCTAGTACATGTCTGGGGCAGAATGGGAGCACAGATGCTCCTGATGCCAGCCAGTTCGTTACTCTATGCACTTTGTCACCTCCTGGTGAAGGGAGATAACGGGGAAGTATAACTCCGAAGAAATCACCGCTCTAACTGGATACAAGTCCACAAATCAGATCACTGGGTTGGAAAGGACTGAAGAGAGTTCCTAGTCATGTTATTGGAAAAGGAATCAGGGCTAAAGTTACAGAAATAGGCTCGCCCTGGGCCAGGGAGGAAGCCAGGAAGCCGAGAGCTGAGCCTCGGACCTCCACTTCTTAGTCCTGAAATTTCAGAAAGGAAACCATTCCCTGACCCAAGGCCAGATGTCAGATGCATGGGTGGATGGATGGACTGACAGCAGCATTTTAGCCAGGCCAGAATAAACATTCCACTTGTATTGTATGTGTAAGATGGGGTGGGGTGGCTAGACAGCAATTCACCAGAACAAAATCCAAGGGAGTCAGGCACACTGCAAGCTTGATGTGAATCTCTTGGGCACTGTGGGTGCCAGGTGAGTAAATGGGATCTTTGGCTGGCTTAAGAGAGGAAAAAATCCCAGGATTAAGGAAGAGATTGTCTCTGTGTCCTTGCTTTGGTCAGAAGACGTCTGGAGTATTGGCTCAGCTACAGATACCACATTTTAGGAAGAGCATGGATAAGCTGGAGTGTCCCAAGGGGTGTCAATCAGAATGGAGAACGGCCTCAAGTGGATGCCCTATGAGGATCCTCTAGAATAGGGGTGGGGAGCCTGCAGCCTCGAGGCCCTGTGTCCTGTCTGGTGATCTTCAGAATCTTCCTAAGACAATTCAAATGGACCAGACACTGAGGTCTTTACTCAAGCTAAAGTGCCAGACATTCAAACTCTACTGCAGAGTACCATTGGGATGTTCAAATGCAAAACATACACATGCCAAAAAGATTGTTTTATGGAGAACTCACACAAGGCAAACGTTCACCTGGTGGTCAGATGAAGCGATACAAGGACACTCCCAAGGTCTCTCAGGAACTATGGAATTGATCGTGTGGCATGGGAGACACTGGCTAGGACTGCCCATCACGGCGTGCCCACGTCAGAGAAGGTGCCATGCTCTGTGAGCAGAATTGAGACAGCTCAGAGGAAATGCAGGATGCGCAAATATAGAGAATCCAGGCCAAATGTTCAAGGGGACTATTTGTGCCTGACCTGTGGTAAGGCATTCCGAGCTCATATTGGTCTCATCAGTCACAGTCAGACACACTATGACTTGACTCTGACATGCTGATGTTGTGTTGGTCCTCTTCGAGAACACAGGACACCAACCCACAAGGCCACTCATATAACAAAGGTCCACCAAAACCTGGGCTATCCCCATAGGAGTCCCATCACTCAACATGTTGTGGAAAGAGCCTGGAGTCTAAAATCAAAGGATGAGAATAAAATCTCCTTTCTGCTGCTTAGCTCCTGATGCCCTCACACAAATGACTCCCCTTCTCTGGGCTTCAGTCATCAAATTCCTGAAACAGGCAGAGTTGGACTAAATAATGTCCAAAGACTCTTCCAGCTCTGAATTGTACAGGCCTCTGAACCCTCAGTTGGGGCTTGGTGGAAGTCTAGAGAAGCTTCAAGGGGGCTTCAGACCACCAGCCTGGCCTTGGTCTGGACTCAGGATAATAAAGTCCCTGAGGGAGAATTGGTTAATGTCCAGCCCCCTGGCGTCTCCTAGGCTAAGGGGTCTGGGGCTGTTCCCCTTTCCAGTCAATGACCCCGGTGAGTCCTCAAGCACTGTGCTTCCCTCCTGAGACAAGGAAGGAAAGAACATTTAAAAAGATGCATTATGGAAGAGAAAGGGTGTTCTCCTGCCCAGCATGTTGTCACTGGTTTGGAAGACAAATGTGGCTTTTGTCCACAGGGAAGAATAGAGTTTCCTGAGCCAATGGAGGGGAGCCTCACTGCCCCAGGCAGTGTCCCTGATCTGGAGAGGGGGAAGCAGGCAGGGAGACGTGCCCTGCTGCACCCATGCTGGGTGGGGCTATGGAGGGACCAGCCACTTCAGATCCTAGGTGATGGCAGAGACAGTTTAGAGGAGCTAGGGATGGAGAGACCCAGAGATCCCTGTGGATGTGGAACTGGCTGAGACCACTTGTCAGCAAGAAGGGGCCTGGAGGTCCTCAGCCAGGGCACAGGCATGGAGAGAACCGTTACTTCCAACAGCCCAGAGTCTAGCCCGAGACCAAGCCTGGGAGAAAAAGTAAGCAAGCTAGCCAGTTCCTTGATTCTGAGGCAGCAGGAGGAACCCTTTCCCAAAAAGACCATTGGAAGGGGGGGGGGTGGTTCTTTTCTTTCTATTCTTTATTCTTTTCCCTTTCCTTCTTTCCCCCCTCCCTCTCTATTCTTCCCTTCCTTTCTTCTCTTTTTCCTTCCTTCCATCTTTCCTTTTCATTATTTCTTCCCAAAGGAACGAAGCAATTTTGAAAGAAAATCACAGTATTTGGAGAATAGTCCTAAGTGCAAAAATGTCTATCACCATAATATAGAGTAGGGCACATTCCCTTTGGATACATTTATTTAATCAATCATTCAATCAATCAATATCTGTTCATTGATTACTATTTCTTGGGTTGGAAAAGAAATATACAGAGAAGTATATCGGTATAAAGGAAGAGAGAGACAGAGAGAACATCTCCAGGCCTTGTTACCCTCGATTTTCTTTCCGAATTAGCTCCAGGGGCACCTTCGATAGGATCCCCCTCCCTGGCCCCTCTAGTAACTTCCCTTTCCAAGATTACCTTGTGTCTTTGTATGAACTTTGGATCTATCTATAGACTTGTTTTGTATATGGCAATATTTGTATTGTATTTTAAATCTGTCTGTTTATTTATATGTTCTCTCCCCTTAGAATGTAAGCTTCTTGAAGGCAGGGAATATCAGGCTTTTGTCTTTGTATCTCCAACACTTAGCATAGTATCCAGCACATTGTAGGTGCTTAATCACTGGACTTTGCTCTGTTGATTTGAGTGAGATGAATAAAGAGAGGAGATTCCCAGAGGAGCTCCTCGAGAAACCTGATGGAAGAGAGACCCTGGTCCCACAGCTCTGAGTGGGATAAGAGAAAGGTCTGGCATATGAAGAAGTCTTTGCCTGACATATATAAGGAGCCTAACAAGTGCTTGCAGCTTGACTGTTTATTTTCCTAAAATATATTTTATTTTATTTCTCTGCATATTTCCCAATTACATGTAAAAATTTTAACATTTTTTTTAAATTCTGAATTCCAGATTCTCTTCCTTACTCCCCCTCCTCCCCTCTCCTGGAAAAGGCAAACAGTTTGATAGAAATTATACATATGAAGTCATGCAAAACATATTTCTACATTAATCATGTTGCAAAAGATAATGTGACAAGAAAAATAAAGTTAAAAAGAACATGCTTCAGTCTGAATTTTGAGTCCATCAGCTCTCTCTAGAGCTGGGTAGTACTTGGAATCATGAGTCCTTTGGAAGTGTCCCAGATCATTTTTTCTAAAATGTTTATTTGTTGGTTTTTTTTCATTTTCAACATTCACTTCTATAGGATTTTGAACTCCAAGTTTTCCCCCTTCCCTTCCCCCCTCCCTGAGACAGCAGGCGATCAGACACAGGCCATACATGTGCAATAATGTTGAACACATTTCCATATTAGTCATGTTGTGAAATTATTCCAAAAGGAATAACCCAGGGAGAGGAAGAGGCAGAGAGCAAGACAGTGAGACAGTGAGACAGACAGACAGACAGGGAGGGAGAGAGAGAGAGACAGAGACAGAGACAGAGACAGAGACAGAGACAAAGAGACAGAGAGACAGAGAGGGAGGGAGAGAGAGACAGTGACAGAGAGAGAGAGAGTGAGACAGAGAGAGACAGAGAGACAGTGACAGGAGACAGATGGGGGGAGAGAGAGAGACAGACAGAGAGAGAGAGACAGAGAGAGACAGAGAGACAGAGAAATGGAGAGAAAGAGGGAGAGAGGCAGAGAGAGAGAATAGTATGCTTCCCTTTATATTCAGACTTGCATCAGTCTTGATCAGAATAGCTAAGTCTTTCAGAGTCGATCATTACCACAGTATTGTAGTTACTGTGTGAAATGTTGTCCTGGTTCTATTCACTTCAGTTTGTATCCATTAATATTAAGTTTTCCTGGGTTTTTCTGAAACTATTCCCATTATCATTTCTTATAGCACAATAGTATTCCTTCACAATCATATACCACAATTTGTTTGGTCATTCCCCGACTGACGGGCATCCCCTCTATTTCCCATTCTTGACCACCACAAAAAGAGCTGCTATAAATATTTTTGCACATATGAGCCCTTTTTTCCTTTTCTATGACCTCTTTAGGATGCAGACCTAGTAGTAGTATTGCTGGGTCAAAGGGTATGCACAGTTTTATAGCTCTTCCATGTAGTTCCAAATTGTTCTCCAGAATAGCTGGACTAGCTCACAACTCCACCAACAATGCATTAGTATCTTAATTTTTCCACATCCCCTGTGATATTTGTCATTTTTCTTTTATCTTGTTAGCCAATCTTATGGGTATAAAGTGGTATCTCAGAGTAGTTTTAATTTGCATTTTCCTAATCAACAGTGATTTAGAACTTTTTTTTTCTTGTGATTTTGGATAGTGGTACTAATAGTGGTAATTATAATAGTAGTAGTAGTAGGACTGATAGTAGTAGTAAGTAGATATGTATTACAGTTCCATGTATTGTTGTCAGAGTTCCCTTCTAGATCATGATTTTCAGAAGACCACAGGATGTGTCTTCCCCAAACACACACACACACACACACACACACACACGTGCACACATACACTCTCATACACCACACACACACACACAAGCACACACACACACACACACCACCCTAGGGCCAAACTAAAAGTTCTGTAACTAGTGGGTTGTTGTGAAATCATTTCAGTTCTGTCTGCTCTTTGCCACCCTATTTGGAGCTTTCTTGGCAAGGACACAGGAGTGTTTTGCCAAATCCTTCTCCAGGTCATTTTACAGTTGGAGAAATTGAGGTAAACAGGGTTAAGTGACTTGCTCGGTGTCACACAGCTGGCAACTGTCTGTCATCAGACTTGAACTCAGCAAGTTGAATGTTCTGAAGTCCAGACCCAGCACTCCATCCACTGTGGCATGTAGCTCAGCACCAGAACAGAAACAAAAGTATAATAAGACAGCTGTGAGAGTGAAGACTCACCATCTAGATGCTTAATAAATATTTACTGACTGACCAAGGAGGGCAAGAATTCCCTCTCAGCCTTGAAAGTGACACGGACACTTTCACCTCTCTTGATCCTGAAGGCAGACTTTAGATGGGTCTGAAACTTCTTTTTTAAAGACTCGTTTTCCCCACACTCCCCAGACTGGAAATGTGGGAGCACTCTCAGGTCCCATCTCACTACAGATTATTGGGGGAGCTTTGACCTGATCTTCTCAATCTAGGCTGGCAACCCAATGACCCCCATTTCCTGAGAATCCCATATTAATTCCAAATAGTGTAGACACCTCCTTGTCTTAGACCACTCCAGCTGAGAATTCTCTAGGTCTAGAAACCTGCTGGCTCAGTTTCTCCAGAAGCTGGGATGACCATCTTTGCCCAGGCCACATTCCGCCAAGCTATACCTGAGAGTTCTTCTAAGGACCCATACAGCCCAGGAGGGACAAACTGAGGGAAGAGTGGGGACAACCAGAGTCGAACAGCAGCAATATTACTGGAGAGATGGCATCCCCAGCTGTGCTCAGGACATAAATAGACATGAGAAGTAACAATGATGCATGAACAACCACTGAAAGAAGAAACTGAAAGGAGATGCTGAAAGGAGGGCTGAAGTGTGGAATGGAAGAGGTTGAGTAGAGGCCTTGGCCCATGAAAGAATCTCAGAAAAGACTCAAAGTAAACCTATTGCCTGCACTCTCCTCTTCAAGGACTGAGGAAATTTACCCTCTAAAAAGTCTTTTTTTCCCATCTTCCCCTCCTCTTTCCTGACCAATTACAAACTATTAAGGAGGCTCCTTTTTTAACCTAAGCATTTTCTCCATCCCAATTTTAATGTAAACTTAAAGAGGGCTAGCCAGAACTACATAAAACTTTAAATTAGGACAGACAGCTGAACCATTTCTGAGTGTTAGGAATTTTCCTAACTGGGGGCTCTAAGCTATTGTGATTATTACTAAATATTTTTTTCCTCTGATATAAACTCCATAAAACATCAGAGGGAGGGGCCATGTGGAACTCAGAGACATAAACAAATGCTGCTTGAAGGTTCTGTGTCCTCATCACTGTGGAGGAGTCAAATCAAAAAAGCAATTATTGTGTACTATATCTATCAAAATCAAATGATTTAATATTTATTAAAACACGCACTTAGTACAATGCCTGAAACATATAGTAGGCATTCTATAAATGCTTATTCCTTTTTCTCCCTTTCCCAAGCACTATGTTGAGTCTTGGAGATACAAAGAAAGAGTCTTGGAGATACAAAGAAAGGAGGGAAGGAAGTGGGGGAAACCATCCCTGTTCTTAAGTAGTAAAGAGGAATATAATATTCAAATAGCTATGTATAAATGATATATATATATATGTATGTATACATATACATATATGCATATATACATATACATGAACACATACATATACACATACATATACATATACATATACATATACATATACATATACATATACATATACATATATATACATATATATGAAAGACAGGGAAGCAGACAATCCAGCCCCTCTGCCCTTCAGGAGAAGGCTTGTTGTGGGGAGACAAGATACACACAGGAAATATGTGAGTGGTCATATATCCTAATTCAATATAGGATTTAGAGTTAAGATTAGTGAGTCTGGCTGTCAGTAATGTGAGAGTGTTGAGAAAAGAACATCTCTTTTAGTTGATGTCATCAAAGACAGTTACCTGAAGGAAAAAATAATTTGAGCTGACCCTTGAATAACACAGAATTTGAGTAGGCAGAGTGAGGTGAGCGTGGCAGGCCATTTAGTATAGGAATAGAAAGAGCCTGAGCAAATCCAAGAGTCAGGAAGAGGTACTGAGTGTTTTGAGGAACAGAAAGGATAAAGCCATGTACAGTGTGTATACTGAATTTAATTAGTCAAGCATTGATTTTTTCCCCTGCTATATACCCCTACTAGTCACTGGGTTCCCAAAGAGAAAAATTAAAGAATTATGCCTTCAAGAAACCATAATTTTACTAGTGGAAAACATGATGAACATGTGGCACCCGAGACTAGAAAATCGACTTAAGTTGAGGGAGTCAAAGGCTTTGAAAGTCCTGATGAGAAATATGGAGTTGCTGCTGTCAACAGGGAAAGCCACTGAAGGATTTTTGGTAGGGGCTGTGATGACATCAGAGCTCAATGTGAGGAAGGATTCCTTGGGACTGAATGTAGGATGGACAGAAGGATCCTGGTGGAGGGAATGTCATTTCCCTAAACCATCCTAAGAAGCCCTGGAGGAAATCAAGGCTTCATTAACATCATAAATACTTTCTTTTCATACTTGTGGAATAAAGTCACTGAGATTGGCATGGATGACAAGGAGACCACTTAGAGGGGGTTTAAAGAAAATCACCAAAAAAAGAACATGAGACTGGCAGATGCCTTAGGTAGTACAGAGAACAAGACAAGAAAACCTTTCCCATGTGACCTTGGGTAAGTCATTTAATATCTATCTGCCTCATTTTTCCTTATCAGTGAAATGGGAATAATCCCAGCACCTACCTCCCAGAGATGTTAAGAGGATCAAATAATATAATATTTGAAAACCTTTTGTGATAATAGTTATAGATAATAGATAATAGTTATCCTTATTTATGTCTTAAACCCAATATGTACAAACAAGTCATCATCTTTCCCTCCCGAACCCTTCCCCCTTCCAAACTTCCCTTTTACTACAGAGAACAGTACCATCCTCCGAGTCCACCAGGCTCCCAACCTAGGAGTCATCCTGGACTCCTCACTCTCTCCCCTCCCAGTTCCTTTATGATGCCAAGGTCTTTTTCACTTCTACAACATCCCTGGCCAATTTCAACATTGATTGTTGATTTCACCTTTCCAGCATCTCTTGTAGATTTCACTTCTGCAGCGTCTCTGGTCTATTTCACTTCTACTGCATCTCTGGTCAATTTCAACATCCCTTGTTGATTTCACCTCTGCAGCATCTCTCCTATGCTTCTCTCCTATGACAATGCCCCTACTCTGGTTCAGAGCCTCATCTCTTCACACCTGGACTATTGCAATAGCTGCTGGGGGGTCAGCCTGACTCCAGTCTCTCCACACTCCTGTCCTTCCTCCATTTAGTCACCAAAGTGATTTTCCTAAAGCATAGATCTGACTAAGTCACTGCTCCTTCTCAAAAATCTCCATCATCTCCCTATTGCCTCCAGGATTCAATGTAAAATTCTCTGTCATTCAAAGCCCTTCATAACTTGGCCCCTCCTCCCCTTCCACTCTTCTTACACTTCACTCCCTTCCATATATTCTGTGGCTAGTGACTCTTCCTCCAAAGAGACACTCTATCTCCAGGGCAATTTCATTGAATGTTTCCAGTGCCTGAAATATTCTCAACTCTCATCTCCTTCTCCCACCTGCCCTGGTTACCTTTCCAAAGCTAAATCCCAAATCCTCCTTCCTACAAGAAGCTTTTCCCCTTGATGCTGACCTCCACTTTCTTGATTATGTGCAACTTATCCTGTGGCACATAGTTGTTTACATGTTGTCTCCAACATTAGATTGTAAGCTCCCTGAGGGCAGAGAATGTCTTTTGTCTCTTTTTATATCACAAATGCTTCACACAGTGCCTGGAACATCACTAGCACTTTTAAAAAAAGTTTAGTGACTTAAAATAATCTAAAATAAAGGAAGTCAGAATTGGGAGGGACCTTAGAACACAGGACACAGAATATTAGAATTGGAAAAGACCTTGGAAGATAGAACACAAGATTTCAGAACTGGGGGAGGAGGACTTTAGAACACAAAACACAACATGTCAGAGATGGCAGGAGCCTCTGAACATAGTGGAGAAAGAAAATAAGGGTTTATTAAGCACCAACTAGCACTGTGCTGGACACTTTACAAATGGTATCTCCTTTGAACCTTATAACAATCCTGAGAAGTAAATGCCGCTATTTTCCCCATGTTACACTGGAGGAAATTGAGGCAGACAGCAGTTAAGTCACTTGTCCGTGGTCACATCAGTCTAAGGCTGGATTTCAACTCAGATCTTCCCGACTCCAAACCTAGTGATCCATCCAATGTGGCGCCCCCTAGCTGCCATAGATCATGGAATGTCAGAGCTGAGAAGGACCTGAGAACAAAGAACTCAGCAGGGTCTTAGAAGTCATCTAGTCATTTTGGGAAGAAGAATCTGAAGCCCAGAGAGAGGATGTGTCTTACCCAGGATCTCACAGGATACTAATGGCAAAACCATGACCAAGTCTCCCAGATCTCTGTATATTATTCTCTGCTCCCTCCCCCCACTGCCTAAGAAAGGATGCTTAGCAATAACCTAGTCTAAACCCCTGTTTAATTCATTTAAAGCCCATACATTGACTGTAGCAAGGATCAAAGATGGAGAGATGGGAAGGACCTTAGAAGCCATCTAAGCCCACCTCTTCTTTTTACAGATGGGAAAACTGAGGCCCAGGGAGGAAAGGGGCTGTTCCAAGGTCTTCCAGGGAGTAACAAGAATCAAGACTGAAGCCCAGGTATCTGACTCTAATTCTAGAATTTTTCCCCAGCCCTCATCCTCTAGACCTGCTCTTGCTGAAGAATCTTCTCTGGGGTATTGGCTGTAGCTGTGGGATTAAAAATGGCCTGCAATTAGCTGTGAATGGTCCAGGAGCTAGTGCTCTCTAAACACACTTAAGGGTGCTTGAAAAAAGTGTCCATTCCCTTAAGTGGTTTAAACATTCTTGGGCAGTGTTTAGCAAACCCTTTTTCCCCTGCAGAGTAGAGAAGGCAAGGAAGGTTGAGACCCTTCATCCCTGCACCAAAACCTCCCTCTGAACAACAAGGTTCATATTTCCCTTCTGGTCAGTTTTATTTTATTCTATGCCATTCAACAAGCAGTTATTGAGCTCCTACTGTTTTCTAGTTAGGGATACAAGTGGCCCTCGCAACATTCTCAGCCCTGGGCATGGAGGGATGCAGGATTATTATGCCCACATCACAGAGGAGCACACTGAGGCTTAGGGGACTTCAGTGCACTTCCTGAGGGGCTTTATCACCAGTCAGGAACAGAGCCGTGCCCCATAGCCATGGGGTTCAGCCCAAGTTCCAGGGTCTCTCCTGCCTACGAATGCTAACGGGGTCCTGAGGGGTCCAGTCTTAGCCTTCCGATCTGTGGGCCTCCATGGATGACCTGCACTGCTCTTCCAGTCAACAGCTGAGAGCAGGGAGGTTATTGGAGCAAAGGCTGAGGCTGAAAGGCATAAATTCACCCTCTGTGATGACATGTAATCGGACCTGAGAAGTTTCCTGTGATCTGCCAGGGAGTTACAGGTCTGAACAACTCCCCACTCTCACAGGCAGACCAACTTGATTTTGTCAATTGTTCATGAAAAGAACTAAATCTCACACACCCTTGGTGGGACTGCCCTCAGTCAAAGGGTGGGCAGGCCCTGGGTCATGAGGGAATATAATCCCTGTTCTTCAGAGGATACAAAGGCTTTCCTTCAGGCCCCACTGGGACCCTTCTGGCCCCGATGCATCCTCCTGAAGGAGGAAGCACATGGGAAAGGGACTGCCAGGGGACAAGGGTTAGTTAAACTTATGGCCTCATCCCCTTCCCCCCAAAATGGAAAGCCCCCACCCCGCCCCTCAGCTTCTCCAAGGTCTCTGAGGTCTCTGAGCTCCATGCTTCCCAGGCAGCTCGAGCCCCTCCCCAACCACCTAGGAGATACCCCCCAGATAAGGGAGGCAAGAGAACTCACTGCAGGCTGCTTGGTTTCCAAAGGGCATGCAGGGGCAAGGAGCCTACTGTGCATCAGATACAATGCTAAGTGAGGGCTTTTACAGCCACTATTGCACATGGTCCACACAATAACCCTGGAAAGCAGGTGTGTTATTGTCCCCAAATAACACCTGCCTCCTCCGTGCCTGACACACAGTAAGCACCAGTGAATGCTTATCCCCCAAGTCCCCTTAGGAACTGAGGCAGACAGAAGTTATGTGACTTTCCTGGGGTCATAGATCTAGAAAGTGTCTGAGGCTAGATTTGAACTCAGAGCTTCCAGACTCTAGGGATCATTCCATCTAGCTGGAATAATGCATTTAATTTGGTTTACAAACAAAGGGTATGCCTTTGTCTTCTTAATTTGGGAATAAAACATGCACATATTGGAAGGAAGGACAAGATCTAGCTAATGAAGATGAGTGTTGCCAAGTGGGATCCCTGAGTATAGTCTTACTTATGGTCTGGCTCTCTTCCCTCATGGCCCCTCCTCCAGATTTCTCCTTGTGAGATACAGAGGACCAGAAACCCTCAGCCCCCAACGTGCCCCCTCTGCCAGCCTGAACTCCCAGCTCTGGGATCTGAGTCACATGCCCCAGCTACTGGAAGGATGTGCCAGTCTACTTTCTTAGGTCACCAACCACCATTCTTGGGTCTTCCCTGAACAAGTCACCCTTCCATGGCCACAACTCACCTATTAAAATGTAAGCTCCATGTGGGCAGGAAATGTCTCTGGTTTTGTGTGTGTAGCACTAGAATGTAACACAGTCTTAGTACACAGAAAATACTTAATGAACTATTTTTCTTTCTTTCTGTCTGTCTGTCTTTCTTTCTTTCTTTCATTCACAGATACACCCATGGAGCCCAAACTGTGGCAGATCCTACTTGGCTAGAGAAAAGGCTTGGGATATTGGCTTGGTGATGTCCTCTGTGCAAGGGGACACTCGTACCCAGACTGGCTGCAAATGGATGACATTACCAGAAACTCTTGAAAATGTCCACCAGGCTAGAGAGGGTTGCGGTGGAGAGAGGCCCAGGGTAGTCAGGCACACCCCTCTAACACAGAGAACCCCTCATTTCCAAAGATGAAGACAGAATGCACAATAGGGCAAGACCTCAGGATGCTGAGGACCAGGGTCAACATTCCAGATGGCCATCTCTCCCCTAGGCAGAGCCACCCCAGCCTCTCCCTGCCAAGACTCAGTGAACTAGACTCATGTCTGTGTGTGAGGCTGACCCACAATGTCAACTGGCCTGGTCACACTGAGTCAGTCTCTCAGTAGTGCCCTCCCCACAGGCTTCCCACTTTGGGCAAGACCCTCCTGAGCTTATGCTCACCTGGCTGAGTCTTCAAGACTCAGTGCCCTCTCCAAGCCATGAGTAAGCATCCAGCGACTACCTTGGAGGACATTAGAACACAAACCAGGAGCCAGGAGATGCAGTTTGTAGAGCTGGGTCCGCCATTGGTTCTTTGTGGCATTTGGGCCAAATTCTTTTCCCTCTTTGGTATCAGTTTCAGAGATGCCCATAAAATGGGGGAAGGGAGCTGAATAATCACTCAGATCGCTTCTATGACATGCTATATTCTATAGAGAGGGAATATTTAATATACTCTTCCTCAACAAAGATACTTGACATCAAAGACTCTCTGTCTTGCTCTGTTTCTGTCTTTCTGTCTTTTATCTCTCTGAGTATCCCTTTGTCTCTTCTTTCTTTCCGTCTTCCCCCCCTCTCTCCTCTCTGTCTCGCTCTGTCTTCATTCTCTCTTTCTCTCTGTCTCTCTGCTCACTCACTCTCTCCTCTCTCTCTGTCTCTCCCTCTTTCTCCTCTCTCTGTCTCTCTCTCTCTGTCTCTGTCTCTCTCTTTCTGTCTCTCTCTCTGTCTCTGTCTGTGTGTGTGTCTCTCTCTCTATCTCTCTCTGTCCCTCTCTCTCTCTCTCTCTCTTTCTCTCTCTCTGTCTTTGTATTGCCAGTGTTCAGTATAGTACCTGGCACTTAGTAGTCTGTTTGTTTTAAAGGCATGTTACTGTGTAGCTTGCTGGACTAGTCTCTCACCAGTAGCAGTCCCAAGAAGACAGGACGCACAGTCAGGAGTACTTGGTTTGATTCCCAGCTCTGGCTCTTCGGGGAGGGGCTGGGAAGCATGTCAGGCTGTGTAGTTTTCACTGTGATGCTGAGTCCTCATAAAGGAAACAGATGGGTCTGTGGGGATTACTTCAGCCTAGAGAAGGGAATTCTCAGGTGGGTCTTGTATAAGGGAGATTAGTTACAAGTGAGGACAGAGTTCTCAGCTGCCACGTTCCAAAAGACACAGAATGTGCATCCTGGGTGTGAGAGAAACTGAGATTCCCTTCCCTTCCCGGCAAGCTTAAGCTACAGCGGGTCAAGTGAACATGGGAAAGCCCTCCTTCCAAAGAGGAAAAGCCCCATTGCTGCCCATGATTCCAAGATCTCCAAGAAGGAGAAAAGAGAAGAAAGTAGGTTTGGTGGAAGGTAAATGTTTTCAAGTAAAGTCTATGAGTTCTAGTGATCATAAGGCGTAGATGAGACTCAGCTTTATATGTAACAAAGGGGGTGGGGTGTGAGGGAACTGGACCAGGAGTAGCCAGCGGAGATCCATCAATGAATAAGCATTTTTCTGCACTACATGTCAGGCTCTGAGCTACAGGTGAAGGATACAGAGGAAAAAAAAGGGGGAAAATCGCCTTTCTTTGGCACATGTGGCTGGAGCAAAAGGATAGTCCTGAGCCTGCCTCCTGGAGTCTGGAGTTCAAGCTTCCAAAAGACATCACACATCTCTCCACAACCAAGAGCCACAATCAGAGAGCAGGGAGTCACACAGCAAAGCCACACTGTCTAGATAGTAAGAGTGTGTGTGTGTGTGTGTGTGTGTGTGTGAGAGAGAGAGAGAGAGAGAGAGAGAGAGAGAGAGAGAGAGAGAGGAGAGACAGAGACAGAGGATGTTCTCACTCAAAATTAAAAAATCAAACTGTTACTTTTTCCAAGCTGAATGTCACATACACTACAAAATAAATAGTTTTTAGAGAGACATTTCAGAGAAATAAATGAGGATACAGGGGCTTAGAGAAGGTTCTGGACTTGTTCAGATCCCACTTCACTCTCTCTCTCTCTCTCTCTTCCCTCTCTCTCCCTCTCTCTCAGACACACACACACACACACACGCACACACACACATTCTCTCTCACACACAGACATACACTCACTCACACATATTCTTTCTCTCACACACACACACACTCACTCACACACATTCTCTCTCTCACACATGCACACTCTTACACATACACACACACATACTCACATACACTGTATGAGTTTAGTGCCTTTGAGGTTCAGTGTCCCCATCTGTAAAAGGAAGGTCCTGGACCAGATGCCCCCAAGAACCAATCCAGCACTCCATTCCTAAGCCTATGCTCATGGAGGTTGGGGGTTGGGAGGCAGGTCATTCCCGGGCCATTCCTGCTTAAGCTAATGAAGCCCTGGGTGCCCACTGGGGGAGTGTCAGACCCCCTCTTCTCCCGCTTGCTTTGATGACAAGGCCCTGTTGGGGCTCTAAGGTCTGCATAAGCTTGTCCCAGGGAAGGGAAAGTCCCCTTGCACA
The DNA here is from genome assembly GCA_028646515.1 of Pseudochirops corinnae. Classification (NCBI taxonomy): domain Eukaryota; kingdom Metazoa; phylum Chordata; class Mammalia; order Diprotodontia; family Pseudocheiridae; genus Pseudochirops; species Pseudochirops corinnae. Next base: position 3,436,021 of record CM053585.1, on the reverse strand, counting down.
CCCCCTCACACTCTCTGTGGTCACTGCTGGCTTGCGGCTGCCTCAGATCTGTCCAGTGTGTGAGGTCAGGCCTGTCATCGGCATTCGTGGCCACTCTGGGAAATGAACGGTCCCATCCTCCTCAGCACCACTCAGCTGGGGGGTAAGGGAGGGCTGCCTGCATTCCTGGGGCTCCCCATTAATCCACTTACTAAACACCTGCAGACATGCAATAACAGAGCCAGTGCCAAAAGGCCCCAGAACGGTTTTGTGGCCGAATGGAATAGGCTGGGCCGCTATCAGGAGTCAGGTTACACACCTTCTGAGGCCCAGCTACAAAAATAACACTCACAGCTGAACCCAGGGCAAGAATGTGTGTGCTGGGGGACTGGGGGAGATGGGGGACAGGCCTCTGCAGTTCTACAGCCAGAGGCCCTGGAACATGGGCAGCTGCTTGCTGACAAGAGAAAGGACCACCTGAGCCCCACGAGGAGACCCACTTTCTGCAGGTACCAGCCTGGAACACTGGCCAGGTGGCCCTGGGCATGGCCCAAAGGTCAGTCCCGAAGATCACTCAGTCACATGTACCATTTTACTCTGAATCTGAGGAACCACATTGTATGGTGGATGGAAAGTGAGTTTTGGCCTCAGGGGCTGGGTTCCAGTCTTTCTTTCAATACCCAAAGCTTAGACAAGAAAGCAATCCTAGCCCTACAGGAAGGATGCCCAATGAGGGGAATCATGGGCAGATATCCAGAGGGAGCCCTGGGGGATCAGGCAGCAAAGAGTCTGGGTGACTAATGGGGGACCACAGACAAGGGGTGCACAATCAAGGAAAGATGACGGAACAAAAAGCCTTTATTATGTACTTATTCTATGCCAAGCACCATCATCAGGAGACAGGGCAGTGAAGGCAGGGGCTCTCTGGAAGTTTTGCTCCATCGGACACAAATATGGCGGACCAGCTCGGTGATACTGGGGATGTGGCTAAGCTTAAGTGCATTATTAGACCAGGGCTGCACAGGGAGGCTGCCACTGAGGCTCTGAGGGGAAATGGTGCCTTTTTCTGCCCCTAACAAATGCTCGTTGACTGATTGGGCCAGAGATCCCTGTGAGACCTGAGTCACAGGGTTTTAGGGTTGGAAGGGACTTGAGAGGCATTTGATCCAATCCATAGCTGATGATGAATCCCCATTAGAACCTACAAAATCCCTGCCAAGTGGTCTAGGCCATCTCAGGGCTGAAAGCTCACAGCCCGCCCTCTCCCCCCCAGAAGTCTATTTGACTTGGTGGTAATTTTGTCCTTGGACCATAGATAGAGAGCTGGAAGATTCCTTAAAGGCCAATCCCCTCATTCTTACATCTGGAGGAACTGAGACCCAGAGAGAAAACTTGTCCAGGGTCACACAGCTAATAAATGTCAAAGGTGGGATTTGAAGTCAGATCTTCGTGACTCCAGGTTCAGCCACTTATCCGTGGTATCTCTCCTGTCTTCTAGCTTTACAGATGGGGAGCCTGAGCTCTAGGGTGAGGTAACTTGGCTGGAGGCTCTCGTGCCCTCCCCATTGCACCATACTGCCTCTCCTCCCAGTGTGGGCTTTTGCAGAGTGATCTTGGAGACAGGCTGCACCCTGCCACCCCTCATGGATGGACGGCCTTGGAGGCAAGGAGCCTCCCCCAGCCCAGGTCCAGGACCACAGGATCAGTCATATTTTCCTTGGCAATGGAAAGGCAGCAGAGATAACACTTGCTTAGCTCAGGAAGGGGAGTTGGATGAGCGAGCAAGCCACCTGCAGCTTACACCATCTCCAGGGCCTGGGCCAGGGGAGCCTGGGGTTCCTTGGAGAACCCCCACGCAGCTTCAGGCTAGGCAGCCCTGGAAGGTACTCCAACAAGCAGGACCTGGGCAGCCTCGCCCCAGCCTGTGCAGACCCTGGAATCTCCCCCTGAGTGGATGAGCTGAGAACCACCAGGAGCAGGCCCCAGGCACTGAAACCCACTCACTTGAGCAATTTCTGAAAAATCAAATGCTCGTCACAATTTGAAGTTGTTCTCAGAGCCAAGGGCCCCCTCCTTGGATGCCTTTGCCCCCTCTTTCCCAAAGCTCAGGGTGCTGTGTCCATGGCCAAGACCTCAGCTAAGAACAGGGACAGACAGCACTTCTGGGAGCCTGACCCCTCCCAGGGGCAGGGACTCCTGGTGACAAACAGCTCTACCAACATACATATGACCTTCCGTGCACCTTTCCATGCCCATGCCTCATGCCTAGAATGTTAGAATATCTAGGGAGCTAATGCCAGGAGAACTGGGCAGGGAGAGGCCCTTGAGATACTCTGGAGCTCAGGCTGGGATTCTGATCAAGGTACCCTCTAGCCATGTGACCTTGGGAGACACCCCCCTCCCCAAGTCTAACTTTCCTATCTGTAAATTGGAGCTCTAATACGGTTGTTGGGAACTCCAAAGGAGATGACGTGTGCTGATTTGCAAACATTAAATTTCTATGTCAGTGCTGACTATTATTATTTCTTTGGACCCAGCACCCAGGTTGGAACCTGGCATATAGTAGGTCTTCCTCGTGAAGGCTTATTAAATCGGATTGAAGTGCCTTCCAGTGATCCCCAGGAAGAATGAAGCTTTCCCTTCACAGTCTTTGTAACATGCCTCGAACTAAATTGGTTGGTTGTTGCCCTTGGTTCTTGAAGAGGACTGAAATGACCTCATTCTGCTAGAGTCAAGTTTCCATGTGCCTGACTGTGGCTGGTCAGACCAACGTGAGCTCAGAATGCTCTCCCACAGCTCAGGCACAAATAGTCCCTGTGAACATTTGGGCTGGATCCTCCAAATTTGCACATTCTGTGTTTTCTCTGAGTGGTCTCAGCTCTGCTTTGCTCAGAGAGCACAGCACCTTCTCTGGTGTGGGCACACCATGCTGGGCGGTCCTGTGCCAGTGGCACCCATGTCACACAATCAATTCCAGAATTCATCCAGCCTTTCCTTGAAAACTTTCCCTCCAAGGAGAGGAAAATCACCACCTCCTGAGGCAGCTCATTCCACGCTGAGAGAGCTCTTTGTAATACGCATCCATCATGCCTGATTTTGACCTCTGGGGCCAAACATACAAAGTCTAATTCCTTTTCCTCATGAGACTCCATCATATACTAGAAGACAGCTACCATGTCTGGAGGTGTGCTGGGAAGTGGTTAATGACTGACTCTCACCACCACCACCACTGCCATCAAAAAATGGGACCAGAAAACACTTTTGAAAGTATTCTGAATTATTAGCATTTTCTCCCTCACTCTTTCAAGTCGAAACATCAACAAAACAATAAATTGGGCCCTGATCTGTAATGATTGCAGATTTCCAAAGAGTAATGCTTGCTCTGAAAGTGTAACAACAGCTTCCTGAAGGCCAGTTGAGTTGGCTCCAACCTAGCCCTGCTCATGTATCATATGAATCTTCTCTTTTACAGGCTAAATCTCCTAGTTTCTACAGCTGATCCTCATATGTCTTAGTCACAAAGCCCTTCCCCATCCCCTCCCTCTTAACAATGTTCTGCTTAAACTTCCTCTCTCAGCCAAACTCCTGGCAAAAGCCTTTGGCTCTACGTTCTCGATCCACGCTCATTCCTCAGTCCTTTGTGGTTTGACTCCCAGGTCCAGTATCTTCTTTTCAATGTTACCAACAATCTCTTCACTGTGCAATCTCCTGGTCTTCTCTCAGTCCTCAATCTCCTTGTCTCCTTTGCCAGTTCTGACTCATTTGTAGGCCTGAACATCCTGACCACCCCATGCTGGGGACTCTCTCTTCTATTGACTCCAACAGTCCTGTTCTCTTTTGGCTTCCTTCCTTCCTTCCTTCCTTCCTTCCTTCCTTCCTTCCTCCCTCTCTTCCTTCCTTCCTTCCTTCCTTCCTTTCCTTCTTTCTTTCTTTCTTTCTTTCTTTCTTTCTTTCTTTCTTTCTTTCTTTCTGTCCTGGATGGCTATTTATTTCTACCCTCTAGGTGTGGGAGACCCTCAAGGCTCTATCCTAGGTCTTCTCCCCTTGTCTTTCTCCCTTGGTGACTTCATCTATGCCCAACAGTCACACCTGCACAGACAGTTCCTGCCTCTGTTTACCCAGCCCTCAGATGGTTTGTATGGGGATCACCCAGGGAGGAGCCTCCCTCTGTGGGGAGAGGTTTCTCAGCAAGCTGGTCACTGGGTGGTTTATTTAGTTATTTTGGAGAACCATAACATGTTAGACTTTTCACTAAGTCATGAATGGCTTATGACTTCTACCAGTGGTTGGAGCCCCCACACGGAGGAGATCCCAGCCCCTGAAGGTCTGAAGTATCGATTAACAGCTCACAAAGAGTCTCCCAGTTTTATTGTGCTGTAAGAAATGATGATCATAAGGAATTCAGCAAACTTGGGGACATGTATAGGAACAGACGCAGAGTAAAAGAAAGAGAAGCTGGTAGAGTCACACACAGAACAATCAGTAAAGCAATAACCATTGGTTAAGCACCAACCGTGAGTGGGTCACTGTGCTCAGCACTGGGGATGACGGGAAATAGAACGACATACACAATGGATGCAACAGCTGGAAGCTACCCTTGCCTCTGTCTTTCCCTTGGAGAGGTGGGGTGCTATGGATGCGGAATGGTGCCTGTGCAGCTGTGTGTGATGGCTTCACCAGCTGGCTTTGTCAGGCTGCTCTGCTCTGCTGTAAGGGTGGGTAAGTGCACCCGGAACTGATATGTTTGAATCCAGACTGAAGTATGTCATCATTCTTTAGGGTTTTTTTTTTTTCATTCTTTTTCTTCTATTTGAGTCTTCTTGAACAAAATCACTAATATGGAAATGTTTTACATGATTGCACATGTATAACTTATCTCTGGTTACTTACTGTCTCAGGGGAGGGGGAAGGGAGGGAGGCAAGGAGGAATAGAATTTCGGACTCAAGACTTAAAAAAAAAATGCCACTGGGTCCACGAGGTAGCTCAGCAAATAGAGCACCTGGAGTCAGGAGTTCAAATCCACACTCAGACACTTAACACTTACTAGCTGTGTGACCTTGGACCAGTCACTTAACCCCAATTGCCCAGCCTTCCCCTCTCCAAAAAGCAAAAAAAAAAAAAAAATGTTTTAAAGTGTAATTATGGAATATATATATTATATATACATTATATGTATAATACACACACACACACACAAGAAAAGGTATTACCAGTACTTTAATTCTAAAAGGAAAAAAACCCTCCTAATTATGACTTCAAGTCAAAAGTCTAATCGTGGAATAAAATGAAAGTTTGATCCGAAGAAGCCAACTTCAGCTCTGGAGCCTCCCGCCAAAGTGCCCATTGCCATCAGAGATGCTCTCATGAGGATTCTCCTGACTCAGGTTCAGTCCAGGCACTACATAGGGATTGAGGGCCAGCCAGTGTCAGCTGGAGTCAGCCTGGAGCCAGAGAGAGGTCAGGCACTATCTCCGCCAGAAAATTGAATGGAAATGAGCCAAGTCTGGGGTGATGGAGGGCAGTAGGGAGCATGAGTAGGCTGGGAAGTTTGCTCCCAAGTTTACTGCAGCTGCTCTAGGAGACGCTGCCTTGAGTCAGATCGGGCCTGAACTTCCTCACAGCTGCAGTTACTAGAGAAAGGGTAGGAAACACGGATCAGAGACAAGAGGAGGCAGTAGGGGAAGAGTCAGAAGGCAAATCCAGTCTGAAGATATTGGATGGGATCGTGGGCCAAAGAGAGTGAAATGAGACATGGGTGAACAGCCAGTAAATGGGCCTGAGGGGTTCTCAGGACCGATGATGAAGGTGGTGGTACTGCTGCTCCTCGGGCCCAATTGTGTGAACAGAGAAGCATCAGGCAAACAGCAGAGTCATGGAACTTGGTTTAGAGAAACACCAGGCATTATGAGAGCAGTAGAAGGCCAGGTCTCTGCCACCAGAAATTATAAAAGGGTCACCCTTAAGGAGCCTGGCTTAAGTTTAAGCCTTCCCTTCTTAGGGAAGCAAGAGAATCTGTGCAACTCATCATTACAAAAGCTTTGCCCCTGCCAAGGATCTCAAAAGACTCATTCAAGTGGCCCAATTCATATTCTGTGGTCAATCTTCCATCAGTCATTGTTCAGACTTGGCTGAGTCTCTGTGACTGTTTGAGATCTTCTTGGCAGAGATGCTGGACTGGCTTGCCATCTCCAGCTCATTTTACAGATGAGGGAACTGAGGCAAACAGGGTTAAGTGACCTGCCCAGGGTCACACAACTAGTAAGTGTCTGAGGCCAGATTTGAACTTAGGGAGATGAGTCTTCCTGACTGCAGGTCCAAGGCTCTGTATATTATAGAGCCACCCAGCTTCACACCTCTATCTTTTTATTAATCTACTACAACAAATGCCCATGCTGCAGATCCAACCCCTCCCCACACTCCCCGTTCCCCCCATACTTGAGGATTCATCCAATATACGTCAGGGAATCAGATGGTGATTACATAGAGCAATGTCTGCAATTTCCTGGACATAATGTTGATCCATACATGGTTAAGAACAATTGTTCTACCAGCTGCCACCATGCCAAATTCTCCTAATCACTGAATTATGTAGGAAGGAAAGTTCTCAAAATATCAAGATCTTGCTGAAAAAATAAAACGAAATCAAGCCGTTTGGGGACAGGGAGACGGTCCGTGTCATCTCCATCAGCCTTCCTGGTACAGAAGTGCCCAAAGAGGCTTCCAATGAGCTGACCACAGAATTCCTAACCTAATGCTTTCCTATGATACTAAAGGCAGGTGTTTCATCTGCCCAGTGTCAAAGATAGAAAAACAGCAGCATGATAGTAAGTTTTCCAAGGACCTTTTCTTTCTGAATTCCATTGGCCAGGAGATGAAAAGAATGAGAAAAATGGTAACAAAAAAGAGGAAGCATTGCATTGTGGTAAGAGGGCCCAACTCAGAGTTAGGAAGACCTGGGGTCAAACCCTGTCTCTGGTACACACTGAGTATGTGACCTCAGGCAAGTAACAGCCTCCTAAGGACCCAGACAACTCTCAGATCAGAAGTGTAGAACAGGGGACAATCGGCATGGGTAGGAGAAGTGTCTTCACTTCTATACACCAATGAGATCAGAGGAGGAGGAGGAAGAGGAGAAGCCGATGATTCACCTGCATTGGTAAAGAAAATTTCTTCATACGGGAGTTTGTTATACCAATGAAATCACAGGTCAAATCCTTATCTTTATCCCCATCCCCAACCGTAATAATGGTAGTAGTAGTAGTAGTAGTAGTAGTAGTAATAGTAGTAGTAGTAGTAGCAG
>CM053585.1:3414745-3428241 GCA_028646515.1 Pseudochirops corinnae | reverse complement strand
GGAAAACAAGCCTGGTGCCGCAGGCTCCACGTGACCACATTCAGCCTATTAGGGAACAGAGTATACTTTCAAATATCCAAGGGTCCTCAGAGTCACGTAGCCACTTTAACAAAGGGCCTAGGGGCAGGGAAGATCTTTAGATTCCCATAACAGGTGTGCACATTCTTGGTGTCCCTGAAACATCAAGAAAAAGTAAGAATAGAGCCCAGCATGTTGGGTGGGCCCCCCCAGTGAACTTATGGGAGGGCGGGGCATGAACAATCCTCTAACAGGATGAACAGGAAAAGACAGGCTATGGTCTGTACCAGTGGAAGAAACATAACAATAATGAGGTCAACCATTCATTTTGGGTGTGTATTTTCAGGTGAAGAGGGAACCATCTTGAGAAGGATGGTACTCATCTCCAGAAGGTCCTGTGTTTGGCCAAGGTCAAGGGAAATGGTCAATTTCTTGTATGCAAGGTCCTAATTGAAGGGCCAACACCAACTGCAGCCCACCCTGGACCCTTGGCCAGCATTCACTGAGCCATCTTGTCATTGAATCAAGTTTTTTGGTGTGGCTTTTTCTCCTCTGGGGAAAAGAACTACAGACCTGAGCCTCTCACAACATCATCCTCATGACAAGACACTTGAGTTTCTGATGGCCTCTCTGCCTTTGTTGTCATTCTTTCTGGCTCTATACTCAATATAGATTTTGCCAATGAAAGCTCTTCATCCAAAAGTAAAATTCACAAATTCTTCAAGACTCTGGAGATGGCCATCAAGAAATAAAATAAAATCCATCTTCCATTGGCCAACTTTCTGGTGATGATCTTCTGTACACCTAGTTAATTTGTTCCTTGGGACCTTGGGACCAAACTAGGCTCATAATTGTATCCATCTTGACATGTGCTTCATTTGCAGGGCTTGAGAAAGCCCAGCACTGCCTGTACCTTAGAAGAAAGTACCAAAGAAACTCATTGATGAAGGACAGGGCCATAATAGGGCCCACAGCCCTGCTATTTAAGGCCTATTGGTGCCAGTCTCTGCACAGGGAGTGGGGGGGGGGGGGGGGGCTAGTGGGACTGGAAGAATGGGCAACCCAATTTCAGAAAGAGATGGGACCATATCTGTTTTAAATTATTTCCAAAGAAGGTAGCACATAAAATTATTTTACTGAGAAGAGATTAGCGGTGTTACAAGATTTTTAAAAAATGTCTCAAATCCTAACCAGAACTGCCAGTGGAATTGGAAAGGGGTAACTCTGCTGAGGAATATCAGTCAATGGTTCATCAGTAAACATTCAGAATTCACCTATTGTATGCCAATCACTGTGCTGGGGTTGGGGATACAAAGGCCACAATGCCAATCCCTCCCAATGAGGAGTTAATATTCTCTCTGGGGAAGTGACCTGTACACATAACATCATTTATAAAAATACAGACAGAATAAATAGACATTCAGCAATTTAAGGTTCATCTGGATGCAATTTTCAACTGGAATTTTACAAATTTCAAATCAGAGGTTCAGTAGGAAGTGCCAGATTTAGAGCTCAAGGACCTGGGTTAGAATCCCGGAGAATCCACACACCTCTTCTTCTCCCTCAAGCAAGTGACTTCCATTCTCTGGGTCTCAGTTCCGGCACCTGCAAAAGAAAGGAATTGAACTCAATGGCTCTGTGAGTCCCTTCCTGCTTTTAAGTTCTGACCCTACAGATGTGCACATGCCATTCTCCCACTTTTGTTATAAGTATGGCCTTCCAACACATTCCAGCTGCAGACAAAACCCAACAGACGCCCATCCCATTCCATAGTGAAAGAGCCAAGAAATCTAAGCTGACTTTTTGTCAAATCCCACTCAGAGAAAAAGCTCCAAAGAGAGACACAAGGGAAATTTCATACCTCACAGATTCAGAACCAATTTTTCAATTGCTCATAACTCTGTTACCTAATCCTTCTTTCCAAAGCTGATTAGGAGACAATTGCTTGGGGAAGACTAGACACATGGAACGTTTCAATATATAAAACTCATTTGTTTTATGAGTTCTTGTTGCCCAGAAAGATCTTGAATTTCTTTGAAAATAGCTACAATGATATATTTCCTCTTCTCAGGGTCCTCCAAGCTCATTCCAACAGCAATCCTAGGTGTCTAGTGTATAAAGAAAAAGCAATGTGTCCCGAGTTACTAAAGACATTAGGATTTGATTCACAGGGAGGGAAAAAGTGGGGCTTGAGCCCAGATTGCTTGAAATTCTCTCCTGCCCTTTGTATCTACCCAATAGATAAGAATTGCCCATCATTTTCTACCATCCTTCTGAGTGTGGCAAAAGTGATGGTTAGGCAAAAGAGTTTGGGCTTTGGAGTCAAAGGATCCAGGCTTAATCTCAAGCTCTCCTGTGTATTTTTGTGCCTGGGAGCTTGACTCAGCTTCAAAGCTCAGCATGAGCAATCACTAACATGATACACCAGCCAAAAACCCTAATGAATCTTGGGCTTCCTCAAGAGGCCCAGAGAACAAGAAAAAGGAAGAAGAGATCATCCCTCAGTCCTCTGCCCTGCCCTGCCCCCAGCGGAAGTTCTGAACACCTTGGCTTAAAAGTGGTACTGATGGGCTGAAGAGCATCCAGTGGAGGACAGCCAGCATGGGGAAGGACCTGGAACTCATGGCACATGAAGGAGTTAAGGAGCGAATTAATGAAATAGCAGTCATTAATTGCTTATTATGTGTCAGGCGCTAAGCTAAGAGGTTTGGCTACAAATCTGAAGAACAAAGGAGAGCCCCTGGAAAAGAGCGTATATTCTAAGTGGACAAGGCAGCTAACAGACAAGTATAAACATAGATGCTAAATGAATGTGTGTAGATGTGTGTGCGTTACCCATATGTACGTGCACATATACACAGACACATGTGCACACACATATGTGTATTACAATGATTGTGCATGCACACGTGTGTGCATTACCCATATGTACATGCACATATACACAGACACATGTGCACACACATATGTGTGTTACAATGATTGTATGTGCACATTTGTGTGCGTGTGAACATGCACATTCCCTGGTGGCAGTGCAGCCCAGCCTCCCAGGAAAGGGTCGCTCACTTTCCCTTTCTATGGGGGCTGTGGCTGGATGAGGTTTAGGAAAGACTAGGTTCCAATCCCTCCTCTGACACTTGTTGGCCACATGAGCACAACCCGATCACTTAAACGTCTCTGAGAGTCTGCCGAGTGCTTTACACACCTCTGAGTGCTCTCGAGATGTATGCTCTCTGTTAGCTCTGTTAGCTCTCTGAGACTGCACCTTATGCAGCTGAGCTGAGGAGATCAGCAGAGGGCAGGAACAACAGAGGAGGAATTGCTCCCTCCACCCCTGAACCTTTCACAGTTGGCGGCCCATAGAGGGATGGTGATTCCCTCAAGGTTACACAGCTCGTTCAAAGCAGGGGAAAAAGCAGAGAAACCCAGTCTCCTGTTTCAACCCCATATTCAGCCCAGTGCCGGTGATATTGTCCTGTGCATTTTACAGAATGTTGGCCTTCTGCTCTTCCCTGGAGACTGTCTTCCCAATGGGTACACATGGACCTTGCCATAAGCTTCTCCCAAGAAAACTGACCATGTGGGCAAAATCCAAACACCAGAGAAATTGGAGACAATGACTGTGCTCCATGGAAGCCAAGTTCTTCAGGTAGAAGCCTCAAGAATTCCTCAACTGAAGATCTAGTCCCTTGAACAAAAATGTCAAAATGACACTTCAACCCTTGCTCTCCTCAAAAGCTGGGGGGGCGGAGCTAGAAGAAACTATATTGAGTAGGTGGGGAACCTGGAGCCTCGAAGCCACCTGTGGCCCTCCACGTCCTCAGGTGTGGCCTTCTCACTGAATCCGAGTTTTACAGAACAAATCCCTTTTATGAAAGGGATTTGTTCTCTGACATTTGGATTTGGTCAAAAGGCTGCCCTTTAGGACCCAGAGGGCCACACGTGGCCCCAAGGCCACTGGTTCCCCAGCCCTAGAGCCACTTCCTTAATTCACCCACAAGAGAACTGAGTCCCAGAGGAGGTGGATGATCTGTCTAAGGTCACACAGCCTGCTAGTTAAGAGGCAGGGCCAAGCAGGAACACTGTTCTCTGATTAACCATAACTACAGCACTGGGCCTGGATCGGAAAGACCTGGTTTCCCTTCCTGTCTCTGACATGTCACAGTCGTGTGTCTGTGTCAGTGACCCAAGGATGGACCCGGCCTCATGAGGCTGGTGTGAGGATCAGGAATAAGGTGACATCGAGGAAGTGATGGAAGATTGCGACTGCCTCTTCCCACTCCAGCATCAAGACCATTCTACAGATGGGGAAACTGAGGCAAACAGGGTGAAGTGACCAGCCCAGGGTCACATAGCCAGTAAGTGTCTAAGGCCAGATTGGAGCTCAGGAAGAGGAGTCTTCCTGCCTCCAGGCCCAGCACTCTATCTACCCTGACACCTAGCTGTCCCCACTACAACACAGAACATTAATTTGTGGTTCAGCATGCAGCCTGGCAGGGACTTTGACACTGCTTAGCTTATCAGACACCCAAAAGATCCATTTCCATTTGGGCGTTGACAGTTTGCCATTTCAACAAAAATCATGGAGCTGATACAATAATAAAAACCAAAAAAAAAATGCCCTGCCTAAAGAGATGATCTAAAAATGTCACCTATTGTGACCTAATCTGGCCTCCCATTCTACAGTGAAGAAGAGAAGGAATCCATCCCAGATCCTACCACTAGCAAGGGCAGCAGCAGGACCAGAGCCCAGGGCACAGGACTAAGGGGCCTGAGGAGCCTCTAGCCCAGCAGACTCACTTTACAGGTGAGGAAACAAGCTCAGAGGAGGTCTATGATTTCCCTGAGCTCCCACAGGCCAAGTCAGAAGGAGGGTTTGAACTGGGGTCCTTTTGATTCCAGAAGCGGCGATGTCTCCACTGACCTATACTATGGCTCTGTGAAGTCATGTAAACACACACAGACACTCGTGTGCATGCACCTGTGTGTGTGTCTGTATATAGATGAGGGTACATGCACTTGCACAAAACAGTTCTGAGAAGGACAGCGTTCATCTAGCTAATAGACCGCCTTACAGAATGATCTGCTGGGTAGGGTCTGGAGTCACTGAGCCCAGGCCCTGGAATCCACGCGTGTCCCTGCACGGCTGCTAAGGAGGAGTCAGTCCCTGCTGAGCAGTGAGGGACCACTGAGCTGCCCAGCCTCACAGGCTGTTTTTCCAGGTCAGGAATTCTGACAGTCAGCACTTCTCCCTTACAAATGTGTTTGCTGGCGCTCTGATGGTGAAACAATCTACAGGAAGTTTGGAGGATTTTGAAATAGTGTCTTTTCAATGACCTCAGGACCAACAAAGATGAGAAGAAAGGGTTTTTACAACTCATGATAATTGGCTCCTTCCCTCCCTCCCTCATCCCAGGCTTCCACATGGCCTGGAGCTGCCCTGGGATCTTGGAGGCCAAGCCCAGCATGACCCTAATGACTCCCAGAGCTGCTACTGAGAGAGGGAGAATGGAGGTCCTCTTGTGTGTGAAGAGGGACCTGCCCCTGTGGGGCCAATCCCAAGGCCTGGGCAGAAAGGGGAACTAAGCTCAGCCTCAGAGCCCCACTCACAAGATGGACTCACCTTACTCAACTCTGACTGGCATTTTCTCACCATGAAAAGATATTACAGTGGGGAGGAAAGAATGAAAAGGGACCTTTTATAATGTGCTCAGGGGGGGTGAATAAAGGTCTGATGCCCACTGGAAGGACACCCATCCCAAACATGTCTCAGAATCTCCAAACTGGAAGGGACTTAGCTAGGGCATCATCTCCAAGCTGCGGTATCACCACCAAAGGTATGGCCAGCTTCCCCATAAAGGTCTTCAACAAAGGAGAAGTCCCCAGCCCTCCAGGCAGCCTGAGCCACTTTGGCTCATGGCAGGGGAGTTTCTCTTGACTTTCAACTTTCATTTGCCTCTCTCTGCCTTCCCTCCACTGCTCCTGGCTCTGCCCTCTAACAACAGGGTTCATGCTTCTTCCAGCCCTTCTGAGACTGGAAGATGCCTGGCTCGAGGGTTATGGTATCCTGAGCTATGTTGTCACCAAGCTAGCCTTGGTTCCCTCAGCTCACCCAGGTTAGGCATCAACTTCAGGCCCCCTACTATCCTTCTTGCCCTTTTCTGAGTGGTCCCCAGATTATCAATGTGTTTCCTAAATTATGGTGATGAAATTGTGCTGGTAAAAACCAGCCTTCCAACCGGGCTCTGACTAGAGCAGAGGACATTGGGACTCTTATCTGTCAAGTCTTTCTAAGCACAGACTATGATAATTCAGCAGTTTGGAAAAATGGGCTTTAATCTATGTGCCACCCCTCCACTGATGGGGATTCCAACTTCTTTACCTCTCAAAAGGTATCTTTGAAAGTGCCTATGGTTGGAGTTCTTCCTGAAGCCAGCCTTTCGAGGAGCCCTTCTGAACATGGCTGGCTAGTCTGGGCCACAGGAAGCATCCCCATTGGTCAGTCTGCAGCCCAGACTCAAAGCCTTCCCCACTGGGTCCAGTCTTTTAGAGCTGGGGCTCCCCCAGCATGGTCTTCAAGAGCCTGGCTCTTCTTCCATCCATGATGAAGCATCAGAGAAAGATGTTGGAGCCAGACCTTTGGAAAACTCAACACTAGGCCTTAGCTTTAAGATAAGGAATAGGGTAGGTTCTGTTGTCACTGGCATGAATTCACACACACACACACACACACACACACACACACACACACACCAATTAAGATCGAAGGTCATTAATAAGCTCTCATGTGGGAGGCCAGCACTATCCAAGTTGTCTCTCATAGTCGCTCCGCCAACATTCATCTCTTTTTTTTTTTGGGGGGGGGGGGGGCAGGGTCAAGGATGCATCTCGTCTCAATCCCCTTCTACCTATAGAAATAATAACAATAACTCACTTGTCGAGGATGTCAGAGGGGAGGTCCCTGTCCAGGCATGGGCTGGATTAGATGTTTCTAAGGTTCTTTCCAGCTCTGGGATTGGCGAGTCACCCTTTTGTGGCTCTTTAAGGGATCAAATTATTCTAACACATGGAAAGGAGACAGTTCTCCTGAGTTCTTGGCTCACCTCCCCTTTTCACTGATAGAGAAATTAAGGCTTGCAGAATTGGATTAAATGATACTGAACTGAACTGAATTTTGAGTTGGTGGAGTCACTTCTACTGTAAAGAAGAAGGGGTTGGACCAGAGGTCCCTCCTCGCTCCTCATGCCGTGGTCCTCTTCAGACTCTGTCACTGCTCAGACTTCAGAATCAGTGACCTGGAAGGGGCCTCAGCCATCTCTAGTCCACCCCATACCCCAAAGGGTCACTGAACTAAGAAGCAAAAACCCAGCCGATTCTCAAAACATTCCAATGAGGGATACTCCCCCCAACCTCCCAGGGCAGCTCATTCTACCTAGCGGAAGCTTGGACTATTCCAAAGACTGCCCCTCCTCCACTACTCTTATGTTTGCCCTCCATGGCCCGGCACACACTCTCTGGGCACCTCCCTCCCTCCTCCAGCTTCCTTTAACTAGCCCAAAGAAGGCTTTTGCTGGTCAGTGGCCGACTTCCCAGCCACCTCATGTCTGGCTCTTGGGTTGCTGTCCTGCTCTGCGCCTGAGCTCCGTCTTTGCTGGGGCTGCAGCCGGGGCTGGGTCCAGCAGCCAGATGAGCAGAAAGCAGCGCAGAGGCTGCTGGGAGCCAGGCCCCACCTCTGCTGGTTCCTCTCCTGCACACCATTTCCCCCAAGTTCTTCATTAAACAGGTTCTATTTAAGTAATCAGCGTGAACTCCTTAGTTGTATTTTTGCAACTGGTATCGTATTTGTGGAGCCAAACCCGGGGCCCTTTGATACCAAACCCAGTGCGTTGTTACCATTGGCACGGGTGGAGGGCTGAGTGGCCTCGCTGCCATCTCCACTGCCCCTTGCCCCCTGGCCCCACCAGCCAGGGAGGAGGGCCGCTCTCTTCATGCCTTCCTGCTCTCCTTCTCAGGGAACGGTGTGGGATTTCAACAGCGTGAAACCTGATCTCAAAGTGTCTGTGGGACCAGAAGTTTTCAGAGAAAACATTTCTTAGCCGTCCTGTTTGCCGCCCCTCCAGCCGGCCCAATTAGACTTGATGGGAATTGGAGAACACTGTCGCCAGGCCCTGCAGCGGGAATGGCAAACGGGGCCCAAAGCAAATAAACGGCTGAGGCTGGAGAGGGTGGCCAGCCCCCAGACGACCTCCTGGCCCCTGACCTTCTCCTCGGCCAGGGGAGCAGGCAGGGGGTCCCAGGCTAATCCTGCGGGGCTGGGCTTCCCAGCAGCGAGCACTCGAGAGCCATTCATCAGGGCAAGTCTCCAAACAGGAGGAGAACAAATAAACGAGGGCAGGAACATCCCAAGCCATTGGGCCCCGATAAGGCAGCCGGCCAGGTGTCACGCTGCGGGGGGAGGGGCCATCCATCTTGCTCAGTTTCTCAGAGGAAATGTGATGACTTTTCTCACATCCATCTCCCAAACCTCTCCACCAGGAGTTGGGGGAAGGGGGAGGTCACTGTGCTCAGGGCAGCTTGGGGAAGCAGGCCTTGGAAAATGAGGAGGGGACAGGGGGCGTGGAAGACCAGTGTCTGAGGAGAGCTCCGGATGGCTGCAAGGCTGGGTACCCCCCTAACCCATCGGGCCTCTATGTCACAGTTTATGAAAAAGGCCCTTCCCGGTACCAGGCCATTGTGTGAGAGCCTTAAGGCTGCTTCCACACAGGTGGTAAGACCAAACTGAAAGGATCTGGTATTTGGGGCTGATATGGCGCTCCCTCCCCTTGAGAGGGGCAGGCAGGCAGAATGTTGCTGCAGCTAAAAGGAGAAACAGCTTCTGACTGACCCTCAGCCTCGGCCATCAAGGGTTCCAATAAAGAGCGGGTCACCTTGGAAGCTCAGAGGGCTGCTTTCCTGTGGCAGCTAGCAGGGTGGGGGCACGAGGAGAATGAGATTCTTCCAGGGGAGTTTGTGCCAGTCCCTGACTGACCCTTCCCCTCGGCATCTCCTCTCTGGAGTACATGATCTAACATTAGCCCAAGGGGATGCGGCCAGCCTTAGACTTTGAGACCTTATGGACTAGAGACTTCTGGAGATACCAGTCCAGTGAGAGGCACTGGCTGGCACCAGGGGAAGGTCTTCACATCAAAGATACAGTCATCAAAGAGAGAATTAGCTGGAGCCTGGCTGGTCAGGAACCTTACAGGCTTGGTTCCCGGGCATATGACAGAGGGGAAGTGAAACAGTGGATGCTTCATTTGAAATCCCCCAAACTATCTTGTGCTCTGGTGAGATTTAGGTACCAGCCTCCCAGCCAATGGTCGTAGTTGGCATAAATTAGGTTAATTGATTCTATTTTGTCATTCTGTAAATGCACAGCACACATCTCTGATGTTTCACATCTGTGTGTGTCTAGGTGTGAGGGGGTGGGTGTCATTGGGAGCATACATATCTGGCCCTATCTGACTATACTTTCTACTCTCTGGGCACTACTAGGACCTTTCTACTCTCCTTAAAGCTCTAAACCCAGGCTTTAAACAATGTCTCCTTAAGGGACAGAAATTGGGATTTAATGAGATGAAGGGTGTGAGAGTAGGGAACCTAAACCCTACCCCACTGGACACCCAGTTCTCCCAGGACTGAACCTGGTGTACACACCATGCCTCAGTCGAAAGCATGGGGCCCCTTAGTGGGAAAAGCACTGTTGTAATGCTCCAGTCGGTGTGGATCCAGCACAGGTCAATCAGGGTTAGACTGGTACTCTCTCCCAGCAGACATGTGGCCCCTGAGGAAGGAGCCAGCTTCTCTGAGACTAAGGACTAAAGCCCCAGCAAAGATGGACATCTTCCCTCAGTCCTTTCTGCATCCACTTGGACTAATGATAGATCATGTATTCCAGAGAGGAGATGTCGAGGGGAAGAGTCAGTCAGGGACCGGCACAAACTCCCCTGGAAAAATTCCATTCTCCTCCTGCCCCCACCCTGCTAGGTGCCACAAGAAAGCAGCCCCCAATTCTGTTTGCAAACCAGGCTACTGTATATATCTGCTCACAAAGCGTCTGATTCAGGTAGCAGACCAATGTGTATATGGCATCGCTCCTGTCAAGCCATCATTCAGTAAGCATTTATCTAGAGTCTATCCAAGCCAGGAACTAGGCTAAGCCCTGAGATCTCAAAACCAAGAATAAAGCAGCCCCTCCTTGCAAAGAGCCTGCGCTCTTTTCTAATCATCGCCCACCTCCCCTCCAAGTCAAGGCAGCAAGCCCGCTGATTCCCAGGCATGTAGCCCCAGCCAGGCAAGTTGGGGAATGCTTGTGCCAAGTACAGTGGGGAGAGCGCTGGTCTCACTGGTAAGACTGGTGTGCCCAAGAGCTGGAAGACATATGAGCATTGGTCTAAGCTAAATCCCTCATCGTGTAGAAGAGCAGAGAGAGAACCGGATTCCACTGCCAGTCCGTGGAAGAATTAGAATTCAAACCCAAGCCTTCTGCCTCCAAGTCCAGTCGTCCCCTACGTCCAATAGAAGCTCATTGAGGACAGACTTGTTTCTCCTCTGCCTCTGTGTCTCCAGCACATAACAAACCCAGCGGCAGGCACACAGTAGGTGCTTACTGCAAGCTGGTCAAATTGAAGCCCTTTGAGCTGAATTGGATTTCCACTGGCCATTCTGAGGACAGCCTAATTCCAAAGCTAGCTGGGGCACTTTGAAGCCGTCGCTATGCTTCTTCATCTGTAAAATGGATGGCCGATCCTTGCACTCTGCCTCCCAAGGCATCTAGGAAGAAAGAGCTTCATAAACCCCCCACTGACGTCAGGGTGCTCATCAGAATGGCTGAAGATGGTCCAGGTCTCTGCCCATGCTGAGCCTTGGAGCTGGGGAGGCTGAAAGGAGAAGACTTTCCCTGAGGGAAGTAACGGTGAAATCCCAGGAGATGCTCCTGTTGAGCCTGCCACATTCCCCCAACAGGATTCTTCTCTTCCCCCCTGATCCATTGTTGAGAACAATGAGGACTTTCTCTTCATCCTCTTCCTTCAACCCACCCTCTCTCCAAAAAAAGCAGCCCTAGTAAAATGTTTGGAGAATCAACAGCCTGCCCTGGCTGAGCCCTGGGGTCTGCACCCATCTTCTCCCCTACGTCCTCATTGGCCCAGGCTTCTCTGCAGAAGATGGGCTCAAATCACTCTCACCTCCTGACCCCTCTTAAATAGCTCTACAGCAAGTCACAAATAAATACCCCTTAATCAGTCAGATTTGTTTGACGGCCAAAATATTTGTGGGGAAAGAAAAAGGAGCCGGGATGAGTCACTTAATCTGTAATTACCAAGTGGGGCTTGTTTCCAAATACCTTTATGGATGGACCCTGCAGTGAGGGCTGGGCAAGGCCGAAGATCTGAGCTAAAGGGGCTGGGGTGAGGGTGGATAGAGAGTAAGCCAGTTGTACACGGGCGGTAGGGGTGCAGAGAGAGCCCCCCCAGATGTGCACAGGGGTGCAGGTGCAGAGACAGCTCCCCCAGATGTTCACAATGGGATGGGGGGGGGGGGTACAGAGAGAGCTGGAGGTACAGAGAGAGCCCCCAGATGTTCACAGTGGGGTTGTGGATGGAGGATGAGACAAATTTTCATGGAATCTTAAGACCATAGAAGGAACTTCCAAATCATCCATTCAGTCATAGCCTAATATATCCTCATTTTGCACATGAAGCAAGTAAGACTCAGGGAGAATAATTAACTAGATCAATATTCCACTTGTGGAAAGAGACAAAAGTGGCTTTCGAACCTGGGTCCTCTGATCGAGAGTTAGGTCATTTCCTTCATGAGCTCAAGAGCCAACTCCTTGAGAGTGTTGGGCAGGAAAAGACTCTGAGTCACTTAGTCTAATGCCTACATACTAACAAGAGCCAGTGTTTATATCACTCTCTGAGGTTTGTAAGGCACTTAATTCATATGGTCTCATCAGCCCCATCCACAATCCTGGGAAGTAGGCAGTATTTCCATTTTACAGATGAGAAAACTGAGGCAGGTGGAAGTAAAGTGACTTGCCCAAGATTTCACAGCCCGTAAGTTTCTGAGGCAGGATTCAGATTTAAGTCTTTCCTGGCACAAATCCAGGCTTTAGACCATGTACCATCTATCCGGCTTTGTTTTCAGAGCCAGAAACAGGCTCAGATGAAACAGAAAACATGCTCAGGGTCTCCGCGAGCTGGTCAGTGGCAAAGCCAGCTTTCTGAGCCAACTCTTGTCCCTCAGTGCTGCCCCCTCGGCTGTCCTTAAGTCCTTTCTGGTTCTACATGAACTTGACCTTTGCACAGTATTAAAATTATAATAGAAAGAATCAGGCACTTGGGGAACCAGACCAAGGATCTGGAGTCTAATGACCCAGATCCAAATCCAGGCTCTTCTGCCTTAGTTACTTCAGGTCCTTGGAATTCCCATTGGTCAAGAGAGGAGGTGGGTCTCCTGGGGCTCCAAGGCCCTTCCAGCTCCTGAGGGCTAGGCTTTCTCACCCACTTTGAGTGGCTTCAGGGCCATGGTCTCAGCCGTCCCAAAGGCTCAGCGTGCTCTCCCTCCTCACAGCTCTTAACAGCTCTGGCTTCCATCAAGGCCTGACTTCTGCAGGAGGGAGGGCTAGGTCCATTCCCTTCCCCAAGGCTGGGTCTCCTCTGCGTGTTTCTGTACACACAGACCATCTATGTACAGGTCTCACCTACCTTGTGCATCCTCTGCCTGTGCATCTTGTCTCCCATCACCGAACACCTCAAAACCAGAAATGCTTCGTGTTTATCTGAACACATAGTAGGTGCTTCAGCAATGTGTGCCGACTGATTTATTCCTTGAGCAAACTCTCAACCTGGAGAGAGGAAAACCTGGATACAAATTCTACCTCAGACACTGACTTAGCATTTGGCCCCAGGCAAATCTTTTCATTTCTTTGAGCCTTGGTTCTCTCTTCTGTGAAATGGAAACAATAATCGTGCCTAGATTCCAGAGAATAGATGACTACATCTACAGAGATACCCTCAGTACAAGTAAATGGTATAAGATGAGTCCAGGCACCACCACTGGATTCATCCAATGTGAATGAAAGGGGACTAGCCTTTGATGGAACCTCTGCCTTTGATCCGAAAGTGGCCTCAAAAGACTCTGAAGGGGCAATGTCCACACGGATTCCAATGACCACAGGCTGACAAAGCATCATGGAGCATGTCAGAGGCTTGTGGTTTGGCTTCAGAAATGGAAGAATTCATGGTGGTGATTCAGGAGCAGAGCATTGTCACCAAAGATTATGGAATGATTATACTCCAGGAGCTGAGATTTAGTAACCAGTGGAGGCTTCCAAAGGACAAAGCAGAAACTGCAACACATCACTAAAAACTGCAAGAGGGAGAGATGGATGGAGAGAGAGAGAGAGAGAGAGAGAGAGAGAGAGAGAGAGAGAGAGA
>CM053585.1:3307132-3408756 GCA_028646515.1 Pseudochirops corinnae | reverse complement strand
AGAAGTCTTTCTCTCAGCAACTCAGGCTCCACGATACTGGATACTGCTCTCCAAAAGTCCTTCTGGCCTTCTCTAGACTTGGGCCTCTCTCCCAATTCACAGCTCCTCCTAGTTCAGCCCTCTCTCTTCATGTCAACAAGTCCATCCCACAAGTGGGATTCTTAAGCTCTGGGTTTTAACTCAACCCAAAAACCAAACTAATACAGGGGCATCTCCAAATTCTATTACAATTACATTACCACAGCAATATTTTGAAGGATGGGACAAACCTGTGTCCTTCTCATAAGGGATTTGGTGATGTTCAAGGGGCTCCATGAAACTCCTTGCTGCACACGGACCAGTTACAGGATGGGTGACATAGTGTTATAGGTGATGTCCATCGCAAGGACATCTTCAGATTGATTCAGGAGGGCCAAATCATCACTGCTGCTTTTTAAGTGGATGCATTCCAAGTAAGTAAATATGATGATGGAAAGCGACAGAAAAAGCAGTCCCAGCAAAGAGCAGAGAGGTGTCTCAAAAGCAAAGATTTTCTTTCTCAAAAGTGTGAAATGATAAGGATGAGAGAAAAGAGTCTTATGAGAACAACAAGCCGAATTGAGTAGGCAGGAGGAGATGAAGGCATTTGTTGCTAGCCCAGGGTCAGGTCTCTCTTAGGTTTACTAAAGAGCCACCATCCAGAAGGCATCACCAACGGGAGGCCACAAAGGCCACTCAAAGTGGCCATTCACAGAATGAAGCCAGGAATAGAATGCTGGGTTCTATCGGAGCTAAATTAAAAGCAAAAACAGCCGATAGGAGCCAAGGACTGTGTAGTGTTTGCCTTGAGCATCTTGTAGATTTGTCCACAGCATAACTCGAGTGAGCTCGATCATCAGAGAAGACAGGTCTAGAGCTGGAAAGAATCTGAGAGAAGACCACCAAGTTGGGACCCTCCATTTGACCAGTGAAGAACCTGACACCCAGAGTGAGAAAGTGATGGGCCACTTTGGGGTGCAAGGTCTAGGCATTCAAAGGGTTCATTTACAAAGCTTAGATTTCTCTGTGTTTAGGTAGTCACCTCAACCAGGATGCATGGGAGGCCACAGCCATTGGGCAGAGGTACAGAGTGCATTGGGGGCTGGGCCACTAGTTATCCAGAGAAGAAGGGGAGAGGAAGAATGGGAGTGACTGGGTCAGCCAGACTAAGGAGGGTAAGAGAAAGAAACTGGACAGCCCAGGCTAGAGAGCTATGGGGAAGTGGGGGATGGAGCACCCTTAAGTAGGATTCTAGAGCAAGGGCTCCCAACCTGGGGGCTTTAAACATGATTTTTTAATGTTCTTTTCCATAATGGTATCTCACTGTAATTGGCTTCCCTTGTAATCCTAAGGATCATGTTTTATGCATTTAGAACTTAAGAACCACAACTATTAGCATTTTAAAGCTGGTAAATCACTTCTCAAATATGATCATATTTAGTCCCCCTGAAACCTGTTCTTTTATTATCACTATTTCACAGATGAGTATACTGAGGCTGAGAAGTTAAGTGATATACCTGGGCTAGGTTAGTCAGTCACCAAGCATCTATCGTGTGCCAGAGGGTAGCCAGTGCTCACAAGGCAATGATCCCACAGCCTGATGGCCTCCCCTGGCCCCTGCCCAGTTCATCAGTGTCCTTCCTAGCACTCTCATTGAACTGGGGCTGGTTCAGGGCACAGAGGGATCCTCATCTCCTGGCCCTGGACACTCACTTACCTTCTCCCAGTACTGCTCACATGGGCTTCCTTTCTCTTGGCTGCCACATCCCACTGAGCCCCCAGAGTTCAGCAGGCTGAGCTCTTGCCTTCAGTAACCATCTGACCCCTAGATTTATAAACGTTCTCATTTTCCAGGCATGAATACCCTGTTTAATATCCAGTATTAATCCACTGATTTAAGTCCATTAATCCATTATTTAAATCATGTGAACCAAACCTCCAAGTTGAAAGTAACTTCAGGCAGCATCTGACCAGGAGATCACTCTATGGTTCCCTGTTGACACTTTAAACCTCCTTTTGAGGAACTTCAGTAATGGAGAATTCACCTCTATCTACAGCTTGATTAAACACATGAAGCAAAAATGGATGAAAGTGGACAGTCAGCTTTGCCTATCACCTGTCTTCACCTGGGGAAGCAACTGCCTGATGGGTACACTTAGCCAGCTGGAGACCAATTACTAGGAAGCCAAAGGGCAAGAGAAAAACCCTAAGACAGTGGTTCTCAACCTTCCTAATGCCGTGACCCTTTAATACTCATATGTGCGCTTATCTGCATGTGGGCAGACCTGCCTGGAGACTGATAGAGGAGTGGTGTCTTGGTTCCTAAGGCCATCGGAAATATGTGTTTTCTGGTGGTCTTAGGTGACCCCTGTGACCCCTGTGAAAAGATCATCAAACCCCCAAAGGGGTCAGGACCCACAGGTTGAGAACTGCTGCTCTAAGGCATCTTTGAATCGCTGAGTTCAGAGACCTCAGAGGCATCAAGGCCAACCCATATCATGAAAAAGACTCCCCACTACATCCTCCCTGAAGAGTGGACATCCAGCCCCTTCTTGAAGATCTCCAAAGATGGGGAGCTCAGCACTTGTCGAGGTAGGCCTACTTTGAGATGGTGCTCTGTGTGGGGAATGTTTTCTTTATATCAAGCCAGAATCTGCCTTCCTGTAATGTGTTCTGTCCACTGCACAATCTAGCTCTCCTATTGATTTTGACTAATAGAATTGCCAGAGCACTGAGAGGTAAGGGTATGTCCTCAGATTTGCATGGCAAGGCAAAGACAGGACTTTACCCCAAATGTTTCTGACTCCAAGGCCAGATCAATGGCCATTACACCATGCTGCCTCTCATGATAATTATATCTGTCTTACAGATGAGGAAACTGAACCTCAAAATGTGTGCTGTGGTTCATTACTCACATTTCTAGAGCAATTTAAGGTTTATAAGGCCATTCTCAACTGTCAGGACTCCACCCCTCTTCTCCCATCACACTTGTTGGATGTCTATAGATATTATAAGTAGTCTAGCCTTATGGTTCCCATTTTATTGAAGAGAAGACTGAGGCTCAGATAAAGTAAGAAACTTGGTGAAATCACACCTCCAGTGAGTGGTCAGGCTGGCTTGCCAACTTAGTCATCTGACTGCAAGTCCAGGCTCCTTCCATTCTATCCGGCTGAGATGATGCTGGCCACCAATATTTCTGATCCACTCAACACTCCTTCTCCCTAAGCCCTGGGGAATCTGGGTTTCAGTTCTGCCCACTGACTATTAAAGAGTTATTTGTGAGACAAGTTAAAGAAACATGTATAAGAAATCCTAATGGTACTCCCACCTCTGCATTTCTCAGTACAGTAGATATAATAAAAAGCTGTGCAGTCACCCTCACAGGAGTGCTGTGAAAAAACTGCCAATGTCCCAGGAAGCATTAATGTATTGCCTACTACATGCTACCATTATCTTTGTCACTGGAGATAGAAAAGCAGAGAAACCAAGCCAAATTTCCATACGTGGCACCAGGATGGGAAGCCAGTCAGCTTACTCCTTCCCAAAGAGGTTCTCAGAAACAAAAGGGAACCCCTCCAGAGTGGGTGGAGCTGGGGGGCATCACTGATCAGAGTAGGAGGACACAGGATGCCTCTTTGCAGCCTACCCCGTGCAGCCACCTGGTTTCCATTACTGCTCTGGCGTGTTGAGACGAGACCACCACACCACACAGGTGGAAGTGTGAAGCTGAGTCCCATTGAAGTCAGGACATTGAGAACTTTCCCAGCATATCACAGTTACAGAAACATCTGGGCTAAATGACACCATGCTGATCCGATGCAAAAATGTACAGTGTTCCCGAATACTGGCCATGTGTTTCTCACTTCTCAGGTAGCTGGGAGTTGGTAGTAGCTGGGATTCTCATTGGTCAGACTCAGAATGGCAGGCTAGACTAACCTCTGGTCAGAGGAACACCCAGCCACCCATTGTCATTGAACATTCACAGAGCACCTAGGTATTGGAGCGGAAAACAGAGGAGCAAAGTCTAAGGTCCCTGCCCTCAGAAAACTTAGAGTCTAATAGAGACACATGACCAGTATGATGCTTCTGTGGACCAGTTGTTCACATCTCCCTGGGTCCTCCCTCATCAGTCCATACTGCCCATACTGTGCTTCATCCAATGCCACCCATGGCCATGCCCTCCAATAAATCTTCCACCAAGGAGCCATCCAGTGCCTAGATACCTTTCTTCTGCTTCTTATAGGGGACAGCAGGGCCACTCTCATCTCGTCCATCTGCTAGCCCCAGTTCTCAGTGCCTGACCAGCTCACCCCCATTTCCAATCTTAACTGCCCTTCTCGAGGCTCCTTTGTCCCACTTCTTGCATTCAGGTCATCATGGATAGCATGTTGCAGTCTAATTATGAGAATTTCTATAAAACTCAACCCAATCCAACAAGTATTTACTATTTGCAAGATGCCGTCATTGGCACTTTGGGAAATGAACATGAAAAATTATACACTCTCTGCCCTCAAATCAATCAAATTCCAAAATATCCACAGGACACCTAATATGTGCCAGGAACTGGAATGTGCTAAACACCAGGGTTAGGAAGGCAAAGGAGACTTTCGAGTCTCCTACATTCTTCTGAGGTTTACAAGGTAACCGCAAATAAATAAATACAAAGTTCACGCCAAATATATACAAAGTAACAGTGCTTTGTGTTTGCAGAACCAAGGGAATAAGATGAACTAAGACAGGAAAAACCTTGCCCTCAGGGAGCTTACCGTCAAAAGGCAGCAATGAAGGGTGTACATCAATATAAGGCAGAATGTCACAGGGAAAGGAGAGTTCCTAGGAAATGTGGAAAGGCAGAGGCCACTTCCACTGGGGAGATCAAGCAGGGCCTCCTGGTAGAGGCAGCCTCAGATCTGGGCCTTGGAAGAAGACAAGAGATGGGAGGCAGAAGCACATCCTGGACATGGGAGACACACCAGGATGACAGTACAAAGGCAGGCAGATGCCTTCATCAGGCAAGTGGAGATTAACAAATGCATCAAGAGAGTTTGAGACCGAAGGTAGAGATTTTTGAGCAAAGATTATCATTGGAACCATGGGAACTGGGAAGGTTACCAAGCAGCAAATGTAAAGAGAGAAGAAACGAGGGCCCAGGACAGAGTGCTCAAGAACACCCGTGCTGAGAGAAGGAGAGGCAGAAGACAGTTCAGTAAGGGAGAATGGGAGAATAAAGTCACAAAAGCCAAAGGAAGAGGAAATATCAGGAGGGACGAGATGGTCAGTGAAGTCAAAAGGTGCAGAGTCTAGACAAGGTCTGTGCTCCACAGAGATCACAGAAAAACAAAGGGGACACACATGCACAAATATCTAAAGTGGCTCATTTGTGGTGATAAGCAATTGGAAGCAGACGGAGTGCCATCTATTGGGGCTGAGACAGTTCCAGAACGCAGATATAACGGAATACTATTGGGCTCTCAGAAATGGTGAAGAGGATGGTTTCTGATGGACCTGGGAAGACATCTATGACCAGAGTGAAATAAATGGAATTAGAACAATCGGTTCAATTACAATAGTATTGTAAGGACAAAAAACTTCAAAAGACTTAAGAATTCTGATCATTATGACAACAGCAAGCATTTATGTGGCCCTGTGATGTTTGTGAAGCACTTGACAATTATCATCTGATCCCCATAATGACTCAGGGAGATAGCTGTTGTTATCATACCTATTTAACAGTTGGAGAAATATAAACAGACAGAAGTTAGGTGACTGGCCCAGAGTCACACAATTAGCAGTTTTCTGAGGCCAGATTTTAACTCAGACCTTCCTGTTTCCAAGTTCAATATTACTGCACCACCAGCCACTATTGATCAATGCAATGGCCAACCACCATCATGAAAGACTTGTGATAAGACATACTATTTACCTCCTGACAGAGTAGTCATTATGGACTCAGGGGGTAGAGTGTGTGTGTGTGTGTGTGTGTGTGTGTGTGTGTGTGTATTAAAGATGGTATTTCAGACCACTTCATAGTATGTGGCACTACCTACTAATGGAGTTGGCATGAGTTCTTTTCTTAGCCCAATTACCAGGACAGATCCAATCTTTTTCTCCTGCTTGTGTTGACTGGTTTGGGACTTGTCAAAGGTCCCATAATAAGCCCTTCTCTTGAATCATCAACCTATTCCTATCTACTGGTTCCTTTTATGCTGACTTCTGACATATGCTAGTATCCCTTATCAAAACAGATAGGCAGATAGACAGATAGATAGATAGATGGATAGATAGATAGATAGATAGATAGATAGATCTGTAGGTAGGTAGATAGATGGATGGTTGGATAGATAGATGGATAATTCAGCAGACCCCACCATCCCCTCAAGACATCATCCTATATTTCTCCTTCCTTTATTCTTTTTATGAGGCCCATTCCCACTTGAATACACGGTCCAATTATGAAACAGGAAATCCAGAGCCCATGAACAACTGTGGTATTGGCATTACCGCTAAATCACAGCCAGAACTTTTCTTCCCAATGGACAAATGTACCTCCTAACAGTGTCAGTATCCCTGGGACATTCATAAAACCTGGTGAATGAAGGGGAGTCTGTGACCCAGCTTCACCCACTTCTTTGGGGATACCCATGTATTTTTGCTCATTTTGACATAGAGGATCAGGTTCATTATAAAATCCAAGGGCAGAAGGCGATATTCTCCCAGGGACAGAACCTCTCAGTCTTCCCCAGGGTTCCACAGGCAATCTGAGCTCAGAAACGGGACTTTGAGCCTGGCCTGGAGATTCTCATTTCACCACCCACCCACACTCCAGTTTCCTCCAGCATCACAGAGCAAGTTAAAGGCAGGTGGGGCTGCTTCCTGCTAAAGGCTGGAGATGGTCTATAAAGACTTAGAATGCCTGGGTTCACTTCCCATGCCCTCGCCTCTGCCCAGATTCCCGGTCACATCAGGCAAGGCATTTGAGCTCATAGAGGTCTCTAGGCAGGATGTGATTAACTCTCCCTGCTAATGGAATTAGCAAGGGCCCTCATTCTAAGCTACATTGCCAAGGCAGATCCAATTCCTTTCCTCTGCTCATGCTGTAGTCTCTGTGGACTTTTGAAGGGTGGTTGATGGACAGGTTCATATGGGTTCCCAGCAATCACATGTCCCCATCAAATACCTATGGAGAAAGGGGGGAGGGGATCTTAAAGATTGACACACCTTTGGGAGTAGTGGTGGGGAGAGCATTTTGTGAACCTTACAATGCTCAACAAATGTGAACTGCTGCTGGGATGAATTTGTGAGGGCCCAGAAAACGAACATGGAAATCCATGGTCCCTCAGGTGTTCATGCCTCCCTATGCTCCTATAAGGTCTGTAGTGTTAGGAGCTAAATTTGAACATCCCTTATCTAGTACTTGTGGAAACTGAGTTTCAAATAAGTTTGAATGAATTCTCCACAGTCACAGGACTCATCAGAACCAGGCCTGGGCCCCACAGGGTCTGCTTGTCCACCCCAGAGCCAGGACTGGCACTGCCCAGCTTGTCAGCATCATTCTGAATCTAGCAATGGGGTATGGATGGGGTGGAGACCACATATATACACACTGGAGATAAAAAAAAAAAAAAGAAAGGTTCTCAAGAAGCTCCCAATCTAATGGGGGAGACAACATGTGAACAGCAGGTCAAACAGCCTCCACACAGCACTAAGTGAAACAAGCCCCATCATTCAGGGGGATCAGAAAAGGCTTCCTTTAGAAAGTACAACCTGGGCTGGGACTTCAGGGAAAGCAGAGAATCCGGGAGGTCGAGATGAGGAGGGAGGGTCTGCCAGGCATGGGGGCCACCAGAGAAAATGCCCAGAGCCAAGAGCTGGGGGAAAAGGCTGGGGTCCCTGTGCCTCAGAGCATGACTACGTATTGGGAGGAGAGGATGGGGGGATATGATAGGGAGGAAGATCAATATTGTGCACAATGTTGCACGCGGGGGATAAGGAACCAGGTCTGAGTCTTTTCTGGGTACTTCAATTTGTAAGGCCCACATGCATGTGTTTTTGCCTTTCCTTTTTATCCCCAACTCTTGGCACAAAGAAAGTCTAGAAAAAGCTGGGAAGTAGTATGGCAGAAACTGGCCATAGATCATCATCTAATGCCATACACCAAAATCAAGTCCAAGATTAGGAGGGAAGAAGAAAATTGGGAAAGTATTTTTACAACCAGTGTCTCTGACTAAGGTCTCATTTCTAAAATACACAGAGGATTGAGTCAAATCTATAAGAATATAAGTCATTCACCAAGTGATAAATGGTCAAAGGATAGGAACAGACAGTTTTCAGAGGAAGAAATTAAAGATATCTATAAGCATATGAAAAAATGCTCTAAATCACTATTGATCAGAAAAATACTAATCAAAACAACTCTTAGATGGCACATCTCACTGGCCAGATTGGCTAAGGTGACAAAATAGGAAAATGATAAATGCTGGAGAAGATATGGGAAAATTGAAACACTAATGCATTGTTGGTGGAGTTGTAAACTGACCCAATCATTCTGGAGAGCAATTTGGAACTATAACCAAAGGGCTATAAAAAATGTGCATACACTTTGACCCAGCAATACCACTTCTAGGGCTGTTTCCCAAAGAGATCATACAAGTGGGAGGAGGACCTGCATGTACCAAAATATTTATAGCAACTCTTTTTGTGGTGACAAAGAATTGGAAATCAAGGGGATGCCCATTAATTGAGGGATGACTAAACAAGTTGTGGTATGTTAATATAATGGAATACTATTATGCTATAACAGCAGTTTTCAACCTGTGGGTTACGACCCCTTTGGGAGTCAAATGACCCTTTCACAGGGGTCACAGGGGTCACCTAAGACCATTGGAAAACACATATTTCCGATGGTCTTAGGAACCAAGACACCACTCCTCTATCGGTCTCCAGGAGGGTCTGCCCACATACAGATATGCCCACATACAAGTATTAAAGGATCATGGCATTTGGAAGGTTGAGAACCTCTGTGTTATAAGAAATGATGAGCAGATAAACTTCATAATAACCTGTAGAGACTTACATAAACTGATTGTGAGTGAGGGGAGCAGAACCAGGAGAACATAGTGCACAATTACAGACACATTGTATCTGTGATGATTGACTTTGATAGACTGGGCTCCTCTCAGCAATGCAAGGCTACAAGACAACTCCAAAAGACTCACGATGGAAAGGGAAATCCACATCCAGAGAAAGAATTCAGGAGTCTAAATTCAGAGTGAAGCAAACTACTACTCTCGTTCTTTTTCATTTTGTTTTTTTTTTCTCCTTCCTTGTTGTTCATTCCATTGGTATTCTTCTTTACAACTTGACTAATGTTTAATGTGAAGGTATCTGTAGAATCTGTATTGGATTGCATGCCACCATGGGAGGGACAGTGGGGGGGGGGGGGAAATTTGGAACTCAAAAACTTGTGGAACTGAACTTTGTAAACTAATAGTAAATGATTTTTTTAGAAATAAAGAAAAGGAAAGAAGAGAGGGCACCAGAAGACGAGCCCCCCACATCACTGGGGAAGAGCAGAGGACAGTGACAAGGAGCTCTAGAAGGAAGGAAGCAGCTGAGCTAAGCCTGGAAGGAAGCTTAGCTGGGGAAAGTCTGATGCTGTAACGACCAACACTGAACATGATCCTGGAATGCAGGATCTGCTGGCCAAGGCAAGCTGGGTGTGGCCAAAGAGCAGCCACCATTCATACAGCATTTTAGATTTTCAAAGCTTTTTAAAGATCTTAACTAGGGTATTATTATCCCCATTTTAGAGATAAGGAAGCCCAAAGGAGTTACGTGACTTGACCAGAGTCACACAGTTGGTAAGCATTGGAGGCTGGATTTGAATTCAGGTCTTCCTGCCTCCAGGTCTAACACTCTGTCTGTGCCTAGTGCTTAGCACAGTGCCAGCATAGAATGGGTGCTTAATAGGTGTTTATGGATTGTGTCACCCAGCTGCCTCCATAGCAGTCCCATGAGGTAGGCACAAAAAAGCATCATGTCCATTTTACTGGTGAGAAAGCCACAGTCCAGTGGGTAGAAGATCCCAGCTGAGGTTTTGTGACTCCAACTCCAGTCCTGGCTCTGTCCTGGGCTGTGCCCACCCCCTGCTGCCTCATCTTCAATAGCTAAAGGGTCAGCTGTTACTAGACAACTTCACCAGGAGGATCAGGGGGTCTATAACCATCACACCCACAGACCAAACATTTAGAAAACAAAGTAACGTGAGGAAACATTAGTCAATAAAGCCCTCTTCCCTTAGTATGAAGAAGCCTGCTGGAAATAGTGCTGATTCAGTCCATGAAGCCAGGTCCAGCCACTCTGTCAGAGAGGGGAGCCCATTTCAAAGGGGAGCCTCTGTCCAGCAGCCACAATGCAGAGGGGGTATTTCTGCATTCAAATGTCACTCACGTCCTACTTATTCGTCATCATTAAGGAACTTCTCACTTGCCAAATTTCCCATGGAGTTGGTTTTTTTAATGACTTGATTCCTGAAGCATTTTTTGAATGAATGACTAAATGAATGACCCCTTTAGATTCCCCAGTGTTGCCCTTGACCTAGCCTGTCCTAATTATGGCCCCAGCTGCCTGAACTCTTGTGGCCTTTGCTTTTACAAGGCAATATGTAATTCCTGTTGGGGTAACAAGCCCAAAGTGCAGCATTTCTTCAACCTGGGAAAATTTACAAGTCTACCTAAATACCTCCTGGTTCTCGTAAATATTTAGGAAACATTTCTGAAATGTTTCTGAAGCCTGGAGCTTCAGGAGTCAGCAAGTTCAGGCCCAAGAGGCCCTTTGCTTCCATTTTTTTCTTCTTTCATGAACAATGGCTTTAGAGTTGGACTCTTCACTGTCCATTGTTCCAAAGATCCTGCCTTTAGGGTCTCGGGACGTGGCTTCCAGTACTGGTTTTGTTGCTAATTCAATGGATAACCTTGATAATTCTCTTTTCTCTCATTCACAGGGAGGGATGTTTTTAATGGTTGAGAAAATGTGCTGTTCTTCTCCCTTCATCAAACTGGTAGAAGACAGAGTATAGACTGTCAGGCTTAGTCTATATGTTGGTTATATAACCACTTTTTAAGCTCTTTGTTATAAGGGATCACTCTTTGGGAAGGGTAGAGGGCATATATTAGGAATGAACCATGATGTAAAAAAAAAAAAAATAGCATCACATGTTTTAAAAATCTAAGTTTCCTCTTCATGTTGACAGATGACCAAAAAAGGGAAATGACTATTATTGGAGGGACTGCGGATTGGGCACATTCATCCACTCTTGGTAGAATTGTGTGAGTTGGTGCTACCATTCTGGAAAGCATTTTGGAACTACACTAAAATAAAGCACTCAACTCTACCTACCCTAAGACCCTGTGAAATCACTACTAGACATATACCTCAAAGAGATCAAAGAAAGAGGGAAAGGACTCACATACACAAAACATTTATATTCAGTATTTTTGTAATAGAAAATAATTGGAAACAAAGAAAGTTCAAAGAAGGTGTTAATCATTGGGGAATGTCTAAATGAATTATGATGTATAAATGTCATGGAATACTATTGTACCATAAGAAATGAAGAAGGAAATGGATCTGGAGAAACCTGGGGAGCCATATCAATTAATGCAGAGCAAATAGAATACAACCAGAATGATTTCTATACTGCCCACAATAGTGTGAAGGAGAACACTTAAGAAATCAGACCAAAGCAATGACCACCCTTGGCTTCAGAAGATGGATGATATGGCACCTGTCCCTTTCTTGACAGAGAAGTGGTGAATTAGAGGTGCACAATGACACATCCATTCTCAGGCATGGTCCTGTGTGGATGTTTTTGACTTGACTATGCTTTTAATGAGAGTGGATGGAAAGTACAAATGCAGTGATGACAAAAATTTGTGTCAGAGTATTTAGATAGTTCAGTGATTCCAATGATTCTTAAATTTTTTTCTCCTTAATCTGTTTTCCAAATTAGTTATTTTTGCTATGAGATATCTTACATTTTCTTCTATTTTTCCAACCTTTTGATTTTGTTTTTAACATTTCTTGTTGACTCATTAAGTAATTCTTTCTCTTTGGTCCATCCCAATTTTCAGGGAGTTTGTTACTTGTACAGGCTTTTGTGCCTATTTTCTCAAACTGTTGATTCCCTTTGCAATTCTTTCTTCCATGGCATTCATTCCTTTTCTATTTTTTCCACAATCGCTCTCATTCCATTTACAAAAATATCCTTAACTCTTTTTGTTAACTCTTGCTTCATCTCTTCCAAGGATTCTAGCTGAGCTTGTGCCCAAGCTGAGCTTTTCCCTGAGGCTTTGCATGTAGGGGTTTTGGAGTCATTCTTT
The DNA here is from genome assembly GCA_028646515.1 of Pseudochirops corinnae. Classification (NCBI taxonomy): domain Eukaryota; kingdom Metazoa; phylum Chordata; class Mammalia; order Diprotodontia; family Pseudocheiridae; genus Pseudochirops; species Pseudochirops corinnae. The sequence goes on along the minus strand of CM053585.1, from coordinate 3,396,358 downwards.
TCCTCAGCATTGATGTCTCTAGCATCCTTGTAACTGTAATAACTCATTACGATGGGATGTTTCTTTTATTTGCTCATTCTTCCAACCTGTTTCCTGACTTTTAACTTAATGTTAGAGGTGGGCTATGTGGCATTGCTGGAGGGAAGGTCTGCGCTGGCACTGTTCAGTTTTCTTAGGGATTTTGAGTATTGTATAATTTTAGGATCTTCTGAACAGACTAAGGACCTGAAGGCTTTCCATGCTCCTAGAGTGGTATGATCAAAGAGAAAGTCTGACTGCTGCACCCCCAAACTGAGTTCTACAAGTTCCTGACCTGGGTTTGTGTCTGAGCAAGAGTAGATACTGCTGGACTCGGCCTTGTCAGCTGTCTAGAAAGCTCTGTTGGGTCACTGGAGCAGGTTACCCTTCAGTCTAGAATCCCTTCCATAGTAATTCCTCTACAGACTAGGTAAGATGTTCTAGGTGAGACACTATTCTTTGCCTGGAATCTAAGCCATATCACAACTTCTGGCTTTTGAACTTTCTCTTTTCTTGATACACCTCTCAAGACTTCCTTAACTGGGAATGCTATCCTGATCCCAAAAAGCCTTCTCTATCTGTCTTGTTTCTGTTGCCCAGAACAGAATAATGGGTTAAAATGCTACCAGTTGGCACCTGTCACTACAACAGTGGCCCTGTATGGTTCTAGAGGGAGCCCACTCTGGGTCTGGGACCTCCTCTTGACCCTGCACACACCCTGCCCCTGTCACTAGAGTGTTGGCCTTTGGTTTACTCTTGTCCCAGCTCTTCCTCAGACTGTATGTCTTCCTATGCTGAAGCAATCCAGACAAAGATCTCACTCTGACTTTTCCTGGATTTCCCCATGTGGACCCAGCCTGATGCATTTTCTACATCTGTTTGGAGGAGTTGAAGATGGGAGCTCAGCTGAATTTCTTCCTCGCACTCCATCATCTTTGCTCCACTCCACCACCACCACCACCCCCAACCCCACCCTAGAACTCTGTAACTGAGAATATGATTTAATGAGGACAGCAAACATTTAAGTGAAGGAGAATATAATGGGGATAGAACATGTCCCTTGGAGCCCTGTGCAGATGAGATGAGCTCCCCTGAATACTTCCAGGCACCTCCAGGAGAAGCACTGGAAGTCTTCGGTGTGACCCAGCAAAGGAAATCGAGGAGAAATCATTTCCCTTAAATCTGGGGTGAATTGAGCTGCGGAGCAATATTGAGAGAAGTAAGAAATAACTTGAAGCTGAAGTTATGATTAGAGCTAAAATCCTAGAAATAATTTATCTCTTTGTGTTATTATTGATTATACTGCTAGTAAATGCCTAGAGCTCAGGTGACTCAGTGGATAGAGCCCTGGACTTGGAGTCAGGAGGATCTGAGTTTCGTCCTAGGTCATATGAGAGAGTTAAACCATTCGGGCCAGTCCTGCTCTTAACCCTGTAATCCTGTGACTGTTAAAAGGAGTGGTCGCTCAGAGCCTCAGGAACAATCCCCAGAAGAATGCTACCTCCTTTTCAGTAGGCATTGCCATGTTTGTACCTTGCTGCCACAGCTCCTGGTAGAGTGCCTGGAACCCAGTAGGAGTTTAATAAATGCTTGTATAAATGTCTGTTGAGTAGAGGATGCCTATGGGGTACATTGCAAGCAGAGTCCAGGCTGACTGAGTCCCAACACTGATTATCTCACCAAGCTGAGGAGGCTATAAGGGTGGAAATGAGCTGGTTCATGTCCTTTCCACCTGGAGGCCCCAGTGACTTCCCAGGCTCTTCATAAATCCCCCTCCCATACTGAGTGTTTCATTCCTTGTCCAGTAGAACAAAATATAACATCCTAGAGGGCAGAGACAGCTTCACATTTATCTCATAGCCCCATCCCCAACCATATTTCCAGGCATTTTTCAGTCAGGTCTGATTCTTTGTGACTCCATTTGGCGTTTCCTTGGCAAAGACTCTGTTTTCATTTCCTTCTCTGTCTCGTTTTACAAATGAGGAAACTGAGGCAAACAGGGTTAAGTGACTTCCCAAGGTTACACAGTTAATCACTATCTGAGGCTGGATTTGAACTCAGGAAGATGAGTCCAGGCCCAGCACTATATATGTGTGTGTGTGTATGTGTGTGTATACATAGACACACACACATACATATATATGTATATATGTATATGTATACACACATATATATGTAGGTATGTGCATGTGTATGTACATATGTGTGTGATCTCTTTTGATCCTCACAACTACCCGTGCTATTATCATCCCCTTTTTGAGTATGGGAAAACTGAGGCTCAGAAGAGGGGGTTCACCCAAGGTCCCACAGCTAGTAAGTGCCTAGGATAGAGCTGGAATCTGGTCTCCCTAGCTCCAGCCCCATCGCTACCCACTGCATCACCCACAGGACTGGACAACATTTATCACTCACATCTTCTCAGCATCCTGGGTTTTCTCAAGGACCTTCCTCATGCCTGCCCTATGAGGTGAGCACCTGAAGGATTGTGATCTACATTTTACAAATTATAGAATTTCAGGCCAAGAGTGACCATTCATATTGGTCATCTGATCATAAGATGAAAGATTTAAAACTGAAACTCTTCCTCATGGTCATCTAGTCCAACCCCCCATTTTACAGATGGAGAAACTGAGGCCTGGGAAGTATACATGATTCCTTTATGGGAACACAAGTAATGTGGCAGAGGTTGGACCCTTACCTGAGTTTCTGACCCCAAACCTCTCCCTATTGTTTCATAGTCCTCACCCAACATCCCCATTTAGTCTGATCACACTTTACAGAAAAGGAGACAGATGGGAGGAAGGGTTTTCCAACCCAATGGAGGAGCTGAAAGGGACTGGCCTAGAACCACAGGCAGGTAAGTGGCATAAGCAGGATTTAAACCCAGGTCTCCTGAGCTTGCCAAGTCCAGCACACTCCAAAAGAACTCTTGAAATGATGGTGCAAATGGGTGCAGAGAATGTATCCAGGTGTGAATACACAGTCACAAGTTTTCTGTCCACGTGTTCACTTTTAAAGAAGATAGCAAATGAAAGCAAAACCATAAGACAAGGGGAGAAGCAAAGTGTTTGAGATGTCTCCCTGAGAGCCTGGGGGACAAGAGATCACAGCTGCTCAGTGTCCAGGCCTGCCCCCTCCCTGCTGGGCCTCATTCAGGGAGATTTCATGGAGTGGGATAAGGAGGTGATAGCAACCCCTGCACTCTGCCCCGGTCACACCTTAGCTGTAGAATTGGGGCAGACCTGAGGCCACAGCTCAGGAGGATACCGGTGAGGGGAAGGGTCCACAGAGGAGGCAACCAGGAGGAGTCAGAGATGCTGTTTAGCCCAGGGAGGAGAGGACAGATTTGCAGACCTGTCTCGTGGAGGAAGAAGGAGACCCTGGGCCCTGGGAGGCAGAGCCAGGAGCAGTAGGGAGAGAAGCAGAGGGTCAAATTTCTTTCTAATGGTAGCAAGATGGGGTGACTAGGTGGTGCAGTGAATAGAGCACCATCCCTGGAGTCAGGAGGACCTGAGTTCAAATCTAGGCTCAGACATTGAATATTTACTAGCCAGGTGACCTTGGGCAAGTCACTTAATCTCAATTGCCCTGCCTTTCCCTTCGAAGGAGTGGAGGGGAGGGGAGGGGAGAGGAGGGGAGGGGAGGGGAAGGGAGGGGAGGGGAGAGGAGGGGAGGGGAGGGGAAGGAAGGGGAGGAAAGGTAGCATCTGGTAGGTGCTGAATAAGTGAATGTTGGTCACCTGCCTGTCAGTAAAGTCATAAAGCATGGTACAGGGAGAAATATATTGGCAACAGAGTCAGAGGGTCCAGGGTTCCAGTCTCGGCTCTGCCTTTTGTTATCTGTGCGACCCTGGGCAAATCACTTAGTTTCTTCTGTAAAACAAGAGATTTGGACTTTACTCCTCCTTTACCCCTTTACCCCTCCTCTGGGGTCCCCCCAGCTGTAACTCTGTATGACAGAATGTCCTCAGTCCCGCCCGGAATTCCATTTCTTCCCGAACCGTTCCAGGAGATGTTAACCAAAGCTCCTGGTCCATCGTGGCAGGCGGGACTTTCTTTCAGAACGTTGTTACTGCTACTGTTACTCTTGCTGCTACTGTTGCTGCTGTTGAACTTTTCCTGACACCAACTGCAGCTCACAGGCTCTGTAGATGCTGCCTTGGAGCAGAAGGGCCAAGGTACAAACCTGGTGCTCAGAGATGTGTCCCCAAGGCAACATAAACTGTCCAGCAGGAGTTATCTCAGCCCTTCACAGAAAACAACCTTAAAAATGGCAGGTCTATAAAATATAATGTTTTTGAAGCTATTTTGACTCTGGGCTATAGATAGAGTTCCTATGAGAGTTAATGCCCCATTGTGAGATGTGGGAACTCAGGCCCAGCAGCAATAGAGCAAGCTCTCCAGTGGGTGGGAAAGAGCCAACCCCAGGATGCTTTGCTGCCATGAAGTGGGGGTTGGGAAGGGTTGGAGCTTGTGAGCTAGAAAGCTGTAGAGGCCGTGGCCTGCTCTGCCTAGACTTCTGGACAGCCAGGGCATCCAGGTCCAGAGAGAGAGATCTGCAGGAATAATCAGGGCATGCCAGGGAAAGAGCCTCCTGTCAAATCTCTTCCAGTTGTGTCCACTCTATGTGACTCCCGATGCAAAGGCATAATGAGACCAGAGAGACCAGGAATTTCCCCTAGGGTGTGGAAGTCTCGTCTCTCTTCTCAGACTTCCAGCCTCCAGGATCCAATCAGTGCAGCACCTTTTTCTCAAGAACCGTCTTCCCCTCTTCTTCTGAAAGTCCTGAGACCAGCCTCTCTGGGAAAGAAGGTTCCCTTTCTTCTGGAATGAATGTAGCTGGGGTTACCACTGTAATTCCTACCACAACCATCTGCCCTCTCCACCGCTGCTTTCCTCCCTGGCAAAAGAGCTCTTCAGACAGTGTCCTGAAGGAATTGTTGGCTGTTAAATGGATAAGGACCTCAACGGGAGCATTAGCCTGCTGGGTGGAATCAACCATACTTGATGATGAATTGACAGCAAAGTGAGTAAAGAAGGACCAAAGATGACCCCACACTTTGGGGACTGTTATAGTTGGAAAAGCCTGGTTTGGGTGCCAGGAGATCTGGGTTCAAATCTCAGTTCTAATTCTTGTGAGCGCCTCAGCCCTGGGGAAGTCACTCCTCCCCTATAAAGTAGAGGATTACTACTAGGCCTTTCAGCTAACATCTTCAGAGGTGATGGCCATCTTCCCATGTGACTCAGGAGCAGACAATGAAGATTAGCAAACAGCACCCGATGCGAATCCCGAGGCTTGGCAGAGATGGACTGGTTGCCTAGACCCCAGACATGATCCTAGTTCCATCAAATGGTAAGCAATCCTGGGTTTTTCTGTTCCTTGATTCCATCTAACCTCTGGCCCAATGACTAAAAATCCCTAAGTATAAAACATCAGAATCTGGGGGCTCCTGGCGGCTGTAACAAGGAAGGGCAAAAAGGATGCTACCTCAGAGTGCTGAAGTGCAAAGGGGACCTGCATCACCAGGACAGGGGGCCCACTTCTTCTTCTTGCTGGATCTCCCATTACAGTTTCCTTCCCCCTACTCCAAGGCACCATCCAGTCTTCCAGAAACAAAGAAATGTGTGTGTTGGGGGTGGAGAGTGCTTTACTTCCAAGGGCCATGATCCAAGTGAGTTCCCTGTCCTGACCCTTTCCTCTTTCCCTGGGGACAAAAATTCTTCCTTGGAGCTCTGGCTCTGAGACAGCATTGCAAGCGGTGGCAAAGGCGAACCCATCAAATTCCGTGATGTTCCAAGTCAAAGTCTAGTGTATCTTTGTAGGCAGATGGAATCATCTAAATCTCCCAATAGCCTAGCAAAAACAATGACACCTTTGTGTCATTGGCATCCAAGTGGCTAGACCCAAGGAACTCAAAGTGAGCTCTGGGAAATAGATAATCTTTGCCTTCCCCACTAACCACACTGATGTGCTCACAAAATACTTGACAGTGAGCTGATCACATTGCCTCTGTCCACCTTAGGCATGTTGGAAGGCTGAGGTGACAAGGAGAATGTTGGGGAATCCCTCCAGAATCAGTGCCCTCTCCCTTTTTTTGTCCCACCCAACTCCTTCTTCCTGATAGTCAAGGATGGGGCCAAGAGACAGAGAGCGAACCTTCCCTGCCAGGCAAAAAGCATTTGCTATGTGCCCACCAGGGGCCAGGAGCAGTGTGCAGGTCCCTTTGGCAAAGCCCTCCAGGAGCTTAGCTCCTGAGGTGAGAAGGACATGGAAGGTACCATGATACACGCATACAAGATCTGGCTAGACTCAATGTTAGAACCAGGGTCAAGAGAGGAGCAGAGGTGGGGTGCGTCTGTGGCAGAGATGGGGATACGGACAGGTTATGCCCATCAAGCTGCAGCCCTACTCAGTACTCAGGCTGGAGTTAAACATTTGACCAGTGAGAGTGTTATCAGGCTCCCACCAGCTGCATAGACAGAGATGAAAGGGAGGTAGGGCAGGATGCTACAGGGAAAAGAGCTTGGGATGGAGATTTAAGAAACCTGAGCAGCTCAAACTCTGCTCACTCTGAGCTGGATGAACGCAGGCCAGTCTGGGCCCTGTTCTGGGCCTTGGTTTCCTCCTTTGTAACATAAGGTTTTTTGCCTGATGGTGGGAGTGCTTTGCACCCTCTCAGGCACAGTGGAGACTCCCTGGAGCTTCCCCATCTCTTCAATCTGTCCATGCTGTGGGCACTGGGGCAGCATATGCATTTCTCAGCCTGACAGTCTTCTCACTTATACTTGCACCCTGAGATCAGACATGATGAAGACTTATAGGAATGACATTTCTGGTAAACATTTAGGGGGTCAATAAAGCTGCCTGCCCCCAAGCTCTTCATCTTATGCTCCAGTGGGAGACCTTTCCCAATTCCCCCTGCTCCAGCAGCTGCTGCTTTCCCCTACAAACATTCCTTCCATCCATCCACTCTTTAGCATGCCCTGGGCCCCACCCCTGCACAGACTAACACCACCATGAGAATGTGAGCTTCTAGAGGGGAGGGTCAGAGTCTTCGCCTTTCTTTGTGCCCATGCAGTCAGCATAGTGCCTGCCACCTTGTGAGAATTTAATAAGTATTCACTGATTGACTGACTGATGAAAAGAGTGATTCTGTTCGCTGTGGCAGACCATGCACTGAAGTGGCTCTTCTAAACCATTTCATCCCTCCCCATGCCTCCTGTGGCCTCCCATCCCCCACTCTCTCAGCTGAGAACCTTGAGACCCCACCTCAAATTTGCCATGAGCTTCCTCCTCTCCCCTCTTCCTCATCTCGTGGCTTTCAGATGCTTTGGCCACTCCCTCCTCCTTTACCACCATCCCACATGAAGAGGTGGCTTTAGTCCTTACCAAGGCCATCCCTTCTGCCTGCTTAGGAGATCCCATTCCCTCCCATTCCCTCTGACAGATTGTCCCCTCTGTCATCCCTGCTCCATCACTCCCCTTCATTCTCTATTTCTTTCCTCATTATCTACAAACATGGCCACACCTCCTTCATCCTCCCTTGATCCTGCCATCCTTATTCTCATCCTACATCTATTCTGCCTTTTGTGGCTAAACTCCTTGAAAAGGCCAAGTCTACACTAGGCACCTCCACTTCCTCTCCCCTCACTGTCCTCTGAATCTCTGACTGTGCAGGCCTCATCCTCTCATACCTGGACAATTATAATGGCTGCTTGGGGGGGGGAGGGGGAAGTTTGCTTGCCTCAGGTCTCCCCATTCTAGTCCATCTACCATTCAGTTGTCAAAGTGATTTTCCCAAAGCGTAGGAGCAATAATGTCAGCCCCTACTCAATCAGTGGCTCCCTGTCACCTCCAGGATCAAATACAAAATCCTCTGCTTGGCATTCAAAGCCCTTCATAACTTCCCGCTTCCCCCCCCCCCCCACATAGACATACACACCTTTCTGGTCTTCTTATACCTTATGCCCCACTCTTCAATCCAGTGACCATAGTCTCCTGGCTGTCCCAGAACAAGTTACTGCATCTCTTGGCTCTGAACACTCCCTGGCAGTCCTCTGTACCTGGAATGCTCTCCCTCCTCTCCTCCTCTCAACTTCCCTGGTTCCCTTCAAGTCTGGCTAAAATCCCCTCATTTACTGGAAGGCTTTCCCAACCACTACTCCTGCTAATCTAGCCCTTTCTTTCATTTCCCATTGATCCTGTATATGCCTCATTCATACAGTCCTTGGTAAGGGGTCTCACCCATTAGATCACGAGCTCTTCCAGGGCTCCATTTTGTGTGCTCAGCCTTTAGTAAGTACCTGCCACATCACAGGTGTTTAAGAAGTGTTTGCTAACTCACCAGCTGACTCCAAGTATGTGACCCTGGGGAGTCTGAGACAAATCTCCCAGCTGATTACGCTAATAGCGCGTGAGATTTTATACTCATCATTTTGCTCGAGTCTACTTTGATCCCATCCTGTCATTGTTCCCTGTCCTGCATTATTCAGTTTGTGTAAGAAGAGGGTAAGGGGTTGGCCCAGCCCAATTAATGTAAGCATGAAGGCTCGAGCAGCTGGAAGGAGCCAATCAATCAATGGATTCAGAGGTACAAACTGGGTTCAAACAAGTCTTTAATCAATTTGGAAGGAGCAAAGTGGTTGATGAAAACAAATTATGCCACACGGGAATTATGTTGTGATTGAGGAGAAGCTGACAGGCTCTGGACTTGTTTATAAGAGAGACGGCCAGAGAAGCATCTGGAATTCCAGAGGAAATTCCCTAGGACTCTAGAAATGGAAGACTAGACTTCTAAAATCAGGAACCGAGTAGGCCCTTCAGTCACAGGAGATCTCTAGGTTTTAGCCCACTTTCCCCAGGGATCCTTTTGCATGAAGGAGAACGGTGACCTCAGTTTGGTATGGGAGATGTTTCTCTAACACCTATCCTTGCTATACCTGCTAAGTAACAGCCCTTTCTAAAAGTTGAGTCTGGTTAACAATTATCAGGAAACACACTTAATGGAGATTTCTGAATGATGGCAATAAAAACCTCTGGCCCTCAGAGACACTGAGGGGAGAGTTAGCTGCTTTCTGGAAACCAACCCTGCAGGGGTAGAGAGGATTAGGGAAGTAGCCCCAGAGTGCTGGGTTTGTACCTTTTTTTAAACTTCTCCCCACTTTGAAGAAATCCTACACCAGAGACAAAAGTAGCATTCCTAAATTTGGGAAGTTTCCTCCAGAAGTCAAAGGGATAATGAGTCAGTAAATGTGAGAATGAGGAGTCTAATTTCCCTGACTAGAGAACAAACTTCTATAGGACCAAACTTGGGCAGACTGTGATGACATGAACAGGGATCATCACAATAGTCCTGGTGGCAATAACTGAACAGTGGGGACCTCTTCCCACCCCCCCCCCCAGCTAAAAATGACTAACAATGAAATCCATTGCAAGACTCCAGGAGAGAGATGCTGAGAGCTTTCACAGCATGGTGGCCATGGGTGGAAAGAAGGATAGGGGTACAAGAGATGCCAAGTTGGTAGATATGGCAAGACTTGACAACTAAGTGGAAAGGAGTGAGGGGGGGCAGTCAAGGATGACTCTAAGACTGCAGTTGTAGGTGACCAGATGTTGTCCTTGTTTTTGAAGAGGACCATGGTATCAGGGAAATAATGCCATGACTTGCAGTTGACTTTGACTTGAGTGAGGGAGGGCTGTGCAAGGTCACCAGCCTCACTTTCTCCTCCAGAGCCATCTGGGTCCAGTGACCAGATATCAATCACTGAGATGGCCCAGGATGCAATGGGAGACCCTGGCCCTTGACCAAATAAAGCAAACAGTAATAAGGAAATGATGGAGTTCTGGTATGGGACATATTGAAATTCCATCCATTCTGAAGTGTGCAGTGAGCAGTTGATGATAAGGGAATGAAGTCTGGGAGAGAGACTAAAGGAGAGGCCTGAGGGTCAGCTGCATAGAAATGACCATTAAACCCATAGGAATAAATGTGGTCACCAAGTATGAGAACTTGGAGAGACAAGAGAAAATCGATCAAGACAGACCTCTGGGGAACACCAGATGTTAGGAGGAGCCACATCTATGGATGATGGGCCAGCAAAGGAGAAGGAAAAGGAAAGTCCAGAGAAGTAGGAGGAGAACCAAGAGAGAGCAGTATCAACACACACACACACACACACACACACACACACACACACACACACACACACCAAACAATCAACAGCAACAACACAACCACCACCAATGAAAACAGAGGGTGAGAGAGTAGCCAGGAAAAGAATGGTCACCAGTTTTGACCATTACAGAGAAGTCAAGAAGGATGACACCCATGAAGAGAGCACCAGCTTTAGCAATAAGGAGACTGTTAGAAACAGGAAAGAGCAGCTTCTGTTAGTAAGAGACAAGGCTAACAATCAGATTGTGATGGATCATGGAGAGAGAGGAGGGAAAAGTAAATGCACACAGAAAGAGCAGTGAGAGCTGGAGTGAAAGCTGGAAGAAACCTGGAGTTTTCTGGGAAAGGTGTTGTTATTTTAGTTTTAAGAATGGGAGAGAATTGGCAGCCACTGTTGGTCAGTAGTGCCTTACCTCTGTCTGCCTTGGTTTCCTTATCTCTAAAATGGGGGTGATAATATAGCACCTCCCCACTCCCACCCCTGGGGTTGTCATGATGATCAGATGGGATCGAGAACTCTAATATGTGTTTGAGGTTATTGTGCTTTCTCCTGTGCCAGGCTGGGGGGGGGGGGGGGATAATGAAACATTCAAACAATCACAGACTTGAGAGTTGGAAAGACCTTTGCTCCAATCCCTCTCCCCCCACCCACCCACTTCACAGAGGAGAGAGCTGAGATCCAGAGAAGGAGAAGGAGGTGCCTGGGGTCTGCCAAGGAACATGGCAGCCCCACAAATGAAGCTCAGGGGCTCACAATGAGAATCAAATTAATCATTTTCCACTGGAAGACAGGGGAAACTACTCCCTGAAGCACACAGTGAGTCTGGGGCATTTCTGCATGAGGCCCAAGCCTTTTTCCTTTTCCTCCAGAGAGCATCAGTGTCAAGGCAACCCAAGAGCTGTATGATCCCACCACTGGAGGGATGAGTCAGGCAGGGCAAACGGAGGTGGCATTTCAGGGGCCCCTTGAGGCTGGCTCATTAATTAATGACCGAGTTCCAGATCCCTCCGACTGCCTTTGGTGCCCTGACATTCTGCGCATGAAAAACATTCCAGGGCCTTTAGGAGCAAGTGGTAACTCCCAGCCAGGGACCTTCACAGGATGGCAGGGACCCAGGCAAGGCTTTCTGGTTAACAGGTTTATCCTCCCATAGTATCTGACACCCCATAAAAGCTCCATTTACAGCTCCAGTCTCCGTCTTTGTTAAATTAACAGAGCAGCTTTATTTACTTTTTTAAAAAAATACAGAAGTTGCATTTTCAAAGTTTAATTTAAAATGCCAGATAAAATGGAAGCAAAATCCAGAGCATTACCAAGCCTTCTGCGGCTGGGAGCCTGCCCCCATGCACACTTGGAAGGCCAGGCAGTCCCAGCAGCCTCTACTCTAAAGAGCAATGTCATCCTGGTTTTTTCTGCAAAGTTTCATGGACAGATCCTTTCTGTAAGACTGAGCCCAGGAGAGGAGAACATCCATCCCAGCTGGGCAGTCTGGGGAAAGTGTCCCCCTGGCAGCCAAATCCCAGAGTCAGAGAATCTCTGCATGGACACAACCTCAGAAGCCTGAACCCAAATGTCCTTTCTGTGCTAACTAGTGGTCCCTGAGCCTATTTGGAACCTCCAAGGAGCGCCAAGACTTCAGGAAGTGATCCACTAACCCTCTGGGCAGCACAATGGTTGGGAAGGTTGCCCTCACTCAATTTTAAAATTGTGTTTTAAAATGTGCCTGCTTGCAGGTTTCTCTTCCAAAGTCACATGGTTCCTGGTTCTTCCCCTGGGACCAACCGTTATACCAAATCTGGTCTCTCCTCCACATAACAACCCTTCAAAAGCTTGAAAATGGCTTTCAGCTCTCATCCCCTCAGCCCCCCTCACCACCACAACCACCATTTTTTTCTTCTTCAGACCAAAGGTGTCCAATTCCTTCACTTGGTCCTCAGGACATACACTAGGCCCTTTGTCATCTGGGCTGTCCTCCTCCTGGCCACTCTTCATTTTGTCAACATCCTTAAACTGTGGTGACCAGAACTGAATGCAGCACTCTGGATATTGTTGAACCAGGGAGGCAAGGAGAAGGACCACCCCCTCCTTCTTCCTGGAAGTGGTGATTCTCCAGATGCAGTTGATGTTGGAGTGGCTTTCTTCACTGCCACATTACATGGCTAACTCAATAATCTTAGAGTCCACTTAAACCCCAGGATCTTCTTCTGAAAACCTTCTGCTAAGTTCTGACTCCCTCATAAACTATACTTAGAGAGTTGGGTTTTGAAGCCTAATTTTAGGACTTTAAGTTGATTTTTCTTAATTCTACCTCATTGGATCTGTCCCAATCTTCATGTCCATCAATATCTTTGGGGGACTTGACTCCATCTTCCAAAATGGGAACTCTAAGCTCTACATCATCCACAGTTGTGTTAACCAGATTTGGAGGTGACTCTAAACTTTGTCATAGTTATTTCTCTGGCCAGAAAATGAGCCATCAAAACACAGAAGCTTCACCCCCATCTTTGGGGTCTCACACACACACATACACACACACACACACACACACACACACACTCACACAGAAAACCTAGACCTCTCATGGCAGAGGGCACTATTTGGCCATAAGTCTCACTGCCGCTACTTCTGTCTTCTGTTTCTTTTTCCAATACAAGTAGGCCAATCAGGAAGTGTCCTGTGACCACGATGGTGATGGCAGAGAAAACAACAACCACAACAATGTGCTCCTGTCCCCCCTCTTGGCCAGAAGATGATTAGAGGATTGTGTTCTGCCCGCATGCATCTAGGATGGTGAAGGGTGTCTAGTCATGTCATGATAATAGCAGCTCTCACTTATATGGAATTCGCTGCAGGCCAGGCTCCTGCCAAGCAAATTCCACTGATTATCTCACCTGGTCCTCATAACAGCTCTGGGAGGTAAATGCTGCTGTTACCCCCATTTTACAGATTAGGAAACCAAGGTTCCGCAGCTAGGGAGTGTCTGAGGCTGGAGTTTTAACTCAGACCTTCTTGACTTCAGATCAGTTTCTCTATCCATTGTACCTCCCAGCTGCCCCATGTCACATGGGGATTTGTGAAAGAAACTGGAGAAATATTACCTTGGAGAAAGGAGGATTTGGGGGGATGAGATAGGAACCACCTTGTATAAGATGAACCCTGTTTGCTCTATTTGATCTATCAGGCAGACATAGGAACAATAGGCTGAAGGGGCAAAAAGATGAATTTAGGCTATTAGGGGAAATGAGCTACCAAAGAGAGCTATCCCAGAGTAGAATGGAGCGCTCAGTGGGCTCCTCCACGACGGAGATCTTCAGAAATAGCCCGGATGCTGACTGGCAATCTGTGCGGGTTTGTAAAGTGGACTGCTTTAGAACACATACTCAGGGATTTTTTTCCCTTTTATCACTAGAATTTTGGGTCACGACACTCACAAACAGCCTAACTGGGGTGATTTCCGCTCTCATTTACTCCTGGAAGTTTTTAAATTCATTTTCAGCCTGAGTCTTAAAGTGTCTAAGAGGTATATTTCTATATTTGCACATTAATTACTAAAACTACACTCTTTCTCAGTAATTAAAAATTAGCTCTGAGCCCCCACTCCAATTTATTAAATATCATTTATTCAATAAACTGGAAAAATCTCTTTTCCTGTAATCATTTTCTTGTTTCCCTATTCATATCAACCCCTCCTAATTTCCTGCTCTTTAAAAAAAATCATTGCTGCTTGCTGTATCATTTATTAGCAATGTAATATTGTTCATGTTATATTATATAATAATATCATAATAATATCATTTATTAACAATGTAAATAACTAAAAATGAGTATTTACAATGTCCTCTGGGAGAAAGATCTCAGAAAAATTCACCTTTAGTCATTATTATACTTTCTAACTGCTTAGTTCTAGAAACACAGGACTACTACCATTCATTTTTCTCAGCATACCCATCAGTCTTTTCTCAAGAATTTTCTTTACTTTCCTCCACAAACTAAAAGTTAAATCCAGTTCTCTCAGGGTTAGCCCCCTTCCTCTATCCTCTCTTTGGCCATCACATTCAATTTTCTCCAGAACAAGAGAAAAAAACCTTTCTGTTTCCCAACGGGCTCGTCCTTGGATGGCAGCAAAGGGACCACCATCCAACACTCCATTCACTCTTAAAGATGATAACAGTGTCTCTCCCCAATGAAAGAGACTTTGGATTGTATTATTTACATCTTAAAGTGAATGTGTATTGAGTACTTGGTCCTTAACAACAGTTTTATTCATCCAACTCTAGGTACATTTTCGAAATGAACAAATTTATTTTTTATCAAATCCATTTTCTCGGTGCCAGCTCTTCAGCCTTCACTTCCTGGCTCCATCTCCACCTGGCCCTGCTGCTGGTGCTTAACCTTTGCCATGAAAGGTTAGCAATGAAGGGGAAGAACTGAAGGCCAGAGGCAAATTCTTTTTCAACTGAAAAGTTTAACTTTTTGTCTTCATTTTCGATTCTATACAGAGGTCAGGTGCATGTAAAACTAAGGGGTCAAAGGTTTCAAATGGGAAAATAAAAAATGTCTCACTAATGTTTCCCTGGCCCAGCTGCAGCTGACCAGAGATTGGGTGGGGGTGGGGGGGAATCTCAAGGAGAGTCCTGGGCAGGAGAAGGAGAAGGGGAGACAGATCCTACCCAGCACCAGTACTACTAGGGTGGGTGCTGTGGAGAGGGCACCAAGAGGGATCTAAACCCCGGCCCCAAGGTGACCAAGCCTCTTCTTTCCTCCCTGCACCAGGGTCCTTCTCAGCTAAGCAGTGGAAGGGAAGGGGAAAGGGGCAAGCAAGTGTCAGAGGAGGGGTGGGTGCTGTAACCCAGGATGGCCTGAGCCTTAGAAATGCAGACCAGATGAGGCAGGCTCCAGATCATTCAGGCACACCTGGGGGGGTGTGCTGCTAAATGTGTGCTGCTAAATGTCCCAAGTTCCTTCCAGCTGAAATTCAAGGAGTCTGAGTCTTTGAATGGCTCCTCTTTCTCTTCCATATTGAAACGATTTTTGTGTTTATCTTTAGAACTGAACCATCTCTCCCAGGCTAGCCATGGGGCACTGTTTCTCTTTCCTCTGAACTCTTTGGTACCTGCTTTCCCCAAATCATAGCTGCATGTGAGACCGTGACTGACCTTCCCTTCCTTTTCTCTCCTAATCTCTAGGATCACATGATTTAGAGCTGGAAGTATCCTTAGAGGCCACTATGTCTAAGCCTTCATTTTACACGTGGGGAAACTGAGGTACATAACTATCTAGTGACTTGCTCAGGGTTCACACTACTACTAAGTTGAGTAGAATTTGAATCCCAATCTCCCGGATTCTAGGCTCAGTGTTCTATTTACTACCTTGCGCAGACTTTTCCCTAAGGTTCCTCTCATTTTCACCCCAGAAGCCTCCCTGACTGGTAAGAATCAGGCACAGAAGAGACATCCCTCATGGGGCAGTTGGGTCACTATTTACTCTTTCTTCCTTCAGCCCTTTCCTTCAACAGAACATTTTCTACCTTTATCTTAAGTTATTTCTCATTCAAATTAATTGGGTGAAAAGCTCACCTCATAAGGTTTCAGATTGAGCCAAAAATGCCTTTGAGTGTGATAAAGAATAATCATTCATTCAGCCAACACTTACTAAATGCCTGTACAGGAGTATTCAAATTCATAAGAGTGCTTAGCGTTACGTGGCAATTTTTCTCTCTGGACCTCATTTTCTATAAAATAAGTCTTTTTAAAAAACTGCAACATGAGGGAAGTAGATACGAATGACCTCTGGGCTCCCTCCACCTTCAACCTCCTACCTGAAATCCCAGAACTCTGTGGCCCTTGTCCCCCTTCTCTGCCCCTTTGTGGTCTTCTGAACAATGACACAAGCTCTCCTCTCCTCAGCGGCCACCTCCCTTCCCACACAAACAGCCTTGGCCTCCATGAAAAGATTCTCTCCTGTGCTCAGCCTGAATGGATTATTACGCCTTTGAGTTCTCCATGTTTGCTGCTGATGCCCAGCCTAGGGTTCTGAACGCAGGAGGTGAATGAGTGAGGACTAACTGATTTAAAAAAAACACTTCCTTAGAATTGTATTATGTTCCAGGTACTATACAAAGGCTGGGGGCTGTCCTCAAAGAGCTTGCCTTCTAATGAAGGGAACCACACCTTAAAGGGGAGTGAAAGAGAATCTGCATCAGAATGGTTTAGAAATGGCCAGAGAGTGGCCAGGGAAGTCGAGGCAAAAACTCACCTTTAAGAGTCCTGGGTTCAAGGGGAAGAGTTCAAGTTCTGCTGGGATGGAAGACAGGGATGGTCAGAGTGCTTAATGCATAATTGTTAAACTGAAAAAAATTCATTTCTTTATAAATGTATTTAGCAGTCACGTACACCTGTTACAGAGTAGGTGGTTAACGAATGCTTGGTAACCGATTAATTACTAAGCATTTACTGTGTGCCGTCTTTCCCATGGATTACCATGGTCAAACTCCCTCCCAGGCTAAACTGACAGGCATAAGCCGGACTACCTTCTCCAGGCTGGGCTCTGGGCAGCCAGCTCAGAGCCTGGCATTAGCAAGTGCTGACTAAAATCTGCAAGAGCTTGTGCTGCTCTGGAAGAACTGTTGAGAAACTCGGGTCCCCCACATGCCAGAGGGAGAGTCTATGGGTAGCATCAATGGAGGGCAATGGGCCAGTGGCAATGGGCACATGGCAATGGGGAGGCCCAGTATAAATCAGGCTGATGCATACCTAAGGAGGAAGTGTGGAGCAGGAGCAGCATGAATGATGTCAGCAAGGACCCAGCAGGACAGGCAGTGGTGGAACCGGAACAAGGGGTAACAGAGGGAGAGCCCAGGGTTTTCCAAGGGCCTCCCAAGAGCTCTCTCCAGTAATCAGGGACCTCTTAGTGGCCAAATCCAATGGCCTTTTCTCAGTCCTCATTCTGTTCAACCTCTGTATAGTCTTTGATACTATTGATCATTGCCTCCTTCACACTCTTTCCTCTCTAGGTTTTGGGGGTACCATTCTCGCCTGGTTCTCCTACTGCCTATCTAACCATTCCTTCTGTCTCTTTTGCTGCTATTCAGCCACCAAAGTGGCTTTTCCTGAAGCGCAGATTCAATCATGTCACACACACACATACACACATACACACATACACACATACACACACACACACACACACAGACACACAGACGCATAGACGCACATGCCCACAGACCTTTACTCAATAAACGCCAATGGTTTCCTATTGTCTCTTGGAGAAAATACAAAATAAATACAAAATGCTCTGTTGGTCATTCCAGAACTCCGTTCTGACCCGTCCCCTCCTACCTTCCCACTCTCCTTCCACCTGACTCCCCCCATGTCCTCTTCAGTCCAGTGACCAGGCCCCCCTGACAGCTTCATGAGCCTGGAATGCTCTTCTTCTTCCTGCCCTCCAATTACTGACCTCTCTGGCTTCCTTTCAGTCCCAGATAAAATCTCCTTTCAGCCCCTCTTCATTCTAGTCCCTTCTATCATCTCCTGTTTATCCTGCTCAGAGCTTGCTTTGCACATGTCTGGTTGCATGTTTTCTCCCTATTAGACTGTGAGCTCTTTGAGGGCAAAGGCGTCTTTGGCTTATTACCCACAGTGCTCAACACAGTCCCTGGCACATGGTAAGTGCTTCAGAAATGGCTATTGATTGGTTGATTGACAAAAGCAAGAGGGCCTTCCACCCAGTGAGAAAACTGTTGATGAAGGACTTGAGTGATAATCGAGCCTGATAATTCAATAAACATGTATTGAGCAATTCTATGTGCCAGTATCCATTCTATATAATAGACATACAAAGGCATTCATAGTCCCCATCTTCAAGGAGTTTAAATTTTACTGGAAAACCACAACTTGTATATAGATAAATGAATACAGGTCATCAGAGAGAAGACCTACAACGTGAGAATGGAGGGAGATCAGGAAGTGGTTTCCACAGGAAGTTGGGATTCAATCGAGGGCAGATTTTCTTCATCATACAAATGACATTTCTATATTAGCCATTTTGAGGTGGGTAAAAGAAAAACAAGGTAAGTGAAAAAAGATTGCTTTGGTCCACACTCAGAGTTTATCAGTTCTCTCTCTCTGAAGCTGGATAGTATTTTTCATAGTGAGTCCTTTGGAATTGTCTTGGATCAGTGTACTGTTCAGAGTACCTAAATCATTCACACAATCATTGTTACAGTGTTGCTGTTACTATGTACAGTGTTCTTCTGGTTCTCATTTCATTTTGCATCAGTTCATATAAGTCTTCCCAAGTTTTCTAAAACCATTTCCCTAATCATTTCTTATAGCACAATAGTATTCCATCACATTCCTATATCACAACTTATGCAACCATTCTCCAATTAATGGGCATCCCCTCAATTTCCAATTCTTTACCACAAAAAGAGGTACTATAAATATTTTTGTACATATAAGTCCTTTTCTCTTTTCTTTAATCTCTTTGAGATACAGACCTGGTAGTGGTATTGCTGGGTCAAAGGGTATGGACAGTTTGATAGCCCTTTGGGCATAGTTCCAAATTGTTCTTCTGAACCAGTTCACAACTCCACCAGCAATGCATTGGTGTCCTTATTTTTCCACATCTCCTGCATTTTTCACTTCCATTTTCTATAAAGACAAGTTTTCCAAGAGGTGAAGCTGAGGAAAGGAGTCACCCAAGCTCTGGCAGATAGTTATGCAAAGGCACAGAGACAAGGGATGGAAGTTCAAGTTCACAGACAAAAATCCCAGGGGACAAGAATTCGTAGATAGGTTTTAATCTATGTTACTGAAGGGCATGTTCCCATTGAGATCAAAGACAAGTGGAAGTATTAGACTAAATTGTCTAGCTAGCAGGATGATGAGGGGAAGTTCTGATCCCCTGGACTAGAATACTTTGGCTAGAGTTGGACATGTGTCCTTCCTTAAAAAAACAAACAACTGTCAGTCAGAATGTCTGTCACTGATTACCCTTGCTACCTATGGCCAAGTGCTGTGCTCAGCAATCAGCAAAACACATTTAAGTTGCAAATCCCCAGCTACAAGATACAAAGGATGACATGCTTGCAGGTAATGCAAAGAATTCAGATCTTATATTGTAACAAGCACTTACAGATACAAAGGGAAGATAAGTAACAATTTCATAAGGATTATAAATGCCCTCTTATCAGGCCTCTCTTAATGCAAGTACTCCTGAATGGCAAGTAAGTGAACAGATACTCAAGAGCAAACTACTCATGGGCAATACAAAAAGGGAAGGAAGGAAGGAAGGAAGGAAGGAAGGAAGGAAGGAAGGAAGGAAGGAAGGAAGGAAGGGAGGGAGGGAGGGAGGAAGGGAAGGAAGAAGGGAGGGAGGAAGAAGGGAGGGAGGAAGGAAGGAAGGAAGGAAGAAAGGAGGGAGGAAGAAGGGAGGGAGGAAGGAAGGAAGGAAGGAAGGAAGGAAGGAAGGAAGGAAGGAAGGAAGAAAGGAGGGAGGAAGAAGGGAGGGAGGAAAGCTTTTGAACCCGAGTCCCTTCTGGCATACATCATGCCATGTTTCCTCGATTTCCTCTCTGATCATCACAACTGCCCCTGTGGAAAAGATAGCTTAAGTCTTACTAAATTATTATCTGCTTTCAAAAGATGAGGGAGCTGGCAGTCCCAGAGGCAAGCTGGCTTGTCTCCAGTCTATAAGCACTAGAACATGGGTTCAGGACCCTGTTCTTTTGCTCCAAGTCATGCCAAGTTGCTACCCTCATGTTCCTTCCACCATAGTTATTTTCAGGTACTCTGATACTTTGGAAACTTTGGGAAAGTGGGCTCTGCCACAGATAAGAAGAGTCCTGAGAAATCTACCTCTACCCCTTCCCATCTCCCTAGCAGAGTTGGCCCACAGATCAAGAAAGAAAGCCCCCACCCCCATTCCCATTATCCAAGTTCTTTTACCACAGCTGGAGTATTTAGCATTTCTCTTGTGAAGGATTTATCTGGTATTCTGAGCTATGGGCAGTAAATAATAGGGAGCTTATAGCAATCTTCTTCTTGCCTTAAGGAAACCTCTCTCTAGTGGCCTAATCTGCATCTCTAGCAGTGAATACATACACGAAGGAGGCTGAGGACAGAATCCCAGCTGCCCCTTTGGGCTGTTGCTCCCCTCTGCCAGTAGCTCAGACTGTCAGGGTGAGAAGTCCAAAGCCAGACATCTGCTTATGCATTTGAAGGTGACTTTGCCCCCCAAATCCCATACCTTGGATAATTCACTTCAAGTCTTTGGCTTCAGTTCCTTCCTCTGTGAAATGAGAAGATGAAGCCAGATGAGGACTAAGGTAACTCCCATTTCTGCATCATTGCTTCAATTCCTTCTCATTATGGGTAGCTCATCACCTGCAAAGGTAACCCGTCCCACTTCAGGGTCCTTCTACAGTTTACGATTTTTTCCTAGGTGTGGAGTCAAAACCTCCCTCTCTACAACCTTCCTCTTTTGCTCCTAATTTCTGCCTCCTGAGGCCAAAAAGAACAAAGCTAATCCCTCTTTTCCACGTCAGTCCTTCAGGATCCTCAAGACAGCAATCACAGAGTTCTGCAGGCAGATGTGCACCACAACTGGGGTCCAGCCTAGAGGTGTTGCCAAGTCCCCACTAAAGACCTTGGTTCAGCCAAGTCAGCTCAGGATAATAGCCCTATTGTTGAGAACAAGGAAAGTGATGGGTTGGCAAGGACAAGACAGCTCTTACTGGACTTTTTTAGAGGTGAAATTGACAGCACTGGAGGACTTGTTTGCACCAACCAGCCATCACCCACCTTCCTATTGAGAGACTTGTCCAAGTGATGGGTGCTGCCTTTCATAATGATTTAGGCAGCCAGGACATTGCCCGATGTTTCTTTGCTAAGGAGCTCACAGAACATTCTTTTATTCTCTTCTGGCAGTCATGCATGTTTTGGCAACCAACTTCAAAATGACCTTAACAGTCATGTCTAAAATACCTGTGATAACTGGCCATGGCCCACATGCCCCGGGAGGCTCCTCTGAGCTCACCTCCCTGGGCTCCAGGACTTGGCATGTGAGTGCATTGCCATATGTCTGTGAGCCTTCTGAGAGGGCTTGGTCACAACTGTGTGTCTATGCTCCCAGAGAGTACCCAGGCAGGCTTGCAGTGCTTTCTTTAAGGGGTGGATAGCACTGGCCTCCAAGTCCTGGTCCCAGTTCTTTACCTTCACAACAATGCTCCACCTACAAAAAGGGCAAAAGGAGAAAGAATCTCATTCCCATACAATAATTGAGATTGTGGCAATCACCTTTTTGATAGCATTTTTTGGAGACCTCCCTGGGATGTATTGGACAACCAGCATTTGAGCCGGGGCACATCACTTAATCCAAGACTAAGTTGCTGATGTGGACACCGGGGAGGAAGTTTCACTGTATATGGAGGAACTCAAAGGCCCTGGTCCTATGCCTATCCCTAGATGAAATGGAGCTCAGGAAAATGATATGACTTGGACCCTGTCCTAAGACTACTCTGCAATGTCCCTATGATGACTGAGATTGTGTGTGTGCAAGGAATTGAGAGAGGATTGTCTTGGACAGGTGTTAGAGGACAGGTGAACCAGCCAATCAAAACACTAAGCACCTCCTATGTGCTGGGCACTGTCCTAGGATCTGAGGATGCAAAGAAATGCATAAGACAGTCCCTCTTCTTGAGGGGCTCAGTCCAAGAAGGGAACAACACTCAGACAAGTAAATCTTGAAGAAGCTTTAAAGGGTGTAATGATATAATAAAACTGGCCAGTTTATGTGGGAGGCTAGGGGGTTGCAAAGTGTTTTATTTTACTTGATCCTGAGCTCAGAGGCTCCTCTCAGTGACACTGCTCCACTCCACTCCACTTACCTCACCCACTTTTCAAGGGAACATTTAAAAAGGAAACGCGACTATTTTTTCATTATAAATAGGCTAGTTTCCTTGGGAATTGGAAGTAAGACAATTTGGACCGTGTTTTCTCCCCAGAAACAAAGCCTCATGACTCGGGTGTTGTGGTCACTGTTTCCTACTCTGCTCTGTGGGTTCTCCACAGGGTTCTCTTTAGGGGCTGCTTCATTATACCCTGGACTATGTGAGAGCACACACACACCATGACTACAGCCTTTCCTCTGACTATGAGACTTATCTGTCGGGCACAGGTATACATGCATACACTCTACAGGTACCATGATCTGTAAGGCTTTGCCTTCAGATAAGTGTTATTTCTATCCCTACACTAATGAGGAGAATGAAAATGTTGAGGAAAATATTCCTACGTCTTCCACTCCTCTCTGAAAGAATGTGACTTGGAGATAACCACTCACCAAGCAATGATTTTTTTTAAATTTCCATTTAGAGGTTTGAGTCCCAAATTCTATCCCTCCCTCACCTCCCCACTCCCTGAGACAGTAAGCAATCAGATACAGGTTTGTGTAATTATGTCAAACATTTCCATTTTAGTCATTTTGTACAAGAAGACTTGAATAAAAGAAAAGAAATGAAAGAAGAAAAGTGGGAAAATGGCCTGCTTCTGTCTCTATTCAATATGAGCCCTTAGGGACTGGTTTGGTTCATGGTATTGCTGAGAAGAGCTAGGTCAATCACAGATGATCATACACAATGTTACTGTTACTATGTATAATGTTCTGGTTCTGTTCACTTCACTATGCATTGGCTCCTGTAAGTCTTTCATCCTGACTAAGCAATTATTAAGTACCTCCTGTGTGCCAAGCCCTGGAGGTTACAAAGATAGCACCAGCACCTCTTTCTCAATTGAAATGTAATCAGTTGACTCATGATGGAAAATGCTATCTACACCCAGAGAATGAACTGTGGAATCTGAATGCAGATCAAAATAAACTATTTTTACTTATTTTTTTTTTTTATTTCTTGTGTTTTTTTTCCCTTTTGTTCTAATTCTTCTTTCACAACATGACTAATCTGGAAATATGCTTAATATTACTGTACATGTACAACTTATTTCAGATTGTTGTCTTGGGGAGGGGAGAAAGGGAGGAAGGAAGAAAAATTTGGAACTGAAAATATTACAAAACTGAATGTTGAAAACTAAAAAAAATAATAAAATTGTATGTACACAAAAAAGAAATGTAACCGGCTTTTGAGAGAGACCCCCTAGGGATAGGGATAAGTGTACAGAGCCTTGCCATGGGGGCTACTGAGAGATGTCATGTCTTGCCCAGGAAAATACTTCAAGGAAGGTGGCAGGGAAAGTAGGAGCCATTTTGAGGGAGCAAGAAGATGAAATGGGGGCTGAAATGGGAGACTAAGGACTAGAAAGTTGAGTACTGAGGGGCCACAGCTACTGGGGGTAGGGGGCACTGTCTGAGCCCTGGGTGGAGTAGAAGCCTCTGCTTTCAGAGGCCAACAGAGCTGTCTAAACCAACAGTGGACACTTCCCATGCCCACACCCATGTGGGACATAGGTACAAGACAGGAGGGAGCTATTTACATCCTACCTATTTTTTTTTACCTGAAATGGCATCCATTTACTTCAAAGTTTTTCTGTCCTTTAAAATGAAATTCACACCTTCACTTCTACTTAGTACCAGAGTCAGCTTTCTCCAGAGATAAAGAGGATAATTCATATACCTTTTAGATTCATGTATATCCTTAACTGCCAACTGGGAATTCCAGCAGTAGAAAAACAGTGTTGATGTTAGTTTACAGAGAGGAAGAAAGAGAGGATAAAATGCTAAGATTTTCTATCCCAACTGGGCACCATGGGCTCAAAATGAGAGAACCTTAGAGCAGTAGTTCTCAACCTTCCTAATGCCATGACCCTTTAATACAGTTCCACATGTTGTGGTGACCCCCAACCATAAAATTATTTTTTTTTGCTACTTCATAACTGTAATTTTGCTGCTGTTATGTATCATAATGTAAATATCTGATATGCAGGATGTATTTAAATTGAACATGACCCACAGGTTGAGAACCGCTGCCTTAGAGGTTTGATTATTAATATGAGTTTTTCTCTTGATAAACACCACCAAAAGGCAGGATTCAACTGCCCAGGGGCTTTTCTGCCTTGAGGTTAAAATGACCAAGGGCCTGGTTTGCTGCCTAAACCAAGACCCAGCTGTTGGGTGAAGTGGCTTCACCCCTTCCCCACTTCCCCCAAAAGGGTACAGAGGAAGTACTGAGCAGGGATGGAGTTGAGGGTGTTGACTAGAGACCATAAAGTGCCCATGGGAGGAGAAAAAGTCACTGGGCCTGGCCAGCCCTACATGCATTCCAAAGGTGGGGGCCAAGGGAGGTGGTGATACTTTTTCCCTCTCAGCTCCTAACTTTCAATGTGTTCCCAGAAAGGCAGTCAAGGGCTCCAGAAGTAGAGGAGTCTTAGCATGGGGGACAAGAAGTTGGGACCCAGAGGAGGAAAATGCCTGGGTTCAAGTCCCATCTTGGTCATTTCCTACCTGTATGATCTACAGTAAGTCACCTTCCTTCTCTCAGCCTCTCTTTTTTTATCTGTAAAATAAGGATGATAATAATAGCACCCGCCTCCTGGGGCTGTTGTGGGGACCAAAGGTGACACTTGTAAAGAGTGCTAGGAATCTTAGGAGGTGAAAGAAATGGTAGTCATCCTTATGCACCACTGATATAGTCTCCTGTGAGACTGCAAACTCCATAAAGATAGGGGACACTCTGCTCCACATTTCCTCAGTCAAAGTCTTGCATTGGGTTAATGCTTACTGGTTGTTTGCTGAGCGAATCTGGGCACTGGCTTTTTCTTCCCTTTACTGTGTGTTCAGATTCATGTGAACCTAGGAGAAGGAAAAGAAGGAGGTGGAGAAGGAGAAAGGATGAGGAGGAGGAAGAGGAGGAAGAAGAGGAAGAAGAGAAGGAGGAGGAGAAAGAAGAAGAGGAAGAGAAGGAGGAGGAGGAAGAGGAGGAAGAAGAGAAGGAAAAGAAGAAAAGGAGAAAACATGGGTGAACATGGGAAGAGGGGGAATTCCATTCATTCTGTGTGTATCCTGAGCCTCCTCCCAAAAGCCTCCCTCTGCCAGGCTAAGCAGAGAGAAAAGAGCTCTAATAGTGAAGTCAGAAAATGGCCCCGGGTTCTCCTATTGGCCATACTCTGGGTCTCAGTTTCCTCATCTATAAAATGAGGGGCTTGGACCAGGTCATTTCTTAGGTCATTTCCTAGTCGCAGTCTAGGATCCCAGAATTCTAGCCATGACCAGGTCTTCCATAGCTAGATTGGAGGGCTCTCTCTGTCCTGGCTGCTGCCCTCAGGCTCTGTATGACCAAGAACAAGTCCCCTCCCCTCACTTGCCCTCCATTTTCTAGTTTATAAAGTGAACCAGTTGAGTACACAATCTCTCTGGGGCTTTCTAGCCCCAAATACAAAAAGATCTTCTGAAGACAAACATCCCCAGATGCTTCCAGCCTTGACCTCCCCTTGTCGCCAGCCTCCTCTCACACCCCTTGAGCTTGCCAGCGCCACTCCTAAAATTTGATGCCCAAACTCAATGCAATCCTCTCATCCTTACTCATCTTTGTGCCTCCCTTACCCTGTTAGTGCCTCGTACAGTGCCTTACACACGGCACAGAAATTTCTGTTGGTTGCTTAACTCTCAGATAAACTCACCATCTCTCTAAAGCTCTGGACAGATTCATGCCAAAGCCTTAGTCTTCTTGCCCCACCTCCTTCTAGATGACCCTACATTTCCTCCTTGTTTTGCAAAGGTGAACTTGGGACCCAGACATACCCACTGTCTTCACACCTTCACATTAAATTGGGGTCCCCATGAAAAGGAGACTGACTATCCCTTACAATAATGGGAATGTATCTATAAAAATGCTGGGGGCCTAATGCCAGGGTTGCCCCAGGATCTAGCTCTTGGCCTCAGCCAATGCCTGATCAAAGCAGAACAAAAGTCCCCTGGAAAGGATCCAGATATTTCACAGGCAAAGAGATGTAGGGGTTGGGGAGGGGGATTTTTTTCCTGAATTGTACAAATTCATTAGCCAATCATCCTCTCCCCCCTCTGGCATATGTAGTGGAAAAGATGGGATTTGGCCTTGGCACAGAAGAAATGGAGAAAGCTAATCTCTCTCTACTGTGGTCTGGCATAGGGCCATGCCCTGACAACTGACTGTATGAAGCCCACTCCCACCTGCTGAGGTCTCTCTGGGGTATCTGGCCCTGAAAATGCCCCCAAACCAATTAATTTCTAGTTCTTGTGAGAGGTGGGGTGGAGGTGGGGGGATCCTTATCTTATCATGTGAATGAGTGGATTCAATGAAAGCAAACATTTAAATGAATTAATTCTTCTTTATCCACCCCCAAGGCAGCCTGGGCTCCTACCCAACCAAAAGGCTGGTATGTTGACAGGAGGAACATGCCTTTCCTGTCCATCACCCACCCAGGGCCAGTTCTCACCTCCCCCAGCTCACCACCTGGGCATCCTTCTTCACCCATTAATTAGTGAACAAGCCTGAGCAAACTGGGGGGAGGGAAGAAATGGCCATCAAGAGAAAGTAGCAGAGAGCATGGGCTGCAGCCAAGCTTTATGGAGACAGGTGGCTGTCCTTCCTCAGGACCAAAGGGAAAGGTCATGTCAAGAAATAGCCTAACACATCACCTACATGAGGCTATGGGATGACAAGGAGGTCCCTTGTGAGTGGGGAAGAGGCTGAGGGTTGGAGTCCAATGAGCTAATGCCTGTTAAAGTGTCAGAGAATACCTGTGGAGTTAGTCTGCTCTTCTGCTGGATAGTTCTCACTGCCCAGAAGCCTCTGTCCATTTTGTTTTGTACTGTTTGTGACCAGAGGTGTCTTCTAATGCCTTCCATTGCCTGTGGCTCGGCCATCGGGGGCCTATCCTTCCTCAGAAGCCCTTGGAGGACTCAAAAACAATCGTCTTGTACCCTCTCGAGTCTTAGCCTCTCCAGACTAAATATCCTCTGTTCCCTCAACAGATTCTGATGTTGCAGGGTCCTTCACCTGCCACATGGCCTTCCTCTGACCCAGGCTCTTCACCTGCCTAGTAACCCTCTTCTGACCTGCTCAACCTTATCAGAAAATCAGTCAACAAGCATTGATTAAGTGTTTACTATGTTTACTATGCCAGGAACTGTGTTAAGCAACAGGGATAAAGAAAAAAGGCAAACTCTAGCCCTGATGTCAAGGTGCTCCCATTCTAAAAGGGGAGTCAACATGTCAAAAACTAAGTATACACAGGGTACCTTCAGGGTAAATGGGAGGTGATCTCAGAGTCGAAGTACTAGGTGTGGGGGAGGGGGGATGGGAAAGAATTCTTGCAAAAGGTGGGGCTTGAGCTTAGTAATGAAGACAATTGGGGAAGCCAGGAGGTGGAGGTGACAGGACAGGACATTCTAGACATAGGGGACAGCCAGGGCAAAGGGACAGAGTAAGGAAAAGAAGTAGTGAGAAGGCCAGTGCTGCAGAATTGTAGAATCTCAAAGCTCAACACAGTGGCTGACACAGAGTAAACATTTAATAAATGTTGGTTGATTGATTGATTAAGGTGTAAGGGGATTAGTTTGTAAGCCAGGTTGAATGTTATATTTCATTCAAGAAGCAACAGGGAACCAATGGAGTTTGAGTAAGGAAGTGACATAGTCAGACATGGGCTCGAAGAAAATAATCTTAGCAGCCAAGTAGAGGAAGGATTGCAATGGAGATGGACCATCGGCAGGAAGACCAAGCAGCTCCAGCTCTTGCAATCATCCGAGTGTGTGGTGACATGAGCCTGTACCATGGAGAGTAGAGGAGGGTAGGGAAGAACATAAGCAGAGAGAAAGGGATGTGTATGAGAGACATCATTACCACAGAAACAAGCTTTGGCCATAGATTGGACATGGGGAGTGAGGAAGAGTGAAGAACAGAGGATAAACCCAAGATGTGACACCGAGTGACTGGGAGAATTATGATCCTGCCCTGAGCAGTAATAGAGGCATTCAGAAGGGGGGAGCACCCTAAGAGAAAGATCATGAGTTCAGTTTTAGACATGTTGAGGTGGCAATGTCTATGGGACGTCCAGTTCATTATGTCTGCAAAGCAATTTGTGATGGGAGAATGAAACTCCAGATAGAGGTTAGGGCTACATATACGGATCTGGCCATTATCTGTGAATGATGGTAAATGAACCCATAGGATCTGATGAAAAGAGAAGAGGGTCTAGTACAGAGCTGGGGGCAGATCTGGTAAAGAAGACTCAGGAGTGATCAGATCATGAAAAGCCTAGAATGGCAAAAGATATTTGTTTTGTATATCAGTGACTGAGACTGTCCAAAGGTGCAGAGAAGTCAAGAAGAATAAGGATTGAGAAAAGACCATTGGCTGAGACCATTAAAATCCCATTGATGACTTTGGAGAGAGCAATTTCAGTTGAGTGATTAAATAAAAAAATCAAATAGGAGAAAGGAAGTCAAATCAAATGACAGGAGAAGGGAGGGAAAGTAATTAAAGGTGATTTTCTCAAGGATTTTATCCATGAAACAGAGGATAAAGAGAGTTCAATAGGTAGTGACTGTGTTAGGATCAAATAAGGATTGGGGGGTTTTTAAAAAGATGAGGGGGACACGGGGATGTTTGTAAGCAGCAGGGAAGTCATAAATAAACAAAAAGAGGCTGACAATTAGGGAGAGAGTAAAGATTATAGAGGGAAACTCTTCTGGAGAAGACAAGAAGTAATAGGATCTCTTGTGCAGGTAGAGATATTTGCCTTCTCCAGAAGGTCCCCAAGGGAGGAAAAAACAGGATCTGATAGATGTACATGTGAATTCTATCTAATATTTGAACAATTAATTCCAATACTATGTAAAATGTTTGAAAAAAGAGGAAAATAAGAATTCCTACTGAATTCCTTCTATGACACAAGTACAGTCTTAGTGCCTAAACCAGAGAGAGCCAAAACAGAGAAAGAAAGTTTTAGAACAATCTCCCTAATGAATATTGATGCAAAAAGTTTAAATAAAATACCAGCAAGGAGATTCCAGTTCTGGGCATTCTAGTAATAGCAATAAGAGAAAAGGAAGTAAATGAATAATGATACATAAAGAGGAGATAACACTCTCCCTATTTTCTGATAATATGATGCTTTACTTGAAATAACCCCTTATTCCCCAGGGAGTGAGCAAAGACACTAATTGAAACAACGACTTCAGCAAAATTGTAGGCTACAAAATAAATCCTCAAAAATAAATACCATTTCTACACAATGATAACAAAACACAAGAATGATAGTCTCATCCCAAATAATTATAAAATGCATAAAATATCCAGGGACTAACATACCAGAATTGTATAGATTACAACTACAATTCAGTTATAAAGAAATAACAACCTAAGTAGCTAGAGGAATATTCAATGTTCAAGGCTAGACCATTCCAATATAATAAAAATTACAATACTGCCAAAATTGACTTATACTTTTAATGCCATACTAATCAAATTACCAAGGGAATACTTTACATATTTTTAAATAGAATAATAACAAAATTCATTTGGAAAAACAAAAGATCTAGAATACCAAAGGAAATGATAAAAAGAAGTTAAAGGGAGAAACACTTCCAGAACTCAAACTATATTATAAAGCAGCAGTCATCAGAACCATCTGGTGTTAGTTAAAGAATAGTGAGATAGATTAATGGACCAGACTAAACAAAGGAGATTCATAAACAATAGAATTAAATAACCTAATGTTTTAGAAAGTGTAAAACATATTACCTAAGGGAAAACTCCATACTGGACCAAAAATTGCAGAGAAAAATAGAAAGCAGTCTGGTAGAAATAAAGTGTAGACCACCATTTTACACCACACATCACCATACATTCTAAATGGATATGTGAACTTACTATTAAATATCATACTATTTTAAAAATTCAGAAACAGATTACATACCTCTTGCAGCTGTGAATTGGATGTATTTTTAATTGGATTTATTTTGACATAAAACTGAAAAGTTTCTGCCCAGACAACATTAATGCATCCAGAATGAGAATAGAAGTGGTCAAATGGAGGAAATCTTTGTATCAAATTGTTCTGATAAAGTTTCGGTATACAAGATGTATAAAAAATTTGTGTGTATATTTATGTGTGTACATACATGTATACATATATATATATATCTATTGAGTAATGGTTATTAGTCATATGCATGTATATATGTATTGTGTGTCTGTATTAGTATATGCATATAGATGACTAATAGCCATTTCTCAATAGATAAGAAGTCAAAGGACATGAATGGTTCTCAAAAGAACTGCAAAGTGGTAACAACCCCTTGAAAAGCAAAATGCTCCAAATCTCTAATAAAAGAAATGCAAATCAAAACAACCCTGAAGTTTTGCCTCAAACCCTGTAAATCCCACTCCTCCTAAAAGGAAAAAAAAAAAAGACCAAAACATGGCAATGGTCCATGTTAGAGGTATTATGGGAGCATAGGCACACTAATACATTGTTGTTGGAGCTGCGGAATGGTACACCCATTTTTGGAAAGCAATTTGGAATTATGCAAACTAACTGAAAAGTTCACATCTTTTCAACTAAAGACTTCATTACTGGTCTTATATTGAAAAGAAGGCATTAAAAGGGGGCAGAGAGGAGTCCCCACATATGCCAAAATATTTATAGCGGCACTTTCTATAATAGTACCAGAGTACTAATGCAGAATTGGAAATAAAGTAGATGTACATTGATTGGGGAATGGTTAAACAAAATGTGCTGGATGAATATTACAGAATACTACTGTGCCGTAAGAAATGATGCATGTGATGAAGACAGAGAAGCATCAGTCAATCTCTATGAACTGATCCAGTGAGAACTCAGCAAAGAAAACAACAAACACAAAAATTAGAATAATGTCAATGGAAAGAATGACACATCCAAAAAACCAATCTAACAAAATTACCAAGGTCAGATGGGACTCAGATGAAGACCTAAGAACTACCCCCCTACCAGCAGAGCCCTTTGTGGAGGTGGGCGGTCTGCAGGTGTTACACAGTGCACGTTTTTGAAATTTGGCAATGTATCAATCAGTTGTACTGAGTTTTTTCCCCTCCTAAAAAACATATTATCTGTTACATGGGATGCTTCTCTGGGAGGGTGAAGAGAGGAAAACATGGAATACTATGTCAGGAACAGAAAATATCAATAAAACCTTATTTTAAAAACGAAATGGCAGGAAAGCCAGTAGCAGCATGATAGCTGCATTCAGGAAGACCTGCGGTTGCATTTTGTCTCTGATACCTAGTGGCTATGTGACCCTTAGAAACTCGTTTAACCTCTCAGGGCCCCCAGACAACTCCCTAAGACTTAGCAGTTTCAGAGTAGGTGCCAACCTGCATTGATAAGAGAGCATTTCTCACTAGGAGCTCCCTAAACCAATTAAAGTGAAAGTTAAGTTGAAAGAAAAATTGACAAATTAGAAATTGAAAGAAACATGGGAGAGCTTGTAGGAGTTGATACAGAGTAAAGAAAACAGAACCAATAAAACAACATATACAATGATACATGCAATAACAAACACAATTAACTCAACAATGTAACCAGAAAACAGAAAGCACAGGAACAAATGGAGTTTTCCTTAAAGTGATAAGTAATAGCTATCTAAAATAAGAGCAAACTTTATCTGTAATAAGATGTTAGCTTTTCCAACAAGATCAGGGGTGAAATAATGGGTCCATTATCGCCGTTACTCTTGAATTTTGTACTAGAAATGCTAACTATAGCAATCAAACAGAATAAGAAACTGAAGGAATGAGAGGAGGCAACAAGGAAACAAAAGTATCATTTTTTCACATAATATAATGGTTTATTTAGAGTACTAGACCCTCAACTAAACAACCAGCTGCAACAATTAACAACTTTGACAAAGTAGCGGGATATAAAACAAATCCACGTACATCATCATCATTTCTGTACATTACCAACAAAACCCAGCAGGAAGACACAGCAATGGAAATATCACTTAAAATAACGACAGACAGTATTAAAGACAAGGAAATCTACCTGCCAAGATATACACAGGAGCTATAGGAACACAATTACAAAACATCTTTTGCACGAAGAATTCTAAATAATTGGACAAATGTTAATGGTTCGTGGGCAGGTCAAACCAATATAATCAAAACCTAAATTAACTTTCTTAGTGTCATGCAACAAAACTACCAGAGTCATTAGGTATAAAAAACAATAATAAAATTCACCTGCAAGAACAAAAGGTCAAACATATCAAAGGAAGCAACGAAAAATGTGAAGGATGAACTATACTACAAAGCAGCAAACATGAAAACAACCTGGCACTGACTTAAAAATAGTCTGGTAGATCAGTGGGATAGATTTGATATGAATACACAGTAGGTGAGGACAAAGTAACCCAGGATTTCATAAACACAAAGATCCAAGCTTTGGGTTCAAGAACTGACCATTCAACAAAAATTGCTGGGAAAACTAGAAAGCAGCTTGGCAGAAACTGGACATAGACCAACACCTCACACCCTATACCCAGCTAAGCTCAAAATTGGTATGTGATTTAGACATAAAAGATAACATCATAAGCAAATTAGAGAAGCAGGGGAAATTTTACCTGTCAGATTTTTAAATAAGGAAAGAGTTTATAACCAAACAAGATATAGAGAGGATCATGGGACGTAAAATGGATAATTTCAATTACATGAAATTCCAAAAGGTTTCACATGCATGTGCGAGCGAGCACATGCACATACACACACACACACACACACACACACACAGAATGCAGTAAAAATTAGAAGGAAAGGAAGAGATGGAGGGGTACTGAAATTCCTGTCTTCTCAAGGGGTGGGGAAAAAAGAAAATCTGGGAGAGAAAAAGTCAGATCAGATAACTTTCATAGCTATGTCTTACACATAGTAGGTGCTAATAAATATCTGTTGAATTGAATTGTTTGGGCAACATCTTTTAACAAAATTGCTCTTAAATTTGTATGGATCAGCACAATGTTATGTCCAGGGAGTTGTGAGCAAGAGATCTGCCTGTCAGTGATGCTCCTGATTCAGTACTGTGTATTTATTCAGGTGTCAAGAATTTGAGGACCTATATAATGGGGAGTTGTCAGGAAGTTTATGAAAGATCAGTTCTCTGGTGTATAGTTCCAGTCCTAGCTCATATCTTGCTAAATGTTTGCATCCTGCAATGATTTGTTATAGGTTCTAGTATTTTGATGTATAAGTCCAGGAACCTTAAGGATTACCTTCCTAGACTTTCAGGTGACCTGGTCCTGAATCATTGTCATAAACCCTTCAATTTCTGTACACAAATTCCCAAACCGCAGTGATTGTTCAACACTTCTTCATCAGCCCAATGTTAGCTGAATCCCTGTGGGTGTCACCCATAGAGGCCCTTTTGATACCAGTCTTGGATCTTTTCTGTTGAATAGACTCCCTCCAGAGTGGACGGCTTTCATGTAACATTTGACAATTAATTGACCTGAGCCTCTCATCAGCCTTTACATTTGCCTGGTCTGCTGGTTCCAAAGGTATTTTTGTAGGTAATTAGCCCACCTATCAAAGGCCCTGGCATCTGTCTATAATCCCTTGTCCTTCTTTGCCAGAAACCATTACTCTTTCCAAAACTGTAACAGGCCATCCATTTCATTAACATTGTGTGGGTTGTTCGGTATTATCATCATCTTTAACATTTGTTAAAAGTAAGTTATTAGTACTTACCTTTCATGATTTCCATTTTCCATTAAAGCCCTCTTCTGATTCCTAGTAGAATGGAGCTGAGCCTGGAGTTCCCAAAAGATTGATCTGTAAAACCCAAGCTCTGACTTGTCTTACCAATCTAGAAAGACTTTGAGTTGGTGTTTGTGATGGCGTATGTGTCTGTTACCTAGAGACCAGCCTCTGCACTTGAGCATAAGCTCATCACCAGATGGTTGGGCCTGGACAGAGGATTCTTTTTTCCCCAGAGCAATTTCTAAAGATGATCTGCTACATTTGAGTATGATTAGTCACAACCTAAATTGGCGTAGGTCAGGAGTCCTTGAAGTATTGGAGTATTGTTGCTGTTGTCATCACAACCATCACCATCATCATCATCATCATAAACAGCCCTGGATACCTTTAGGCTTTATGTTTGTCTCTTCTGGTAATCCAATCTCCTCCCTAATATTCCAGTCTTGTCAGCAAAGGGACTCCCCAAATAGTATCTGGCTTTGGCAAAGTGAATGAACAGCTGGTATTTGTGTCAAGGAAGCCTGGATCTAAGTGCCCTCCCCCCCCAAAAAAAACCTATTATGATATTCTGGGGCGGTTGGTCAACCCTTTAGTGCCCTCAAACCACTCTCTAAGACTCTACCCTGCAGAGCAAGAGCTGATAAAGGGAATTTGCTGGTAAAGGAGATTTGCTTCTTGGGAGTTTCCTACACCAAAGAAGTAATGGAAGAAGAGGAACAGGAAGAGGAAGAGGAGAAGGAGGAGGAGGAGGAGAAGAAGAGGACTGATGATGAGGATGATGGTGATGATGGTGGTAAGGATGAGGATAAGGATGAGGTTTTGGATAAGGATATTGTAGAAAATCAGACCCTGGAAGGCTAGAGGAATGACTCTGGTAGGTGTTTTCCAAAGTTGAGTTGAAAATGGAATGTATCTGGAAGCCTCACCCTCTATGAATTGTCCTCTGACTCACTGCCCATCTCTCCGAAGAAAGTGCTCCAATTGGTCACATTTTTTGGTTGTATTGGTGTATTTTAAACACAGCGATTTCCTGATATTTTTCTCATGACATCAAACTCTCCTTTGCAATTAAGAAAAACTCTGAAGCCCCACTGAGCTCCAAAGGCACACACCTAATAGCATGCATCATCCCACCAGGGACATTCCCTATCTCTCACCCCAGAGCATGGAGATGTGTTTTATCATGTGTTCTCTCAGATCAAGATCCTCACAACCAAGTGCCTGAAACTCTCCTTTTTCACTAAATTCACTGAGAGCAGGTTGATGTCAGAAATAAGGAGAATATGTTGGGCCACTATCCAAGGACTGTGTAGATAGTGTCTCTATAAGGGTCAGATGGTACCAGCCCAATCAACCAGCCACCAACAATTCACAAGCAATAAGTGCCTATTTTGTGCTGGGTGTGATCCTAGCAGATGGGGGCAATGAGACCAAACCAAACGGCCATCCTCTGGAGGAGTTTACCAAGACATCTTCTGCTTACTTCCATTGTCTCCTCCCTGGAGGCTGAGCTTTTGGAGAAAAGCCCTTTGGAATGCTTTGTCACTCCTGAATCCCCAAATGTGCTTATTCAGATTGACGTCTTTGCAAGGGATGTTTGAGATCATTTAGTCCAAATTCTATGATTTTGCAGGTGGTCAAATGGAAGCCCAGAAAAAGAAGCGAAATGAGAGCATCATACATGTAAGAACCACAAGAGATGTGAGAGGCCCCCTAGTCAGGCAATGCCTCCATTTCCCAGACAAGGTAACTGAGGTCCAGAGAGGTTAGGTGACTTTCCCAAGGTGATAGTGAATAAGCATCAGAGGCAGGTTATGAACCCAGAGCTGTGACTCACACTACCTTGGTTTCCTTCTTTGTCCAAGAACATAGAGTGCATTTTGGAGGAGTTGAGACTCCAGATCCAGGCTTTGTGCTTACAAATGCATCATCTTTCCAACACACCAAGACACCATCCACCTCTCTGGTCCTCATTTCCCCACGTCTTCCTAGTATATTGTACTAGTAGCTAGTAAGTCATCACAAAATCTCTCCCAACTTCAAAACTTATGATCCCAAATCAAAGATTCTTGAAATGTGGAAGGTATGTCAAAATCCAGTTCACAAAAAAAGGCAATTCAATTTCTAGGATTCTGTTTGATTTTTTCAGACAGAGAAGATGTGCAGTTTAAAACCCAAGGGCACAGCACCTGACTGCCTCCTTAGAAGACTGACTGAAGGAGGGAAAGAAGGGGGTGGGAGGAAAAGAAATGGGAGGGACTGAATGGCATGTAGCCCAGTGCCTCCAAGAGGACTCAGCCCTTGGGAAGGGGGCTTAAAGGTCTGCTGAATGCATATGGATTGATGCATGAATAAGGTGAGCCGAGTTTAGATTACCATCCATTAGCTAAGTGGACCCGGTATTTGCATTTCTTCAAGGAAGTGGTGATGGGAAAGGTTGTGGCTATCAGGGACTTCCCCATTTCTCCAAGTGGAAGGCTGAAGCTGTCCAGCACATGGTGTCCACTGTGCTGATGAAGCAGGTAGCTGTGTTTAAAGCAGTATTGAATCAAGTGCTATTCTCTTTTAGGAGCAGGCAGACACTGCTCATCTCCAGGCAATTGGGGGGGGGGGAGGTAAAAGAACTTCCAACATCTAAGGAGCCCTAAGGATATTTTCTGAGAGGAACCTTAAAGTGAAGAAGGTATTTTGTCAAACTTCTGATGACTTTAACAGAATCCACCTGCCAGCATGGCCCCAACTCTGAGCTCCCAGAAGTAAGCACCTTTCTCTCAGACCTGAGACAGCTCAGGGTTAGCATCTATGAGGTCTCCAATCACATAATCATCTCCTCCCTCAAAGGACTCAGTTACCCCCAATGGGGTTTGGAAGTTCTCTGCCCCCATCTCAACACCTGCCCAAAGTTAGAGAGGCTTCATCCAGTGGGAAAAGTTCAATGCCTGGAGCCAGAGTCCAGTCTCTGCAATTTAGCACCTGAAAGACCATGGGCAAGTTCCTTACCCAACTCTGGGCATCAGTTTCCCCTTCTGTGATATGAGGTTTTGAATGGACATCCTGGTCCCTAAAGTGCCTTCTAGTGGTGATCTTTTATGACAGCTAAGAATTGGGTGGTGATTATGCTGAAAGATATTTCTCTCTTGGAACAATGGTAGCAGTTTCATCTTGGGTTTCATTGTTATCCCCTCTCTTTCCATTCTTTTTGTGCAGGGCATGCACACTTTCCTTTTCTCCCTTCTTTGCCCTCTGAATTGAGCCAGACTGCCAGGCTGATGCCAGCAGCTTCCATTTCTCTAGCCCTTTTCCCCCCAACTCACTCAAGCCAGCTCCTAAAATGAGTAGAATTTTATGAATGAAATGTCCCCAACACTCCCCAACATTCCCATTTTACAGATGGAGAAACTGTGTTTAGAGAAGGGGGTGATCTGTTCATGATCACACAACTAGTATGTACCAGGAGGGAGAAGAGAAGGTTGCACGCTTCTTTGACTTTAGGGAAGTTCCTGCCCCTCTCTGGGCCTAGATTTTCCCTTTGTAAAAGGAGAAGGTTGGTCTCTGACTCTGGTACATGCAGAACATTTTTCAAACTGTAAACTCCAATAGAAAAATTCACTTATATCAGTATCCCTCTGACTACCCTTCTCCATAACTCCCAAAGGAGAACTGTCTCAGTCAGGCTACAAAGGAAGTCTATGGAGGCTCAAACTGAGGTGAGGACAGTGTCTCAGGAATGCTCTCCAGTGTCTGTTGCACTGGAAATTCCTTGCCAGGTCCAAAGGGGTAGATTGGAGGGGCCAGGGAGGGTCCTATCCTCTCCTCCTCTTCCTTCAAGCCTTAGTCCAGATTCCAGAGAAGCAGCCAGTCACAGCCTCCTACTTGAAGGCAGAATGTAACCCTTAAAGCATCTTACTAATGCTAACTAGCAGTCAGTATCTACCTGAAGCTAGAGAGCTGAGTCTGGCAAGAGCCAGCATGGGGCACCACTGGAGCCACCTCTTTTTTTGTTCTTGTTCACAGACGAGGTAAGGGTAAAAACAGAGGATTGCCCCAAGGCCACACAATAAGCAACTGAGTCAAGAGTTAAACCCAGTTCTCCCAACACCAAATCCAGTTTGCTCCATTCCCCCTGCATTGCACAATGGACAGAACTGCATGGTTTTTCATCTTTATATTGGAAGAGCCCAGAGGCCCAGGTAGTAGACAGGCAAATATTTGTTTAAGTAATTGACTCTCCAAAGAAGGCTGGTAGCTCTGATAGAAAATGATTCACAGACTGGTTGTATGACCCTTACTTAACCTATCTAGGCCTCAGTTTCCCCATCTGCAAAATGTGAGGTTCACAAACATGGAGAAGAGGTTCTTAACTTGGGGTAGACAGATGGTGGGAGAGGTGTCTGTGAATTGGAGAAAAAGAAATCTTTATGTTTACTTCTTTCAAACCAAAATTGATCATTGCCACCTGTCATGAACGTAGGCAAGAACAGTGATTGGGAGGAGTTCGTAGGTTTCACCAGGTAAAATGCTCTGCTACCAGGCTGGGCAGCTCAGGTCCGAGTCAGAGACGTTAGCTAACGTTGGTGTTAGAAAGCCTGGGCAGGGACACACCATCTAAGCCCAAACAGTTCCCTTCCAACTTCACATTTAATGATCTGCCTCTGGCGCATGTGTCTGATGTGCTCATTGTCTCATGAATGAATCCTAACAGGGATTACACTGTTGTGGTCAGGGGTCTGTGGAGACGGGCGAGGGCTGAGGGAAGAGGGAAATGGATACTTTTAGAATTGCCTTCCATTCATATGCACACATGAGGTTTGGGTCTCAGCTGTGGACTTACCTGATTTGGTTGGAAACTGAGAGTCCCCAAATCAGCCTAGGTTACTGCAGGTTGATAGAGAGAATGGACTAAGTTTATCAAAATGAAGCTTGTAAAAGAGGAAGAATCTGCAGGTCTCCCTCCTCCCCCCATTCCTCTCATGTGAGGGGGGAGCCGTGGGGGGAGAATCAAGGATCCAAAAGATGAGGAAAAGAATAATACCTCATCCTAATTCCGAGGGG
This sequence comes from Pseudochirops corinnae, assembly GCA_028646515.1. Classification (NCBI taxonomy): domain Eukaryota; kingdom Metazoa; phylum Chordata; class Mammalia; order Diprotodontia; family Pseudocheiridae; genus Pseudochirops; species Pseudochirops corinnae. Next base: position 3,357,385 of record CM053585.1, on the reverse strand, counting down.
AATGGAGGGAAGAGAAAGGAGAAGGGAGGACAGGCAGAAGCCACAGACAGAGAGAAAGACACAGAGACTGAACAGGCCTGGGACTTAGCTGCAGGTGAACCAACTCATTCTGGGCGGCTCCAAGCCCCAGCCTCCCCTAGAAGATGGACCAGCTGGCCCGACTCAGCCACCGCCTGTGCCTCCAGTCCCGCTTAGCACCCAGAGCGAGTGTCCAGAGCCTTCCTGAGAGCTGAAAGGAAGGGGTCCCCCACCCCCTGGACTCACCAGACCAAGCAACCACAGCTACAAATCAGGCACAACTGTCAGATTGTTAGTCATAATCTAGCTCTCTTGCGGGCTCCAAGGAGGCAAAAGGGATTCTTTCACCTAAGGGCCTGGATTTCTCTTTTCCCTATAAGACTTCCAGGATTGTTTTTACCCTCCAAAATTTAAGACCCTGGCGTCCTGCAGAGGAGAGAGAGAAGGCAAGACAGAGTAAGAGTCACAAAACCAGCGAAAATACAGTTATAGAGGGAGCAGGAGGAGGAAGAGAAGGAAAAAGAGAGAATGGGAGAGGAAGGGAAATGGAGTGAAACAGGAAAAATAGGAGAAAGGTGGTGGAGAAGAGGGGGGGAGGCAAAGAGAAGGAGGAAAGGAAAGCCGAGGAACAAGGAAGCAGGCCATCCACTATCCCTTTTCTGATTCCCTCGGGCATGGACAGAGCAGTAATTAGGAAGAAAATAACCATCACTCACAGAGGAAAAAAAAAATGCTCGCAATTGCCCGAGTCTGGAAATGAAAGCTTTGTTCCTGCAGCCTCGGCAGCCTGTAAAATAACCATTTATTTTAATATTTCTTAAACACCGATAACAAACAGCCCAAACTCCAGTGATAAATGTCCTTTTCCCAATCACTAGCCTAAAGTGCCAACGGCCCCACCGCCCGCCGCGCTCCCCTCGCCTTACAGAAACCAAGAAAATGTGACCGACCGACCTCTCTCTCTTTACACTGTTAGAAAAATTAAAAATAATAATAATAATACACATTAACAAGCCTGTTGGTCTTTTCCATTAAAGAGCTCTGTCCTGGTGCCAATCCAGGCAAGCCTGGCCACCTCCCGCAGGTCCCGGCAGAGCGGGGAGGGGCCAGCTTGGTTTATTTTCGCAGCTCCCTCTCCCTTTCAGAGCCTCTATATGTCGGCTCGCTCAGGCCATGTCCATGGACTCCTGGACCAGGAACCCCGCAGTCCCAGGACGCGAGCTGACGGAGTCCCAGGCAAGGCGAGCGGGAAGTTGGAGGAGGGAAGTCCAGTCTACTGCAAGACGCCACAGGGAGGCCCTCCAAATCTTATGGATTTTGTTGGAGGTGGTGGAGATGGTTGACTTGCTTTGTAGCATTCCCTGGGGTCCTGGGGCAACTTGAGTTTGCAAGGATGCGCTCTGGAGCAGCTCGCAGCACCCTCTCCTTTCTCCCTAACCTCGCTCCTTTTTCCAGCCGCTTGTGGGCCACTTCTAGGCACACTAGGGAGAGGAAAGAGCAATTTGCCCAGAAAGGAAACTTACAGAGAAAGTTTGTAATGTAGTATAATGCCGCAACAATGTAGCGCTTCAAGCAAGTAACAGAAACAAAGTAACGCTGCAACAAGGGAACTCGGGAACAATGGAACAATGCCACAGTAACGCTGGGGGGAGGAGCCAGAGGCTTCGGCCGCGGCTGGGAAGCCCTTTCCCACTTGAGCCTGGAGGCCGACCCTTGAGCTCCACCTCTTGGCGCAAAGTTTCTGTGTCCAGACCGGGAGTGGACTGGCCGCCGCCCCTGCATCCACAGCCTTGCGGGCCGGCCTGTCCGGTCAATGCTGTGAGCGCCCCTTGGAGCCCCTGAAGGCTGGACGTAAGTGTCAGAGGGAGGCAGAGCCTGGCCGTCTCTCCCAGCCCTGCCAGTGGCTGGCCCCGCCTTTCTTTGCTCCAGGCTAAGAGGTCTCGGGCTTTTGCCTAGGACCCGGAGCGGAGGCTGCTTCCTCCGAGCTCTGCCGATGGGCCCGGGTGGGAGCCGGCCTTCAGCATTTGATTTTGTTGACTTTGAGATCCTTTACTTGCGTGTGCAGCGTCTTGTGGACTGCTAGAGTCCTGGACTGGCAAAACCCCTTTCCGCATTCCTGGCACTTGAAGGGCTTCTCTTTCGAGTGTATATACCTGCACATGGAAGAAAAGATGCTCTTTCTAAACCTTGACAAAATCTGAAGGGGTTTTAACCGTGTAAGTTTCTTCCGAGGGAGCTCGCGCCTGCCTCCCATCTCCCGATCCGTATAAAAACCACAGAAGGCTATCATAGAGGCTAAAGGAGGCGCTCTGCGGTAGAGGCCAAACGGGCTCGGACGCTGGAGTCCGAAGGACCCAGAACTTCTTTGGAAAACCTGGGAGAGGTGCCAGAGAGCTAATATCCTGTAACCCGGGGCTGGGAGAGGGACCGAAGTTTCTTAAGCAAATCTGGAAAGGATGTAGTTAACAACAGATTCCCGGAGAGAGGCAGTACCAGACTAATCAGAATAATCATAATAAACCCAACCCACTTCGGCTGAAGGGCTGGAGCGGCGCGGCCCAAGCTAGTGAGCTCAGGCCGAGAAGTTCAGAGGTTCAGCTCTGCTAATAATGCTCAGGGCGCTGGCTAAAGCGAGAGCACAAGTTGGGGGCGAGGCAAACAAGAGTTTCTACCTTCCTTTTGGAATAAAGTGTAACCCCCTGGAGAACAGGAGCAAAACCCTTCCCCCTTCCCCTTGACGTTCTTTGCATTCTTATTTTCTTATGTACCTGGTGTTCGACAGCTGAGGAAGCACGGGCTCAGGGAGGAGATGCCTTATCAGCGACAGGAGTCAAAGCCAGGACTCTTGCCCATTGCCCTCAAACCTTGGCCCTCAGCTCGCCGATTCTGTAGCCCTCCTGGGGTACCTATTGTTCGCTTGGTGGGTAGTTTGGGAAAGCTAAGGTGTGGCTTAAACCTTGACTCGGGAGCCGGGGGGCCACGATCTCACCCTTGCCCGCCTTCTCACCTGTGGTCCCGGAGGTGGTCCTGTCTCCGGAAGGCCTTGTGGCAGATGTCGCAAGTGTAAGGTCTCTCGTCCGTGTGCGTTCGCTCGTGAATCAGCAGGTTATAGGACTTGGTGAAGTGCCGACCGCAGAATTTGCAGACAAACTCTTTCTTGGTCTTCGAGGGCAGGCGGCCGCGGGTGGGCTTCTTCTCCGGTGACAGCTTGGTCACGTCGAGCAGGGCACTGAGCCCGGGCGGAGGCGAGCCAGGACCCTCCGCGTGGCCGAGCTTGGACGGGTCCTCCTGGGTGGCCGCCAACGCCAGGTTGGCGAAGTCGAAACGCGGCTTGGCCTTGAGAGGTGGCCCACCAGCCCCCCCGTCCTGAGGCTTGGGCTGGATAACGTGCGGGAACCAGGGGAAGGCAGGCAACGGCAAGCGGGCGTCCACGAGGCTGGACACGGCGCCGGGCACCTTGGAGAAAGAGGAGCGCGGCAGGTGTACGGCGGGGTAGCCCAAGGTCCACTGGTGCAGGTGCACGGCGTGCAGGGCGCTAAAGCCGTACAGACTGGGCAGGTGCTCTGAGGGCACAGCAGGAAGACCGTTCACAGCCTGCAGAAATGAGTAGTTGGTGAGCTGAAGTGACGGGTGGATGGGCACGGGCGCCGGCAGGGTCTTGCTGCCCATGGCGGTCGCGACACGATTGCCGGCCTGTGGGGGGAAACAAAAATGGACGGGAAAAAAACAAAAAGGAGAAATTCAGAGGTGGGCTTTTCCTTAGGGTTATCTCCGCTTTGTTCCCTCACCACCGCCCCCAGACAGGACGAAAGAGAAGCAAAGAACCCCTTTGGAAATCACCAAGAAAAGCAAAGATCCCCATCCCCGACCCCCTGGAAATAGCCAGGCAGTGCCCAAAGCGAAAGGCAGCTCGAAGCCCCGAGCTCCAAGACCGCCAATGCCAGGTTTGCGTATTCCCTGGGATTCTGAGATGGAAACGAGCGACTGGCGAGATCACGCGACTCCAAATACTTTACTTTAGAAAAGAGGAACTTGAAGGAAAGAGACAGACAGCCAGACTCAGGTAGTGAGTGCCAGAGCTGGCGTTCGAACTCTAAATCTGCCTTCTAAACTTCCGGGCCCCTTGACTGAGTTAGGACCCCGGGACTCAGACAGCAAGGGGAGGAGGAATTGAGTGAACCGCCAAGAAACAAACCCTACCGACTCCTGAGGGAGCCGGGGTACAGAAGGACACCTCTTCTGGTTGTCAGAGCACATGCACACACACACACACACACGCACACACACACCCCTTAGCTGTCAGAACAATTACCCTGACTTGCCCCGAGTTCTGCCTCGTTCCTCTGTTCCTGGGTCAGGAACCTTGGAGCGGATCTGGGGAGGGGGTTGTAAGCTAGGGCCACTCGAGCGCACGCGCGCACTCACCACACAAATAGAAATAAACTTTCACACTCAGAGAAGAGCAAACAAGAAACACATTGGCACTGGAAGGTAAACACAGACACACAAGGTTTCACATACAGAGAAACAAATACACCGGGAGAGATCCAAACAGACACCTTCACGCCGAGACAAATCCTGCAATAAACACTCATCCTCGGAGGAACACAAACACAGAGTCTCACTTGAGCCGCCCTGGGGATAAACACAAACACGCACTAACACTAAGAGACACAGTTCCAAAGGCCGCTCGCATCTATGGATAAACAAACACCCCGACGCTGGGAGGGACACGAGCGAAGAGGTGTAGGCTCGCGCGCAGCGGGGGCGGCGGCGGGTATGGAAAGGCTGGTGAATAGAGCAGAAGGAAAAGGAGGAATCAGTGTTCCAAGGGACCACCAGTGCAAACCGAACGTGGACGCATCCTTTAGCCCAGGACCAGCCCAAAGAAATATCGAACACAGGCAGAGAAAGTGACCCAGAGGCGTTGGCACAAAAGGTTGAACACAAATACTTATATTGTCACATTCAGCTTCCGCAAACAAGCCCAGAATTCTCACTTCCGAAAGATCAGAAAGAACAACATACTCTGCCCCACCCGCACAAGGTGCGAGGACCCTCAGAGAGTTCGGACCCCACAAGGCAAGGGAAGAGAACCCCGGGCAGCCAGGTTGGCAGGACCCTTTGAAAACATTTGAAACCAATCCTCTTGTTTTAAGATGGGGAAACTGAGGCCCAAAGAAGCGAGGAGATTTGCCCAAAGTCACACAGCTAGTGATAACAAAGACAGGACTGGATCCCAAGTCGAAAGGCTGTTTGTCTTTTGACCAAACCCATCTCTCAGGCCTCATTCTTGTTTTTCCTAGCAAAGAACACCGAGCCAACATCGCAAGTTTCCTATCCCTCCCTCATGCTCCTTCCTACCCTCTCGATTTAGGCAGCCAAGCAGGCCCTCCCTCTTTCCCCTTGAACAAGCAAAACACCTTGGGCTGGCTCACTGTCCCCAGCCAGGAGGAGGGAGGAGGAGGACCTGGAGCACTGCCCCTTCACCTAGCCTCTCAGAATCCTTCAGTGCCCACTCTCCCATAGATTCTGATCCCCGCCTGTACACCAAAGAAGGCTACCCATAGTGGGAAAGACCACAGCAGAGAAAATCCCTCTTGGGACCAAACTACCTAGGTACTGAATTGGGGAAAGTTTCCACAGACTTATTTGCAGTGGGTCTGCGGTCTTGGCAGCTTCAGAACCAGCCTTCTAGGTCCTAGAATTCCTAGCTGGGAGAACTTTGTACATAGAAGGTCCTTAATGTTTTTGGAAGATACATCAGAATGTAGAATGCTGGTCCTGTTCAGGACCATATCTATTTCAATGTCTCATTACAGATGGTGAACTTGGACCTAGAGTAAGGAAGCAACTTAGGTGGGTCATAAAGCAGATAAAGTCCAGAGCATCCAAACAGGCCCCTGCCTCTTCTCTGCCACCCTTTTCCACCACCCTCTCCACGCTGCCCCAAAACACAAACTGACTCTCCTTTCTTCAAGCACTCACTTCGTGTTCCAAGAGAACCCAGACAGCGTTATAACTCCAAGAAAGCACTTTAGACAGGTGAGCCATGGGTGTTCAAATGGAAATTGTACTGGAGAGGAAATGTAGAGTGGAAGAAGCCAGAACCTCCTAGCCCTCACCACTTGCACACAGACAACTCCAGGAACAAGGCCACCTTTCACACTCAGGCCCAGCTGTGGAGATCCCCTTAACTCTGCCAAGAGAGGAGGGAGGAGGTGCTTCTTCCCCTGTAGCAGATGCCTGGACCCCAGAGAAAAGAGGAGACACTGCTTGAGGATACCTGAACCTTGGGGGACTCATCTCTCTCTCTGTGTGCTAGCCCCATAGTTAACACAGGCCTCTCTGCTATTCTGCTTCTGGGGGGCCCCACCCCTTGGCCAGGCCCAGGCAGCCCTGCCGGCTCAGCTTTAAGATTTTGGGAGGGAGGGAGCAGCCTGATAGACAATCCCCTTCAGAAAGCTTTGGGGAACAAGGCACACCTGAGAAGGACAGATGTTAAGTGCGGTTAATTTGCATGTTTTACCAAGTTCTACCTACTAAAGCCTTCGCCTTTATCCTTGTGGGAAGGACAAGGACCGTTACCTCTATGAGGCAGAAGGGAAAACTGAGTCTCAAAGAAGAGGGCCTCAAAAGACCTCAGTCATTGTATCTAGCCCACTGAATTAATCGGCAAGCGCATATTAAGCTCCTGCTGGGAGACCAGATACTGTGCCACTGCCGATGAGGAGGAAACAGGCCCAGAGAAGAGGAAGGCCTCGGTCCTCGACGCACAGAGGTAATTGATAGTGGAACGGGCACTCCTAGCCAGGTCGGCCGTCTCCCTCGCTCCTTCCCGGGATACCGCTTTCTGGCTTTAGCGGTTACTGGTCCCCTTGGACATAGCGGGTCCTTAGGGGTCTTCCGAGGTCAGTCAGGGACTAAGCCTGTCCCAAGGGGGGGGAAAGGTCTTGTAGAGGCATCCAGAGAAGGAGAGGGGAGAGGGCAGGGGACTTGGGGTCATTTGTGAGCCTCTAGGAAGTGTACATTTTCCATCCCGCAAGAAGCGATTTCTCTGCGTGGCAAGGAGAGTCCAGCCGGGAAACCTGAGGGGCAAGGAGTGGCACGCCCCCCAGCTGGCATCGTGCCAACAGGGGATAACTATGCTCCAGTCTGAATGGCATGGGACTGCAGGGAGGAGCGCTCCCGGAGCCCACCGTGCCGAAACTCAGCTATGCCGAGCAAAGTATCTTAAAAGTTCACTCAGCGTCGGGCAAAGAAGGAGCCTGGAATCTCGGGGTCTAGACCTGGCTCTGTTACTGATACTCCGGGTTACTGTGCGGTCTTGGGCAAGTTCCTTCTCTCTGCGCCTCAGTTTCCTCTTCTGGAGAGGAGGAGGCCCTCTCCTGCTCCACAGCCTGTGTTCCTAGGAAAACAATCTCTTTAGATTCGTTCAGGGGAGAGGGGGAGCGCGGGGAAGACCCATGGGAGATCAAGCTCGAAATCTGAAAGACGAAAGAGAAATTTCGGCTCTTGGCACTATACTCATTTCCCCAGAAAGTGGCCTGGGACCGGGGGAGGAAGCATCCCTTGAACAACATCAAAGACCCCCTCGGTTTTCCCAACCCTGGCTCAGAAGATGCTTCCCCTTTGATTGGGGGCTTAACTCCACGTTAACTACCGGCCGGGGTAAACAGATCCTTATCTCTGGCTGCAGCCACTGAACGCTCCCCACTCCTCTTCCGTCCCAGCCGTTTGTCAACGGTGCCTGAACGAGGGACCCCGGAAAACCCTACCATCTGGCCACGGGGGCTGCAGCGAAGCCCCCGCCCATTCCAGTTCTCCGTCGATCCCCTAGCCCGCGCCCTTGCCCCACGAGCCCCGCCGCGCGACTTGAGTTCTCGGAGAGGAAAGGAGGCCAAACTCACCTGGTTCCCTTAGTCCCAGGTTCTCTTAGCCCTACCCTAACTCTTGGCTCTAGGCCTTCTGCCAGTGCTCTTGAGGGTTCCCCGAGGATTTGTCCCTTCAGGTGTTGTGGAGATATTTCAAGGGCATTGGCAGCGCCTCAAAGTAGATTAAGGCAAGATTTGGGGGCCAAGAGATCCAGATTAGGTTTCCAATTCTCTCTCTTTCTCTCTCTCTCTCTCTCCTCTCTCTCCTTCCCTCCCTGTCTTTCTCTCCTATCAGTCTTTACTCATTCGTCCAGGCCTAATCGTCCTCTGGAAGCTTCAAAGCTACAGTCCCCGAAGACTTTTTCGTTTGGTCTTCATAACCCCTACACTGGTCTGGGTCTCACCTGGAGCTGTCGCAGAAGCGAGGCTGGTTGAATTTAAGTAAATGGGACAGCCTTTCGAGGCCCGGGCTAGGTCTGACTGAAGTGCTTTATAAAGGTTAAAGCGCCACAGACGCGAGTTTTGGGGACTCTGGGCAGTGCTTCCGGGATCACTTTCTCAATCCCCTTCAGCCGCACGATTTCAGGCCGGGGACTCAAGGCTGTAGGACTCGGCGCAAGGCCGGAGGAGGCTAGATGGCGAGGCCAAGCAGGGCTGGCAGGGGAGGCATTCTGAAGGCAGGGAGGGCTCAGGATCGCACACTACTCTGGGCTAAGTGACTCTGGGCAAGTCTTTTCCTCTCTTCCTCTGCCTCACCTTCCTTATCTACACAAAGGAGGGACAAAACTCACCCCCATTTCACGCAATTTAAAAACCATGCTCCTTTCTAGACCAGTCTTGAAGAAAGTGCGCAGTGAAGTTTAAATCAGTGCTACAAGAACTCGAGAGACGGTTGTTTACATTCTTATTATCACGATCCCTCCACGACCTTCTCAGCCTTCAGCAACCAGGTGCTAAGAGCTCCCACTGAGCTTAGAGCGACTTCGGGAAACCGCGTGGACTTTTACGGAGAGGGGACGTGAAGGAAGGGATCACAGCTCGAAGCTTCGGAGTAAAAACCCCCTTGAGCAAGGTGGGGACACACACACACACACACAGCGACCAGCGCCCTCCCGCCCTCTTTCCCAACCCGAACCAGATCTTGCCCTGGCTCGGGGGTAACTTTCAATGAGGCCCTTCGACCCCCCCACGCAGCCCTTCTCAGTGTGCCCACTACGAGGCAGGGGGCTCTTCACGTTCTTAGCTCCGTGCTGGTGGGCCTGCTTTTATTTTAATTACACCATCTCCTAAGCAGGGAGTGGAGAAAACAGCCCCATTTTACCGCGGCCTTTGAGAAAACCGCAGACAACGGAATTGAGGCCAAGAGAGACGTCCTTGCCCTGGGGCTTTCTGGAGGCACCCCCAAGCGTCCGTGGACGCCTTTGGGAGACTGCATTCGAGTGGTGAAGCCCATGGGCGCTCGAGGTGGGCCCTGAAGCTTCCACACTAACAGGCCTTAGCCACCCCAGCCGCTGCGTATTAGGCGTATTAATGGATTGTGCCGAATCTATTAGAGGCTTATTCGGCTCTAATGGACCGTGGAAGCCTTAATTGCTTGCATAAATGAGCGCTGGCCTGGGACCCTGAGCCGGGGCTCCTGGCAAGGCCGCGGGTTCCCTCCTGCAGCGAACGACTGCCTGGCTGGCTAAGGCGGGGAGCGCCGGTGAAGTTGTCCCTAGCCAAGTAGCCCCCAAATTCTAGAAAAGAAGAAAAGAAACCTGCCGCGGCCTCGGAATGTCAGCTAGCTAGGACGTGCCTTGGGCTGCGGATCGCCACCCGCCGAAGTCGCGGGGTTAGCATTCCCGGATGGACCCAAGAGGCCGGGGCCCCGCACCCTCGCTGACCAGCTCCCTCTCTCCTTCCCTCTGTTAGTTCCCTTGGAGAGACTGAGGCCAAGACAGCCAGTTCTCCCAGGCGGCGACAGAAATTCCCACTACCCACAGCGAAGGACTCCGGGCTCCTGAGTCCGTTTGCTGCGGTTCTCGGAGCCGGACTCGCTCTCTTCTCCCGAGTCCGGCGTTTCGTTCCCTAATCCTCTAGGGCTGTAAACCGTATTCTTCCCTCGCGCTAAACTTGGAACATTCTGACTTAATGGGGCCTAATGAAAAATAGGAATAGGAAGTGGGGGATCCCCCTGCCCACTTCTCCTGTCGCTGCCGCTCTCCCCTGGTGCCCAGACCCTGCTCCAATGAGCACTGAAGGGGGCCGAGAGTGCTTAGCTCATGGCTCCGCTGGGCAACTGGTCTCCTCTGGTCCAGCGACAGAGGTTCCGGGCTGCCGGCTCTGTTCAGGCACCTTCCGGGGACTCGGAGGGCCGAGCTGGAAGCAAGGGACGAGAGAGAAACCGAGGGCTGAGGGGCGAATCCGGCAGAGGAGAGGGTTTGGGAAAGGAAGGGTGAGAGATTTGTCCCGGAGCCTTGCGGACAAAGCAAACGAGGCTGCGCCTCAAAGCCTAGAGTTTGGAGTTCGAGAACCGGCGCCTGGATCTAGGTTGCTCCTAGGCGTGAGACTTTGACTCAATCCCCTCTTCCCTAATCTCCGGGCCTCAGTTTCCACCCCAGTCCAATTAGGGTTTGCACTGAAAAGTCTCTCAGGACCCTTCCAACTCTAGGTCCTGTGGTTTTAGAACCACACTCCGATTCCGGGGCAGGCTGCCCGGGCATGCACCTGTCTTGGTGTAGCCGAAGCCCAGAGACTCACCCGCTCCTGCCTTCAGTGCTCTAGCTCCCGGCCCACTGTTCTCTAGGGGAGCACAGCCTTCAGAACTTAGGGGGCGCGGGAACTTTTGGGGCTGGTTGATTTTTAAAGGGGAAATCGCCTTTCCAGAGTTGGATCTGAAATCTGAAAAATCCGTCTTTTTTGCGGGGAGCCTTGGTACAAGAGTCTGGGGGGGGGGGACAACTTGAGGGGTACAATGGGATGAGGCCCCAGAAAGCAGCTCTATTTCTCTGGCTCTAGCTCAGGATGCGCTCCGGCTCAGACCTTCCCGGTGCAGAGAACGCTAATCCCCGCGTGAGAGGGTCAAGTGAGATCCCTTCAATTTGGCCAGACCTAAGCGCTTGGGGTTCGGAATGGAGGAGAAGCTGTGTTTAGCAGCCTGTCAGGATGAAGATTGTGTGTGCGTGTGTGTGGTGTGTGTATGTGAGAGAGAGAGAGAGAGAGTGCGAGAGTGCGTGTGCGCGCTCGAGTTTGTGTGTTGTGTAGAGGGGTTATCAAAGAAACCCCGGGACAGAGAAGTACAGGACTGCCAAACCCAGACCCCCCCACCCTCATACACACTGTTGACCCGCTGATACCCAGTACACAGCAAGGCTGTGGCAGCTGAGAGGGCCAGTCCCGTCTCACGAACACGCAGACACAGACAAGCTAGCAGAGAATTGAGAGGTCACTTACCCTCCAGGAGCCCCGCTTCCCCGACGTTCTTCTCTCTGCCTGTCCCGCTCCGGCAGGCAGCGGCCCTGGGCACAGAGGGCACGGACGTTTGGCTCTGCCGAGGTGGACAACTTCTGGCCGCGCGGGTCCTATATGCACTCTTGCAGCCGTCTCTGGCTCAGACCGTTTCGGAGACGGTTTGGGGCTCAGGATTGCTCGGAGATCCCTCCAGCTCGGGAACCCGCGAGCCTCTCGGTGTCTAAGACTGATCCTGCCCCGAGCACCTGGGAATGTGGCCCGGAGAGTGGGGTTCAGACTGCACTGGTCCTTTCACTGAGAGCTGCCTCCTTATTTTAATCCACTCTCCCCCGCCCCTTGCCCTCCCACCTCCCAGCTCTCCCCTCCCCTCCTCTCTTCTCGGCTTCCCTGCCGGGTCCCAAAACCCTGCCCCGCGCCTGCGCAGTGGGAATGAAAGTTTCTGTGCCCAAGCACTCCCGCGGATAGGAAAGGAAGGAACGCGGAATGGGGAGGCCTTCGGTGCTGCAGCCAGACCAGGCTCCCATCCTCCTTCTCCCTCCATTCCCGCAGTCCGGCCCCTAAACTCCCTGGGCTGGATGACTTGAAATCCAACAGGGCCCTGACTGGGGAGTGCCCGGAGGGCGCACCAGAACCAAAGGGCAGCTAGGAGGCCCTTTGGGGCACTCTCTGAGTGGACCTGGTCCCTCCTCTTAGAAAATTAGGGTCCGATGGGAGATAGTGTTTGCCCGAGTGTGTTCCTCCCAGGATCCCGAGGGGCTGCTGAAGCTGTGTCTCTCCTGGGCCTCAGCAGGCTCCAGAGGGGCGGCCCCAGCCTGTCACTCCTGGCTTGCTCTCTGCGGGGCTCACGTCGCTCTCGGTCTTCTCGGGGGAGAGTGCGGAGGACCAACTCCGGGCATTCCCAGTAGGGCAAGGCTAAAGGGGGGGAGTCTGCATCCACGGAGCAGCCCTAGCTACGCAGAGTGAAAGGGCGCCTCTACCCTTTTGGCGCCCCAAGAGTTTCCAGAGAGCTAGAAAGCGCAGTCCCGGATAGTATAACCAGGAGGCAGCAGGAGTCCAAGGGCAGGGCGGCCCCTACTGGGAGCGCGGGCCGGGTGGGGTGCAGACTGAGAAGGCACTTCGGTGGTCCCTTGAGGGAATCAGTGCTCTGGCACCAGCTAAAGCTCCGGTCCTGGTCCGGTGCCTTCATCGGGTCTGCTCGGAGAAGGTGCAAGGGCCAGGGAAGGCTGACCCACAGGTTCATGGCATCGCTAGGCTGCCGTTGCCAGACCCCATCAGCACCTTGACACCCAGCCCTCGGCTACTGTACCTTCCTGGTCCGAAAGGCTGAGGGGCGGGAACGAGAGGGCTGGGCAGAACATGGACACCTGGACTTTGGGGCTACCCAAGGAAGGTGTGTCTGCTTTGACGTTGAGCGATGGGTCTGGGGTCTTCGAAGATGATACTCCTCAAAGCTCCCTTTCCCAATTCGACTGCTCCAAGAGCCCCGCAAGGATTGTGTTGGTATGTGTGTATGTGTGGGTTTTACGTGGGTACATGTGTGCATTATATGTAGATATATATGTGTGCGTTTATCACTTCCTTCTCTGCTTTTCTGTTCTGTCCTTTCCTGTCTTTCTGTCTCAGTCACTCTGTCTGCCTGCGTGCCTGCCTCTGTCTGTTTCTCTTTCTCGTTCTCCCTCCCTCTGTCTCTTTCTGTCTCTGTCTTTCTGCACCCTGTCTCTCTTTCTCTTGATCTTTCTGTCTGCTATCTCTGTCTTTCTTTGTCTCTGTCTCTCCAATTCCTCCTGCTCTACCACTTTCCCTTTATTTTGCTGTGCCCTTTCCCCAGTCCTGTGCTCAACCTCACCCAAGGCTTAATCCTTCCCCAGCCCTGGCCCCCTCTCCAGGGCCTAACAGCGGAATCCTCTGATCTTGGGTCCCTAAGCCTCCTGGCCTAGGAACCAGCGGCCAGAGAAGACTCTTCACTTCGGGTCTGTTTTAACTTCTGGCCGCAGCCCTTCCTCCAGCATCCGCGTCGTCTTTCTGTCGGCCTGCAGAGGGCACCTGCCGGACGGAGGAGGCGAGGCAGGTCCTGGAGGAGGTGGAGGCGGCAGAGACCGCGGGGGTTCCTGGTGTGTCCCCTGTTACCCCCACCCCACGGCAAAATCCACTGAACTGAACTACCCGGACAACCTCGGCAGCGGTCCCTGTGGATGGTCTCTGCCCAGGTTCGGACTGCTTCGAGGTTTTAAGGAATCCCAGTGTCCTGCATTGAATGACTCTGGAGTGGAGCCCGAAAAGACAGCGGATCTCTCCCCTCACCACTCACACCCCAGCCCCTCTTCTTTGCAGGCAGTGGAGCCCCTCTAGCTTTACCTCTAAGTGGAGCTTTTTTGGTTGATGGGGGAGGGGGCCTGGGCCAGACGCCTGGGGCCCACTTGGACCCGGAAGCACTGCGGGTGTTCCCATGCCCGGACCTCGGGGCCTTTTGGACTACAGCTCCAGAAGGTTGGGAGGCCTCTAGAGAAAACTCCTTGAAGGCCGGTCTCAGGATTCTCTGCATGCTGGCCGGACTAAGCTGCAGAAAGCATGGGATCTGCAGACAGACCGGGTCCAAGTGGGAAAATTGGGGCAGATCCTCGGAGAATCAGGCAGATGCCAAACCCAGACCAATCGCAGAAGCCAGAAACTAAGCCTTCCTAACTCTTATCCCTACCTCCCCTGTCCACCGCTATTTGGATGAAAGGAAAACCCAGGGCGAACCAGGCACCTCAGGGTCACCACATCTCTTCTCCATCCTCTCTACCTCCCTAGGTCGCCCCTTTGGAGTCCTGGCCACGCTCACACTTCTATTCTCTCTCCCCTCCTGCCACCCGCCTCATTCCAGCTGTCTCTCTCAAGCTCATCCTTTTCCGGCCTTGTGGCCCAAGCTCTGGGAGCAGCGATCTTGCCAGTCAGAGTAAGGGAGCAGCGTTCACTCAGGGTTCGACCCGGAGGGGGAATTCCTTCCGACCTAGAGACTTCTGCTTCCTAGGATTCTCCCTCAAGATTCCCTTTAAACCCTTCTCCCTTTTAAGGAGAAATTATCTTTGCCACACCTTTGAACTAGAGCCGGAGTTTGCAATTTGAACTCTCTAGGACTTCCGGTCGCAGAGCCGTAGGTGCCCCCTACGACCCCTCATCTTTGGCAAAAGGAGAGCCTAAAGGGATTTTGAGGATTCAAGGCACTGGCGTGAGGAAGGGTCTGCATCAGGTGTCCGAGCTCTTGGACCCTCGGAAAACTCCCCTGGACTCTGTTTAACAACGTGGGTTTCCAGGACTCTAGCAGGACCAGGCTGCGGCGGATAGGGATTTCGGAGGTTTGGGATATTGGGGAGCTGGGAGCACAGAGGGCACTGCCAGCCCCAGCTCTTGGAGCTCTGCTTTCCTCAGAAGGGCAAAGGTCCGAGTAGCAGCTTGACCCGGGAGCTAATAGTGGTGGATGTTGGATGGGGGTGGAATCGCAGGGCACAGATCTGGTTCCCAGGCCTCCCCTCAACTGTTCCCGGGGGCCGAATATCCTCCACCCAGAGCCGGAGAACGTCTTCTGCCATTCACTCAATGAGAGCGAAAGCAAACGAAAACCAACATCCTAAAAAGACTGGCCCCGGCCTGACACCGCCGGGTTTGAGGCAGCCATGCTCCCCGTCCGGGTGGGGAATCTTGAGGAGTGAGCCATGGCTAGGCTCTCCCCCGCAGCAGCAGCCCCTAGAGACCCCGCGCAGTAGTTCGATCCTCCAGGCGCTCAGAAGCTGCGGAGAAAGTCTGAGGACCTCCGCTGTACTCCATTCCTTTTGGGAAGAGCGGGGAACCTGACAGCCCTATCCCGGCCAGTCGCGTTTCGCAATAAGGTCCCGGGAGGGATAGCTCTTTTTCCTCTTGGGCCTCCCCCTCCAAAGTTGTGGCAGGCACTAAGAAACCCTTCTCATCCTGGGATCAATAAGGTCCCATTAAAACTGTGTAATTTGTAACGATTTGGAGACCTCAGTTTTGCTCTCTGTAACATGGGAGGGTTAGACTAATTTCCTCTGTGGTCTGGTTTGTGTGGTCATGAGCTCAGGAGCCCTGAGTCTGAACTACGACAGCTTGCCCTCTTTGTGGCGCCGGGGTTCTCCTAAACACCCAGACTCCGCAACGAAACGCGACGGACCCAACACCGCACGGTCTCAGAGTACAGGCCCCCACCTCTGCTAGAACGGCAGGAGCTGCGGGAAAGGGCCGCCTAGTATTTTGTGGGGATTATTAGAGTTACTCTTTGACTAGATTCGGTTAGGAAGTCCGCGGGAAGGGTGAGAAGAATGGAGAGAAGTCTCTGCAGCCCTCATTTTCGTTTGCAGCAGCTGGTTCCCAAACTGAAGCCACAGGCGGGCTTGCGGCCTTGAGGTTCCGAACTATTGTAGAGGTTCTTGGAGCCGTCTCTTCCAGCCCCTTACCCCCACCCCCCAAAACCCGGTGACCTCTCCCGGGGGCTCAGAGCGCTCTACATTGGCTGCCTTCCTCAGTCACAGACACTCCGCAGCCTCTTTTTTGCGGCCACTAGGAGCAAGTAAGTGGGCCGGAATGACGGGATCTGGAGCAGCTCTCCGGCCTTCCAGGAGCCTACTCCTATCCCTAGTAGCTAAGAGAAGGGGAGGACGTGAGCCAGTCCATCACAAGTCCAGGTTCGAGGGAGGGAGCTTTGTCGATGTCTCAGGACCCCCCACCCCGCCCTTCCCGACCCTGTTTCTCCTCCCGCTCTAGCGAAAGCACAAGTACCCCCACCCACCAGAGCCGTTCCCAGGTCTCTCCTTCCCGGCAGCGTGATGTGGATGTAGTCTCAGGTGCCAGGGCAGAGGCTCCTTTTCATCCCGGCCTGTAGACCTCCGGACTCAAGCTCATTGAACCCTCTCAGTCCCTGTGGACCAGGGCTGAGAAGACAGACCAGTAGCCGGGTTTCCTTGGAGCAGTCCAAAAGTCACAGGAGAGGAGAGAAGGGACAAACCCCAAGGGCTTGAGGGTGGGGAGAGGGGGCGGAGGATCCGCAGGCTCCTGGCTAGACGAATTCAAGAGGAAAGCCGAAAAGGATGGAGGAGGGCCCGACCAGGCTGGGAAAGAAAGACCCTTCCCCTGTGTCCCTTGGAGCCCAGCGGGAGCCCGGAAGCAGCAGAGCCAGGAGTCAGCAGGAGGCAAGGAGCCTGCCAGCCGGAGGGCAGCGACTAGGCGAAGAAACGGTGCATGTGTGCGTGTGTGAGAATGAGTGTGTGTGTGTGAGAGTGTGAGTAAATGTGTGTGTGAGGGTGTGTATCTCTGTGTGTGAGTATGTGTGTGCACATGGGTGAATGTGTGTGAGTGTATGTGAATGGGTGTGTGTGTGAGTGTGCATGAATGGGTGTGGGTGTGGGTGTGTGAGGGTATGTGTGTGTGAGGGTGTAAGTGAATGTGTGTGTGAGGGCGTGTATCTCTGTCTGTGTGTATGTGTGTGCACATGGGTGAATGTGTGTGAGGGTGTGTATATGGGTATATGTGTCTATGTATGTTTGTGCGTGTGTGTCCTCTTCAAAGCTCCCAAATAACCTCAGTGTCCTACTCGGGAATGGAATTCGCTTGACCTCTGCCTTGAAGCCATCTCTCAGCTTGGGGCATTTCTCCGACTGTCTCCAGAAGGCTCTGCCTCTCCTCTGCCTTCTGGCTTGCCTGGCTCAATCTCACCTTCCTTTAGGAAGCCATTCCAATTCCCCTTAAAACTAATGCCTTCGGATTAAGCCGGCCCATAGCTCCAATACGCGTGGCTCTTTGTAGGCTGTCTCCTCCATCAGGACTGGAGCTCCAGGGCAGGCTCTGGCTCTTCCACCTTCTATCCCAAGAGACTCAACACTGTTCTTGGCACAAAGCAGGCATTCAGTGATGTTTGTTGACTGACTGACTGACAGAAGACATACTGGGAGTAACTTTAAAGAAGAAAAATCTGGATTTGAATCCAGACTCTGATACTTAACTTTGTGACCATAGGCAAGTACTTCTGAGCTCCAGCTTCCTCTGAAACATGAGCTAGCTTGTTGTTCCTGACTGCTCTTCCTCAGAGCCGTGAGGCCTTCCCAGGACAGTCCAAGGTGGGGACCATTGGGCAGAGACCCCGGCTGGGCCTTGCAGGATGGCTGTAGCCACCATTTCTGACATGACTTTTGATAACTAAATGGTCGATGATAGCTCCCCAAATGCCTTATGAACAAATGGCTCCAGGCCAGGGAGACAGTAACTTCCTGCAGGCAGGTCATGGGTTGTTTTAGAGGTGAAGGGGTAGAGAGCATCTGCAACATCCTGGTTCTGCCCTCAGCCCTCTCCCCCTCAGGTATTCTGTGATGATAGATTGGTCAGGCTCCATGAGGCCACTGGAGTCATTTTGGGCTCCCAGGACTGACATTCCCCATTGTCTCCAGGACTCTGACTCTCTCCAGTCATACCAGTTTCAGAAGCTTACTGGCAGATCTGGAGCCTACAGGATCATCCTGCATGGATAAGTCAGGCTGAGGACTTCCTGACTATTGCTGGAGTCTCTGGGAGAAGACCAGAAGCCAGAGGATGTAGGTGTTTCTTTATTCAAAGACTCCCTCTTGTCACCCTCTGATGCAGAAAGATAGGAAAGCTTAGTCAGGCTGTATTCACCTCAGATGCTAGACCAGGTGAATTCCCACTTCACAGACTCACAGCCCTAGAACTGAATGGACCTATAGAGAGCAATCCCACCTGCTTCTTTTTACACAAAGGCACACAAAGATGAAGGGGCTTATCCAGTCATGTAAGTGCTCAGCCACAGAGCTGCAGATCCCAGTCAGATCTCCAGACTCCAAATCTAGAAATATTTCTACTCACCAAACGTCATTGCCCTTGCAAGCATATGATTTGCTTTCCTTCCAGTTGTCCTGGAAGAGTATCCTTCTCTCATTTTACCGGTAGGAAATGGAAGCTAAATCAGAGGCTGTGACTTGGCCAAAGTCCTGCATAAATACATAGAACATAAAACAAAATTTAAAGTGATGCTTAAAAAAATGACACCACATATATGTGGCACATCCTGACTCTAAGCTTTACAGGATTTGAGGAGAGAGGGAGAAATCAGTACAGGCAGAGTGCTTGCAGGTGGTGAGTTGAGGAGAGCCATCTGTCATGTGTGTTAGAGAGCATCTCGTTGTGGGAATGCTAGCAATAAAGTTGTGATCTGGCATTCCTGCTGCAAAGTTGCCATGGAGTTTAAAGGTCAGAGAAGAAGGAGGAAGGCTAAGGTAAGCAGGAGCCTCCACTGTAATTAAACATTTCTGGACATCCGAGGTGGGTTGGCCTTATGGCTATTTCTGGCCCTACACTGGTTAGGTCTGTGGAAGCTGCATCTCTGGGATGGCCCAGGCTCAGATCCTGGGAGGGACAATCCTTAAGAAAACCTGCCACCTGCTGGCCATTGAGGAATATCTTTCTTCAGCCAGTTCACCCAGCTGAAATGGGGCCAAAGGCGGGGTGAATCTCTTCTGGTCCAGTCCATAAGGGAGGGCCCTAGAGAGCAGTTTGCTCCATCTCACTAGTGTTACAGGGTGAGGGGGAAGGAGCCAAGAGTTCAGAGGCCATGGATGGAGGGGATCTCTCTTGCCCCCAATCTAGGACAGGTTTAATTATTCCCAGTTCATTCTGGGGACATGTAGCTCCTTCAAGCCAAGACTCCCCCCATATTCCATTCAAGAGCAGCATGTTTCTGAGCCCTGTGGCATGAGTTCTGCTCCCACCCCCACCAACTCCAAGTTAAACCCTTCTCTAGAAACGCCCAGAGATATTAGATTTCTTGGGTCACTGCTCCAAACCAGAACTTGCCTTCACTTAGACTTGTGGGTTTGGGGTTTTTGTTTTGTTTTGCTTTTTAATCATTCAAGAATCTGGAGGAATTTACATGGTGATTTATTTTTGGATGGGAAAGAAGGTCTAGAGCCCCAGAATGAGAGTTGGATAGCAACTCTGTATAGCAATCCAGAGCACACCTGAGGCAGAAATCCCCTGGCTCAGTGCAGAGAGAAGGCTTGGGCTTGGGCCTGGCTCTGCCACTGCCTATACAGGAGGTCTGGCAAAGGTTCATTTCCCTTGTGGAGCTTTCATTGCCTATTCTCCATAACAAAGTGATTGTACTAGATGCTCTCCAAGGGCCTCACTGGGGTTAAACCTATGATCTCATAAGGAATGGAGAATTCACTCCAACCCAATTCTCCCAAGGTGATTCTCCAAATTTGAACATGTTGCTCTCTTGCTCAAAAAATTTTCAATGGCTCCCTGTCACCTCTGGGATAGAATACAAACGCCTCTGCTTCAGGTCTCAGAACTTCCCCAGTCTGGCCCCCACCCAAGCTTTTCAGCCTCCCTCCCCATTACACTCCTTCCAGAGATTTTAGGCAAGTCTTTGTCATCAGTTCTCTCAGCTGTCAAATAAAAGAGCTGTCCTAGTTGGCTTCTGAGGTCTTGCCCCCCTTTAGAGTTATGAAGCTCTGAGTGACCTCCAGTATTCATCTTCCTGGGTTTCAGTTTCCTGCTCCAGAAAATAACAGAAGTCACACTAGGCAGGCTTTCACTTCCCTTCCAGGTCTAAATCTCTGGTCCTCTGAGCTGCAGGCCCCCAACCATGGTCATTTCCCACTCCTTCCCCAAACTGTCTTCTCCATGTACATTCACATGCTACCCTTGAGAAGACTTGAAGCTCCCTGCCATCAGCTGTTGCTTCACTTTAGTCTTAGAATATGCAGTATAGCTCCCAGCACTGGGTTCCCTTCTCTATCTGAGCCCTCACACTCACAGTTTGGAAGCTAACTACTCTATTCCCTCAGAGTTCTAGGGGTAGCCCTGAGGCTCTGTATGTCCCCCATGAGCAATCTACTCTATTAACTTTTAGAAAAAGGATTTACTGAAAAGTTACAGCATGAACATTTGTTGCAAATCAATACCTCCCCCCCAGATGTACACTACTCCCGGCACAAGGTCCCTGGGGACTTTAGATTCCAACTCAAAGTGCAATTTTCATGAAACACACGTATAAGGAATTTCTGTGGTAAAAGGTATTCTGAGAGTCTTGACACTGGGGCATCCTTTTCTACCATTTTGGGGTCCTCATGAATTTCCCCTTAGTTGTAGGTAGATCTCTTCTGAGCTCTGAGGAGCAGTGCATTGCTAGAATCCACAGACTGAATGTTTCTGTTACAATGTGTCAAAATCTCCAAGACTTCAGCTGTAGTCTGGTGATGATCTTTCCACATCTATCCTCATGTCCTTTGTCATTGACCAGTATCATCAGGACAGCTCCAGGGGAACTGTGTCATGGACTTTGGTCACCAATGGTACCTTTGAGGGGAACTCTGGGTCTCCCAAACTCTTCAGGCTAATGCCCAGATACATCTGCCTCAGAGAACTAATTCACATAGTATCAGGAATGAATAAACATAAAAAAACACAGTTGTCATGTTCCCACAGCTACATGGCAGCCAGTCAGAGAAAGGCAGACTGTTCGCGCTTCCTCACCTGCTGTTATGTTATGCTGTATGTTAGTTCTAACTCCCCAAAGGCAGCTAGATGGTGCAGTGGATAGAGTCCTGGGCCTAGAATCAGCAAGACCTGAACTCAGATCCAACCTCAGGCACCCACTAGCTATGTGACCCTGGTCAAGGCACTCCAGTTCAGGTTCCTTATCTGTAAAATGAGAATGAGAATGATAGTACCTACCTCCAAGGGGCACTGCAAGGACCAGATGAGATCGCTGGAAAGTGGTCAGCACACTGGCACATAGGAAATGCCATAGAAATGTTAGCTGTTTTATAGAGATAGATATAGCAAGAGACAGATATAGATCAAGTAGCAATGGTCCCTCAAAGCTGCCAAGCAAAGTCACTGAGAGACCATCAGACCAAGCCTTTCCTGTGGAAACTCAATTTCAAATCAACCATTCCTGAGTCACAGGTCTTAAAGTTCTTCAGCCGATTACTTTGCATAACATAGTATTTCTGTTGTTGTTCAGTTGTTTCAGTCATGCCTGACTCTTTGTGACCCCACTTGGGGTTTTCTTGGCTAGGATACTGCAGTGGTTTTCTACTTTCTTCTCTAGCTCATTTTACAAGTGAGGAAACTGAGGAAAAGAGGGTAAAGTGACTTTCCCAGGGTCACACAGCTAGTCAGTATCTGAGGCCAGATTTGAACTCAAGAAAATGTGTCTTTCTGACTTCAGGTCTAGTGATTTATCCACTGAGCCACCTAGATAGCCCAACATAGTATTAAATCTGAATTATTAAGACTATAAACCAGTTCCCCAAAGTCTGAAGTATATTGGTGGCAAGTACAAAGTATTTGTTCGTGCTTGAATGACTGGCCAGTCACTGGCCAGTCTTCCCATCAGACTAGCAGGGGATACAGTGCCTCGTATGCAGCAAACACTGAATGAATGTTGGTTGAATTACTCAGCTGAATCGACAAGATTTCCCAAAGCTCATTAGGAAAACATTTTATCCCAGATAATTTATCATGTGAGCAAAATAAATCATTTGGATTTCCTCCCATGCTGCTAAGGCCACTGAGTGGCATGAATGTCAGCACCCTGGGGCAGCACGATAGAACTTTTGGTGTCCACCTTTACCTTCAAGACTCCCATGACCAAGCAAAGTGAGCACCAGCTCCCTGACCTCCCATGGTGACAGGCTGGCCTTTATCTTCCCGTCACTACCATGTGAGAGTTGAACCATTCCCACCATCAGGGATATAGGGTATGTCGGGAGTGAGGGTGTATGTGGATAAGATCAGCTTTCCAGGATACAGCTTATACATACAGGATATTTCATCCAATAAATCAAGCCATTGAGTCAGATAATAAATCATTACCACTTCAATAAGATCAGGGCGCATACACCAGCATCCCTTTTTACATCTCAGAATTTCCTGAGGTTTCCAGGACTTCAGATCCTATAGCATTGGGACCTAGAAGGGACCTCATAGATCCCAGGGATTCTTCTCCTTTCTTGGTACTTGGACCCCTTTGGCAGTCTGGAGAAGTCTGTGGACCCCTTCTCATTATAATGTTTTTAATGTATAAATAAAATAAACAGAGCACATAGAATTACCAAGGAAACCAGTTATTTTGAAATATTGTTAACAAAAGATCTTTTCAAAAACTCAGGTTCACATAATGTGGGCTGAAGAACCCTTGTTCTAGTCCCCTTCCCTTTTACAGATGAGGGAGCTGAGGCCCAGTGAGGGGCAGGGGCTTGACCAAGGTCCCAAAGGCAGGAAATAGGAGATGCTGCTTAGTTTTCCTAACTTCAGATTCAGGGTCCTGCTGCTTTCTGTTTTTATCATGAATGTGGGAGTCCCCACTTTTTCTCAGGTGGGAGGCAAGAGGAGAGGAGGGTTCTTTGCTAGCAGAAGGGCTTGACCACGAGGCCAACCTTCTGCAGGGCTTCCACCCTCTGCTCCTTCCAGGCTGGCTTGACTCGGGCACATGGGGAGTTCTGGCTAGCTCTGGCCCTTGGCTTCACATCCATGGCCTGACCTTCCCTTACCACACTTGTCATAGCACAGCACCAGGCACAAGCTAAGTGATGGTTTTGCAGATTTCTGACAAGATTTTAAACAGAAAATAGAATGAGAGGAAGAATTTCAGAATTCTAGATAGCCAGGAAATCATTTCCCCTCATTTTACAGAAGAAACATAAGGACCAGTCAGTCAATAAACATTTATTAAGCATTTATGCCAGACACTGTGCTAAGTGCTAAGGATACAAGGAAAGGTCAAAGACATTCCTTGCCCTCAAAGAGTTTACAGTCTAATGAGGAAGACAACATGCAAACAATTACGTGTAAGCAGGAGGAATAATAAATAATCATCAGAGAAAGGTGCTGGCATTAAGGGCAATCAGACAGGCTTCTTGAAGAAGTCAAATTTTAGCTGGAATTTGAAGGAATCCAGTGAAGCCAGTAATGGGGAAAGGAGGTGGGAAAGAATCTCAGACAGGGGTACTGCTGATGAAAATGCCTGGAGTTGAGTGTTTGTTCAGGCTCCAAAGGAAAGTGTGAGAGAGAAGAGGTATTAGACTGACTACCAGAATGAAAGTCTACAGAGCCATGATGCTGACCTCCTTGTTGTATGTCTGTGAAACCTGTACAGTCTACCAGCATCATGCCAGGAAACTGAATCTCTTCCATTTGAATTGTCTTAGGAAGATTCTGAAGATCACCTGGCAGGATAAGGTACCAGACACTGAGGTCCTTTCTTGATCTAAACTGTCAAGCATTCAAACTCTGCTTCAGAGAGCACAATTCTGCAGGGCTGGCCACATTGCTCAAATGCCAAACACATCTTTGCCTAAAACACTATTTTATTGAGAACTCACATGAGGCAAACCCTCACATAGAGGTAAGAAATGATACAAGGACATTCTCCAGGTCTCTCTGAAGAACTTTGGAAACAATTGTGAGACATGGGAGACGCTGGCACAGCACTGCCCAGCATGGTCTGCCTGCATAAAAGAAGGTGATGTACCCTATGAGTGAAGCAGAATTGCAGTAGCTCCAAAGAAATGTCAGCTGTACAAATTTAGAGACATTTCCACTTCAAATGTCCAAATGGACTATTTGTACCTGACCTATGGTAGAGCCTTCTGAGCATCTATTGATCTGGTCAGCCACAGTTGGACACACTGTTCTTTGACCCCAACATGGGGATGGAATTTTGGTCTTCTTCAAGTATGGAGAATGAGCAACAAGCTTGAGGTGGGAATGAGCATCAGAAGTAAGAAGCTTGGAAATGTGGGGAGGTAGCTTATGAAGGGCTTTGAATGCTAAACGGAAGATTTTATATTTAATCCAGGAAGCAATAAAGAGTGACTGGAGTCTATTAAATAAGGTGTGACATGGCCAGTCCTACACTTGAGTCAAATCAATTTTTTTTGCCACCTGAATGGAAGATAGTCTGGAATGGAGAGAGACTTGAGGCAGACTGACCCACCAGCAGCTATCTCAATGGTCCAGGTGTGAGGTGATGAGGGTCTAGAGGGGCTCAGTGTCAAAAGACAGAAAGTGGTGCATGCAAGAGATGGGAGTGGGCATTGGATGCTTGATCTGAGATTTGAAGAAAAACAGAGATTACCAGAGGCAAAAACTTCCGGAAGCATCAGAAACTGGCCATCTAAGAGGAAGAGCCTTGGGAGAGGAACCACTGGCCTAAGGCGGATCCGTAAGCTCACAGCAAAGCCATTGCCTCCCTCACATGTAGACGAGGGGGAAAGCTTCACAAGCTCATCTCTGATGTCCATCCTCAGCTTTATCTTCCCCATTAGTAACATGAGGATTAAGCAAACCTGCTTCACAAGTGAGGCAGGGCTCAAGGGAATGATAAGAATAGCCAGCATTGTATGGACATTTCAAGTGTCTGAGGTAGGATTTGAACTCAGGACTTGCTGACTCCCAGTCTAATTTTCTGTGCACTATAGAATGATAATGCTCATAGCAAACCTTGAAGGATCATATAACATGAGTTGAAGTCTTTCTTATTATTCCCATTATTATCATTTCTGACCAAGGTAGAAGAAAGCCAGATTGCCAGCCCTTGTCTGGAGCCTGAGCTCCTGCTCAGCCCACTGGGGTTTGCTTCTTTGCATCTAAATAGCTAGTTCTTGGAAGCTCATACTGAGGTTGCTGTCTATCATAAGGCACCAGGGCTTTCCCCTGGGACAGACTTCTCCCTCCATCCCTTCACCCCTGTGTTTGAGTGGGTGACATCCGAGATATCCAGAGAGCCTTCTTGATTTCTGTTGATTCTATTTCCTTCTTTTTACAGGAGGGAGTGAAAGAGGAAAATAAGGAAAGACAGGCAAACAATAAGGAAGGAAGGAAGGAAGGAAACAAATGAATGAATGAAAATGAATGAGTTGTAGGCACCAACTGTAAAAATGTCCCAGGGACAGAAGCCTGAAGGATGGCACTGAAATCTCCCAGAGAGATAGCTATCTTGGCTGTGCCTCTGCTTCTTCACTAATATCTGGGCCCAGGTCTGTGGTGCCCCAGGCTATCTCCATGGCCTATTTGAGGGGAATAACTTTGAGAAGAAAATACAAGAACTGGACACTACTGTGCCTTGCAAGGCTGTGGTGTGGATGAAATATTTGCAGGAGACCCTTAACACACAGTCAGGCATATAGTAGGCACCTTATAAATACTGATCCTCTTCAGCCACTTTTAAGGCCCCATGGTTTGTTGAGGCACCTTGGCTGCTCTCTCTTTCTGTGCTGCAAATGGCCAAAATTCTGATCATATGTTTGAAGTTTAGACCACATGGCAAGACCACAAGATGGACAAGATCTCTTTCCTGGGGAAGAAAGAGTTGACCAACTGCCTGAGGGGGTGGATAATTAATACTGATAGCACTTAACCATGTGCAGCTTCAAACAAGAGCCATCTAAAATAGGTGATCTTACTGTCTCCATTTTATAGTTGAGGAAACTGAGACAAACTAAGTTCAGTGGCTTCCCTAGACACGCAGCTAGAAGAATCTGATGCTAGATTTGAACTCAGGTCTTCCTGATTCCCGGCCCAGGGCTCTATCCATTGTATTACCCAGCTACCCTTTGTGTCATTGGTAGTGGGATAACTGGACATGATGTTTGCCTGAATGGGGGGCGTCCCTCAGTCTCCACCAGATCCCCTCTCTAACCCAGCTACTGACTGGAGTGGGGATGGGAAATCATGGAGCCTCACCCTCTGATAGGATAGGGGGGTAACTCGAATGTCTGTTGCCCTGGGACAGGGCACCTGGGACAGGTAACCCACTCCTGTTGCCCTTCCAACCCTGCTCAGAAGGGAACAAGATATCCTTCTTATGAAGATAGTATTCCAGATCCCCAGAGGCTATCAGGCCACCTTCAAGGCTTACTCCGAGGAGGCACTGGGGCATCAGGCAAATAAAGCCCCTGACTGGAAGGAACAAAGAACTTTTAGTCAGTAATTGTTATCTCCCAGCTGCAGAGCTGCTGGACTAGAAAGCAGGCTGGTTTTTAAATCTAGGGAGCTGGATGTTTCAGAGGAAGATTGTTGGGTTGGGAGTCAGGCAGCCATGGGTTCAAATTCTACCTCAGATAGTATCTGTACAATCTTGGGCAAATTACAATTTACTTCAGGTGATGCTAATCATGAAGGTCCCTTAAGGCAGAAAGGGAATACTAATTACTGTGGCACCTATTATGTGCCAGGCATGAAGGAGCTTCACAAATATTGCCACATGTGATAAGGCTCTTTTTTTCTCTTTCTCTCTCTCTCTTTTTTTTTTTTTTTT
Source organism: Pseudochirops corinnae (assembly GCA_028646515.1). Classification (NCBI taxonomy): domain Eukaryota; kingdom Metazoa; phylum Chordata; class Mammalia; order Diprotodontia; family Pseudocheiridae; genus Pseudochirops; species Pseudochirops corinnae. The sequence goes on along the minus strand of CM053585.1, from coordinate 3,330,712 downwards.
TTGCTTTTTGGAGGGGGAAAGGCAGGGCAGTTGGGGTTAAGTGACTTGCCCAAGGTTACACAGTTAGTGATAAGGCTCTTTCTTGAGCCATCTTCTGCTTTCTCTCTCTATTATGTCATTCAGTGATCCCATCTGCTCACATGATGTCATTACTGTCTCCAGGCAGATAACTCTCAGATCTATTTGCCCAACCATAACCTCTGTCCTGACCTCCAGGCTTGCATCTCCTGCCTACAGTATATGGAAACTAGATGTCTCCTAGTCATCTTAAACTAGCATGGGCAAAACCTGTCATTTATCTTCCCTGAAGACCCTCCCCTCTTCTTAACTTCTCCATGACTGTGTAGGATGCCACCAGGCACCCAGGCACCCAGGCTCCCAAGCAGAGTGTCAACCTCAAATCCTCACTCTCTCTTACTTCCCTAGTCAGTGGCCAAGTGCTATCATCTCTACCTTCATAACATCTATTATATATACTCTCTTCTCTCTTCTGAGCCTCTGGCCACCCCCTGTGCAGGCCCTCATCACCTCACTCCTGGACCATCACAATAGCCACTGGGACATCTGCCTGCAACAAGTCTCTTCTCTCTCTGGTTCTTCCTCCATTCTGCTGCCAAAATAATCTTCCTAAAATGCAGGTGTGACCATGTTGTCACCTTATTCCATAAACTACAGTGGTTTCCTATTATTTCCAGAACAAAAGAAAAATCCTCCTTTTGTCTGCTAAATGCCTTCATGACCAAGCCCTCTCCCTTTCCAGTCTTCTCATACCCTGCTCTCCCCTTAAATACAAGGACATGGGCCTCCTGGCCGTCCAATGAACAAGATGCTCCATCTCTTGGCTCTGGACGTTTTCTCTGACTGTTCTCCATACCTGGAACACTCTCCTTCCTCATCTCTGCCTCCTGGTTTCCCTGGCTTCCTTCAAATCCCAGAAAAAAGTCCATCTTACATGAGAAACCTTTCTTGATCTCCTTTAAGGCTCAGCCTTCCCTCTGTTATTTATCCCTTCTGATTCTTGTTTGTACATGTGGCCTCCCTAATTAGACTGTAAGTTCCTTGAAGGCAGGGGCTCTCCTGCCTTTCTTTACATCTCCAGGTTTTGGTACCATGCCTGACACATAGTAGGCTTTTAATAAATGTTTATTGACCCAACTTAACCCCATGTATGCCTCAGTTTCCTGTCCTGTAAAAGGAGGGCATTGGATTCAGTGACCTCTAAGGTTCTTTCTGAGCTCCACCTTCCATATGTGTGGGAAGCTTGAGAAAGGAAGATTCTCTAGAAAGATGTTTTCCTGAAGATTTTGGGGGGGGAGGTGGGATATGTAAATGAGCACATGGTTTCTGCCAGAGAGTACTGATCGCTGCTCAGTTTAGCCGCTTTATGAAAACATTAAATGTCATTACTTATTTCTTCATGTCGAAAATGTAAACTTCAACTTTTTCCCCCCTTTTTGGTCGATGAGGATCACTTTTACTGCAATCTTCAGGCCAGATGTTCCCAGGAGTAAGTGGTACCAGCTGCAGGGTTGATGGGGAGGCTCCGACAGCCTCAGACGCTCTCTTCGGCTTGAAGGCCTTTTCTGCAGCCACAGTGACATGACAGAGGAAATCGTACCTGCCTTTCCCAAGCTGCTCCGGAAATGAGGGTGAAGGCTTCAGCAGGGGCCTTCCGAGGAGGGAAGACCGCCAAACCGCGCACATAAGTTTCCCTCTCCTTTCAATTAGCCTGGGAGATTGGGGAGGGCCATGGACTTACTGACTTCCCATTCGAAGCCATTTCCAAAGACTAGTGCCACCGCCGATTATCCACATTTCAACTTGTCTTGGGACGAAGACATTTCGCTTGATTTTTTCCATGCTCGCCGGGGCCCTCTGTGATCTCCAGTAGATGTCCTATTGTTTTTGAATTTCTCTCGAGTTTCTAGGCGCCTGGTAGCGTTTATCCTCCTTGTTCCCTCGGGACTTAGTGAATTCCTCACTGGAGTCCCATCTCAGCATCAGCTTTTCCAAAGAATACAGGCTCAACTTCCTTCCATCTTCAGCTCCAATGGAAAGGGGCTCAATTCAGCCAAGAATATCTGTAGCCTTTTGGGGTGTGTGATTTTGGATCCCCAATGGACTGACCTATTATCCAAGAATGTCATCTTGCTGCAGAAGGAGGCCAAGTTCATTCTCATCTCTCTCTCTCTCTCTCTCTCTCTCTCTCTCTCTCTCCTTCCCCCCTTTCTCCTGTTGCCTCTCTTGTCTATGTGTCTGTATGCCTCTCCTTTCCTCTTCATTCTTCTTCTTCTTCTTCTCCTCCTTCAACATCATTATCATCATCATCTTCTTCTTCTTCTTTTCTCTTCCTCCTCCTCTTCTCTCTTCTCTCCTCTTTTTGTCTCTTTCTCTTTCCATGTCTTCCTCTTTCTATCATTTCTCTCTATCTCTCTCCTTTCTGTGTCTCTGTCTCTTCCATACACACACAGAACCATATTCATCACATCATGGACTCTGAAGTCTGCGGCCAGATTGCTCCATCTCAGAGGTGAAGGTCATTAGAACAAATTCCTCTCTCCATCTCTATCTTCAACTCCATCTTCATCTCGCATTGATTTTCTCTGAAGACACCCTTATCCCTCTACATACCCCCACACATACACATATACACAGGTCAAGTTTTAAAAAAAAAGCCTAGAAGGTCTCAGACAGATTAGCTCAACATCCAAGCTGTCAAAGTAGACCTTGGTGAAGTTCATCCATCTGGAGCTGACTGTTCCCTATGCTTTGCTCTTTAAAAAATCCCCATGCTTGTCAGTTCTGAAGAAGCCATACATCCTGAGAGGTAATCTGGAAAGAGCCCAGTGACTCCAGAGATGGATCTTTCCAACTCTTCTCTCAGGTTCCTGAGTAAATGACCTGTTTTCTAGGGGGAAAGCTTACTTCAGGTAAGGCCAACTTCTTTCATGACTTTCCCAAGCCACAGCTGTTCACAGTGTCCTGGGAAATGGCAAACTTTGAGTAGCTTAACCCCTTAGAATCACTGTCAGCCTCTTTCATATCCAGCCTCCACCTCCATGGCTCAGAACCAGCCATGTGCCCAGAGAGGTCCCTCCAATGCCTTTACCATCACTATATCCCATGTACCTTTCACTCTTCTCTCCTGGGTCCAGATCTGTGTGCTTGGCTTTCTTTCCCATTCTATGTTAACACAAGACCTAATATGAAATCAGAACTCATTCAGTGCTTAATTAAATGAAACTGAATGGGAGGGGGTGGATTCCAGTGACAAGGCCATAGTGAGTTTGGGGTTGAAAGTTTGGTGACTTTTAACAGCTTGTCTTCACAGATTCTCAGAATACTAGAGAGATCAAGAAAGGATCCAGAAGGCCATAGAGTCTCCAGCCTTTCTGAGCCAGAGTCCCTCAACACTGAGCCCACCAAGTAGATGCTACTGCCTCCCAAAGCAACCCCATCACCTGTGGGCCTGACAGCTTCTGTTACAAGGGCTTTGTTTTCTGACAGAGGACTGGGATTTCATTTGCACCAGGGAATTCCCCCTACCAGTCCAAGTGGGCACTTTTCCCATCTCCTCCACAATTCCCAGGCTTGGAGAAAAATTGGCTTCTTTGTAACTGTCCTTCATTGTTACCTTGTTTCCATTTTGGACACCTCTAATTGTTACTTTGTTTCCATTTGTACGACTGTGGTTGTTATGAAGTCTCCCTTTATATCTGCTCTAAATTTGTCTCTTTGTAACCCCTTGCTCCCGGTTCTACCCTCCGAGACCAAACAGAACAAGTTCTTCCAAGTGACAGCCCTTCCAATATGTAAAGACAGTTCTTGTGTCCCCCTTGAGGCTTCTCTCCTCCAGACTAAACATTTCCAAATCATAGATTATCCCCAATCCTAACCCTGATGATAAGTACCCCAGATAAATTGGTTGTTGTTAAAACATTGTTTTCAGTTGTGTCCAACTCTTCATGACCCCATTTGGGGTTTTCCTGGCAAAGATATTGAAGTAGTTTGTCATTTCCTTCTCCAGTGCATTTTATAGATGAGGTGTCTGAGGCAGGATTTGAACTCATGAAAATGAATCTTCCTGATTCCAAGTCCAGCGCTCTGTGCTCTATGGTGCCACCTAACTGTTCATCGGAAAGTGCACAGAGCATAGACAGCACTGGAAGGCGGAGGCCACTCAGGCCATCTGCTTATTCTCAAGATGAACAAAAACAAAAGCAGTCTTCAGCGACGTAAAGGAAGGGGCTCGCGATAAGAAGTGCTAGAGAAAGAATTGGCACGTAGGCCCTCTGACTCCAAACCCGTCACTCCATTGACTGTGTTGTTCTCCAAAGTAGGATTTTTACTCATCACCACACCTCTATCATGACCAGGGATGTATTATTGAGAAAGGATAATAAACAGTACTACAGGGAGACAGCTTCCAAGGTGGGTGATGGGGAGCAGGGGATCTGTCTGGACAGAGCACGTCTTCAGGGGCTTGGGAAGGAGCAAGAGTCTGGCTAGCCTAGGAAATAGATGTGTGGGTGTGTGGGTGTATACACATATATAATATATACGCACACATACATAGATGCATGTATACATCTGTATATCCATAGCAGGGTGGGCATCAATAAACATTTATGAAGTGCCTACTGTATACCAGGCCCCTGTGCTCAAGATAAGGGACATAAAGGCATAAGACAGTCACTGTCCTCGAGGAGCTCATAGTTCAATGGGAGACAATGCATAAAGGAGGCTGAAAAGCAAGGGGTTTGGGGGGCACCCAGCTGCAGGGAAGGAGTAAGGGAGATCATCTGAGGAAGGAAAAGATTCAGTGTTGATTCCATCTTGCAGAATGATGAGCTATTCTGAAATCTAGGGAAGCAGCTGAGTGGGAAATGAGGTGAATTCTCTGGTTGCCATCCTTAGATGATGGTGCATCACAAGGATGGGGAACCTGCAGTCTCAAGGCCATATGGGGCCTTCTAGGTCCTTGGGTGTGGCCTTTTGACTGAGTCCAAGTTTTACAGAACAAATTCTTCTATGAAGGGGATTTGGTTGAGGTTTGGATTCAGTCAAAGGGCCTCCTTGGGGAGGAGCTCTCCAAATATCCCATGGATCTCCATCTTTATCTCTCCCTGTCAGTCTCTGTCTCTATCTGCCCATCTCTCTGTGTCTCTCTGTCTCTGGGTCTTCACATTTCTCTCTGGATGTGTTGTTTGCCCCCAGGTTGTTGCCTTTGTACCCCAGCATCTAGCCCAGTGCTTGGCACATAGCAAGCACCTCCTCAATGCGTTTTGGATGAGAGAATGAATGGATGGATGGATGGATGGATGGATGGATGGATGGATGGATGGATTACAATTTAGTAGCTCTAGAATCCAGGTTAGATTGGGACTATGTATCTTGAGGCCAGGTCCCAGACCTAGCTTCTGTAAAGGACCTAGCCAAGGTCACACAGAATGTTCATGGCAGATCCAGAGCTGGAATTCAATAGCCAATCCATGATGTAGAACATGGATTTCCACCCCCAAGGTCCCTCCCTGCTCTATCTCTGACACTCCCATCCTTCCTTGTTCCAATATCCAAAGATGACTTCTCTCCACTACATGATCCTTCTATTTGGCCCCTGGCCCCCTGCTCCCAATCATTCTCTTCTGAAGCCAAGCTTGCAGATTGATGACCACCCACACCAGGATGCTGGGACATCATTATCTCCCGTGTGGGTCTGAGATGCTCACAAGTCCTTAGACTACTGAGCAAGTGTCCACACAACACACATGATTGCAATGCTCAATGGAAGATGCTTTGTGCATAGACAGGCTAGGATAGCCTTGTAGAGGGTCATAGAAAAGGGAAGGTTATTGCCAGCTGGAAGGGTCAGTAGCATGGAAGCTGCATTTTAAAGCACAGGCAGGAACTGAACAGGCAAAGAGGGGAAGGCTGAAGGGCAGAGGATATGGATAAAGAATAATAACACATTTTATAGCATATTTCTTCATATGAACACAGTAAGACACTGCATTTTCCAGAGGAGGCAAATGAGGTACAGTGACTTGGCCAAGGACACACAGCTACAGCACCAGATTTGGGATTCAGACCCAGGCGTCCCAACTCGGAACCTGGGGATCCTTCCCTAGCATGGGCCACAGTGGTTTTAGGCAAGAGAAGAAGGGGCCTGTGGGCATTCATTAGAGGTGAGTGAGAGAGGAGCTAGGGCATTTCCTCAATGACCTCAGCCTTTCCCTATTCTGCCCCTGACTTGGCAGTGATAACAGAAAGTTCTGAGTCCCACCTTCTTCACAAGCTACTTCCAGTCCCCCTTGATCCTAGAGCCCCTGTCTGCTCATTATCTCCTATGCAGCCTGTAGGGTTGCATTGTCTATATCTCTCCCATTAGACTGTGAGCTCCCTGAGGGCAGGGACTGCCCTTGCCTTTCTTTCTCTCTCCAGCCCTCAGCACAGTCTGTTCTTGATACATGCTTGTCAGTGATGACAGTGATGTTGATGATGATGATGATTCCACCATCCCCCTGTCTCCTCTGAGTCTCAGATCTGGATTTTATTTTGGACACTTCTCTCTTCCTCCCTCTAATATCGGCTCAATCACCAAGTCTCATCAATTCCACCTCTATCCCATCCCTCTCCTTTGGCCCTGCCTATCTCTTCTGACAGTCACTACCTGGAGCCAGGTCCCTGTTGCCCCTCCCTCAGCTTACTGCAACACCTGCCTTTCCTGCCTGCTCCCTCCCCCTCCAGTCAACCTGTTGGCATCCCAGCAGGCAAAGATGTCTCTGAGGGTAGGTCCAGCCACATCGTCTAGCAGGTACATGCCACTCTCTGCTGCTACCTACAGTTACCTGCCCTTGCTTCCATCTTCTGGAGATGGCCAGGGAGTGTGGTGTTGCCTTGCTTTGTCTTTACACCCCTTCACCCACCCATCCTGGGGAAAATGAAGGTGAAGCTTGTCATTCTAAGCCTCTACACAGGCTAGAATCTTTACCTATCATAGAATCCTTAACATATTAGGCACCTACTGTATGCTAAGTATTAGGCTAAGTTTCATGGATACAAAACAAGACAAAAGATAATCCCTGCTCTCAGGAAGCTCACAGTCTAATAGGGGAGAGAACATGGAAGATATAGATAGAAAATATGGACAAGCTATAGAATAAATTGGAGGTAATTAGCAGAGGGAATGCACCAGTATTGAGGGTGATTGGAAAAGACTTCTTATAGAAGATGGGACCTGAGGGAAGCTGCAGAAGCCAAGAGGCAGAGATGAGATGAGGAAGGAGAGCAATCCAGGCAGGGGGTCCAGGCAGGGGGAAATGCTTATAGTTGGGGGATAGTGTCTTGTGTGAGGAACAGCCCCGAGGCCAGTGACATCAAACCATATGTGGTAGAGACTAAGATGTGAGGAGACTGGTAAGATAGGGAGATGCAAGTTATGGAGGGCTTTGGACTTCAGACAGGTTTTATATTTGATCCTGGAAACGAGTCCTGAGTTAGAGCAAGATCAAAGATACACTAGAGAAAAGACTTCTGGTAAAGCAGACCCACCAGCAGGAGTGAGATGATGGGGACCAGCATCTGATCTTTTCTAAATGAGTAGGAAATAATTTTGTGATGGGCGAGATATAAAGAAAGACAGAGAGGTGGAGAAATAAGGACAGAGAAAGATACACAAGGGACAAAGACAGAGACATAAAAAGACAGAAAGAGAAAAAAGAGAAGAGGAAGGAAAGAAGAAAGGAAGGAAAAGAGGAAGAAAGGAAGGAATAGAAGAAGAAGGAAGGAAGAAAAGAAGGGAGGAAGGAAGGAAGGATATATATCTGTATATATTGTTTGCTCAGAGAAGAGTATAAGCTCCTTGAGGGCAGGGATTGCTTTTTTTCCCATTGTATCACCAATACCTGGTACATAATTCAAGCTTAATAAATATGGGTTGAATAGATGAATGCACACACACACATGGATGGATGGATGGATGGATGGATGAATCTGTGCTCAGATTTCAAACAAATCAAGCAAAGGCTTTGGTGTCCATATGATGCTCAAATGTTAGAGTGATTGAGCTAACCCCAATTCCATCTGGGGTACTGGATTAGGTGGCACAGTGGATAGAGGACTGGACCTGGAGTCAGGAAGGCTCATCTTCCTGAGTTCAAATCTGGTCTCAGACATTTACTAGGTCTGTGACCATGGGCAGTAAGTCACTTTACTCTATTTGCCTCAGTTTCTGCATCTATAAAATGATTTGGAACAGGAAATGGCAAGCCACTACAACATCTTGGCCAAGAAAATCCCAAACAGGTCACAGAGTTAGACACGACTGAATAACAACAAGAAGACTGAATGGCATGCCTTGGCAAGGAACAAAAGCTACTAATTCTTGAGCTAGGACCATGCCCTCATACAGGTAGCTACTAACTCAGGATTGAAGACACTCAACAACTCCAAGAGACAGGAAAACTCTCAGTCTTCCTCCTTGGGCAAAGCCCTGCTTGGCCAGCTCTAATGATGGCTCAGCAGCATCACTTTAGACAAGAATCCTGCCTTCTCTTTTCTCCTAGGTCTTTGAAATGACAACTCTTTCTGGAGTATTTGAAGATTTTCCAGGGAATGTACTCCATGGAGCAGGGAGGGGCAGCCACATCCCCCCTCAGCATTCTAGGGTCCCTCCCTGAGTGATCTTGGCTTGAGATTTCATCCCCAGGTGCTCCTCCTACTTTTCATGGCCAGTGATTTGTGCCCTGGCTCCGCTTAACCAGTTAACATTCACTAGGCATATAAAGTAATACCGTGAGGATAGAGCAAGAGAAGACTCAGTATTCCCCCCTTCTCAGTACCTGTGGGCACACTTCCCCCATACCACACCTCAGGAAACGGGGCTCAGACTTGACAAAATTTCTCCAAAGCAGGCACCCCACCAAGTTCACAACTAAATGAGGCTGCTGTTGGGGGAGTCAGAGTTTCATTCATCATTGGGCTGGGTCCTGAATGTTGCTCCTCCTTCCTTAGAGCCTCAATGTTGAATTGACTGGCTGCAAACTCCGGCATGAACTCTACCCCCCAACCTCCTAATGGCTGGCTCCCCTGACTCTTGGAGACCCGCAAGGTCCTAGCCATCTCCAAGAATAGACCTAATAACGACAAAAGCTGAAGTAGGGCAGTGGGTGTCATCATCTCAGCCCTGGGAGGGCTGAATGCCTTTTCTCCCATCTGAGGGCTTAGTCCTTGCCTGCTTACATGAACACAGCAGTCAGGATAAATCCAGAGCTAGGAACGACTCCCATTTCCAGCTCTCTGGCTGCCACAGAGGCCTCTCTCTAACCTGCCAAGCAGATGTGAAGCAGGTATAGATGTGTGCACATGCTCCAAGGCCCTTCCTGCACCTCCAGAAGCACATTTGGGGCTCCTGCATTGGAATGAGTGCATCTTCTCCCTTCCCACCCAGTTATAAATGAATAAATGATTGAATAAAGCAGCTCTGATCAAGGGATTGACTTTTGGGTGCCAGGGACCTAGGAAACAACACCTCTAGAAAAGTAGGGGCCAGAGAAGACGTTTCATCTTGGGAGTTGAAGGAATGGAAAATGGAGCCAACTCCGGTAGAGTTGGCTGGGCAGGGTGGAAAGGGAAGATCATGTGGGATGGCAGCAGCAGATGTCAAGAAGGTGTCACTGCACTGTAAGAAAGGCTGGCCAAGACATACTATCCCCATTTTATGGAGGGGAAAATTGAGGCCCAAAGAAGTCAAGGGATTTGTCCAGGATGATATTGATACAGCACTCATTCTAGCTTCCACTGTGCTGAGCACTTTACAATTATTGTCTCGTTTGGTCCTCACAACCACCTTGGAAGATAAGTGCTATGATCACCCCCATTTTATAGATGAAGAAACTGAGACAAGCAGAAGTTAAGTGACTTGCCCAGGGTCACATAGCTAATAAGATTTGAAGCTAAATTTGAACTCAGGTCTTCCTGACTCCAGCCCTGGGGCTCTATCCATTTCACCAAGAGTTAGTGAGTGACCAAAGCAGCACAAGAACCCAGTTGTCCTGAGTCCAAGGCCAGAACTCACTTGAGGTAGCACCACTGTCTTGGTGCTTCTTGGCTGAGGATTCATCCATGTGCTCATTGTATCCATAAGTAGTTCCAAGGCAAATGGGAGAAGAAGTTTTGTCAGTATTTTCTTCAGGCATCTTCAATTTGATGGATGGATGGATGGATGGATGGATGGATGGATAGATGGATGGGTGGATGGATGGACAGGTGGTGGATGGGATTGGGTGGGTAGATGGATGGATGGATTATGAATGACTGAATGGTTGGATGGATGGATGGATGAAGCACTATGATATATTAATAAATGCTTATTTATTGATTGATATAGTAAAAAATAATAGTGGATTAAGAGTCAGAGATCTGAGTTTGAATTCTGACTCAAACACATACTACCTGTGTGACCTCAGGCAAGTCATGTCTCCTATCTAAGCTTTAGTTTCTCTATCTATAAAATGGGGGCAGAAATCTTTTTTCAATGCTCTTCAGAGGGCACTCAGAAGACCAGTGCCTTGGAAGCCTTAAAGGACCAATGAGAAAGAAGTCCTTATCGCCACTCTTGGTGTTAACAAAGACCCCATTAGCGGGGGTCGGGCAGCTTTGTCTCCTCTTCACAGCTGAGATCACGCACAAAGCAACAACAGTCTGGAGGATGGGTGACAACAATCAAGAAATCCTGAGGAAGGATTGATTGCATGAGTAACAGGGGTACTTCTCTAGTGTCCTAGAACCTTAGAACGTTGGAGCTGGAGGGGCCCTTAGAACATAGAACGTATTACGTTTGACCTGGGAGAGGGCTTAGAACAACAAAAAATATGAGATGTCAGAGCTGAAGAGCAAAGGACACAGAACCCCAAATGGCATAGTGAGGGAGGGGGAGGCTTAGAAAACAGAACATGAAATGTCAGGGCTGGAAGGGATCATAGAAAATAGAATTTCAGAGCTGGGAAGGAATTTGAACCAGAGAACAGAGAATGTTGGAGTTGGGAAGAGCCTTTGAGACCATGGAATCCAAGCTCCTCCTTGTACAGATGAAGAGACTGAGGGCCTGAGAGGTCCAAGGAACCACGCATGCTTCGAACTCCCCACCCATTGCTGTTTACTCAACTCTGAGTTCTAAGGAGAGGTTTTGGGAAAGAGTCACTATGGAACTTTGGATAGATGCTTCCTTTCCCTCCACTTACTACTCAACCACTCTGCTTTCTTGCTGGGGAAAGAGGCAGTCTTTATCCTGGAATGCAAATCAATGTAAGATGTCTTGACTTGCTGAGAACTATTCCAGAGAGAAGAGGCTGTTAGCTCAGCATACTGAAAAGAAGACTGCATCTGACATGAGAGCCATTGGGTTTAAGGCTGACTCTGCCATTAATTAGCAGTGTGGCTGACCAAGTCCCTTGGCTCTGGTCCTGTTTCCTCCTCTATGAAACAATGGCTTTAGACAAGGTGTACCTAACACCCTCATGGTTCTAACTACCCTCTCTGCGTGGTGGAGAAGATTCTGGTCAAGACGTGCTTCTAGATCAAGAAGCTGTCAGCGGGAGGGGCTGGCAGAGATTGCACTTGCTTTCACCTTCCCCCTGTCGTCTTTGCACAAATTGCCTTAGATGGGGTACGTGCCTTCTAGCCTTCCGCTTCATAGTCACCAGTGCCTTCTATGGGCTTTGCCCAGGAGACAGGAGCTTGCTCTTCTCTAGGACATGTTGAGTGGAAGCATTAGATTCCCCTCCCCTGCTCCCCAAACCCTGATTTTAATCACAAAGAGATTGGAATCTCTCCTAGTGAGATGGTTATAACTCAGTGGCTTCAGAGGGGCTGCTGGGCAGCCCCAGGGAGACTGTCCCTTAGCCCATCTTGAGGCAATTACTCTAACATGAATTCAAAATAAAATTGAAGTTAACAGTTTAAACTGATGTTTGAGGGTTTTAAAAAGATTTCGTTTCCTTTGGAAACCCTGTGTTATTTGATCCAGTCCAATCTCTCTGAGCTCCCCGGCTAACGTCTTTACCCAAGTCCCCTCACCATGACATTATGCCCACAGGTTAAGTTACAAATGTCTGAAAGTCTTAAAATTGTGAAACTCAGATTAAAGAGTTCAAAAGCCTTGGTATTATTTTAGTCTCCTGCCATATCCTACATGCACTGGGAAATGGTGATGTTGGCATTCGGAGACCATGTCATAAAACAAGCATGTGCAGAGGTGTTTGGGGTTTGGAGCAGGCTTCTCTGCAATCTTGCAGCCAAGTTTGCATGGCAATCACCCCAGGCAACAGCAACATGACCATGGTCTGTGAGCAAGGCCACTTCCAACAGGCTGGGCCAGTGGGCTGCCTCCAGAGAGGAGGGATGCAGAAGAATGACATTCAAAGTTCGAAATGCATTTCCCCTGTGCTCCGCTCATGCTAGAAGTCCCAAGTCTACTCAACGCTAGGGCTGCCCCGCCCTTTGGAAGAGTATACTAATTCTCATTCCCTTCCCTCCTTCTTTCTCTCTTTCTCTTCCTCTCTCCCTTCTTTTCTTCCTTCTGGTTTGCCTACCTTCCTTCCTTCCCTCTCTCCTTTCTTCCCTTCATCCCTCCCTCCCTTTCCTTCCTTCCTTCCTTCCTTCCTTCCTTCCTTCCTTCCTTCCTTCCTTCCTTCCTTCCTTCCTTCCTTCTTCCCTTCCTCTCCCCTCTCTCTCCATATTGATAGAGTTCTGCATGTTAGAATGAGAATCAAAGAAGTGAGGGCTCACTATGAATGAATGACCCAATGCCCACTACAGGCTTCCCACAAGGATCAACAGTGTGTCTCTGAAGGTTGTCTGTGAGTAACCACTGTGTCTAGTCTGTGAAGCTGATCCCTTCAGGGATCAGTTCCTATCTTCAGGCAAAGGTCTGACCAAATTCCATCTTTCTGCATGAGAGAAAGAAAGAAAGAGAAGAGAAGGGCCTCTAGGCCTCCTGGGTGGCCAAGACGGAGATGCCTCCTCAGTCAGATCTGTCCCAATCTTTCTAGCCTGTCTTCCTTTACTTACTCCTCACTGAGCTCAGTAACCTCCCTGCCTCTCCTTCCCCACCATGCCAAGCTCCTTCCAGACTGCATGACTTTACTCAGGCTATATGTCCTGCCTGGTATTCCATCCCTTCCTCAATCTTCTGCCTCTCCAAGTCAAAGAGCCCCAGAAGCTCAGGGCTAATCCAAAGCCTCTTGAATAAGAATCCTTCCTGAAGCACAGACAGCAAATGGACATTCAGCCTCAGCCTGAAGACCTGCAGTGAGAGGGAGCCAACCCATTCCACTTTGAAACAGCTCCCATTAGGAGGCCCCTTACAAGCCTGAATGAGCCTCAACACCATCTATATTATGGATCTGCTCTAGTCTAGGGCACCATTGTTGCTGTTCAGTAATGTCTGACTCTTCATGACCTCGTTTGGGGTTCTCTTGGCAAAGACATTGGACAGGTTTGCCATTTCCTTCTCCAGCTCATTTTACAGGTAAGGAAACTGAGGCAAGCAGGCAAAAGTGATTTGCCCAGGGTCACACAGCTAATAAGTATCTGAGACCACATTTGAACTCAAGTCTTCCTGACTTCAGGTCCAGCATTCTAATACATTGAACCACCTACCTGCCCTTAGTGTAAAGCAGCAGTTCTCAACCTGTGGGTCGTGACCCTTTTGGGGGTAGAACAACCATTTCACAGGGGTCACAGGGGTCACCTAAGACCATCGGAAAACACATATTTCTGATGGTCTTAGAAACCAAGACACCACACTCCTCTATCTGTCTCCAGGAGAGTCCGCCCACATGCAGACACGGCCACATATGAGTATCAAAGGGTCCTGGCATTAGGAAGGTTGAGAACCACTGGTCTAAGGCACTAGTTTCTTCTAATGGCCTCTCTCTCCAGCTTCCACCCATTGATGACAGGCGATATGTGACTCTCCCTTGGGTAAAGTATAGACCTCTGCTTATGGCCGAGGTCTGGCTAATCCACCTCTTCCATGAAGCCTGCCCTGCTGCCCACACTGATCTTTCCCCTCTCCTAGCTCCTGAAGACCTCATTGTGAGAGTATCTAGGCATATAAAAAGAAAGATCTGATAAGCTAAAAAATCATGATGGCCTTATCTCATGTTGCCTTGAACCCTCACTGTTACTGTCATTGTGCCCCTTAGCTGATATTAATATGGAATGGATGACCTGCAAATGTGTATTGTCACATTGACCTCATCAAATCCTGGTAAGAGGCAGAGATCTGAAGCCCACTAACCTCTAATGGATTCCGAGATCTACCACCCCTTAGCTGTGTGACCTCAGACAATGTACCCCCTTTCTCTCCTCATGTTTAAAAACAGGGGGTTGCACTCAGTGATCTCCAAGACCCCTTTCAATTCTAGGACCTCTGGGCCTTGGGATCCCTCAGTCTAATGGCACATGGGATGCTCACTGTGGTTCTGGGAGGTAGACCCTGAAAGTAGCATTATTCCCATTTCACAAATGAGTAAAGTGAGACTTTGAGATCATCCTGGGGTCATGGAGACCCTGGGCCTGAACCCAGCTCCTCTATTGACAAATACACTGCTTCTTCCTTATTTCTTGTTTCTGTAAATTGACTTCAAGTACTGTGAAGGCAGGGACCTAATACTAGTTTTGTATCCCTCAGTACCCAATATTTGCTGTTGAAAGATAAACAGATCCGGTCATGAAGGCACCAATCCCTGGACAGTGAAATTAAAAACAAGATAAATGGCTCCCAAAGTGGCTTTAATTGTTATTGGCCTGCCTGGAAATGCCGTGCAAATTCACTCATCTGGAGCTCATTAGAGCTGAATCCGTGATAGTCAAAGGACTAATGTCTGACATGTGCCCTAAAGAGGGGGTTTGCACAGTTCTGATTAGAGCCAAAGAGATTGCAGGGGCAGTGTTTAGTCAAAGTCATTTGTAACGACTTTGAAGAAGTTTAACAAACCCTTTTACTTATCAACAGCTCTTGGGCTAATTCTAAATGATGCTTATTTATTCACTGGAAAAGAGTCAGAGCGCTGGGTCTTCTGGGAGGGCCTAAGCACCTCTCCTACCTAGCTGAATACAGTCTTTGTGTTGGGAGCGGCTTGGCCAAGCCAGAGGCAAAGCTGTGAGCTCTGTGCTTGTGGGGTGTGAGTTTTAACTCACATTGAATCTCCCTAGTCCCCAACACAAGGCTCTGCAAACAGTAAGTGCTCAAGCAATGCTTTCTGTCTTCTCTTGCATAGCAGTAAGTGGAAACCAGAGCAGGGAAGGATGATGGAAAGCATTTGAATGAGAATCCATGGATTAGGATTAACAGAAGTAATATTGCCATGAGAATAAGTTATAAACCACCTGGTCAGAAGGAAGAAAGAGATATAAGTTTTGAAAAGACTTCCAAGTACAACGTAGATGTGATACAACCAGTCAGTAAGCATTTATTTAGTGTCTACCATGTGCCTAGAATTGTGCTGAGTTCTGGGAGACACAAAGAAAGACAAAAAACAGGACAGCAAAGGACTCAACTACCCAGACAATAATTCAATTCAATTAACCAAGCTGTAGTAATACAGATAAGGGGCTAGGCAGCCCCACAGCGAATAGAACTCTGTATCTGAAGTCTCAAAGACTCATCTCCCTGAGTTTTAATTTGTCCTCAAACAATTGCTAACTGTGTGACCCTGGGCAAGTCAATCCTGTTTGCCTCAGTTTCCTGATCTGTAAAATGAGCTGAAGAAGGAAGTGGCAAACCACTCCAGCATCCTTGCCCAAACGGGGTCATGGACGTGACTGAAAAATGATACTGCTGGATTCTCACTATCTTGAGGTGCCAAAGGAATAAGAACAAAAACTACTTAGAAATAAGGAAATTAGGGGAAATACCAGCATGGAGCAATCACACTGGGTCTGGATTTCAAGGAGCTGA
This sequence comes from Pseudochirops corinnae, assembly GCA_028646515.1. Taxonomy (NCBI): domain Eukaryota; kingdom Metazoa; phylum Chordata; class Mammalia; order Diprotodontia; family Pseudocheiridae; genus Pseudochirops; species Pseudochirops corinnae. The sequence goes on along the minus strand of CM053585.1, from coordinate 3,314,748 downwards.
GTAGGAATGGGGGCTCTGATACTTGTGCCACATGTCTCCTTGGGAAGGTGACTTCCCTTCTCTGGGCCTGTACTGTGAAAAGGCTGCATCTGGCCCTGTCTCTCTATCCCTTCAGGTCTCAGCCTTCCCTTAGCACTTCTCAGACTGGGCTATCTCCCTGATTCTGACTGTGCAGACCCCTCCAGCTCTCCACGTCTGATAGATGTGATCTGGGCTTGCACTCTGAGGCCAGATAGCAATAAACACAGATTCTCAGGGTTGTAGGCACATCCCTAGAGCCTCATCATGGCCAGGGAGGGAAAGGGAGTTGAAAGCCAGGTCAAAACAAACACAAAGTTGCTTCATGGAGACTGTTTTCTTCATAGAGTTTGATTTCTCTCTCCACGTCTTGGATGTGAATCAGTGAGACCCTTCCCAGAGTCCTCAGAGCCTGCACAATGTTAGCTAAGGAAGGGAGGCCCATCAGCCCCTGTTTCTGGGAAGGAAGTTCCAAAGCTGGCTTGCCAAACCTTGTTTACTCATTCAGGGGAGGTTTTTGTTGGCTTGAAGATGGGTGCATTAACTGACAAGTTTCTTTTGCCTCTTCACTGGGGGGAAGGTCCCTGGACTAGCTATCATCTCATCTAGTACCTAATGTGAAAATACATTCAATATGTCCTGTTCCCTTATTTGAGTGGGAGTCCCTCAAAGCCAGGCACTGGCCTCCACACACCTAGTGTGGCTACTACTTCTAGGCTCCTGACTTCAGGGAGAGGAGAAGAGAGTGGTTTATGGCTGTGCTCTAGAAGGGCAGAGCCAGGATGAAAGTGGTCAAGAGGCACATGTAGTCTTGTAAAGATCCTCAGTTTCCTCCTCTGTATAATTGGGGGCTTTGGATTGATTGGATGGCCTCTAAGCTCCAAATCTACATTCTAAGACACCCCATATCTAGCTCCCTCACACACCAGAGCAGAAGAAAAAAAACCTGATTTGGGCACTTTGTCCTTTGGTGTGCTGGAGCCCCAGGAGCTCCTGAGGGATGCAGCTCACGGCACTTGGACCCTCCCTTTTACCTCCTACACCTGACATACCCTACTCTTTGTGCTGTGTTCTTAAGGTCTGGAAGGACAGGAATTGGTCCCATCCAAGAATAAGTCCTCGAGTGTCAGAGAGGGAAGGACCCTTGGCACCCATCTCTTCCCAACCAAGCCCCAAGCAAACATCCCCTCTTTGATTGAGGTCACCTGGCCTCTACTTGAGGCTCCAGTGTGTGGGAGCCTATTCTCTCTGAATGGTATTTTGGGATGGAGCTTGTGGAAAGGCTTCTTTTCCTGACTACCCCACTCAAGCCTCTCTGGAGCTTCTCTTTACTGTTTGCACACAGTTGTCTGTATGGTGTCTGTCCCCATTAGAATGCATGCTTCTTGAAAACAGACGATGTGTTTTTGTTTTTGGCTTACTTCACATTCTTAAAGCCTAGTCCAGTGACCTGCACATAGTAAGCATTTAATAAATGCTAGGGGTTGCTGTGGATACAGGACTAGGTCTGCAGGCAGGAAGAGCTGATTTCAAATCCAGTCTCAGACATTTACTAGCTGTGTGACCTTAATGTCTCTCTTCCTCAGTTTTCTCAACTGTAAAGTGGGGACAATTATAATTATAGCTCCCATTTTGTTGTGAAGATGAAATGAGATCATATGTGTGATATAGCACACTATAGCACAGTACCTAGCACCTAATAAGTACTTAATCAATATTTAGTGGATTGAATTGGATCACTACATGATCACCCATATCCCTTGCCGGTTGAAATCCTGAAATCATTTGTGATTTTCAGTATTACCTATGCTGAGCAGCCTCTGGTAGAGCATTGTATAAACCTGCTCCTTGGAGAATCTCACCATCCCAGAAGGATGAACTGAAGAGGCCAGCCTTCTTTCCTCACTCTACCCCCACCGGGCCATGTTGCTAATGATAAGGTACTCCCAAGCTACTCTTTGAAAATGAATGACTCCATACACATCCCAAACCTTTGCAAGGAATACAGTCAGAAGTAGAAAGAGCCCAAGATTCCCAGCTGGCCCTGAATCTCTCCCCCTTGGGCTCCTCTTCTTGATGTGCTCTGTCCCTGTTCACTTTTCCTGGGCTCTATAGTGGGTTTCAGTTATTACTGCCATCCTGCCCAAACTCCAGTAGTGCCTGATGCCCTTTCATCCTCGACCAAAGTTGCTAGTATGATCGGACCTCCACTTGATAGCACAGATTCAGAGAAGCCCCCAACAGCTATGGTGAAAGTCCAACAGGGACGCCTCATTCAGCCTGTTCTTCTTTGAGTGGAATTGGCATTCAGAGAGAGTCAGTGCTTCCCCAGGGGTTACACAGCAAACCTTGGATTTCCAGGGCTAGAGTTTAGCTCTCCCCACCTCAGTTCCAGATGCTTTACAGTAGATGGGGCTTTCCTACATTTACACTTAGCTTACTATAAGAAAATGTCTGAGTTTTTCAATGACATTGCTACTAAGAGAAAAAGAGAAAGACAAATGCTCCCCCCCCTCATGTCCAAAATACAGAAACGAGTGCTTGATAGGGTCATGGTTTTGTATCCTAGCTTAAGGTTTAGCCATAGAATGATTCTAAGCTGTCAGATTTAGGAGGGATCTCAGAGCATAGAACAAAGGACATCAAAGCTGGGAGTATCCTTGCAACATAGAGCAAAGTATGTCAGAGCTTATAAGGACATTAGAAGAGGGATCAGAAAATGTCAGAGCCATAAGAACCTTCAGATTATAGAACACAGAATATCAGAGATGAAAGGAAAATGTAGAATGTAGAATAAGGAACATCACAGCAGGAGGGACCATAGATTCATTCAATCAAATTAAAACACATTCCTAACTTCCTATTATATGCTAAGCTCTGTGCTACATGCTGGAAATAGAAATACCGAAAGTCTATCAGGACATAGGACCTGGAATTTCAGAGCTGGAAAGAAGCTTAGAATGGAGAAAATAAACTGTCACATCTGGAAGGAACCTTGGAGATGACCTCATCCACTCCCAACAATATCAAGGAGGTACGTGAAACGCAAATGCATTTGCCTCACAAAACTTCCAGCTGATGCTGCTTTGTGTAAACTGCTCATTCTATTCAAGAAACAGCTCACTTCATGCCTACTATAGGAAAGGATTTGTGTTTGGCACTAATGATTAAAATATTTTTCTAAGAGTAACGTCTCTGCTGTCCCTTGAGCTAATGAGGAGATAGACCACATATACAAATAACTCTAAGATATAGCAGAAATATTATATCTACAACCATTGGTCATTTATCTAACTTCTCTGAGACTCAGTTTCTTTACTCATAACATGGGGATAAAAATCCTTGCCAGACTGACCTTCCAAGACTATGGTAAAGGAAAGTGCTTTGGAGGTGGGGGTGACTGCCATAATTATTTTGAGAACAGGAGGAATAGGATGCTGGAAGAGGAGAGCAGAGGGGAAGTTTGGGGCTATTGACCAACTGTAGAGGTCATGGATTTCAGAGGGATCAGGGAGGAAGAAGCTAATAGACTGCTGTTGGAAATGGAGCTAAATCCCTATATGGAGGGACAGGGAAGAAGCTGGGACATGAACAAGGTGATCTGTGCTCTGAGAACATAGAGCTCCAAGTTGATTTTGTGCTATTTAGAGCTGGGTTCTGGAGCTGCTTTTGAAATATTGACAGAAAGCCTGGACTGCATCTTCAAATGCACCTCAAAGGCAACCCAGCCATATCTGTCATTTGCTTGGGTTAGAGGTCTACATACTAGGAGGCTTAACCAATGCTTGTTTCTCTCACCTGGCTACACTGGTGAATGTCTCTATAAAGTATGTTTATTACATTTGGATTAACACCTTATAGAAAGACTTAGGACCCAACGATTTCTTTTTAGGTTCATCTACCCCCCCCCCCAATGTACGTCACTTTAACCATATTCCCTTGCTATCCCACATGAAGCCCTGACCTCCAGTCTAAAGTGTTGGTATGCTCAACTTCTACCTTAAGTCATTAATAGCTAAAACCCTAATTATCAGCTAACACTTTTGCAGACTGGTGAATAGTTAACTGAGAACAAGAATGAGAACCTTAAGCATAGGGAAAGTCTTAATTTTCTATTTGTATCCTCACTCCTTAGCACAGTGCTTTGTGCAAAATGCTAATAAATCTCCTTCATTCATTCCTTCATTCATTCTTCCTTATTTCTTCCCTTCCTTCCTTTAATTAATTAATTTCTCTGTTTGATAAGAAGGTTTCTGAAGATGTGATTTGGATTTCTAGGACAAGACTTAAATTATAGGAAGGATGGCTAGGGGCAGAGTACCCTAGCAGGGGCTGAAAACAAGGTAGTTTAAGGAATTTGTGAATCTCTTAAACCAAGGAGAGGGGGAAACCTGCCCAGCTAGATCTGCCTGCCCTGGTCCTATAGAAAGTGCTAAGTAGAACAAGGGTAGAAAGATCTCAGGAGAGAGGTTGAGTATTTCACAAGAGATGCCATCCAAGAACAGAATCAGCTAAAAAACCCAGGGACTCACAAACGAATCAATGATAAACCAGGCAATCCTGACCCAAGGTGAATATCAACCTTGTAAATATCATTGATCCTTGGTGGAATGGAATTCACAACGTCCACACTGATATTAAAGGATTTTGAATAAAAAATAATAGAAAAAAGAGAGTTAGAGCCAAGATGGCAGAATAAAGACAGGCACTTGACTGAGCTGTCGCAAGTGACTCTTCAAACAACTTTAAAACAATGCATCAAAATTAATTCTGGAGTGACAGGACTAACAAAAGGATAATGTGAACGATTTTCCAGCCCAAGACAACTTAGAAAATTAGCGGAAAAGGTCTGTCTTACTGGGGTGATAGTGGCATACAGTTCAGTTCAGGCCAAGCCCCAGAAAGCCAGTAACAGGCCTTGGGAGTAACTGAATCAGCATCTGGAACTCTCAAACCACAAACGATAAGGGGGTTAGATAACTGGTCAGAAGATACAGAGGACTCTTTGTTGACATTGCATTTCCCAGACCCAATCCCAGGTCACAGTTCCAGGTGTAAAAGAGCTGTTGTGGTCGTTCACAGACCACAGTACAGGCCAGTAGTGCAGTGACCACACCCCTCCTTAGATCATACCACTTAAAAACTGGAAACAGCAGTAGGAAAAGCCTCAAGCATAGGTTAGTGTCCCCTCCATGATAGGAGCAAAACCCGACTTTAACATAAAGTTTAAAATCAAGAAACAGGCTGGGAAAATGAGCAAACAACAATAAAAGAACCTCACCACAGAAGCTGTGGGGACATGTGACAGGCAAGATCAAAGCACAAACTCAAAGGACAACAATGTCAAAACAACTGCATGCAAATCCTCAAAGAAAAATGTGAATTGGTCTCAGGTCTCCAAAAAAGAATTCCTGGAAGACCTCACAAAGGATTTTAGAAATCAAATAAGAGAAGTAAAGGAAAAAATTTGGGAAAAGAAATGAGAGTAATGTAACATTTTTTAAAGAGTTAACAGCTTGGTAAAGGAAGCATAAAAATCCACTGAAGAGAAGAATTCCTTAAAAAGTAGAATTGGCAAAATGGAAAAGAAGTTATAAAAACTCACTGAAATAATTTCTTAAAATTAGAACTAGGCAACTGGAAGTGAATGACTCCATGAGACATCAAGAAACAATCAAAATAAAATCAAAAGAATGAAAAATAGAAGAAAACGTGAAATATTTCATTGGAAAAACGATTGACTTAAAATAGATCAAGCAGAGATAATTTAAGAAGTATTGTACTACCTGAAATCCATGATAAAAAAAAGGAGCCTACATCATATTTCAAGAAATTATCAAGGAAAACTTCCCCAATATCCTAGAACCAGAGGGTAAAATAGAAAATTAAAGAATTCACCAATCACTTCCTGGCAGAGATCCCAAAATGAAAATTCCCAGTAATATCATATCAAAATTCCAGAACTCCCAGGTCAAGGAGAAAATATTGAAGCAACCAGAAAGAAACAATTCAAATACCATGGAGTCACAGCCAAGATCATACAAGATTTATCAGCTTCTATTGTAAAAGATCTGAGGGCTTGGAATATGATATTTTATTTATATTTATATCTATGATATTTTGGAGGGCAAAAGATTATTACCAAGAATCACCTACCCAGCAAAAACTGAATATAATCCTTCAGGAGAAAAATAATCATTTAATGAAAATAGGGGACTTTCAAGAATGCCTGATGAAAAAAAAAACAGAAATGAATAAAAAAATTGACTTTCAAATACAAGACTCCAGAGAAGCATAAAAAGGTAAACAGGAAAGAGAAATAATGAGGGATTCGATAAGGTTAAGTTGTTTACATTCCTATATGGAAATATGATACTTGTAACTCCTAAGAACTTTATCATTATTAGAGGAGGTAGAAGGAGTGTACATGGACAGAGGGCATGGGTGTGATTCAAATATAATGGTGCATCTTTTTTATTTATTAATTTATTTGTTTACTTTTAGTTTACAAGATTCAATGCCATAATCTCTTAAGTTTCCAATTTTCTCCCCCTTCCTCTCCTCCCTGCCCCGTGGCAGCATGAAATCAAATATAGGATCTGCAAATACCTTCACATTAAACATTAGTCAGGTTGTAAGGAAGGATCATAACCACTGGAATAAACAACGGGAAAGAGGAAACAAAACAAGAAAAAGAAAGAGAGCCAGTAGTTTACTTCAATCTGCATTCAGACTCCGCATCTCTTTCTCTGGATGTGGACATCTCTTTCCATCATGAGTCTTTTGGAGTTGTCTTACAACTCTGCATTGCTGAGAAGAGCCCAGCCTGTCAAAGTTGGTTACCACACATACAATGTGTCTGTAATTGTGTACAAATTTCTCCTGGCTCTTCTCTTCTCACTCAACATCAGTTTGTATAAGTCTCTCCAGGCTATTATGAAGTCCATCTGTTCCTCCTTTCTTATAGCACAATAGTATTCCATGACATTCATATGCCACCACTTGTTTAGCCATTTCCCAATTGATGGGCATCCTGTTGATTTCCAATTCTTTGCCACCACAAAAAGAGCTGCTATGAATATTTTCATACATACAGGGCCTCTTCCCACTTCTATGATCTCTTTGGGATACAACCCTAGAAGTGGTATTACTGGGTCAAAGGGTCACTTATTTATAGCCCTTTGGGAATAGTATCAGATAATTCTCCAGAATGGTTGGATCAGTTCACAACTCCACCAACAATGCATCAGTGTTCTAATTTTTCCACATCCTCTCCAGCATTTATCATTTTCCTGTTTTGTCATTGTACCAGCAAGCACCCTAGCATACCTAAGGCGGCTACTAGCACAGGTTCTTAGATCTGCTTTTCTAAAGGAAAGCAACTCAAAATGGGTTAACAATCTTACTTTAATCAAACATATCATTTACCTAGTTCAGGGGGAAAAGTCAGCACCCTGAACTTCAGAGAATACAAACAGAAGTTACAAACAGACAGAAAAACAGAACAGCAGATGGCTTCCAGCGTCTGATCATTACATCAGTTACCTAATCAGTTACCAGAGAGGGAAGCACCAACATCTGGGTTTTTCAAAGCCGGG
>CM053585.1:3278726-3299759 GCA_028646515.1 Pseudochirops corinnae | reverse complement strand
TCGTGTATAGGATCTGCAAATACTTTCACACTGTACAATAGTTTGGTTGTATAGAAGGGTTGTAACCAATGAGTGATCACTGGGAAAAAAAGCAAAACCAAACATGAAAAAGAATGATAGCATGTATTGCTTCAGTCTCCATTTGGTGTACGGCGTTAGATGATGGTTTATGCCCAGTTTCTGTCATTACTATATTCCAATTTTCCCAGTAGTTTTTGTCAAATAGTGAGTTCGTATCCCAGAAACTAGGGTCTTTGGATACTGCCCATGTTCTATGCCTTGGGTGAATAGCATTTAATGTACTGGGGCAAACGAGGCACACAAGGCAAACATTTCCCCTGAAGCTGCAGGAGAAAACCACATGGCACTGGGGCCATGGATGGAGAAGTCAAAGTTCACCTGAGCTCCAGCCCCGCAAAATACCATCTGGCAGTTTCTGATTTTACCTGATTATCCTTGATGCCCAGCTCTAAGCAAGATTGTTTCTATGCTGCAGAAGGACTGAACATACCATCAACACTCAGAGTTTTGTTTCTTAGTGCAAAGGCCCAGTCACCCCACCCTAGTTACAGGTCTGCCCGAGAACCCTGTGCTCATGCTGAACAAGAGATGAGATTTAGGTGAGACTTGGCCCCAGCTCTCGCGGAGCTCATATTCTGCAGGGGAAGATCCCAGCTAGAAGAACTGCGATCTAGAATATTACATGATGAGCACATTAGAAAACAGCAAAGGGAGAGAGATCCGTGGGGTCCAGACATGCTGGGAGCTGGGAGTGTATGTGTAGAGAGCAGCCCAGAGCTGGCTTGGTGCTCAGTGCTTCTGAAGCCGGGCAGGTCTGCGGGCTTTCTCCAATTGCACTCCCCTTCCTGCCCTGCTCTGTGATTCATTATGGCACGGAATTCCAGGGTTCTCATTGAGCCTTCACAATGATTGGAGGATTTCAAGACAGAAGCAGACAAGCCTCGAGCTGTCCTCCTTGATGCCCTCCAGCTCTCCCGGAGACAGGTCAGGCACAGAGTGACGGCCGGCCTCGCTCCGGGCGCCCGCTGGGCTCCCCCCGCGTTTATTGCACATGAAGGGCCCTTCAAGACCCCGGCCAGTACCTGTGCAACTCTAATATCTGAGCAACTCCGTAATGAAAGGCATCTGGAAGCCAGCGGCCCCGGCCAGCTTTGTGTCAGACTGCTTAACATGTCCCAGTTGCCTGAAATACTAATTAAAGGCACTCATTGTTAACTGGTATAAATAGCCCCCACTTAGCCCATTACAGGGCCGGCTTGTAAAACAAACAATGATGTGACAGCTGATGCATGTTAACACAGAGGAGCTGGCGAATGACATTTCTGGAGGAGCAAGCCCGTCCCCAGCATGTGTTCCCCATTATAGGCTAAGAAGGGCGCTGATTGCAAAGGTGACGTGCTCCCGCTCTCCTGCACGGGCCTGGCCTTCGAAGAATGGAAAGGCCCCCAGGCCAGAGCCCCCACTATTAACATTACAAATTTGGGGACAGACGACGAGATCAGTAAAGCGCTGCCGAGGCTCCGCGCTCCACCTATTCACCAGCCCAGACTACGATGCCGAGCTGGGGAGCTGGGCTACCTGCTGCCAGCCCTTCCTGCCAGAGGAGAGGGCAATCAACGGGCAGCAATGGGATGGATCCAGCATCTCCATCTCCAAACGGCCCCTCTCTTGGGATGTGTGTGTGTGTGTGTGTGTGTGTGTGTGTGTGTGTGTGTGTGTGTGAGAGAGAGAGAGAGAGAGAGACAGACAGACAGACAGACAGACAGAAAGACAGAGAGACAGAGTGAGAGAGACAGAGACAGGGAGAGAGACACAGAGACAGACAGACAGAGACAGGGAGACAGAGAGACAGAGAGAGACAGAGAGACAGAGACAAAGGGAGCAGAGATTAAACAAGATTCTCACAAAGAGGGAAATTAAGTTCGAAATGTATATATTTTTTTAAGTACAAGTCATGAGAATGCCAAAATAATGTCTTGGCCTGATGGCAATATTCATAGAATAATTAGAAGTAGTGATTATAAAGTCGACCCTCTTTCTTGCTCAGTCAGTCAATAAACATTTATTCAGGAGCCACAACATGACAGGCCCTGTGCTAAGTTCCTTGAACAATAGCAGCAGGTGTCCTCATGGATGCTTTGAGGCCACATACACATTTTATGAGAGCAGAATCTGATTTAAAAAAAAAAAAAAGATAGCATCAGAAATACTCCCAAAAGGCAGGTTTTTATTTGAAGAAGATACTATTTAATTAAAAAAAAAGATGCGAGAAAATGGACAATAAGCCCTGAACATGCCAGGAGGGGGTGTCGGCTCAGAGTTCAGTGGTTCTGCTACTTGCTCCCTGTGTCACCTGAAGAATGAAAATGAATTCCAAGCTTCCTTCTGACTGCAACATCCTGTGCTTTCAGGTTGGCTTTGATGCTACAGCCTTGAGTTGGGTGGATTTGGGATGGTGGAATGAGGGATGATGGGAAATGATGAGAATGATGAACTTTGATTTAGGCAAGAATGAAACTCAATTTGACACGCTTTTACTAAGTACCTACTTTGTGCAAGGGTTTGTGTGAAATGTTAGGAATACAGAAAAAAAAAAAACTGAAAACTGATCCTGGTTTCCAGGCACTTCCCTTGGTGCCATATTAAAGGAAAGGAATCAGCATCTATGTATCACCTACTATTGTATGCACCAAGTGCTTCGCAACTACAATCTCATTTGATCCTCATGATGACTGTAGGAGGTAGGTGTTATTATCCCCAATTTTACAGTTGAGGAAACTGAGTCAGGCAGACGTTAAGTGACTTACCTAGAATCACACAGCTAGGAGATGTCTGAGTTCAAATTGAAACTCAAGTTTTCCTTAACCCAGGTCTGGGATTCTATCCACTGTGTCACCTAGCTGCTTCTAAGATTAAGCAGGACTGAGAAAGGATTCTTACAGAAAGTCAGATTTTAGCTGAAATTTGAAGGTAATCAGGGAATTTAGGAAGCAGGGATGGTGAAGAAAAGAGTTCCATGCATGGGGGGGGGGGTGGGAGGCAACCAATGAAAAGAGAGCTCAATGGTAAGATGGATAGAGCACTGGAAAGACTTCAGTTACAGTGTGACCTTAGGGGGCTTGTGACCTTGGACAAATAACTCACCCTCTGTCTTCCTCAGTTTCCTCAACTACAAAAATAGGATCTACATCCCCAGGCTTGTGAGGGTCAAGTAAGATGTATTTTTAAAAAGCATTCATCACAGTGTCTTGCACATAGTAGGCACTATATAAATGCTGGTGGTTGTCGTGATTAAAAGGACCAGAGTTAGGAAATGGAGCATCTTGATGAAGGAGCAATGATAAATAAGATGCCCGTGGTTAAGGAAAAACCCTAAAGAAAGACCTCTTGGGCAAAGGAGAACTATTCAATGTGGTTTGGTCTGTTGAGTAGAAGAGGACTCAGAAACAAAAATCAGAAAACAACAACAATAATAGGTATTTTTTATGATTCCAAATATGATCAAGACACAAAGCCAGAAGAGAAGAGTAATTCAGAAACACCAATAATCAAAACCTTGAGAAGAAAAAAAAACAGCTTGTTCACAAGAGGACTTAAAACTCTTCAAAGAAATGATGAAAGTTTTGAAAAGATAGAAGCAAAAGTTATGGAAGAGAAAATCAACAAAAAGATGAACAGTTTAACCAAAGAAACTGAAAAAAAAAAAAAAACCTTACCTAGAACAAACTTCCTAAAAATCAAAATGGACCAAATAGAAATTAATGACTCTCACTGACAACAAGAAGTCTTAAAAAGAAAGAAAAAATAAAGAAAAACTTTAAATATTTCAAATAAAAAACAACTGACCCAGAAGATAAATCAAGGAGAAATAACTGAAGAATCATAGGATTACCTGAAATTCCTGACCAATATAAGAACCTGGATATCACATTTCAAGAAACCATTTTTTAAAATTGCCTAAAAATGTCAGGAGATGTGAGTGTGAAAATAGAAAGAATCCATGTATCACCTCTTTTAAGAACGCCCAAGATGAAAACTCCCAGGAATAAAATTTTCAAAATTCAAAGTTTCTAGGGAAAAGAAAAAAAGTCTACAACCAGAAAGAAAGAAATCAAATATCAAAGAACCACAATCAAGATGACATAAGATTTAGTAGCTATCGCTAGAATGGAGCTGATAATATGGAATAAAACATTCTAAAAGGCAAATGACAAAGGTCTATAATCAAAAATAACTTGTCCAGAAAAATTGGGCATAATTCTACAAAGGAAAAAATATGAACCTTCAATAAAATGAAAGACTCATACTTCCTCTCCAGAAAAAATAATAAGCTGAAGTTGAAAAGGAATTTTGAAATGTAAATTTGGGAGTTAGAGAATAAAAATATAACAACTAATCAGAAAGGATTTTGTTCAGAAAAACTCTTTATCTTGTCATAGAGAGAGGGGTTGTTAAAAGGGGTCTTTCAGAATCCTAATGCCTAGGTGTAGCAGTCAGCACAAAAGGTCTATACCTTCTGCTTTGTTACATTTTTTAAATATTCCAAGAAAATAAGAAAAGGGGGAAGGGGATTGTACATTAAGGGAAAATAGGAGAAAAGATGGTGAACTTGTTTAAAAAAAGATAGGATTATGCAAATAGAATTACATGTAGGTATAGAAGGAGTAAGGGGAGTAGGTATAATTCGAACTTCATTTTCTTCTAAATTGGTCAGAAGAGAGAAGAACACACTCGTGCACATACGGAGAGATTTTGGTGTAGACATACATTCAACTCAACAGAGATACAGATAGGAAAAGGAAGAGGGGAAAAGGAAATATAATAGGAAGGGTAGATTGAGGGAGAGACTAGTCATACACAAAACAAACCTTAAACTGAGAGAGGATATAATGAAATTATAAAAGAAAGGGTAATAGCTTAGAGAAGAAAAGAGAAAAGGTACAAGTACAAAAATAAAAAATTAACTAACAAAAGTATGAATATGTATGGGATAAATTCACCCCTAAAATGAAAAAAAAATAGAATAGATTAGAAAGTAGGATCCAAGATATGTTGTTTACAAGAAACACTCCTGAGACATAAAGGCTTACACAGAATTAAAATGAATGAGTGAAGAAAAGCTATTATTCTTCAACTGAACACAAACAGGTAGCAATTATGATTTCAGACAAGGCAACAGCAAAGACAGACAATTAAAAGGGAAAAAGAAGGAAACCATATCTGGTTGAAAAATAACATAGACAATTAATTTATTTGAATAATTAACATGTAGTCACCATTTAACTTCTAAATACTTAAAGTGAAAACTAAATTAATTATAAGGGAAATAGATAATTAACTATAATAATGGATGACTGCAATTTACCCCTATCAGCCCTAGATAAATCTAACTCCTTCCACCCCCAAAAAAGAAAACAGAATTTTAGAAAAATTAAAAGTGATAGCTCTCTGGTGATTACTGAATGGAAATTTAAAGTAGTATACATATTTCCCAGTTGTGTATGACACTTAAAAAAAAAAAAAAAGATCATGTGTCAGTACATAAAAACAAGTAAAAAAAAATGACCCTCATAAATATTACTGATATGTATATTACATTTAATTATTTACACTTACATATTTTACATGCATTGAATGATCACAATGCAATTAAATAAAAGGCCATTGGGCTGGGGGCAGGGAGAGTATTAAAAATTATCCACATAGACTAAATAATTTGATACTAAAGAACTGTTGACTCTTAGAATAGATCCTGGAAATGATTATTTCATTAAAGATAATGACAATGAGATAGTATTCCCAAATTTTTAGGATCAAGATAAAACAGTCCTTAGGGGGAATTTTATATCTCTAAGTAATTTTATTAATAAAAAAGAAAGAATAGATCAAGGAATTGGGAATGCAAATAAAAATGCTAGAAAACCAACAAATTAAACACCAAGTTAGAAACCCTGAAAACTAAAGAATTAGGAAAACTAAAAACAAAAAGCAGTTAATTAATAAATAAAAGAGAGAGTTGGTATTTCGTGGGGGAGATTAAACAGATTAAACCATTAGCTAATTTGATTAGAAAAAAAGGAAAGGAAAATCAAATCACAAGTATAAAAGAAAAAAAGGGAAATTCACAGCAAATGAAGAATTACAAGATATTATTAGAAACTTTTCCCCAACTATATGCCTACAGAACCAACAATTTCAATGAAAGAAACAAACAAATGCAAAAATATATATACAAAATACCCAAATTAATGGAACAAGAATAGAGAATTTAACAACCTAATTTCAGAGGAAGAAATGAAACAAACCATAACTAAAATTCTTAGGATGGGAATGGGGTGGAGGGAGAAATAATGGGACCAGACGGATTCACAAGTGAATTTTATTTAACATCAAAAGGATAATTAATGCCACTATTACATAAATTATTTGCAAAAATAGCAAAAGAAGGAATCCTGTCAAATTCCTTCTATGACACAGATATGGTCTTGATATATAAACAAGAGATAGTTAAAATAGAAAAAAAAAAACACTATAGACCAGTATCCCTAATGAACATAGATGTAAAACATTTAAATAAAATAGTCAATTTTCAACTTTCATGAGGGTAATATTCCCTAAAAATAGAGCAAAAGTTTAAAAAAAAACAGAATTATTGATACATTGAACCTATGGGAAGTAAGATATTAGGTTCCTATGTCCATCAAAAACTGTAGTCTTTTGATACAGATTGCTGAATTACACTTTTCTACATTACAGTTCTTTAATAACAAAACTTTAATTCTGATAATATGCATTTTTTCTAACATAGTAATGATGAAATATTTAATAAAATGCAGTTTTGTTGTTGTTCAATTGTGTCTGACTCTCCATGACCCCATTTGGGGTATTCTTGGCAAAAATACTGGAGTGGTTTGTCATTTCCTTCTCTGATTTGTTTTACAGATGGGGAAACTGAGATCAACAGGGTGAAGTGCCTTGCCCAGGATCACACAACTAGTAAGGATCTGAGGCCAGATTTGAACTCAGGAAGATGGGTCTTCCTGACTCCAGACTTGGCACTCTATCCTCTGTGCCACCTAGCTGCTCCTAGTTTAGTATCAGGAAAACTATAACCCTAAATAGCAGTGACAATGACAAAATTTTTAAAAAGTATTATGTAAAAAATGCAAAAAAAAAAACTTTTGACAAAATGTAACACTAATTTTTGTTGAAAACACTAGAAAATGTAGGAAGAAGAAATAGATCTTTTCTTAAAATGGCAAATAGTAGATATCTAAAACCAAAAGCTACTAAGACAAGCTAGAATCTTTTCCAATAAACTCAAGGGTAAAACAAAGATGCCCATTGTCACCACGACTTTTTGATCTAACATGAAAATTTTGACTATAACCATGAGGCAAGAAAAAGAAACTGAGGCATTAAGCATAATTAAAGGAGAAACAAAATGAGCCCTTTCTTTTAGATGATATAATAGTGAATTTAAAGAACCCTAAAGAGTCAACTGAAAATTAATTGTAATAACTTCAGCAAATTTGCTTTTTGTAAAATAATTCCAGACCTATCCTTCGTGCTTTTACATAATACCAATCAAACCCAGGAGGAGGAGAGAGAAAAATTCCATTTAAAGTTATTACAGAATATAGCAAATATTTGTGAGTACCTTCAAAGATACATATAAGAACTACATAAATACAACTCCAAATATTTATAGAAATATGGACCAATATAATTGGAAAAAGGTTGATTGCTTGAGTAGGATGCATTAACATAATAAAAATGACCTTATTAAATATTTTTTCATGCCATGCCAATCAAACTATCAAAGGATTATTGATAGAAATAGAAAAGGTAATAATGAAATTTATAAAGGTCAAGAATCTCCAGAGAAGTCATGAAAAGAAGTGGGAGCAAGAGCCTAAAAATGCTAGTTCTCTGACAGAGCTACAAAAAGTAATTCTCAAAGCAACTGGATTCTGATTCAGAAATTTTATGGTTGGTCAGTCTTTTTCAGTTGTTTTTGACTCTTCATGACCCAATTTGAGGTTTTCTTGGCAAAAGTCCTAGTTTACCATTTCCTTCTCCAGTTCATTTTACAGATGAGGAAACTTGAGACCAACAGGGTTACATGACTTACCCAGTGTCACATAGAAAGTAAGTGTCTGAGGCTGGATTTGAACACAAGTCTTCTTGCTTGTAGGCCTGGTGCTTTGTCCACTACACCACCTAGCTACCCTTAGTAAGAAACAGAGAAGCTGATCAGTGGAAGAGACTAGGTAACTACATACAGAAGTAGATGTATCTAACACTCCAGTATTCCATAAACATAAAGATCACAGCTATTGGAAGAAGGACGTACTATTTGACAAAAGCCTCTGGAAAAACTGGATGGTGAAATGGAAGGCATTAGGCATAACCAACCCCTCACACTTTATGCCAAGACAGGCTCCAAATGGAGGTATAGGACCTAGCTGTAAAAGGTCACATCATAAACAAATTAGAGAAATGTGGAAAAAAATTACATATCAGCTGTATAGAGATGAGAGAAAAGTTAGGATTAAACAGGGAATAGAGAGGATCACAGAAGGTAAGATGGATCATTTTAATTAAGAAATTTTTAAAGTTTTCATATAAGCAAATCTAAGCAACCTGACATTAAAAGAGAAACAACTGGAGGAAAATCTTTACAACAAATCTCTCTGATAAAGGCCTCATTTCCAAGATATACAAGGAACTGATTCACATTTATAAGAATAAGAGCCATTCTCCAATTGATAAATGATCTAAGGATACAAATAGGAAGAAATCCAGGCTATCTCTGGCCATATTTGGAGGACATGTTCCAGATGTAAATTAAGACAATTCTGAGATTCCACTTCACCCCTATCAAAGTGGCAAAGATAACAAAAAAAAAAAAAAATGACCATTATTGAAGAGGCTATGGGAAGCAGGTACATTGCTGTGCTCTTGTTGGGCATGTGAATGGGTATGACCATTCCAGAAAACAACCTAGAAATATCTGAAAAGTTTTAAAGTAACAGCGTCTGCCTTTATCCAGCCAGGCTACTGAAAGGCTCTTCCCAAAAGAGATTAAAGAAAGAGAGAAATATCTTTTATATACAAAAAAAAATGCATGGCAGCTTTGTTTGTGATGGCAAAAAACTGGGAACCAAGGGGATGACCCCCAATCGAGAGATATTTGAAGAAGTTGTGGTCTCTGAATGTGCTGGAGATTGTCATTCTCGAAGAGATGGGGCAAAAGAGAGTTTCAAAAAGATATGAAGAAACCACTATGAATATGTGTATGTGTGTACATATATACATAAACATATATATTTCACACATATGTGCATATATTTACATGTGTGTGCATGTATGTATACAAGACCACTCTTCTGCAAAAAAATTTCCTTCAATGGCTGTATAAACACACATACATCTATGTATGTATATATTTACATTTTATGTATGTATACATACATGTATATACATATATTGTTTATTTCTTTTGTGAAATTTGTTTTTCTTTTCTTCCCCCCCCCCCAATAGTGTGGAGGGAGAAAAATAAGTTTCTATTAATCTTTTAAATGAGGTGGGGGCAGGGGTGTACAGTTGGGAAGCATTGCCTGCACTTTCAAATGAGATCACTGTATTGTCTGTTTTTCTTAGCTGCTTCCTTTGTTATGGCAGACCTCTCATGGAGTTAGAGTAATGTGTAGATGTTTATAAGTAAAAACAAAACATGTCAATAAAAATGTATTAAAATACATCGAATCATCCATATCATTCATTGGATGGCAGCATAAGTGGGGGTGGATGAGGTGTAAGGTATAAAAAGTCTGGAAAAGTAGGAAGCAGCCAGGCCAGGTCTTGGCACAGGTTTTCTATGTGATCCTGGAGGCCACACATAGGGAACCAGCGGAGTTGGCTGAATGGGAGTGGTCAGATGGTCACACGGTGGACCAGGAGTCTGATTTGTGCTTTGGGGAGATCCATTTGACAGCTGAGTGGGAAGATAGACAGAGTAAGCAGACATTGAGGCAACAGGGAGGTCAACCAGAAGGCTCCTGCAATTGTCCCAATGAGGTGAAGGGAGCCTGTACCAAGGCAGTATCTACATTAGAAGCAAAAATGGGGTTTTTATGAAAGATGCTGTGAAGAGTAGAATTACCCAGACTTAGCCACCGATTGGAGATGAGGTAACAAGAAGAAAGTAAGGAGTCAAGAATGTTATCCATGTAGCAAACCTGGTGCTTGAGAGAATGCTGGTGCCTTCTATAGTTAATGAGGAAGTTAGGAGGTGGGGGAGGGGAGTTGGGGAGAAAGATAATGAGATCAGTTTGGGAAATAGAGAATTTAAGATGTCTGTGAGGCATCCAATTTCAGAAATCCAACAGGCCATTTGAAATGTGAGACTGGTAAGTGGTTAAGGCTGGACAAATAAATCTAAGAATCACATACATACATAATTGTATCCATGGGAGCTATTGAGATCACCAGGTGAAACTGTATGGAAAGAGAAAGGATTAGAGCCCAGGATAGAACACTGAAGGACACCTGTGATTAGTGGGCATGATCTTAAGGAAGATCCAACAAAAGAAACAGAGAAGGAACAGTCGGGGAGAAAGAGAACTGCAGAGAGGGGTATCCTAGAGAGAAGAGAAGATTCAGGAGGAGAGAGTGACCAGCAGTGTCAGAGGCTGCAGAGCAGTCAAGGAGAATGAGGATTGGGAAAGGCCATTGAATCTGGCCACTAAGAGATCATTGGTTAACTTTGGGTGATTAACAGATCATGGATAACACTGGTAACTTAGTACAATCAACTGAGTGGGGAAGGCAGTGGAGAAGAGGGAAGCTATGGAAAACTCCCCAGAAAACTGCAGATTTGGGATCAAGATTGCTGAAGGCACCCCAGGTTGATATTCTGCGACAGAAAATATTTAACAGTGGGAAGGGGGAGGATGAGCACAAGTGAAATTGACCAGAGAAGTCCCTGATAGATTCAGAGATCCCCAGTCAATTCATTTAGAGTCATCTGATTGGCACCTCCCTATGGAGTGTGGGCATGTCCACTGGCAACTTGCTAAGAGCAAACAGCATTCTAGAGATTGGATTTCAGTTACTGGGATTTCCTTCAAGATGATTGATGGACTACAACTTGGAAGAACAGAATCTTATCAGAAGTGTTGCCCAATGTGTGAACAAAAAACTTGATCCACCGGCTCAGGCAACCTCTCTTGGATTTCCTTTTCACCTTATTGAGAAGACAGGAAAGCAGTCAGCAGAGCAGCACCACAGTTGGGGCTGGGGAACTCCCATGCCCACTGGCAACCTCTTCTCAGGTAAAGAATTTCCCTCCAAGACCTCTCAGGATGCTTTGCCTACCCCAGTCTAGGTCACTTACCCTATAAGTGGACATGCTAGTGATCTGTGGGTGGGTGTTACCCAAGCCCTAGTCTATGAGCTTTCTGAAGGTAAGGACAGAGACTTCCCTGAGGCCAGCTCAGCCAATGCAACGCACTCAGTAGGTGCATGAGAAAAGAATGTCCTCAATAGATGGCGGCCCTGCAGCAGGTCCATGTAAGAACATCTCTCCCTGTAGCTGATTCCGTGAAGAGAAGACACTCTTCAACACTTGTAGGACAACGTAGTCCCCTCAGCTGATGGCACCCCTTTGCTGCCTTCGGCTCTTCAGTCTCATGTGGGATGTCAAGGCTGCATGTCCCTTTCTACTAGTCATATAAAACACTCTGGGCTCCATCCTCTCTGACTCATTGGTTCCAAAGGGCTCTGACACCCACCTGAGGCTTTATGACCATTCCCAGAATTTCTGTCCTACCTCCAAAATGGCTTCTTTAGCATCAGCTTTGCCGCTGTTTTGACAATCCAGAGAAAAGGTGACCTTTACATTCTGGACAGGATTGTGGAGTCACAAATTTAGAGCCAGAAGGGGCCTCAGAGACCCCCCACCTTTTCCAGATGGTGAGGTGACTTTCCTGGAGTCAACACAGAATCTGTCAGTTTCTAGGGGCAGGACTCCAATCCAGGGCTCTGTCTGCTGCCCCTGAGCCATTGTGGAAGGAGGAAATTCCTGAGTAGGCTTCAGTAGGAGCCACAGAGGCAGAGAGGCTTCCTCAGAGCTGGCAGCCAGTCCAACCCTGACCTGAATGAGAACTGTCCCTATGAGATCACTGAGGAGTGAGCCTCAAAGCTTTGGCCGCACATCTTGGTGAGTGGGCTCTCCCCCTCTCTACCAGCAGCCCCTTTCATCTTAGGACATTTCTTGTGGCTAGAATGTTTGGGTTCCTGACTGACAGTCTAAACTTGCCTCTCTGACCCCCATAAAGACATAAGGTGTTAAGCGTCCATGACATGAAGGGTCTTCTGATGGACCCAGAGACACAAAGTTCAAACAAAATCTGATGCTTGAGCTCAGGGAGGGGACAACCTAAATGAGCAAGGATGTGTGCCCAGATCATCACAGCAGAGCCCTGAGTGTGAATGCTGACTTGGTCCCTCCCAAGCTTCATATTCTTGGGCAAATCATTGCCATGTTCAGAGTTTCTGTCACCTGATATCTGGTGGTGATCTTTGAGCTACTGTGAGAAAAGGGCTTTGCACACTTTAAATCTCATGGAAATATGGCTGATCATTGTTAGAATGTGTGACAGCTTCCTCAGAGATAGGGGTAGGAGACTGGACAGGAAGGTCTCTCTTCCAGCTGAGGGGCCAGGCACAAGGGTTCAGGCATGTCTTCATGGGAACCAAGGTGTGAAGGGAGACAGGGCAGCTTCTGGGGAGCTGTGTGTGAGCAGGAGAGGAATCCTGCCCACAAACAGTCAGGACCCTGGGGTCTCCCGCTCAGTATGCCTTGGTCTGACCTTCTGAAGGGCTGAAGGGACCCTGAGCACACAGTCCTACAGACAGTTAGACTGAATGCTACATCTACACAATATGAAGAGAAGTGTGGACCTGACAATGAGTAGTGAATGGAATCCATAAAGCGGGGGCATGTGATAGAAACAGCCCTGCTCATGGAGTTCAGAGGCCTGGGTTCAAGTCCCAGACCTGACCTTTGACAAGCTCCAGGACCTGGATCAAGGGCAGTATGGAGCAGGGTAGAGAGGGCAGGACTTTGAAGGCAAAGACCTGGGTTCATTCAGCTCCTGCCTCTTCCTCTGACTTCCTGTGTAGCTTTGGCATTTAACCTGTCTGGGCTTCAGTGTCCCCAACCGTAAAACAGAGAGGCTAGATTTGATGGTTTTCAAAATCCTGTCTGTCTCTAAACCCTTGATATCAGGACCTTTTGTGAACTCTCTGACCCAGTTTCCTCTTCCCTGAAATAGGAATAAAGAACGTGTAGTTTAGCTTTCACAGGTTGGATGTGAGGAAAGCAACAGAATTCATGCCCTCAGTGTGGATGTGGGTGATGGCTCCATATTGTAGTGGAGACATTTGGGTTCTGGGGGAGCCAATCCTTCATTTTCATGCCTATGGAATGATGCCCCCCAAGCTAGCTCAGAAGTGTCACGAGGGTGAACAATACCCTTGCCCTCCCTTGTGTCTCTTGATTGTCCCCCAGACACACTTGTGAGTTCCTCCGTCTCTCTTTCCCTGAGTTCTGGTTCGTGTGGGGGCAGGAGGAATACAGGCTCTCCCTGGTGACAGTCTCTAGTGGGACAGATATGCGGTCCTTCACCCCTCCAGTGCCAGCACCTTTGGCCTTGGCCCCTCCCTGGCAATGGTCTCACATCCTTTGACGTCTGCTTGTCCTTCTGTATGCTCCAGTGCTGGGGGGTGCTTTTGTCTATCACCAGCCCAGCCCCCAGCACAGGTGGTGCCTAATAAATGTTCAATGATTCACTTAAGCATTCAGGGCCTCAGTTTCCCCATATGAAAAACCAGGGAGCCCATTTCAGCTCTAGATCTATGACCATAGGAATTGATTTGTGGAATTTGAACCTCACTGTCAGTTTCTGAATATAAATTTATCTGACTTTCCCCTAGGCCCTGACCATGGAAGGGTCCACAGGAAACTCTCTTACATCTGTATTTGTGTTCAAATTCCTGGTTTGTTTTCTGAGCTAATTCGGGTTGAGTAACAGAGACAATGGATGGCCCTGCCAGGCAGCCGGGTGAAGGTTCAGTAGTGGCCACTTGGCAGGGAGGTCCAGGGGGAAAGTTCAGTGGCCACCTGGGTCTCTCCTGTCCTTCTCACCCTATTGGAGAGTCCCAGAGAGGAAAAGTGGTAAAAAGGGGCTTGTTTTTTGGATAGGATTAAAAATAGAAGGTTGGCCACCTGGGTCACCTATGCTTTTCTCCCAAGCTCCGGTTCTCCTGGAAGCTGGCTGGCTGGTGGCCACTAAAAGGCAAAAGGTCAGGGGACAACTGTGATGGATCTGTCCCTTGCCTGGTGTGTTTGGGTATTAAAGCAATTGTATTTTTGGAAACAGCAGCCAGACTTGAGAGCAATGAGCCTGTGGGATCCTCATTTCCTCTCCCAATGCAAATAGCAGACATACAGAATGTTGATCATTGACCATGGCAGAGGGATAGGCCAAGAGTGAAGGGAGCCAGATGTGAGTTTTGAGGGTTCAGCATGCTGGACACTGGGAGAATAACAAGAATGGTTTGGCTTCCATGACAAACAGGAGAAAAGGGAATAATTCTAAGAAATTCTGAGACAGGAGCTGACTCATTTGGGAGGCAGCCAATGGGTGGCCCTGGCCTTGAGGAGAGCTTGGCACCTGGAGCTACCTGGGGGGTTACTAATTCTAGGAGAATTACTACTGGGTTGTCTCTTCTTGTTCTTCTAATGTCAGCATCCAGGTCAGAGAAGAGGAAGAGGAGGGGAGGCCAATGGGAGCTGTCGGGCTAGGCAGAGCCATGACAGCTCCCATGACCCAGAGGACCTTCTTCAGATGGCCCTGCTAGGCAGGGTGGGTCGTATGTTTCAAAACATCCTGTCTTTTGACTTCCAGGCTTTAAAATTCCCTGTTATCTATCTTCTCTCTTTTTGAACCCTTTCCTCCCCATTAAGGCACTGAGAAATATGGGGCTTAAAGAGGGAAGAAGATGTAACCTTGGAAAGTTATGAGAGGATCATGAGGGGCTCAGAGTCAGAAGCACAGAACTTCAGGTCTAGAAGGGCCCTGAGGTATCCTCCAAACTCCTTCACTATTTAGATGGGTAAATTGAGACCTAAAAAAAAGATGTGGCATAGTCAAACTCACATGGTTGAGCTGAGACTAGAACGCAGGTCTCCAGTCTCTCAGTATAGGGTCCTGTATCTTATATAAGAAGGATAAATGGATGATAGATAGATGATAGATAGATAGATAGATAGATAGATAGATAGATAGATAGATAGATAGTTTTAGTAAACTCCCAATGAGGAAACTCCCTCTTTCAATGTAGATTGTCACCTGTAATTCAACTCCTAATCTTTAAGAGTTTCCTGGGTCCCTGGAAGTTGAGTGACTTGCCCAGGGTCACACTGACAGTCTTTAAGGGGACCGTCAAATCTGAATCTTCCCTGACTCTCTCAGCTCTCTGTCCACTTTGTTACACTCCTGTGAACAGCAGCAGACATTCTGGGTTCACTCTCTTGATTTAGACTCAAAATATCTGACTTGGTCCCCAGAGAGTGATTGGCCACTTCTTTCCTCAGCTAGGAAATGTGGGTGATTTTTCTCCTACTATGCTCTAACAAGCCCACACTGGTGTTTTCTTCCTTTTTATTATATTTTTATATCGTTTCTTTTTCCATCAGCCCCTCTCTTTGGTTTACACTCCATCATCATCATCCACTACCTCCATCACCTCAGGAAGGGATCATCACCAAAGAAACTCACCCTCATGGAGATGACTTCAGCTTATTACACACATCTCATTAGCACCCTCTTCTACTTCTGCCCCTATGTCTGGACAACTGGAGGATGGAGCAAAAAAGCTCCTTCCAAACTCTCCACTTAAAGAGAACTCAATATTAGGGCACAAAATCTTACAAACAAATGCAGAAAAGCAGACATGATTAAATGCACCCTTTTCAGACTATATTACAATTAAAATTACATTCAATAAAGGACCAAGGAAGCATAGATTAGAAAATAGTTAGAAATAAAATAATCTAATTTTAATGAATAAGTGGGTTAAAGAACAAATTAAAGAAACCATCAGTAATTTCTTTTTTTCAGTAATTTTATTAAAGAGAATGACAACAATGAGACAACATTCTAAAATCTGAGGGATGAAATCAAAGCAGTAGTTGGGGGAGAATTTATATCTCTAAATGTGTATGTCAATAAAATAGAGAAAGAGCAGATCAATGAATTGGGCATGCAACTAAAAATAGGGAAAAGAATAAATGAAAAATCTCTAATTAATCACCAAAATGGAAATCCTGAAAATCAAAGGACAGAATCGTGAAAATAAAACTCAAATAAAAAATTGAACTAATAAATAAAACTAGGAGCTGCTTTTATTAAAAAAAACAAAATAGATAAGCCATTGGCTAATTTTATTTTAAAAAAGAAAGAAAATCAAATTACCAGTATCAAAAATAGAAAAGATGATCACCATAAAGATGAAATTAAAACAATTGTTAGGAGCTATTTTGCCCAGCTGTATGTAACTAAAACTGATCAACTAAGTGAAAGGGATGGATAGTTACAAAAATATAAATCATCTGGCTTAACAGAAAAGGGAATAGACTATTTAAATAACCCTATTTTAGAAAAAGAAATTGAACAAGTTATAAATGAGCTCCCTAGCAAAAAAAAAAGAAATAGGACCAAATGGATTTACAAATAAATTCTACCAAATATTTAGAGAACAATTAATTCCAATATTATATAAACTATTTGAAAAAATAGGTAAATGAGGTCTATCAAAACATTTTTATGGCACAAATATAGTGCTGTTACCTAATCCAGGAAAATCAAAAATAGAGAAAGAAAACTATGAGCCAATTTCCCCAATATTCAGGCAAAAAAAAATTAAATAAAATACTAGCAAGAAGTTTACAACAATATATTACAAAGAGGCTACGTGATGATCAAGTGGGATTTATACCAGGAATGCAGGGTTAATTCAATAGTATGAAAACTATAAGCATAATTGACCCATATCATTACCAAAACAAAAAACAAAAAAACACAGAATTATATCAATAGGTGAAGAAAAAGCTTTTGCCAAAATACAACACTCATTTCTATTTTCAGAGATAGAAAGCATGGGGAGTTTTCTTAAAATGATAATATCTAAAACTTGGAGCAAGCATTATCTGTAACGGGGAAAAACTAGAAGTCTTCCCAATGGTTGGTTGTTGTCCTTCATACTTGAAGAGGACCAAAATAGCATCACTATGCCCAGAGTCAAGTTTCATTGTGTCTGACTGACTGATCAGACCAAAATGAGCTCAGAATGCTCTACTACAGGTTGGGCACAAATAGGCCATGTGTGCCTTCCCAATAAGATGGAGGATATCCATTATCACTACTATTGTTCAATATTATACTAAAAATGGTGTGTTGCTTTTCAATCATGTCTGATGCTTTGTGACCCCATTTGGGGTTTTCTTGGCAAAGACACTTGAGTGGCTTGCCATTTCCTTCTCCAGTTCATTTTACAGATGAGGAAAGTGAGGCAAACACAGTTAAGTGACTTGGCCATGGTACTACAGCTAGTAAATATCTGAGACCAGATTTGAACTCAGGAAGACTTCCTTATTCCAGTCCCAGTGCTCTATCCTTTGTGCCATCTAGAGGCCCACTAAAATTATAGCTATAGCAATAAGAAAGAAAAAGAAATTGAAGACATGAGACTAGGCCATGAGGAAACAATTGCTCTTGACAGATGATAGAATGACTTACTTACAGAACCCTACAGAAGCAACTAAAAAACTAGTTGAAACAACTAACATCTTTAGCATCACTGCACGATTTAAAATAAATCCACATAATTCATCAGCATTTCTACAGATTACCAACAAAACCCAGAAAGAAGACACAGAAAGAGAAATTCCATTTAAAAAAAAATGACTGTAGACAATGTTAGATATTTGGAGGTCTACATACCAAGACAAACATAGGAATTAATTACAAAACTTTTTACACAAGTAAAGGCAGATCAAAACATTTGGAGAAAGAGTAATTGCTCATGGGTAGGCTGATCCAATACAATAAAATAACAATGCCACCTAAATCAATTTACTTATTCAGTGCCATGCCAACCAAATTACCAAAGAATTATTTTCTAGATATAGAAAAATAATAACAAAATTAATCTAGAAGAACAAAAGGTCAAGAATATTAAGAGAATCAATTAAAAAAATGGAAAGACAGGGTACCTAGCAATACCAGATCACAAACTATACTACAAAGCAATGATAATTTAAAACAATCTGGTACCAGCTTAAAAAAAATAAAGTGGTAGATCAATGGAATAGCTTAGGTACATTATACACAGTAGTAAATGAGCATCATAATCTAGTGTTTACTTGGTAAAAAAAAAAAATTGCTGAGAATACCAGAAAGCAGTTTATTAGAAACTAGGTATAGACCAACATCTTACACTGTATACAGGACAAGATGGGTACATGATTTTGACATGAAGGGTGATGCTTCAAGCAAATTAGGTGAAAGTGGAAAAAACTACTGATCAAATCTATGCCCATGGGAAGAGTTTTAAACTGTACAATAGGGAGAGAGTATCATGGAAAATGAAATAGAATTTTGATTACATGAAATTTAAAATTAAAAGAAAAGCACAAGATTTATTATAACAAGTTTCTTTGATAAAAATCTCATATCTCAAATACAGGGAAGTGAGTCAAATTTATAAAAATAAGAATCATTCCCCAATAGATAAATGTTCAAAGGATATGAACAGGCAATTTTCAGAAGAAATCAAAGCTATCTATAGTCATAAGAAAAAATGCTCCAAATCAGTATTGATTATAGAAATGCAAATTAAAATAACTCTGAGGTACAACCTCACATGTGGCAGATTGGCTAACATGACAGAAAAGGAAAATGACAGATTCCAGAAGGAATGCAGAAAAATTGGTACTCTAATGCATTGTTGGTGGAGTTGTGAATTGATCCAACCATTCTGGAGAACAATTTGGAACTGTGCCCAAAAGGCACACTTTTTAACCCAGTTATACCAATATTAGATCTGTATCCCAAAGAGATCAAAGAAAGGGGGAAAGGGTCTTTTTATTCAAAAATATCTATAGCAGCTCTTTTTGTGGTAGCAAAGAAATGGAAATTGAGGGGAAGCTCATCAATTGGGGGATGACTGAGCAAGTTGTGGCATATGATTGTGGTGGAATACAATTGTGCTGTAAGAATCGATGAAGGGAGTGGCTTCAGAAAAAACCTGGGAAGACTTCAATGAACTGAAGCAAAGTGAATGAAGCAAAACCAGGAGAACATTGTACATAGCAATAGCAATATCATAGGATGATCAACTGTGAATGGCTTAGTCACTCTGATCAAGACAATGATCCAAGACAGTTCTGAAGACCTCATGATGAAAAATGCTATCCATCCCCAGAGAGAGAACCAATGAGCCCTGAGTGCAGACTAAAGCATATTCCCTTGGAGCACCTTTTTTTGTAACATAGCTAATTTAGAAATATGTTCTGTGTGACTTTGCATTTCTAAAGGGTATCATATTGCTTGCCTTCTCAATGGGTGGGGGAAGGTTGAAATGGGGTAGAAGGGAGAAGAGAATGTGGAACTCAAAATTTTTGAAATGAATATTAAAAAGAGAGAGGAGGGAAACCAAGAGAAACCCAGCATACCCTTCATTTCTCATTAGCTGGATGCTTTGGATTCCATTATTCCATTATTACCATTGTACTCCTAGTATTCCCCCCCTCACCTTTTTAGTTTCTTTCTGTATGTCTCTCCCAATTAGATTGTAAAGTGCTTGATGGCAGGCACTATGTTTCCTTTTTTAAGTTATGGCCCCAGCAATCACCATAGTGTGAGGTACACAGGAGACACATATTAAATGCTTATTTATGGAAATGGTTTCCATTTACGTAAACACATATAACCTATATCTGATTGCTTACTATCTCAGGGGAAGATAAAGGAGGGAAAGAGAGAATTTGGAACTCAAAACTTTCCATAAAAATGTTAAGATACTTTAAATAAATGCTCATTGTATTTAAATAAATGCTTATTGTATTTTATTAGTGAAATCAGTTAGTCAATCAGACTTACTAAGGTGGGATACAATAAAAGCAGCTGTTACACCCACTCAAAAAATGCTAGGGGCACAAGATCCCACAAGTAGATACCAAGTCAGGGCAATGGAACCCTAAAAATTGATACCCTGCCCAGCTCTGGTTTTTTACACCCTTCTCTCCTCACTTGTTCTTCTGGATTTTCCTTTAGTGATGCTATAGCTTTTCTGCCTGACTCCTCTCAAGGTCCTGTCCTTGACATATCTAGCTTGGGCACCTGATGCAGATGCTACCAGTGGTCCCTGCCCTTCTGCTGTCCCTGCAAGTTCAGATGTTGATAGGAAGGTGAATTCTCCTTTTGAAGTTCATAAGGTCAGTCTGATTTGGAGAGTGGTGAGATACAGAGCCACCCTCCACCCTAGGGATTCCCTCCCAAAGGAATACTTCAAGCTGTCCAAGCCCTCGGCAGGGCTGCTACTATCATGCCTGACTCAGGCTTACCTTGCAGCTGGTTGTTACCCAAACTCCACAAGAAGGGACTCATTTTTTTAACCCATTCCAACAAGTAAGAGGTGCAGCCACAGGAGGAGGAGCGGGAACAGCAGCAGCAGCAGCATTTATAAAGTAAAGGTTTTCAAATACTTTGCAAATATTACCTCATTTGATCATCAAAACAGCCCTGGGAGATTGCAAGCATAGGGGATGTCTTTCTAGGGAGAAGAGAATAAGAATCTGCAGGTGAAAACGAAAGATATACATACACAGTTATTTTTTCAAGAGCACAAATTTGTTTTACTTGCTCTCTTATTTGTTAA
>CM053585.1:3255944-3278226 GCA_028646515.1 Pseudochirops corinnae | reverse complement strand
ATATATATGAATACACATATATTTATATATCATTTATATAGTATATATATACATATTTATTTAAAATTATAAAATATATTATTTATTATAAAAAGCAAAAGCTTTTTAATTTCAGATAATCAAAATTATCTACTTTACTTCCTGTAATCCCCTTTATCTCTTGTTTGGACATAAACTTTTCTTTTATCTATAGATCTCACAAGTAAATTCTTCCATGCTTTCCTTATTTACTTACAATAGCATAATTTATGTCTAAATTATTTATCCATTTCTACTTTACCTTGGTATATGGTGTAAGATGTTAATCTATGCCTAGTTTCTGCCAAATTGCTTTCTAATTTTCTCAGAAATTTTTTGTCAAATGGTGAACTCTTATCTCCAGAGCTTGGATCTCTGGGTTTATTAAACACTAGATTAGGCCATTTATTATTGTGTATTATGTGCCTAATCTAGTCTGTTGAGCCACCACTTTATTTATTACCCAGCACTAGTTTGTTTTTGATGATTATCACTTTGTAATAATTTAAAACCTGGAAATGCTAGTCGACCATCATTCGCATTTTTTTCTCATTGATTCCTTTGATATTCATGACCTTTTGTTCTTCTAGATAAGCTTTGTCATTATTTTTCTAGCTCTATAAAATAATTCTTCAGTAATTTTTTTAAGTAAAAAGTTGGCTTTTATTTTGTCTATTTTCAAAGGAGCTTATCTTTCAATTTTTATGTGAAAATTTTCATATTTTATTTTTCTACTTACATGTAAAAACAATTTTTAACATTCATTTAAAAAAATTTTCTCATTCTCTTTCTCTCCTCCCCCTTTCTTAAGAAGGCAAATAATTTGATATGGGTTATATATATGCCATCATGCAAAATATATTTCCATATTAGCTTTGTTGTGAAAGAAAATACAGACCAAAAAAATAAAGCTTTTAAAAGTGTGCTTCAATTTTCATTCAGACTCCATCAGTTCTCTCTCTGGAGGTCTACAGCATTTTTCATCATAAGTCCTTTGGAAGTGTCTTAGATTATTGTATTGCTGAGAATAACTGTCATTCACAGCTGATTACTGTACAATATTGCTGCTACTGTGTACAATGTTCTCCTGGTTCTGCTCACTTCACTTTGCTTCAGTTCACACAAGTCTGTCCAGGTTTTTCTGAAAGCATCCTACTTGGCATTTATTATAGCATGACGATATTCTGTCACACTCATATGCCACAATTTATTTAGTCATTCCCTAACTGATGGGCATCTCCTCAATTTCCAATTCTTCACCACCACAATAAGAGCTACTATAAATATTTTTATACATACAGCGTGGTCTCTCTCTTTCTCTCTCTTTCCTTTCCTTCTTTCTTTCCTTCTTTTCTCTTTTAATCAATGCTTTCATGTCTCTTTATAAAATGTAATTTTTGTTGCGTTATAGTTAGGAAATGGTGCATTTAATATTTTTTCTTTTAAGTATTTGGTTGTGATGTTTCTAATGCCCTAATACATGATCAGTTTTTGTAAAGGTGCCATGAACAGATGAGGGAAAAAGTATACTCCTTTCTATTCCTTTTCAATTTTCTCCAAAAGTCTATAATATTTAACTTCTCTAAAAATTCGATTCATTTCCTATTAACTTTTTTCTTTAGATTAATCTATTTCTGAGAGGGAAAAGTTGAGATTCCCCCACTAGTATAATTTCACTGTTTCCTCCCATAAAGTCATTTAGCTTCTCCTTTAAGAATTTGGATGCCATGCCATTTGGTGCGTATATATTTACTATTCATTGTCTGTGGTTTCTTTTAGCAAGATATTGTTTCCCTGTTTATGCCTTTTAATTAAGTCTATTTTTGCTTTTGCTTCATCTGAAATCATGATTGCTTTTTTCACTTCAGCTGAAGCATAATAGATTCTGCTCCAGTCTTTTATTTTAACTCTATGTCTCTTTTTTAATGTGTGTTTCTTGTAAACAATATATTGTTGGATCCTAGTTTTTAATCCATTACCCACTTACATTTTATGGGTTTATCCCATTCATATTCACAGTTATGATTACTAATTGCACATTTCCTTCCACCCTAGTTTCTTTTTTTTATCCTTCTCTTTCTCTTTTTATCTTTTATTCCTTCTCTAAAGCCTGGTTTACTTCTGACCACTGGCTTCTTTTATTCACCTTCCTTTTTATCAACACCCCCCACCATTTCCCTCTTCACCATAAAAGAACTTTCTTGTGTGTCTCTTTTACACGAGATAATGTTTCCCATTCTTCTGCTACCTTACACTTCTCCCAGGGCATTCCTCTTTCTTACCTACTCATTTTTTACACCATGCCAACATAATCAATTCACTCCTGTGTCCTCTTTCTATGTAGATTCCTTATAACTGCCCTGATAATAATGTTCTTAGAAGATACATATGTCTTCTTCCTATATAGAAAAGTAAACAGGTTTAACCTTATTGAGCCCCTTGTGCTTTCTCTTTCATGTTTACCTTTTTATAATTCTTTTAATTCTTTTATTTGAAAGTCAAGTTTTCTACTTAGCTCTGGTCTTTTCATCAGGAATGTTTGAAAGTCCTCTATTTCATTAAATATCTGTATTTTCCCTGGATAAATTATACTCAGTTTTGTTGGGTAGGTTATTCTTCATTGTAATCCCAGTTCTTTTGCTTCCAAGAATATCATATTCCAAGACTTCATATTCCAGCTTCTTTAATGTAGAAGCTGCTAAATTTTATGTGATCCTGACTCTGGCTCCATGGTAAATGGTTTCTTTCTTGCTGCTTGAAGTAATTTTTCTTTAACCTTGAAGCTCCAGAATTTGGCTATAGTATTCTTGGGAATTTTCATTTGGGGATCTCGTTCAGGTGGTGATTGGTAGATTTGGTCAATTTCTATTTTACCCTCGGGTTCTAGGAATTTGGGGCTGTTTTCTTTAATAGTTTCTTAAAATATAATGTCAAGGGCTCTTTCTTTGTGGCTTTTAGGTAATCCAATAATTCTTCAATTATTTCTCCTCAATCACTCCAGGCCAGTCAATTTTCCTCTGAAATATTACACATTTTCTTCTATTTTTAAAAAATTCTTTTTACTTTGTTTTATTGTTTCTCATGGAGTCATTAGCTTCCACTTGCCCAATTCTAATTTTTTAAAAAATTATTTTCTTCAGTGAGGTTTTGGACCTCTTTTTCCATTTGGCAAACTTTGCCTTTTAAGGAGTTATTTTCATTAGTGAATTTTTGTACCTCTTTTTTCATTGGTCAGCTCTGTTTTTAGGGTGTTATTTTCATCAATATTTTTGTCCCTCTTTTACCAAACTGTTTTCTTCCTTTGCTTTCATTTTTTTACCTAATTTTTCTTCTACTACTCTTTGATTTTGAAAATCATTTTTAAGCTCTTCCAGGAATTCTCATTGGGTTTGTGTCTAATTCATATTTTGTTTTCTTTGAGGTTTTGCTGTTTTGACTTCATTATCTTCAACGAGATGAAATGAAGAAGACTAAAAAAGTAGCAATAAAAAAAAACAATCTTGCCTTTAATCAAAGCAAGAGAACCTCAATTTGGGACACTGATCTGAAATGCAAGAATACTCCCAAGGAACAGAAGGGGAAGTGTTTCAATAGACTTCAGTTGGGTGGGGAGGGGTGCTCTGGAAGGATAGCAATGGGGAGGAGTTAAGTTTATTGCAAAATATTCAAAGGTTGGGGAGTGGTGACATTTGGTTAGAATGGTGGGTTTCAGGTGCAGTGAATTTCAAGAGATACAACAAGACCTGCTACTACCATGGGGTCAGTGCTGTCAAGATAGTCCCTTCTGATGACTGCATTCAACATCTTCTTCTGAGTTTGTGTCTTGATCTTCCCTTTCACCATAGTAGATTTTTATGGTCAGGTTCTTTTTTTGTTGTTTGCTCATTTTTCCACCCTATTTCTTTATTTGGAACTTTATATTAATGTTGGGTTCTGCTCATGGCATTGGGGTGGAGGGAACTCTGTTTCAAAATTCAGACTTTTCACACCGCTGTTTCCGGAGCTAGTTCTGGTGGTTGGAAACTTTGAGGGTGATCTATGAAAAGGTATGGTCTCTTTTGTCTTGGTCTATACTCTGGTCCTTACCTAGGAAGGGTCCCTGATCCCTTAAGATTGCAACCAATAATGCTACTTATGGCCCAATTCCTTTGGGATGAGAAATGATATTGTTCTTCAGGGTCCCTCATCTCTTGGGGCTGGAAGTCCTTCAGGGCTTCCATTCCCTCTTTACTGAAAGTGCTGCTCTCCACTCTGGAGCTATGATCCAAAAGTGTATAAACAATGGCATTACCAAACAGCATTTGCTTCTGTGTCTAGGACTAGCACAGTGGTATCCTGTAATTTCTTTCTGACCAGTTGCCAGGTTACTTTATGGTCTCTGGCTTGAGAGCCCCCAAATCTTCTGTTGCTTCTGTCATCACCCCCTAGTTCCACCACTGGGGTTTCATCCACCTGGGTTTTGGGCCAGCCTCCTTCCCAAGTCACAAATCTCTCTTTCTGACCTCCTATGTTGTCTTGAACTGGAAGAATGTCTCATTCCAACTTTTTGTTGTCTCTAACACTCCAGAATTCCTTTTGAAGTGTAATCCTAAAGTTATTTGGAGGGGTATGTTACGAAAGCTCAGCTAACTGCTCTTCTACTTTGCCATCTTGAATCCACCTCTGGAAGTGTCCCAAAGAATACCTTCTAAGAACAAACCACTACTCTGATGTTTCAGAGGTTCCAGTGGGCTTCTTTCTTCCCTTGCTCAATAAAATTCGCTCATAGCCCAATCAGAGGCCATGTGACTCCTTCCAAGGTGGTCATCTGGTAAATCTTGGGTCTCCAGTGTGGGGAACACAGGAGACAGAGCTAGTCACACCCTAAAAGTAGGCTGCGGGCTGAGATTTCATGTGGGTTTTTATACTCTTAGCAAGGGGTACTCCTGAGTTGTTTGCCGTATAATTTTATTGGTAATGTATTTCATGATTACTGATAAAATTGTTAGGTTTTTCATTGGCAATCTGTCTGATTGGGGGATCTACATATGTTTTTGAGTCATTTAAGAATATGCTTATGTTATTTACTACTACATAGGTGCTTATCTTATTTTTGTAAAGCAACTTTTGGAAAAACAATTTGCTAAAATCAACTCAGTCACAGAATGGAGGCTTAAAACAAAATGGAGTCAGTTATACTAAATCAAAAATTATCTTATTAAGGAAATAAAACTTATTCCTACTACAGCAGATCTCAGAACAATGAGGGGGAAGCCACAGAGTAAGCAGATTTAGGTTCAACGTGAGAAATCACATTCCAGAGAGATTCTGATATTTAATCAAAATTCTCAGACTATGGAAATGGCCCCTCAATGAAGCAGTAATCCCCACAGCAAAGGTCATGTAGAGGCTGGATGCCCCACATAGGAAGTTGTAGAGAGGATTCCTGTGTGCAATGGGAGATGAGTCAAGATGAAGCCTAAGTCCTTCCATGTCTGATTGCCCAAACCCTGGGAGGAATCAGAGGAGAAAGTGTCCTTTGAAGTCCTAGTTCTGTCCTCCAGGGACACACAGAACAATGTTTGAAGACAGGTATCATGTCTTCTTCAGATCAGAATCCAATACTCCTTCAAGTCCCCCTCACATGGGGTGGTTTTGTCAAACTTGGGCTATTCTCACTTTACTGATGATGGGCATGCCAGAGATTGGCATCAGAAAGGAGGTCTAGGAGTGGCCAGCAAAGGTTTTCCTCAGCTTCCTCTTGCCTCTGGGATCAACTAGAAACTCCTCTGTTTTACTTTCAAAGTCCTTCCTGAACTGGCTCCAAGCATCTCTTCAGCCTCCTTGGCCATTCTTATTCCACTCTGCCATCTTGGATCCCTTCATCTGGTCATTCTAATGTATTGATGTCCTTTTTATGAACTCAGGACTCACAATGTGGCCTGCCCTGGACAAAGTTTAGGGGAAATGATGCCTCCTTATTACTGCAAATTATGCCTTTTTTATGGCATCTAGATGGTGCAGTGGATAAAGCACTGGATCTGAGATCAAGAAGACCTGAGTTCAAATATGGCCTCAGATAGTTATTAGTAGTGTAACCCTAGACAAGTCACTTAACCCTGTTTGCCTCAGTTTCTTCACCAGTAAAATGGAGCTAATAATAGCCTGTAGTGCCAACAAAATATTCACAGTACCAACGGTGACTATGAAAATGTTGGCACAGTTCTGAGTTGCAAAATATAACATACTCTCCATATAGAAAACAGAAGCAAAACATTTATTCAAATACTGCAAAACCAGAAAGTCAAATCCAACATAGCAACAAAGAAGTTAATATACTTTATCACAGCAGAGAACAACACAAAACCTTTAGCCTTCCCACAAACACTCACAAGCCTAGCTGTCTGCTTGCCTGTGTCCTCTCTCTCCAACTGTGCTGGCCATTCTGAGTCTCAGCTTCCTGCTCCACCCGTTTGGCAAACTCCTCCTACCACAGAGTCCATGTGATTACATTCATCCTATTAGGGGGCAGGGAAGATCTTCAAACTGTGTCAGCATATTCATAGTTGCTGCTGGTGCTATGAATACTGCCTTGGTGCTACATAGGCTCTACCTCCTAGGGTCCTTGTGAGAAACAAATGAGATAATATTTGCATAAGCACTTTTCATAGTGCCTGGAACATAGGAGGTGAAATATAATGTTTATTGTTACTATTAATAGTAATTACAAGGTCACACTTACTTCGGATGCTGCCCTATCACCCTCGTGACTAATACTGAGCTAATGAAGAGTGACCTAAAACCCCCATTTTTTCAAACTACTAAATAATCATATTTCTTTCTCACATACTTGCTAATTGCTGGTTTTGAACCTAGGTGAAAGACTATACTTACCCTTATAACAATTCATTTTATGAAATGTAGCCCAAGACTCTAGAATCTCAAGATTTTTGTCCAATTCTGTATATCACCTGGAGGTTGGTTCTCCCTTCCAGCTTGATGTTATCCCTAAATCTGATGCACATACCCTCTGTGGCTTTATTCAAGTCATTGCTAGAAATCTCAACCAGCACAGAGTGAAGCACAGATGCCAGGGACACTCCACTAGAGACTTTCTCCAAGCTGACATTGAACAATGAGCAGCTACTCTTGGAGCCCTGACATTTAACAGTTTCAGATGACTAAGTTTAATTGTATTATCATTCCACCCACATCTGTCTCCATCTTATCTACAGGAAGGCCATGAGATGCTTTATCCAAAGCTTTGTTAAAATCCTACTAAATTATACCTGCAGCATTTCTCTCATCTAGAAAGCTATTGACCCTTCAGGAAAAGAGCTCAGCAACCTTAGATGAACTTTACCTTGGTGGCTTGTGATAAAATAATAGTAAAGCCAAGACTGCAAGTGAAATGTCTGATCTATTAAGGGGCAGGGGGGGGGGAATACAACAAACTATTTTCAAGGATTCCAGGATTTAAAAATAGTTCTCATTTATA
Source organism: Pseudochirops corinnae (assembly GCA_028646515.1). Taxonomy (NCBI): domain Eukaryota; kingdom Metazoa; phylum Chordata; class Mammalia; order Diprotodontia; family Pseudocheiridae; genus Pseudochirops; species Pseudochirops corinnae. The sequence continues at coordinate 3,270,731 of CM053585.1, read as the reverse complement.
TCATACTATCATTAAAAAGACCCCATTGGATAGGGTGAGGAATTCACTTGCCCATCATTATGCCTCAATTTCCCCATCTATAAAATTAGAAGCTCTGGCATTCTGTGATTCCATAGGTTTCCAAGTGGCCCAGAAATATGACTGAGGAGAGATTCCCCTCTGCCAGCCCCAAGTTCCTTCCACAGTCTGCACTGCAGACAAGTGTTTCCTATCTCTTCATTAAAGCAGGTCTGGCAGGCCTTCTACTTGGCAATACTTGCCTAGATGTCGGTGTGCATTATTGTATGGATTTGAAAGTAACCAAATGGCCTTTCCTCAAAATTCTCCCACTGTCCTACTTCTCCTGTTTCTTTTGGATAAATATTTGTTGAGTAAATGAAACACTAGGGTTTTCCTATAGGGCATTAAGTCCTCCATGTCCTCAGCAATGGGCTCATCTGAATATGAGGAGATACAAGCTCTGCCCACATCCAGCTGGCCTCCATTCAGATAAGCCTTGTGTGCAGCCACAGGCTCTAGGCATTCTTGGTGTTTGTAGAGTGCTTTGGAGTTTGGAAAAGATTTTCTTTCCTGTCTCTTTCAGCCCTCCCACAGCCCCCTAATGGAGGCAGGGAAGGAATAAGTGGCTTTAATTTGTGAAGGGGGAAACTGAGGTTCAGAAAGAAGTAGAATGCTGGTTATCACAAAGTTACTGTAGAGCAATGATGGTCCTAGAACCATACCCTCCGACTCAGGGTTCAGTGAGCTTCCCATGAGACTTTGTGATTCACCCCTATTTCCTCTTCCTTTGAAAACTCTTTTATCCACCTTGGTCCCTGAAATGCCCCAGGATTAATTTCCCTTTAGGACAGACAGATAGAGCAATGGAGAGAGCATAGGGCCTGGACTCAGGAAGATTCATCTCTCTGAGCTCAAATCAGACCTCAAATGCTTACTTGCTGTGTGACCCTGAACAAGTCACTTAACCCTGTTTATCTCAGTTTCCACATCTGTAAAATGAGCTGGAGAAGGAAATGGCAAACCACTCCAATATCTTTGCCAAGAAAACCCCAAATGGGATCACATGAAGTCTGAAATGACTGAACAACAGCAACAAATTTCCCCCTAGATAATACCGAAAGCAGAGAGCAATTAGAATTTAAATGTTATAAAGGATAAGATAGAAAAGAGATCATTTAAATGATTCAAAAGAATGGCCAATATGGAAAATGTAATAGAAAATCTCTCACACACACACACCCCCCAAAAAATGTAAGAGAACTACACAGTCTCAGAGGTGCAGGAGTTCTCAGAAGCCTGCTAGTACCTTCAGAAGGATTTCCCCTTACTCCCTCAAAACAAGAGTACATGTGATTATTAAGGTCTTAACCAAAGACACACACACACACACACACACACACACACACACACACACACACGTAATGGTGGGTTCATTCCCTCCTTAGCTAATCTGTTCTACCTCAGAGTTGCTCTCATTTGTGGAATTCCATAGTGTAATGGTGGCAGGGAGTTCAGCAACCTGTTGCTTAATTCATACCTGAACCAGAATCCATCCTATAACAAAGTAATCATCAAACTCAACTTCAAGCTTTTAAGAATTTTTCTAAATGTGAAGTCTGGTTCCCCTTCCATCTGTTATCACTAGTGCTGACTTTTGGGTTTAATCAGAACAAGTTTAATCCTGCTTCCAGAGCAGCCTTACAGGATTTGAGATGTGATCTGACCAGGGGAGAGGACAGAGATTACCACCTTCCTATTTCTAGAACCCAAGCCTCTCTTCACACAAGCTAAGATCGCATTCATTTTTTTTCTGCATACAATGTTGAAGAAAACATGAATATTTTCCAATGTTATTTGGTGGGGAAATGGAAATTTTCAGATTCAAGAAACAAATCAAGATGTTTACAAGATGCAGCGATCTTTAGTGATATCCCAAGAAATTTAGAATTTTTTTTTTAAAGTTGAAAACTACAGTCCAGAAAGATATCCAAGAAAATTTACCAGAATTAATACAAACAAGTAATACAATGTAAATTAAAATAATGCGTAGGAAACTGGCAAGGAAAAGCCCAAGATCCATCTCTCCTTGATATATTATTAACTTCAATGGTACAATAACAAGGGGAAATCCTGCAATCTGCAAGAGAAAAGAAACAAAGAAAATGTCTAAGGACATCTTTCATTATCACAGTATACTTCTCCATGGAAGCATAGTAATATCGGGGAAAAATAGAATACAACACATACAGAACACTAGAAGAAGCTTAGTGTAATGATTAGGGCACTGGACTTGGAGTCAGGTGGATTTGAGTCAGGTTAAAATTCTAATTCAATCACTTACATACTAGTACCACTTGGCCAAGTCACGTGCTGAATTTTCTTACCCGTAAAATAAGTGAGTTGGACTGGGTGGCCTCTAAGGTCCCTTTTATATGGATAGCTTTGTTGTCATAAGAGTCAGAATTAAGTAACACTGACCATCAAGTCAGAATTATTGATCCATTTAACTATATTGCTATACAAAAGCAAGTTATGGACATTTGAGATTAATTTAGCCTTTGAAAAGTTTGCAGACAGATGTGAATTTCAAAGAAGCCTTTGAACAACAACCAACTTCCTAACCAAAAAGACATTTTAAAAAATTCATACTTCCCAAATGAAATAAACATACTAGTTCCTAATTAAATATGAGAGCCTTCTCATTATTATGCTACCTAAATCTATAAATATTTCACAGAGATATTTCAGATAAACAAACAGAAACAGACATATAGGAAGTAGGAAAGTTTGGAGAAAGAATGATCTCAAAGCAAAACTCCTGTCTTTAATAAAATAGACATAGAATTTAAAGATACATAATGAGTATTTGTTGGAATTTTGCTTTATGTGTGTGTGTTTTTACTTTGTGTTAATAATTGCAATGGTAAGCATAAGTAAGCCCACATTCTCCTCTAAGAAATTAAACAAAAAATTTAAAAAGAATGACAGAGGAAAAGAAAAACCTAATAATTATAATACTAAGTTTAAATGGACTGAACTCTCCAATAAAAAGAAAAACAAATTACTGAATGGACTAAAAGAACAGAATCCAATAACATACCATTTATAGGAAAACACATTTAATCCAGAATTATTTACATAGCTTCAAATTGAAAGGGTGGTATAAAATTTACGCCAAATCATGAAAAGTGGGGTGTGTTACTTATAATGTTAGACAAAGTATAATTCAAACCAGAAAGTATTAAAAGAGATAAACAAAGGTATTTTTCTATGCTAAAAGATTAAATTTAAAATGAAAATATATCATTATAAATACATATGCATCTAATAATTCTACAGGGAAAGTCCTAAAGTAAAAACTCATTCTTGGAGAAGAAATGGGATAATAAGATCATTGATTTTTGAGCTAGAAGGAGCTCTAGGGAGTAGAGATCACCCAATTTAACTCCTTTGTTTTATAGCATGGGGACATAAGGTCTAGAGACTTGCCCAGGGTCATACATTGTGTAGGTGACAGAGCCAGCATCTCTCCCCAAGCCTTCTGACTCCAAAACTAGCCCCCTTTCCACAATGCCACACAGCCTCCATTAAAATTTGCAAATAGGTAATAATAGTACATTAAAGTGTTCACAATAAACAGATTTTTTTTAATGGAATGAAAAGATAATACCAGAGAAACAACTGCTAAAAAAATAAAATCAAGAAGACATAATCGATTAAATTAGCAAAAGTAAAATATCCCAAATCATCAAATTCTATGTCAGTGGGACTCTGGGAGAAGGGACACCATGACATCATCAACTTCAGACCGGAAGGAGGACATCTACTTTTAGAACACTCTTTGGTAATATCACGATTAAGCTCAATGATTCTATGGTTCACCATATCCCAAAGATTCTCTGAAAAAGGAACAGAAGAAGGATGGGATTTGGGGGCGGGGGGCAGTAATTTGATGGCAAAAATCAGAATCAATTTTTTTGCCCAAGAGTTATGGAATTGAATCAAATCTGGTCTCAGTGTAGTTGAATATAGCAGCATTACATTTTTTAAAAACCTGATAAATACAGCAAAATATGGGAAGACCCATGAAGGGATTCAAGGAAAGATGATCAGAACCAGTGAAAAACACACATTGATTGAAACTACATCTTGGAAAGAAGAAAAAAGTCAAATTTCTTGGGACTTTGGGGGACTCAGCCCATGCCTGCATTCCTTCTTTGTTTCTTAATTTGTTTAGTTCTAACTTTGTTGAAATGTTCTGTACAACATGTTCAGCCTTTTACGTAGGACTTTACCCCTTATTTGATTACTTGTTTTTGTTTATGTTTATTAAATTTATAATATTTTTTAAAAGAAATGAAATGACGCTGAGAACAGCCCCCTTCTGGGAAGCCCTGGGCTTCAGATAGAAACTCTTTTTCCCTAGAGTCTATGTTCTTAAAGGAGCCAGCCACAAACCAAACATGCTCTGTCAGGCCTGTGGGACAGACCGACAGACCCTGGCAGGTCCGGTTTGAATTACTGACCTCTAATTCCACTGTGGGCTTCTGGTCACACTCACTACACAAACCATCTGGTGCTTCTTTCTCATGGCTTATAATTTAACTGGGGTCCCTTCGTGGAGTTGTAGCCCATAATTCATAGCTGACTGCTTACGGTCAACATGCACAGAATTCTGTCCACACAGAGCAGAGCCCAGCTCATTGGTGACTTTTGGACAATTTGTAAACAGTTCATAACCTGTTGGTTCCCTAATTAGGGACACTCTTTGTCATGCTAGGTTCAACCCAATTTCTAGTGAAATCATAGTCCTGGGATGTTAGAGCTGGGAGGGGCCTTAAAGATTCTTTACTCCCATCCCCTCCTGTTACAGATCAGAGACTCCAACTTCTGTCTTCTGTCTCCCAGTGCTGTGCTCCCTGAAGTTTTCAAGTCTGCCTGGGTTGTGAGCCTCAGTACACATGTGTGCTTTCCAGTTGAGAGTATATGACTAGCTGCACACACCATTAGTTCTCAGTAATTCTGTTCAGTTCAATAAGCATTGCGCTCCCGCTGTGACCCACACACTGAGGGGAATAATAAAAATATCACTATTGTGAATACTCACAACAGAAATAGTATAATCAATAGATCATTAATGACAATAGATAGATGTAATAATAACCGCCCTGGATAGGGCACTTTAGGGGTTCAGATTGAATGTAACATTTAGTTACTGAGCTTCAGCTCCATGCCTGCCTAATGGAGACAGAGACAAAAGGGAGCTATCCCTGCCCTCAAGAAACTCCCATTCTGCTGGAGGAATAAATGCAGAGATACGAGGCACTTTGAGGATGGAACTGTTACCCATGACTGGGAGGATGAAGGGGGCAGTGACTTATGGAGGTGACACATGAGGCAGAGAGGGGGAGGGAGCATCTGCCCGGTGATGGCCCTGGGGAACGCTTAGGGTGGAAAAGGAGCACTGAATGACGAGAGCAGCCAGCAGGTGTTTGGACAGGAGGTAAAGAGGATGAAGGCAATAGCATTGAATCTGGCTAAAGAGATGGCTGAGTATGAGCCCCTGGAGGCCCCTAAATACCAGCCTGAGGGGTTATTAGGAGGCCACTTGTAGGGTAGGAGCTCTGTGCAATAAGATCCTAGCCTTATTACCCATTACTCTCATACTGTGACAATGTGGAGTAAAGGCACTCAGCTTTCCCCTTCAGGTATGTGTAGGTATTCTATGGCTGTTTCCTGTTTGCTCACTAAGCCTCGAAGAAAAACTTTTGATTGTCTGCAGAGGCGGAGCTGGGTGAGCATTCAGAAGGTACTAACTGGCCCAAATGGGTCTCTCTATTTCTCCACGAATGCTCTGAAACCTTGGACATTTTACAGAGTTCCCACTGAGCTTTAGGATCATTATTTACAAAGGAAGATGGCTAGTAAGGTCCCTTCCAGCTCACTCTTGTGACACTAAGCACATTCTACATCCTACAAAACTTTAGGAGGCCTGGGTCCTACGTGATGCTTTGTTGTGTCCTAGGTCAGGTTCCTTCTCTGTGGGCCTAAGTTTCCCCATTGTCAAGCGAAGGGGGTGTAGGAGGTGCCTCCTAGGACTTTCCCCAGTTGGCTCAGTCTATAGAATTCCTGGGTCATTGTCATCCCTTGCTGTCCCAGGCCTCCTGTGCTCCCATCCCTGATCAGCGTGGCTGCTTGGGGAAAACTGAGGGGCTGAAGGTTGCTCCCACCTGGAGAGTCACATGGAAAAGGAATTAAGACTGGATGAACGACATGTCACCTTGGAGCAGGTTGGGAAAGCCCTGCAGAGGGGCTTGCTGCTGAGCCCCCAAAATGGATGGCCTCGGGGAACCTTCCAGAGCACCATTTATTCCTTCCTACCCCTCACTCATCTTTTTCTCCTCATTTCACTTCCTCAGCAGAAAATGCTGTAACTTTTATGATCACAGAATGGCAGGCTCTCAGCCCTGGGAAGGACCTGAGCAGCTCCCTACTCTGCCCAGCCTGTGGAAGGCAGGAGTCACTGATACTGCGCACCAGGGCAAGGCCACATACAGTCTTTGCTTTCACATCTCCATGGACAGGGATCTCAGGGATCTCATCAGCCCCTTTCAGAGGCTGCTCACTTGGCTTTGGGGCAGCTTGCATTGCTGGAGCTTTTCTTGCTTAAAAACCTCAATTGGTCTCTTTGTAGCTCCATGTCCTGCGCTCTGGGACCAAAGCTCACAAGCCTAATCCTTCCTTAACATGACAGCCCTTCAAACATCTGAAGGCAGCTCTTGCGTTTGCCCCTGAGCCTTTATTTCAGTCTAGACTAAACGTTCCGATCTCCTGAACCAAAGCTCCTATGGTAGGAATTCAAGGTTGTTCCCCATTCTATTTGCCTTCCTCTGAATACTCACCTCTTCAGGACCCTTCTTAAACCCAGAACCGAATGCAACACTCCAGATATGGTCTGACCTGACCAGTACAGAGTCAGTCAATAAACCTTTATTAGGCACCACTGTATGCCTAGCACTGTGTTAAGCACTGGGGATACAAAGAAAGGCAAAAGATAGTCCCTGTCCTCAGGGAGCTCCCAGTCTAATGAGGGAGGCTGTTGTGTTTGTCCTTCATTCTCAAAGAGGACCATGACGTCAGGAGATGATGACACGACTTGTAGTCGACTTTGATCTGAGTAAGTGGGGATGGTAAGGTGGGGGGAGGAGAGAACCTGCCAAAAGAAGACCTATCAGCTAGCTCCTTGGTCCTAAGTTAGGAATCAATTCTGTTCAAAATGGAAAGACCCCTGTTTCACTCCACTTCAATGCCCTCAGGCTGGAAGCTGGATCTCCCTTAATGCAGCCCAAGATTGTATTTGCTTTGATGGGGCCAAGGCTCATCCCTAACTTCCCCCCCGCCCCCAGCCCACACTCCTGGCTGGTCAACTCGCTTCTCTCATAGGGCAGGCTCCTTGAGGAGCATCTGCAAAAATCTCCCCTCGGAGATCATAGCAACCGATGTCTGAGGCAATAGATTGAGGAGGGAGAAGAATTTGTGTAAGAATTTGAGGACCCTCCAAATTAACTCAGCAAACACTTTAATATTCTGTGACTGCAGGGAAGAAGTGGGAATCATGACAAAAAATTAAAACCCCAGGCACAGGAGTATGAAAGCAGAGAACCCAAGGGTAGGAGACTGTTCAAGAAAGTGTATCACAAATACTTTCTTTAAGAAGAGATTTGGGATGAGCTGGACAGAACATGCATAACCCTACCCATGCCCACCCACCACACCATGGTGACCAATATCTAGCCTTCCAAATACTGAGCACTGACTCAGTTATCACCTGGCTGTGTGATTCAGAACTGATCTTGTCTCCTCCTTGGCTTCGTTTCCCCACCTGTGACATGATTGTGGTGGACAGGAAATTCTCATAGCTTCCTTGCTGTGTGACCCTGGGCAAGTCACTCCACCCTGTTTGCCTCAGTTTCTTTATCTGAAAAATGAGCTGGAGAAGGAAATGGCCAACTGCTCCAGTGTCTTTGCCAAGAAAACCCTAAATGGGGTTCTGACTCACCAAGAGTCAAACACAACTGAAATGACTGAACGACATATATACATATGTATTATGTATGTAGGATGTATTATATGTTTTATGTGTGTACATATAGAGATCCACTCTATGCCTTACTCTCTTGGTGAGATGTATACGTATGTGTGCATGTATATGTCATATATAATATATACATACATATCACATGCCAATATATACATACACATGTATATATGTGTATATACATAGACATTATGTGTGTGTGTGTCTGTGTGTGTGTGTGTGTGTGTGTACATAATCTCCCCAAATAGGAAGGTACAGTGGATCAAGCTTTGGGGTAAGAAAAATCTGATTTGGAATCTTGTCTCAGACATTGAGCAGTTGTATGACCCTGGGCAAGTAATTTCTCTCCAGACTCTAGTCTCCTCTATCAAATGAAGAGACTACCTGGACTCTTGGGTCCTGTCATCTCTGGACCTAAGATTTCCATGACCCCTCTGAGGCTGTTTGCCCTCTTTAAAATGGGGACTTTCAGCCTTAACATGACCAAGTTCAAAGCCCTCCAGAAGGAAAGTTTCATAACTTCCAACAGGATCCAGTGGTGGGTGGTGCTTGAGATTCTCCCATTCCATTAAAGCTCAGGGATACATCGGAGAAGAGAGGGAGGGAGGATGGGCTTAGCAGACAGCTGCAAGTCTCTCAGATCATCCTCCTGGCCAGCCTCGGGAGGGCCTGAGACCCAGAGGGACCCAGGAGCCATCACCTTCCCACCCAAGGCCCTTCTTAACCGAAGCACACAGTAGCTACCCTTTTAACAAAGAATAACTGGGTTGTTTTAATTCTTTTCAAATACCCAAAGGCATCCTGCCGGCCTCGGGAGCCGACGGCCTACAAAACACGCTCGTAAACTATGTTTGCGCACTAGGCCAGCTCAGCAGCACCTGAAACCACTTTGCTGCTGTTTATTCTGCCCCCCTATAGGAAGCCCGGCCCGGTGGTGTTTCTTTTCAGGCCTCCTGGGCTTCGCTGTGTACACCACGCTCCAGACTGGAGAGGGTTTTCACAGCTGGGCTATAAACCCCAAGAAATGTTGACACAGCCTGGGCTCTCCTGATGTCAACAGGTGTGCCTTTCATTAGCCTCATTGTAAAAGCGAAATTAAAAAGCGGAACCGGCCCTCTGAATGGACCCACACAGCCTCGGAACCCTGGACAGAGCCGCCGCTGTGCTCTGTGGCCCCCCAGAGGCCGGCACTACTTGACGGTAGGCGGGTCGCCTAACTGAGAAAAGGGCCCCTATGTTTTTTTATTTTGGTGTGCCTAGTGTCTACCAATGTGCCTGGCACGCTAATTAGTCCGTTGGTCCAAACAGGGATAAGAATTTTCTTACCATCTCCTATCCTAGGGCTGTTGGCAGGGTTGCATCTGTGCAGAGCCCGACTTTGGGGCTGTGAAGAGCTGAATTCGAACCCAACTGCGGTCCTTTACTGGCTACATGACCCTGGGCCGGTTATTGGGCTTAATAAGAGCCCCCCTCACAGGATCATTGTGAGGATCAGCTGAGACCATATTTGAAAAGCATTTTGCCCAGCTGAAAACACTGGCTAAGAAGGATTTGTTGGCTTATCTTGTCTCCATTATTGGTGGGTTGCAAGTTAGAGAAGAATCTTTTACCCCTTGTTCCACAGACAAGAAACAGAAGCTGAGCCAGGCAGGGATACTGAGTCAACAGACTTAATGGGGTTCCTGCCTTGGACATGTTCTGTGCTTTTCACTGGGGAGGGGGGCAGGGAGACCCAAGGGGCAGCTCCCACCCTCAAGGGGCACCTGTCTCAGCCAACAGGAGAGAGAGATGTTTCTGGATTGGGGAAGGACAAAGAATGCACCTTTCTTTTTAAAGCAGAAGCCACCTATTTAAAAACCCAGCTCCACTAGCGAGTTCAACTTTCATCCCAGGTCACATTTGTAGAACACATGATTTGAAGGCTGGTTTGTGAGTATAGAAGGGAAAACAGGGATCCCTAAAAGCCAGGGAGGCTCACCATATCTACTTCTCTGAATGCCTCACCAGACCCTCATAGTGTTAGCCCACCAAGCAACCTCCTTCATTCTGGCCATAGGAGCCAAGGTCCTCCTGGAGAACTGTGCCCTTACATAGTCTTAGAGCTGGAAATATCAAGTTCTACCCCAGTACATTGACCTGCCCAAAACCACAGTGATCCTCAGAGGACCAATTCACCCCTCCCCATTCCCATAAGGAAGGTGTAACCCATGGCCCAGAACCTCAAGCTCTGGGTTTACATGAACCTAATCAGTGTTGGGGGTGGGCCCCCACATCCCATCTGTCTCATTTCATCCTCGTTGCTCCCTATGGGAAGTCTCAGACTAGAGCTCACAAACAGGTCATCTAATAGGATAAAATCTGAGACCTGGCCCCTCATTTCACAAATGGAAGAGCTGAAGCTGTGCCCAAGGTCAAGTGGCCATTTAGTGATAAAGCCAGAAGTCATAGGATGACAGGCAGAGAGACCATCTAGCCAATCTCCCTCATGTTACAGATAGGAAAACTGAGGCTCAAGGACTTTAAGTGACTTGTCTAAGGTGCAAGGGTTTGTTGGTAAATGTTTAACAATCAGCTCTGTCCCCCCTCCCCCAAAAGCATGTTTGACTCACTGTTAAACTTAATCAGTATTATCTTCTCCATGGCTTTCTTAAGTCTAGACAAGCAATGTAAGTATAAATAGAGTCCTGATTGATTTCTGAGGTATCTATCAGATCCAGCACACCCTTTGCTAAAGAAGTGTCAGAGCCTGGATTTCAACCCGTGGCTTCTCATTCAGAGCTGAGCTTCTTTCCACTGCATTACGCCACCTCCTCAAGACCCCAGGTATAGGGAATCAATCAACAGGCATGTATTAAGCTACTCCATTTATCCCCAGGCACTGGGCCAGGCCCCAGGAAAATACAAAACTGAAACTTTTCCTGCTCTCAAGGATGGGGGAAGGAAAGGAGAAGGAGCTTCCCAGATCCTGTGCAAGCTCACAGTGCAACAATGTATATTGGATACAGACCAATCTTTATTTCACCCCAGAGAAAATACATAAAGAATTCATAATAGCCCAAAACAATCTACAATGCATTAGTACAATTCTTTCTCTCCCCACCATCAGCCCCATCAAGACTTTTACAATCCTTCAATTTCACAGAACCACCCTCTGCTTTGGACACTCCTTGAAAGGGGAACAAATTTAGGGTTGCTTGAGGAAATCCCCTACCATCCCGGTGAGTCCCATTTCTGCCCCAAGGACACATATCAGTCCCCCAGTTAAGGACTTGGACATTTCCCCCACCCCCAAACTGGGCTTACTAGAAAGGTATCTGCATTGGATCTGCACTGTCTGAATGAATAACTTATGGCAATGTGGAAGCAGACAGCAGGGCTTTTGTTCCCCGTATCATAGCCTAACGCTTTGTTGCTTCTCCAGCTATGGGACCATATGGTTGATCCTTTTCTCTCAAGAAGCTGGTGCTGCCCAGGAACTGAAGCCTGGCTCCCCAGTCTCTCTGGGATGTTGAAATTATCCAGGAAATCTAGCTTCCTGTCTCTAGGAGGATGGGGCTTCAGAAACTCTCAATATTCCTCTGGAAGCTAGAGTTGAAGAGATCCCATCACTCATCACCACAGTTGCCCTCTTCACAGTTGTCTTATCTTCGCCTTCCCCACTACACCTGGAGCCAGAAAACCAAGGTCTAAGAACTCATCCTGCCTCCACCCTGTCCCACTGTAAAGGGTCTCTGTCTTAGACCGGCCATATTGGGGGTGGAAATACCTGGGCTGGTCACTCCAGGAACCCAGGTAGACATTTAGGTTTCTAGCCTGAACTCATCTTTCTCAAGTTCTCCCAAACAGGGGGACTACAACTGATCTCCTTTCCACAGGCCCAACACAAAGGATGTTTTAGCCCACAGAAATCCAAGCCAACCCATTCCTTTCAGTCATTCCATGCTAGCCCAAAGGAGTCCCTTCATCCCCAGTCTAGATATCTAGGACACTCTGCTTCTCCTCACCCAGAGGTCACAGTGTTTGCCTTCACCCTCCAGAAGAAGATATAAAATCCTGTGTCACCGTTTCACCACCTTGTGAGCCCATCAAGGGTGAAATTTTCCATCTTGGAAACTTTGGCAGATACCCTATGGAGTGTCCAGGAAAAAGATTCCTCAGGCACTAAAACATGGGCCAGAACCAACTCTCAATTCACCAGACTGAAACGAGAACAAATGACTCTCAAATGTCACTTGGAACAAGGAAATCCTCAAATGAGTTCCTCTTTATCACCAAGAATGTGTGAGTCATGCGCCAGGAGATGGGAGACCAGGGCTCTCTCTGGGCAGCTCTGTCTTCATTGGGTGACAATGAGTAAGGCAGAACTTCATCTCTCAGCATCATCCCCTTGAGCTGGGAAATGAAGCTTGTGGACCATTCTCTTAAGGACTTAATGGTCCCTCCCAGCTCGGACCTTCTCTGTTCCATCGTCTAAGATCTCTTCTAGTGATGCTGCCATTTGTTGTTCTCTGGTCTCACCCCCAACCCCACTCCTACCCATACCTTGTTCTGACACCCTGAATGTCAATGTCTCTGACATACAGCCAAAGTTCAGGATGATCACCCTTGGTGTATTCTCAGCATGACTGATGCTTTGCCTGGGAAGCCTCTGTCTTGGTCATCTTGGTCACTCAAGCCAGTTGAGCTTGAGTGGGATTTTTCTAGTCAAGGCCAAGGCCAGGGAGCTATTCAGTGATGTCTGAGCCAGGCACTCCAGGCTTGGGGAGCCATCACTGAAGCTTGAGATCCCATGACACCAACTTTGTTCAGGAACATGAACAGTCCGTGCAAGCCTCTGGGGCTGCCAGGATTTCCATAATATCTCTTTGACCAGGTTGGTTTTAGCTGCTAGTTGCAATGGGGTCCCAATTGTCTCTGATTTGTGATCAAAGCCAAAACTCCTGAGCAGTGATGGACATGGGACTTTGAGAAAGAGGTGTAGCATGAGGGTCACTGTTGCCTGTACTGGAACCTTTGTGACTGAGCACTGCATATCACTTCATAACTGTGGACTCTCTCAGGACTGTCCTCTTAGAGAATCTGCCCTTGAAAATGTTCCAGGAAAACAACAGAACTAAATAACCCAGTGTTTGATAAAATGGAAAACATAAATTACCTAGGGAAAAGTCTCTATTTGATAAAAACTGCCAAGATAACTGGAAAGTAGTCTGGCAGAAATTAGGCTTAGACCAGCATCTTATACCACATATTCACAATACATTTTAACTGGACATGTGACCTTCATATTAAAGATCCTACTATAACATGAGAAGACAAGCATATCTCTCTCAACTTGGGTAGGAAATATATCCTTAATCAAAGAAGAGGGTAAAGCTATTATAAAAGATAAAATAGATGACTTTCATGTTGTTGTTCAATCATTTTTTCTAATTGTATTCAACTCCTTGTGACCTCATGTAGGGTTTTCTTGACAAAGAAACTGGAGGATTTGCCATTTCCTCCTCCAGCTCATTTTTCAGATTAAGAACAGGAGCAAATAGGCATAAGTGACTTGCCCAGGGTCATGTAGCTAGTAAGTGTCTGAGGCCAGATTTGAACTCAGGAGAATGAATCTTCCTGACTCCAGCCTGGCACTCTATCCACTGCAGCACCACTTAGTTGCCCATGACTGATTACTTGAAATTGAAAAAACTTTTGCACAGACAACATTAATGCATCTAAGATAAGAAGGGAAGTGCTGAATAAGAAAAAAAAATGTGTCAAATTTCTCTGTTAAAGGTTTGATACACAAGATATACAAACAATTTATAAAAATAACTAAATTATATGTATGTGTGTATATGCATAGCTAATAATCATTCCTTAATAGATAAGTGGTTAAAGAACATAAACAGTTTGTAATGGTAATGAAATTTGAAGATGCTTTTGTACTGCTAAACTAAGAGGTACTTAGCACCTAGTTTCAAATTAAACCTCTGTTAAAGAAACTGCTGACATAACAGAAAGGGGCTGAACAGGAAACCCCTGTTGCTGATATGACAGGAAGGGGCTGAATAGGGAGGAGCAATACTATATATAAGGAAAAACCCCATCTGGGAAAGTCAGAATTTCCTGGGAACTTGTGGTGGCAGAGCTTCTTCTGAGGGCTAGCTAAGCTGCTGAGGATTTCCAAAGACCAGCTAGAGCTGCTGAGGCTTCTGAGGATTTCCCAAGGCCAGTCAAGCTGCTGAAGACTTCCAAGGGCCACCCAGAGCTGCCAGAGGAGGCATGACTGTGCTGTCGGTACTTCGTCTGTTTGTGGCTTTGTCAAGCCTTGACTTCCCAGAAATAGAGACTGTGAAGGATTTAAGGTGGACTGGACACTGTGAGCTTCCGTGTGGAACAGAAACTGCACTAAAAACTGGACAAGGAGCTGGGAGCTGTCTGCCTTTGAACCTAGGGGACAGTTTGGTGAATCCAGGTAGGAGCTGGGACCATGGAAGGGAAACCATGAAAGCTGAAAGCCTACCCTAAGCCAAGAGGAAAAGACCTCTCCATGAATACTGAGTAGTGACTGACCCTAATGTGAGGTTGTGCTTTGGGACTCATTTTGGGAAGAGTTGTTGAAACTCTGGGTAGCCATTGAGCCCCTCCTCCCCCCCCCCCACCTCAGCTTTGAAAACCCAAATGTTGGTGCTTCCCTCTCTAGT
>CM053585.1:3239663-3255444 GCA_028646515.1 Pseudochirops corinnae | reverse complement strand
TCATAATTACTAAATATCATTGATCACAAATACAGTCATTAGAAAACCACACAAACTCTCCACCCCTTGGTGTCCAGCAAACCTCAATTTCATCCAAGGAGAGGCCTTTTCTTCATCTTGACTCTGGGTGGTCTCTCTGATCCCCTGGATCCCCTTCCAACTTCCCAACTCCCTCCTGAATCCACCAGTCACCTGGATTTAGAAGCAGACAGCTCCCAGGTCCTTGTCCAGTCCTCAGAGGTAGACAGCTCCCAGGTCCTTGTCCAGTGCTCAGGGCAGTCCCTGGCCACACTGCAGCTCACAGGGTCCAGCACATCTCAAACTCTTCACCACTTCTCTTGCCTGGAACTCAAGGATCAGCCAGGCCACGAACAAACAAAGCCTTATCCTGGTCATGTTCTTCAGTCCTACAGCACTTCAGCTGGCCCTAGGACCCAGAAGGAATATCAGCCTTCCAGGCAAGCCCTCTCAGCCTTCCAGGTGGCCTTCACCAGATTCTGGTCTCAGGAAAACTCCATCTCAGTTCTTAGTTAGTTCTCAGCTTCCAGATTCTGGGATAGAAACTCTCACTCTCTCTCTCTCCCTCTCTCTTCCTCTCTCTTCCTCTCTCTTCCTCTCTCTAAGCTGGCCTCTGTCTCCAGGATTCTTCCTTCACCAGGGGCAGTGTTCCAATTCTGTCTCTCTGTCTCTGGAATTCTTGCTTATATACCTGTCTCAGCCAATCCCCTTCTTCCACATCAACAGGGGTTCACGCCTTCTCAATAGCAGGACAGAGTTTGCACCTTCCACACTTAGCCCCAAGGTCCTAAGTGCTAAGTATCTGCTGAACTGATTACTATTGCAGTAGAATGGAGAGAACTCTGAGCCTCAGTTTTCACAACTATAAAATGGGGTAATAGCAGTACTTACTTCAGTGTACTGTCCTAAGATAAGGTGCTGTAGAAGCATGAGCCAGTCTGCCTTGTGGCTCTGACCTCCATCCTCTTTACTGGTCCTCAGTTCCCAGAATACATTCAAAATGATACATCCTCCCTCTTGCAATGTCTGTATTACTTTCCACTTACATGTATCTCCTTATCTCTGGACACACCATTCCCTCAGTAGAACAGAAGCTCCTTGAGGGCTGATCTGTTTTACTTTTGGTTCTTGCACCACGGTGCCTAGCACAGAGTAGGAACCTGAGAAGTACAAGTTAAACTGAAGTGTCTGTTCTGGGTGTGCCTTTTGACTTGAGGTCCATGGGAAGGGCAAGCTGCTGATGAGATGCCTGCTTTCTTCATGGAGAGGCAGCCCCTGGCCAGCAGACTCAAGCCCTTCCCAAGCCCAGCAAGTCCTGGCATTGCCATGTGGATTAATGGGGACTGCAGCCTCCAAGCCTCTAATGCACCAAAGATGGATTGTCTCCTCTCTTCACAGGCCTCCCAAGCCTCCCAGGCCTCCCCATAGTGTGGGACCTATTGTCTGATGAGCAGAAGCCCTGACATGTCCAACCCAGAGTGAAGAGCCCTGGGTATGGTCCTGCTGATAGACAAGGATCTCTCACCGAAGGGCAGCCTGCCCAAGTGGGGCCAGCCTCTTGTTAGCCACTGGGCATTGAGTGCACTGGCCCTGGTGAGCCCAATCCTGACAGATCTGGGAGGGGCCCTCATTTCTCACGTGGTACATAAGACTCAAGAAGCTGCCTGAGGTCATCAAGGATGTCAACCTACTACACCAAGCCAAGTCAACCCATGTTTATTAGAGGTTCCAGGGCCCGTGCTGAGCCTTGGCTCTCTGAGGCAGGATTCGAACAAAGCTCTCCAAGCACAGCATTCCATCCCCCAGTCCACAAAGCAGAAAGAGTACTGACACTGGAGCCATAGGGGCTGGAATCAACCACTGCCTGTGGGACCCTGGACAACACCAAGGCCCTCCCTGGGTCTCTGTTTCCCCTTGTATAAAATAAAGGGGTTGAATTAAATGGCCAAATTAAAATGGAATCACATTGTGTCAAGCAGGAGACTGAGGTTCAGGCCTGGATTTGCTGCAAATGAACTTGCTGCTCATTGTCAATCCAGAAATTTTCTCTTCAGGCCCAGAGCCCATGGGGGCGGCGGGGAGAGGGGTAGCAAGGCCCTTATCTCTGGAGAGGAACTTAGAGGTGTGTGTGAAGGGCCCATGGTCTGTGTGTGTGTATGTGTGTGTGTGTCTGTGTGTCTGTGTCTGCCTCCTTGTCTGCTCCCTTCCCCTCTGTCTGTTTTTGTCTCCCTTCCTCCCTCCTCATCTGTCTGTCTGTCTGTCTGCCTCTCTCTCTGTCTCTCTGTGTCTCTCTGTGTCTCTCCCTCCCCCTGCCCCACCCTCTTTCCTCTCTCTCTCCATCCTCTCTCTCCCTCCTCTCTCTCTCTCTTTCTCTCCCTCTCTGTCTCTCTCTGTCTCTCTCTCTGTCAGCCTCACTCTCTCTGTGTCCCTCTCTCTGTCTCCTCCTCTCCTCTCTGTTTCTGTCTCTGTCTCTGCCTCTCTCAGCCTCCACCTCTCTGTCTCCCCCTCTCCTTTCTCTCTCTCAGCCTCTCTCTCTCTCTTTCTCTCTCTCTCTCTCTCTCTCTCTCTCTCTCTCTCTCTCTCTCTCTCTCTCTCTCTTTCTCTCCCTCCCCACCATCCCACCATCCCTCCCTCCCTCTCTCCTTTCCTCTCCTGCATCTGGACACTCCGCTGGGAGCACTGTAAGTCAGAGTTTACCACATGGATTACAAATGTGCTGAACTGCAGGAATGAATATTAAATTAAAATCTCGGCAGCACCTGCAGCCTGTCCTGGAGAAGCCCCCAGGGGGCTGTGGGCGGTTTCTTTCCTTCTTTTTTTGGGGGGGGACTCCAGCCCCCTGGAGGACCCCAGGCTCCAGCCCAGCCCCAGCTGTACATGGTAGCACCACAGCTCTAGTTACTGAGCCCAGAGGAGGCCTGCCTAGCCCCAGAGCAGCAGGGGCCCGGCAGGAGCTGGACAGCGCCAGGGGTTGGCAGAGAGGGGATTGGTGACTTTACTAGCCTTAGGGCTCTGAAAGCCCATTGGACAAGAAGGGGAAAATAAGAACAAGGAAGCAGGGCCTGGGGGAGAGACCCTGTGTCAGCCTGCACCCCCCAGAGCTGCTCAGGACACGTGGAAGGTGAAGGCAGGAGCCTCCCTCCCTCCCTGAGCCTCCTGTAGGTGCGTCTGAGGATGGGGGGGCAACATGCTGGGGAACCTGGGCACACCTGCCATGCAGGTACAACCTGGACAGGTGTGAGATGAGTGTGTGTAAGTGTAAGTGTGCCTATGGGTGCCTGTGTATGGGCACATGTTGGGAAACATTTGTATTGGAGAAGTTGTGGGACTGTGGGTCTCTGAAAGTGTGATTGGGTGTGAGGTGTACCACTGTCTGCAAGGCTGGCTGGACAGGCCCGGGGAGAGTATGTCCTCAGATCCTGAGGCTCCCACCAGCCTCCACATGTCAGCTGTTTGGGACACAGTGAGACCTTCCCACCCTTGGATCTTTCCCCTCGGGGTAACCACTTCTGTGGGGCAGTTAGGGGGCACCACAGTTCACAGAGAGTTGGGCTTGAACTCACTTCCTAGCTGTGTGACCCTAGCCAAGTCACTTAACTCTGTTTGCCTTGGCTTCCTCATCTATAAAATGAGCTGCAGAAGGAAATGGTAAACCAGTCCAGTATCTCTGCCAAGAAAACCCCAAATGGGGTCACAAAGAGTTGGACATGAGTGAAAAATGACTCAGCTATGCAATCACTTAGGGTTCACTCCCAGGGCACCCAGATGGCCCTAGCACCCCCTGCCTGCTCCTCCAGGTGATGGGGAGGGGGAATGAAGCCTATGGGCAGCAGTGGCAGGGACAGGTGTGAAAGGCACAGGATCCCTGTTATCAGCACTAAACACAAATAAAGTCTTTGCATGGGGATTTCCAGGGAGTCCACACAATACCATGCACCATTGCTGAGGCCTGTGCATATGGACTCTGAGAACCACAGATTTTGCCTATGAAAGCCAGAGATGGAAGGACCCTTGGAATTAGAACAGAGAATAGCCCAGAGCTGGGGTAGGGGGAGAGGAAGGGCAGAGAGGGATTCTAGTCCAGCACCCTCATTTCACAGAACAGAAAACTGAGGCCCAGAGAGACCGAGGACCTTGCCTTGGGCACCCAGCACGCACTGGCAGGGATGAGACTCACCCGTAGGTCTGCTGATTTTTGCCATTCCCCAATACAAACAGCACATTTAGCCAAGGCAAGGGGGAAATGTGTGACTCCCTGGGAAAAGAAACATATGAGGGGGCACAGGGTTAGATGCAAGCCAGATACCTACCAGGAGCAGAGATGTTATTCATTAAACCTCTCCTCGGTGTGGTTACGGGGAATGCTGGAGTGCCTTATTGCTTTGGAACAAACCCAGGGGAGGAGGCCCCCTGCAGCTTGCTCCCCCTCCCTCAGCCTGCTCCCAGCCCCAGAACTAGCCCAGACCAGAGATGGGGCTTCTAGGTGGGAGAGAATTGGAAATGGGAGGGATGAGATGATAATTCTGGGAGAATGGAAATGTCCAGGAGCTACCAGAGGGTCAGAGATGGGAGTATGAGACAAATTCGCTGTCCGCCACCACGACCAGTCCCGGTGGGGCATCAGTACCATCCCAGAGCTGAGAAGTGACTCCTGGGGTGCCTCCTGGGTACAAGCCCACCCAGCACCAAGATATCAAGTCCTGCAGCAAGGAAAGCAAATGATTTATGCAACTGCAAGAGAAATGGGTAGGCGGTGCCTTGTAGCAGCTTCTTTAAGCCTGACCCCACTCTCCCAGGGACCAAGACGGGAGAGGGGAGAGTGTGACCCCATTCTGGGGGGTGATGTGCTGGGCCTTTTTGCTATTTTCGGTCCAGCTAATATCTCCTTTTGAAAGTTAGTTAGCATTGGTTTAATGTGCTAATGATGATACTGTGGCTGATGGTTGCTGTTAGCCAGAATGCACTGGAATAGGGGCTAGAGATGATGGGATTATTAGGAAGATACTTGAGACCCTCCAGGGCTAAGACTCTGAGGCAGAGGGGCAGCCAGCAATATTCTCAGGACCCGCCTGGCCAGTGTAGGCGGGAGCTGCTTTAAGGACTATAGCACAACCTAGAAGACCCACCTGGAGGAATCAGCCAACACCTGGGGCTCAGGAGCTGCCAAGAGGATTAGATAATCTCCAAGACCACGATAAACCCCCACTTACATCCCATGCCCTGGCTCTCTGAATGGGCTGAGACAGAGGCTCAATGTAATTACCTTGGTCAGTTAAGAACACTCCTAGTGACTCAATCAAAGGCAAGCGTGGACTACCCACATCAATTGATTTACAATTTGGAAGGAAGGAATGCCATTAGAAGAAGTGACGTTACAAAGAGAATTATTAAGGCTAGCCAAATAAACTCATTTACGGGCTGTGGGTATTGGATAAAATAAGCAAACCAGTTTGGGAGCTGTACGTTTGCCTGACTCCCAAGCTTGAGGAGAGAACAGTGCAGCTGAATCCTTTGGATGGAGCTCGGCCCAATCTCTTCTACTCCTTACCCAGAATATGACCTTGTAAACTTAGAAGATTTTCCAGGGATGTCTTAGCAGTGCCTTCTGAAGAGCAGAAGCAGTAGACAACAGTGTCTACCCCTGGAACCTAGGACAAGACAGACACAGTGAGAAAACACAGATCACACAAAGGGAAAACTCACAAGGGTTCCATGAAGGGGAGATAGACTTCCAGTCACCAAAAGCTATGAGTTATGCATTTTGCTTTGTAGTGACCAGTAAACCTCAAA
The DNA here is from genome assembly GCA_028646515.1 of Pseudochirops corinnae. Lineage (NCBI taxonomy): Eukaryota > Metazoa > Chordata > Mammalia > Diprotodontia > Pseudocheiridae > Pseudochirops > Pseudochirops corinnae. The sequence goes on along the minus strand of CM053585.1, from coordinate 3,249,636 downwards.
GCCAGAGAAAAAATCAACTCCTGCTAAGCAAAGCCTCCTCTCTTAGCCACAGTATTAAGGTCAAATTCCAAAGTGCACCCTTCCAAAATCTGGTTTCAAACTCCCTTTCCAGTCCTAGCTCCTCCAACAAACACACTGTAAGCTCCAGCCAGGCCAATGGCCTCATTGAGTCCACACCAGGAAGCTGGATTCCTACCTCCAGACTTGCCCACTCCATTTTTGCTTTCCTTGGGAAGACATCCCCCCCCCCATCCCTTCTCTTTTCCAAAACGCTCGCTCTCTTTCAAGCCATCTAACAGCTCTCCCTTCATTTGTTGTAGGCAGAAGGCCCTGGGGAAGGCACAGAGACATAAGTGGCTTCCAAAGCCAGTATCTGGACGGGTGTTCTCCACCAGCTCATCACACGCTTTAGAGTTCCAGAATTGAGGAAGGACATCAGAGGACATCTGGTCCAACTCACACAGAAAAGGAATCCCTTGTCCAGGCTTGTCTGCTTAACACCTCCCAAGGAGGGGGTACCCATCACCTAGAACAGCCTGCTCCACATCGGGACAACTCCAATTGTTAGGAATTCCTTCCAGTCCTCAATCAATCAACAAATCTATGAGTCAACAAGTATTTATTAAACACTTACTAAGAGCTAAGCTCTGAGAATGAAGAGACAAATAATCCCCACCTCACCCCAGCCCATTGCCTCCTGGAATTCCTGGTTTTCCTTCTAGACTCAGGGATTCAAGCATTACCCTCTGGAGGTGGCCTTCCCCAACCCCCCAGCTACTAGTACTGCTCTAACCAAGGATGTCATGAATTCAGTCCGTATGGTACTTCTCTACACCCATACATTTATAAAGAACCTCTGATCTAGAGCAGGAAAAAACCCTTAAGATGACTGGGCCCAATCCTCTTGCTTAACAGATAAGAAGACTGAGGCTCCAGGAGATATGCCTTGTCCAGAGTTCCCGGCTAGGGAGTATCTGAAGCAGGTTTCAAGTCCATGTTTCCCTGGATCCATTTGCAAGCCTCTATCAATTACTCCATCTTGTTTTCTCTTTTCATTGGAATGGAAACTTCTTGAGGACAGGGTCTGCTTCAGCCCTTTCTTTGTAACCCCAGTGCCTAGCAGAGAGTCTGACACAGAGCAGATTCTTAATAAATACTTAATTGATGGATTAACAGGAAGGCTGTGTGTCCAGAGATGGAAGGGTCTTGCCCAAAGTCAGGCAGGTCCATGTGGCTGGGACAAGTCTGGAGGTCAGGTCCCCTCTTCCTGGCCTGTGTGTCTTCCCACCAAGAACACAGAAGTTCGGGGCTGATTCCCAAGGCCGAGGAAGGTGGCCAAGGCAGCGTCCTTCCTCTGAGGGAAGCCCAGAGCCCTCAGCATCTGCGATCTGTGTATTTGCATTCTCTCTCTTCATCTTTGTTTTTGTTCTTTCCGTGCTGGGGTGGAGGGAAGCAGGGGGCCGGGCAGGGAAGGTTTTGCAAGTCTCCAGTGCGGATGTGGTGGGAGCGCACCTGGAGGAGCCCAGAAGGCAGCCGTGTGCGCGGAGCCAGAGGGTCATGTTTGCCTAATCGGACGGGGCTCCTTGAAGATCTCATTGCCACGGGAGACAGCCGAGATTTAGGGGATGAACACAGAGCGCTTTGATTTCCAAAGCACTTGACAAGCCCCCACATCCGGGATTAATAGCCAAGGGGAAGAGCCTTTGGACAGGAACGAGGACGGAGGACAGAAAGCTGGCTCAGTGAAGGGATGCAGATAAAAGGCAGAAAGAGAGGAGCTTTGCAACTTGGAGAGGGATTACCTGGCAGGCAGGCGGGCGGGCGGGAGAGGAGAGGAGCGAAGGGTGGCTGTTATTTATGGGGCAGTGAGAAGCCGATCAGAAGGAGGGGGCTGCAGAGCGGGGCTCTGGGTCTGGAGATCATCCTGGAGTTTGGAGTCAGGGAGCCTGGAGAGGGGCCTTAGACGGGATGATCCCCAAATCCTCTCCCAGCTCTGAATCCCATGATCCAATGATCCAAGCCAAGGGCCTGGAGAGGAAATCCCGGCTCAACCGCCCGCCCGCGCTGGAGTGGGACGTCAGGTAGGAGCGTCTCCTCACTGGCAAAAACTTCCAGGTTTATGAGGCACCACTCCCCCCAAGGGGGAAGGCAGTGGGATTGCCAGCTTTTTGGCATGGACCTATCATTTTATTATCAAATAGAAATCTTAAGGTAGAAAGGTCTCCACTGATGTGGCCCCTCTGTAACTTGACAGTCTGAAAGTTACCTGGGAAGCTGAGAAGGTAAGGGACTGGCCCAGGATCACCCAGCCAGGATATACCCAATGCAGGATTTGCACCCAGCTTCTCAAACCCTTGTAGAAAGAGCTGGGTTTGTTTTTGTTTTTGTTTTTGTTTTTCAGAAATGCTTAGTGTCAGAGTGCAGAAGGACCACAGTGACCTTCTGAGCCCACCCAAAACTGAGCAAGAATCCTCTCTGTAATGCCTCCACCAAATGAATGGGTGAAGAAAAAAGCATTTATTAGGAACCTACTTTATGCTAGGCAAAGAAATACAAAGGAGGGGTGGTCTCTGTCCTCCAAGGGCTGACCTGCATTGTTTGTTGCGTATCTAGAAAAGAGGGAGAGAGGAAGGGAAGAAAGGGAAGGGAAAGAAGAAATATTTCTCAAATGTCTGTGTCAGACGCCATCTTAGGCACTGAGGATCAGACTGAGACAGAGATTGGAATTGACATCATTTGTATAGAGAATTCCCAGCAGAGGAAACTCCCTCCACCAAAGCCAGTCAGCACCTCTCTGCACCAATAGTCTCGAAGGGCAGCCCAGGGCAAGGAGAAGTTAGTCCATTGCCAGGTGCTGGGAACATAAATGCAACAAGAGACAACGTCCAGTCAAACAGCAGCCTTTCTGGTCTGCAGCACACTGAACTGAAGACAAGACTCTAGAAATGGTCTGAGGAGGGCAGAGGCCAGTGGAGCCAGGACCTCCCTGTTCCTATAAGGGGAATGGAACAAGCATTCATTAGGGACCTACCAGATGTCCAGCATTGTGTTGCTTCACAATTGTCTCATTCAATCCTTACAGCAACCCTGGGGTGGAGGGGCTCTCATTATGCCCATTTTACAGGTGAGGAAACTGAGGCAGAGACTTGCCAGAGTGACACCGCTAGTGTCTGGGGTCAAACTTGAATTCAGATCTCCTGTGTGGAGGCCGGTACTCTCCCCACTTCACTAGCTGTGTCTCTCAATGCGGCCCAAGCATTCAGGGTGAGAAGTCTTAGTGGTTGCCACATACCACCTTTGACCTACACTGAGAAGCTCTGACGGTGACAGTGATAGTGATATCACTTGCCTAAGACTGACTCTCAGCCATGTGGTCCTTTTAGGTTTCTTGGAACCATGTCCCACAGAATCACAGGACCAGGACCTCATCAACTATTTGGTCCAATTCACCCATCAAGGGAACTCCCACTTTAACAAAACCACCTACTGATCTACATTCTAGGACTGAGTAGAATACGTCCATTTCCTCCCCACCCTCTATATCCACCCATTTTACCAATTTAAAAACTGAGACAATGAAAGAAAATGACTTGCCAAGTGTCCCAGGGCAGTGAGAAGCAGAGCTGAGGTTAGAGCATAGCCCCTCAGACTGCAAGGTCAGGGGCCCCTCCACCATCCCCTGCTTCCTCCTGACATCTCCATTCCTACCTTTGTGCCTAGGGTTGGGAGCAGGGAAGGTGCTCCCTGCCTCTGCCCCTCCTGACTTCTTTAGTCATCCAGGAGAAGCAGCCATGGCCTGGAGGTTTGCATTTAAGTCATAGCTGAAGCCCGTGCTGGGGCAAATCACTTCCCTGTTCCATTGATGAAATAAGGACAATGATAATTCTGCTTTTTCCTCACAAAATTCTCGTGACCTCCCAGTCCTAGAGAATGGAAGCTGGGATTATAGATGCTTCATTAAAAAGTTGCCCATTGCGGAAACCTGATATGGAAGGAAATTGTTCATGCCCTTCCTGGAGCAGTGAAAATGGGGCCAGGAATCACTTGCCAACCTTCACCCCATGCTGGGAGTGCTTCAGCAACAGGACCTCCAGACACAAGGGGAAGGGACCGTGTCTTGCCTCTGAGCTCTCTGCTTCTACATGCCGAGTCACAGCTGGACCCCAGAGGCTTGAAGATCCTGGGGGGATGCATGTACTTTGGAGTTGAGATGGGGTGAACTGTAGCAAGAGAAAGAAATCAGGCCTAGGGTAGAGTGCCTCTGGGGGGCAGAACAGAACATCTCTACAGAAAGTTCCTGAGTCTTTCTGTAGGCTACAGAGGAAATGGCTGACCTTCCATGAGCTTTTCATACAGAAGCAGGACACTGGGGAGCCCTGAAGCAGAGGGTCCTGAATGAGGACCTTGAGGCATCTCCCGAGGCCCCTAAAGACACACAACTCAGAGTGGCTCAAGTCAAGTGAACTAGCCTTTATTAGATGCTACCGTGTTTCAGCTAATCACTGGAGAGACAAAGAAAAGACAGTCCTATGCTCTGGGATCCCCCAGTCTGATGGGAGAGACAGCATGTAAATAAATACAGTGAAGAAGCCAGAGACTGGCTAAGTGAGAGATGATCAACAGGGAAGGCACTAGAATGAAGGGGATGAGGGAGGGCTTCCTGTACTGGGATCAGAAGGAAGTCAGAGAAGCCAGAAGGCAAGATGAAGGAGAACATTCCAGGCATGAGCAAAGTCGGCAAAGATTCCTGGAGCCAGCAGATGGTGCGCCATGTTTGAGGAAAGGCAAGAGAGCCAGTGTCACTGGATTGCAAAGTGTCTGCAATCGATCACTCAAAAACATTTATTAAGCTCCTGATGTATGCCAACCACTGGGCTAATCACTGGGAGAAAATTTACAGAGGAGTAAGGCATAAGAAACCTGGAAAGGGAGGAGGGAACCAAGTTACACAGGGCTTTAAATGCCAAACAGATTTTGTAATTGATCCTAGAGGAGGTAGGGAGCCAGTGCAGTTTATTAAGTGGGGAGGGGTTTACACAGTCAAACCAGCACTTTAGCAAAATCACTTTGGTGACTGAGTGGAGGATAGACTGGGGTAGGGGAAGATTTGAGACAGGCAACCCCCCCTCCCACATACACACACACCAGGTTACTGCAATAGTTCAGGTGAGAGGTGATAAGGGCCCGAACAAGGGTGGGGGCTGTAGCAGAGGAGAGCAGGGTTTGTATGCAAAAGATGCTGCAGAGGTGAAATCAACAAGAGATACAGCAGAGGTGAAATTGACAAGAGATATTGCAGAAGTGAAACTGACAAGAGATGATGCAAAGGTGAAATTGACAGGCTTTGGTGACAGCTTGGATTTGGGTGTGGTGAGAGAGAATGAGGAAGCCAGAATGGCTCCTAGGTCTCTGAGGAAGGGAGTGATATGATGAAAATGACATTTAAAGGAAAATGAACCAGAATCCTTCAAAGGCCTAGCCTAGAGGAAGGATTTTCTGCTTAAAACCTGTAGACGGTCTTCCTGCTCTAATTATATTTCACTTAACAACTCAGTTCAAATTCAGGAGGTGGCACTCCCTCACTTCATGACCACAAGCAACTTTCCTTGTGTGGATCTCAAATTCCTCATCTTTAAGGGGAGGAAATTGGTCCCAAGGAGCACCAAGACCCTTCCTGACTCTAAATCAGTAGCCCTATGGCTTTATCACTTGAAGAAAAGTCCTGAGAGGTTGTTTCAGTGAAAGTGTCATCTGAGCTGGGGCTAGTAGGACAGGATTTCTCAAGGCAGAAAGAGAGGAAACATGTTGAACAGAGAGGACATGGTGCGAGCAAAGGCCCAGGGTAAGAAAGTGTCTGGAGTGAATGGGGAAGAACCAGTATGGCTCCTTTCCTCTCTGACCCGCAGTCAGGCTAGCATTGATCTTGAGATTCTTCAGCCTGCCCTCCTCTCATCATCTCACAATAAACCTCAGGCCGCCCAGGAATCTCTCCACCAGGATGAGTCTCCAGCCTTTCATTTGGAGACACATCCAGGGCTCCCCCGATCACACGTTTGGAGCAGATGTTCCAGGGAAGGATGAGCCAGGTGCTAACGTCTCTGATTGTGAGGGGCAATTTGGGAAATCACTGCAATCAACGATCGAGTCATCAGGGCGGGGAGGATGAGCCTGCCTTATTACTGCCAGTTACCTTTAATCATGGACTGCAACTCAATTGTGCGTAATTAGAGAAATCATCATAAATAACACAGAGCAGATGGGGCGGCCGAGGCTCCCTGAGGTGAGCCAAGGTTACCTGTCACTGGAAGGCTGGACCCAGGCCCTCTGCCAGGCACTCACCTGTTGTATTCACCGGTCCTGCAAGGGCTACTCCCTGGCTGAAGCAGCTCCCTGCTGGGACTTCCTAGGGTCCTTTGCCCTTACCCAGTTCCAGTTAACAAACAACAGCTAATCATTGACTTTTGCAAAAAGTTGGGGATCCAGATAAACGCAAAATAGACCCTGCCCTCAAGGAGCTTATATTCTACAATACGCGTGTAAGAGGTAGATATTTTTCTCTTCCTCCCCACAGACTGAGATGGATGGATGGGACTTCAGCAGGTGTATAGTTCAGTCCTTACTTCCCAGAGCCACACACAGGGGCTCAGAGAGGGTCAGGGAGCTGCCCAATGGCACACACTCATTCAGTGCCAGAGCCAGGACTAGACTCCAAGTGAAGTCTGCTCTGCCTCTCCCTCCTTCCCTCCTTCTGTCCTCTCTCCTCTGGCTTCTCCTCTCTTTCCTCTCTCTCTTCACCCCCCTTCTCTCTTCCTCCCTCTTTCTTTCTCTTTTTCTTTCCTCTCTCTCTCTCTCTTAGTCTCCCCATCTCAAACTCTCTCCATCTCTCTGACTCTATCTGCTATCTGTCTTTTCTGTCTTGGTCTCTGTGTCTCTGTCATTTTCAATCTGTCTTTCTCTGTCTCTATCTGTCTGACTGTCTCCTTTTCTTCTCCCATTCCCCCTGTCTCTTTCTATCTCACTGTCTCTCTGTCTCGGTCTCTTACTCTCCTCTTTGTCTCTTTGTGTCTTTCTATGTCTCTGCCTCTGTCTCCACCTCTGTCTCATTAGAATCCAATAGAGGCTTTTAGAGTTGATTGGGACCTGCCCCTACTCCAGAGCCAACCTGGGCTTGAACAAGACTCCCCCCACCCTGTACCCCAAATACTTCATCTCCTTCTGCATGAAGATTCCCTGTGGGGGATGTGGGGTCGTGCCATGCCCCCCAGGCAGCCCCTTCCACTCTGGGGCAGCTCTGAGAGTTAGAAAAGTTTTCTTGGACATCAATCATACCCCCTACATGAATAATAGCCATAGCAATAATGAGAGGGAGCCTTTCTACAGTGATTTAAAGTTTGCTAAGCCCTTTCTAAATGTGATCACATTTGAGGTTCTCAATAACCTGTGGGATAGGACAACACCTATTATTCCCATTTTGTGGATAAGAGAACTGAGGCTCAGAGGGGGATCAGTAACGCACCCCATGTCATGCAGCTGCTTATCACCAGAGGCAGGATTCGGGTCCAGCCTCCCCAGGCTCCAGGTCTCACTCTCTTCCCGCTCTTCACCTGTTTGTTGAACCAAACAAGTTGGAAGGATCCAGATAAGGAAGAGATTGATGGCAGATTGTCAGTGAAGGAACAATCGCTTATTAAGTGCCTACTGTGTGCCTGGCCCTACTGTTCCAGTTTTCAAGCACAAGAACACATTGTCCCTGCGTTCCAGGAGCTGGCATTCTATGAAGGGAGGTCTGTGACCCTCCATCTTCCTTCATCATCTAACACAATGTCATCTTCATTCTGAGGGTGTTGAAATGGCCAGGGAATCATTTCCCCCTTCCATTTCCTATGCCCTTTTTCTCCCCCATGACAGCTGGCAGGATGATAGGCCATGACAAGCCCACTGCCAACCTTGCATGGGACCAATCACTCGTTTGTCTTTGCCCTGAATTCCCACAAAAGCTGCCTTTTTGCTTAGCTTTTTCCCCAAGGACAAACGTATTTCTACCCCCTTGCTACTCTCTCATCCAATGAGACAGTCACATAACTATGGCTCATGGTCCTTCCTTGGTGCCATCCTTTGGCCAAGCCATTGGGCTCCTTGGTTGTGGAGACAACCTTGGAAGAGCAGCTTTGATGGCGGCATCTTCCTCCCTGTGCACCCTCCGGAAGGCTCGGGGCTCCTTGCTCCTACTAATAATCACAGCGAGCCTTTGGATAGCATGTTAAAGTTTGCAAAGTGGCCAAAAGTAGTGAAGAGACTTGCCCAGGGTCACACCACAAGCAAGTGTCTGAAGTGGGATTTGAACTCAGGTCCAACCTGACACAAGAGCCAGCACTCTGCACACCGGGCTGCCTACTGCCCATCCACTGCTCCCTTTGCCATTGCCTATATCAGCCCAGCTGGGGGAGGGGGAGGAAGGGGCAAGGGGCAGCCAACCAGTGGAGTCCCAGCACTAGGAACTGCTTTTGCAGCTGGGAGTGGTTACGATTAGACAGAGTGGCCTTGAACTTGCAGGCCCTAATGCTGTCATCTCCTTTGATGACTTCCTCTGAGCTGACTCACCATCTGTTACCCAGAGTACCTTGAAGGAGACTCCTCAGTGCTTGATAGCCTTGGGTGACAGGCTTTGGAGGTGGGCAGAGGGCTAGGAGAGTCTCCAAGGCCTTCTTCAGAGCCCGGCCTCCCTCGCTCTCTCCATCTCATCCCTTTCCCAGGGCTTCAGCTCTTTCCCCATCCAGGTGCAAACAGAAACCTGGCAGATTGGAGCAGAATGAACATTCCTGCCTGGCTCTGGACTCATCTTGAGACGCAGTGATCCATCTGTTAGCTATTTGAGGCTGCTGTCCATGTGGCCTTGGGGGCTCCTTCAGCAAGCTGGCTCCCTCCTCCCTCCAAGGCCATAAAGAAGAGTGAGGAGGTGACAGCGTAGGCGGACGTAGGAGCCCTACCTGCCTCAGTGCACGCTGGAGAGACCTCATCGGTTGGTGTTTTCATGGGCAGTGAGCAGACAGGCATCTGTGGGAGCATGTGCTCTCCAACCGCCCCCCTCCCATATCCAGACCTGGAAGTGGTTGAGCTGGGAAGGGGAGGGGTCACCTGCTCCACTGAGGGCTGTTATTTCCAGGCTGTGATTCAGTTCAAGCGAGGAGGCTTGGAATTCCTCTGGTAAAGCCTGCAGATTGCTGCTTTGTGTGGCTGAAAAGAAGGGGGGAGGAAGTCCCACGAAACTCGTTTTAAAAGATGAGATATGGAAAATCTTAGAGCTAATACTTCCAGATGTGGCTATTGAAGCATCCAATGAAACATCAGAAGCCTTCTCTCCCAGAGCGTTGAGGGCTTGCCCATGAGGAGGTCAGGTCCACTGAGAGAGGAAGGGAAGGGGAAGAGGAGCAGGAGGGAGAGTGGGAAAGAAGCTTGGTCAGATAAAGAAAGTGAAGGGGGAGCGAGAGAGACCTGAAGAGGGAGAAGACACGTAGATATATACCCCACGTCTACATGTACACATACGTACGTAGACGTGCACATACGTGTATGTCCTCATGAGAGTGTAGGTAAATGTGTGGAGATATACGTATTACACATGTAGATGTAGTCTCACACAGCCTTCTAGAGCCTGATCTGAGCTCCTTGTTCATTCTTTCCACATTCGTATGTGTGTGTTTGTGTGGTGGTTCATGCTGTTGTTCAGTCATGTCTGACTCTACATGATCCCATTTAGGGTTTTCTTGGCACAGATACTGAAGGGGTTTGTGATTTCCTTCTCCAGTTCATTTTACAGATGAGGAAACTGAGGTAAACAGCATTCAGTGACTTGCCCAGGGTCACACAGCTAGTTAGTGTCTAAGGCTGGATTTGAACTCAGGTCCTCCTGACTGCAGGGCCAGAGCTTTATCCACTGTGTCACCTAGCTCTCTCACTCTCTCTCTCTCTCTCT
>CM053585.1:3216719-3239163 GCA_028646515.1 Pseudochirops corinnae | reverse complement strand
CACACACACACACACACACACACACACACACACATTGTCTTCTTCTAAGTTTGCATCTTCAGCTTCCCTGTCACCAAAGAAACGTTTTATGGTCTGGTTCTTTTGTTGTTCTTTGCTTATTTTCCAGGCTATTTCTTGACTTTGAACTTTATGTTAAAGTTGGGTTCTTCTCACTTGGGATTTACGAAGAAAAAGGGCCTTAATCATCAGACTTTTTCATGCTGCTGTTTTCAGAGCCAGTTCTGTGGGTCTGTAAGTTTTAGTTCCTCCAAGGTGGTACAGTCAAGGGAGAGGTGTGGTTACTGCTCTCCTGATCTGTGCTCTGGTCTTTGCCCAGAAATGTCCTCGGCTCCTCTGCAGCTGCATGCTCTCACATTCCTCTTGGCCCTTGAACCATGACCAGGTCCTTTGCTCCCCTGCAGACATTAACGCTAGTGCTCTTCTTGGCCTTGGAATGTCTTTGAACTGAGAGTTCCCAAACCTGCAGTTGCTGCTGTCATCACAGCCACTTCTGAGACCCATGTTCAAGGCCTTAGAGCACCTATTTAGATAGAACAGGACCTAGAGTGCTTGGAGATCAAGAAATCTCCAGGCTCCCTTGCCCTATCAGGTTTCAACTGACTGCATTCATCTCTCAGAGTTGAGACCTTTGGGTTTCCTAGGACCCAGAAGCTGTTGCTCCTAGATCTCCCCACTCCAGGCTCACTGACCTCTCCTTCCAACCTCTTAAGTTATCTTGGACTGGAAAAATGTCTCACCCTGACCTTTTGTTTGCTATGCCCCTCCAGAATTCAATTTGATGCATTGTTTTATAGTTGTTTAGAAGGGAATGTTGGGAGAGTTTGGTTAGGTTGTTGCCATCTTGGCTCTGTCCCCTCAAAAAAACATTTTCAGGCACAAACTCTGTGTCAGAAACTGTGCTGCAGGCTAACAACACAAGTCTAAAAAGAGAGACAGCCCCAGCCCTCACAGAGCTTAGATTCTCATAGAGGGATGCAATGTATCTAAGTAATGGTGGCCAAGGAAGGAAGGGACTTTGGGTGTGTAAAACAACCCAAGGACTGTCTTGGGGATGTGAGCAGAGGATTTCTGGGATTCTCTAGGTCCGTGCCACTGTGTCATCCTTCATCCCTCTCTCACCACATCATATGTCTCTGGGAGATCCCAGTAGTGTCCAGGTCCAGGGAAAGTAATTGCCATTCCCTCACTGGCAGTGACAGACTCTCCTCTCTTTGCTGTGACCTAGCTCCAGCTTCCCTACTGAGTTGATTACAGCAAATTAGTCTGTGGCCGGCACTGGAACTTGTTTGCATAACCATTGATTCCTGGGGTATTTGTCAGGGTCTTGCATCTCTGTGAAACTGACTGGGGCCAGCAAAACACAGTTATAAATCCAAGCTGTGTGTGTATTTTCTCACTCTCCATTTCATTACCACATTCCCCTTTTTATGTGAATCCCTCCTCAGGCATTCTACCTCGGCTCCCCACAGCCACATCTCCCCAGCCAGTGAGGTTGGCAGTCAGTTCTACTTGACTCCAGCCTTACTCAGGTCTACATCTATGCCAGCCCAAGCAGCAATGCTGCCAACTGCCCAGGGAGGGGACTTCCCCTAAGTCCTGGGAGGAAGAGAGCTGTCCTAGGAGGTGGTAGCAGCTTCTGGGTCTTATGGAGCCCAAAGGACTAAACTCTAAGAGAAGAATGTAGTCAGCTAGACTTAATAGGGCAAGGGAGCCCTGGAGGTTTCTTGATCTCCAAGCACTCTCAGTTCTGTACTACTATCTGCACACCTAGATCTTAGCTCGGCAGCTTGGGGCTTATCTCCACAGCCTTGTCTTTAGGTCCATCAATGAGTCCACACTCAAAGACTAAACAGCTCAAGAAGCATCGAGTTGCATGAGCAATCGGTCACTTTTTGGCCAATCAGAGACAAGAGACAAACTTGAATTGAGGAAAAAATCCAATTTCTGTAAAGGAAGGGAAGACAAAAAGAGTTTAAGTTTAGAACAAGTTGTTTTGTCTGATCTACCAAAAGACACTGAGTAAATCCTTTCGCTGAGCCTCATTTTCTTCATCTGTAAAATGGGTGTACTAAAACTCACCTGACTCACATCACAGAACTACAGAAAGGAAATGCTCTGGAGACTTCCCAGCAACCTAGAAAACACCATTCCTCATCATGACCATCCAGCATCTCCCCTTTTTTTCTCTAAGAGCTTCCTGAAACAGGAGACTTGATCCTCCTATAGATACAGCCATCCACAAGGGCCAATGAGACGAGCATCAAAGTATTAACAGCTGTTTCCATCATGTGGGGGTAGGGATGGTGGAGCACTTTATAGTATAACCTGGAGACCAACTGTCTCTTTCAGCCCTGACAGTCTCTGTTCTCAGACTCCTTCTAGGCTTGATATTTCTTGTTCTATGTTCTAAGGTCCCTCCCAGCTCTGCCATTCTCTGTTCTCTATTCCAAGTTCCCTCTCACTTTACCAATCCATGTGCTATGTATGATTCTATAGCCTGCCACATCCATAGCTCCCTGTTTCCCAACATCTCTCTGAGTTATCATTGGTAGAAGCATCACAAAGGTCTTGGTGTAACTAAGCTGATGGCTACTTCTCTCTGTTCCAGGGAGAAAAAAAGCTGTTCCCTTCCAGAGCTGAGTCTAGCATGAGGAAACACAAAGCTACAGGGTCTGATGCCTGTTTGAGGGTCTCTTCCAATGTAAAGGTTCAATGATGGAGAATTCTTTCAATCTAGCCTTCCAGCCTCATCTAGCCTCAACTTGAAGTGTCTGGTGGCAAGATCCCCAAATTCTGCATTTGAAACCCAAAGACCCAGGTTCAAATCTCTGTTCTCCTCCTCGTGTACTTGACTTCAGACCAAGCATTCAGCCCTCTGAAACAAATTTCTCATGAATAAAACACTGAGGTTGAGCTGGAAGATGCCAGTGGTTCCTTCCATTCTTAAATCCTGTAATCCTTTGACCCTTTGGGCAAACCTACTTCCTGAGGTTCTGATCAGGCAGGTGTCTAAGACAGTGTCTGTGCCTAAGGAAGGCTTACAGGTCAAGTCCTCAAATGGTATTAACTGGACATGAACCCAAGGCCAATACACAGCCCCTGCCCTGCTCCCATGATGCCTCAGAAGGACACACAGAAGTGTGCAGCAGGGAAACAGCTGGAGATGCCCCCAAATTTCTCAGCTGTACTGCCTTACTCTAGGAAAGACTGTCTGGCTCCTGCCCCCTCACGTTTCAGGCTCCTTCACCTTCACTTTCACCTTCACTTCAATTCCACAAGTACTAATTATGTATATGCCCTGCTGGCAAGCAGAATGCTGGGCACTGGATTGGAGGGGGTGGAAAAGAAAGACAAAACCAAAATCAGTCCTGCTTTCAAAGAGGAAATTTGCATTCTATGGGCATTGGGGCTGGGGTGGGCAGGGACAAAATATACACAATTAAATAAATACAATTAAATACAAAATAATTTCTGGGGCAGCAAGGCAGCTGGGCTGGAAAATGAATGTGTAAGGCAGAGTAATAGTCAATAGCAGGCAGCTAGGTGGTGCTGCAGGGGATAGAGCATCTGACCTGGAGTCATAAAGACTTGAGTTCAAATCCAGCCTCAGCCACTTCCTAGCTGGGTGACCCTGGGCAAATCACTTAACCCTGTTTGCCTCAGTTTCCTCATCAGTAAAATGAGCTGGAGAAGGAAATGCAAAGCACTGCAGTATCTCAGTCAAGAAAACCCCCAAAGGGAGCCTTCTAATTAGACATGACTGAAAAACAATTGAACAACAAGCAATAAGGCTTAAAGAGGGAGAATGAAGTCAGGCAAAGAAAGACCTTAAATGCCGGAATAAAGAGTTTGCTTTGAATCCTGGAAGCAATAACCTATCCTAGACCTTACTGAGGAAAGCAGCAACAAGGTTGAACCAGCTCATGGAATGTGAATTTGGTTTCTGGGTAGAAGAGAAATCAGAAAGGGGAGACTGAGACTCATTTTTCATTTGTGTCTTTGATGTGTGTCTTTGTATCCCTCAGTGTCTGACACATAATACTTGCTAGTAAAATGAGAGTCAGGTTGGGTTGGATTGGATGGTTTGTATTTCTATTGGGCTTCAAAGTTTACAAATAGCATTTTTATAAAAGAACTTGGTGAGGCAGTAACACAGGAAACATCGCCATCTTCCAGGTGAGGAGTCTGAGTGATCTGCACTTGGTAAGGAAGGATCCAAGCCAGGATTTGAACTCACTCGTTTCCATCTCCAAAGCCAGCCTTCTTTCCAATCCACCATAGTCCCTGAACACGTGACTCTTGGGTGACCACAACCCTAGACACAAATAGAAACCATCCATCTCATAACACCTTTGCCCAGGCTGATCGAAAAGCCCCACCTTTGCCTCACACACACTCCCCCAGAGGCCCAGGGAGATGGCAGGATGCACCCTTGGGGGACTCTGGAAAGGGAAGTATTCTGTACAGTCTGTTTCTTCAGGTAAAAACAACCCCCAGGACAGTTAAAGGAGGAAGGAGAACCACTCAGAGGGAGGTGCTGCTGGTAAGATCCAAGTCACCAACTAGCCAGAGAAGAAAGACGTGTTTAGACACCTGTGGCAGCCAGTGGCTTGGCCAAGCCATGCGTCATCCCAGGGCCCGGCATCCCACCAGGCTCAGCTCAGGTGTGAAAACAATCCTGGTCACTCCTTGGCCTTTCTCCTTCTTAGCTGTGCTGGCCACTGTCCGGTGCTGGCAACAAGTGGCAGAGCAGGGAGGAAATGAGAAGCCAGAGTCGAGCATTTCACAGGTCTGGAGGGGAGAGGTCTGCAAAAAGATGGGACAATGGAAATGAAATGTAGGCCAAAAGAAACAACTTTGGAAGGGTGGGAGAGGGCTGCCTGGAGAACCTGGTCCATCCTGAGGGCAGTGCCCCAGCCCCACCCAGAGTCCTTCTGCCAACACACACATTGGCACATCAGTCACAAATTATTCATTAAGGATCTACTGTGTGCCAAGCACCATGCTAAGCACGTGTGAGTACTATGTGCGCACTTCCAGGAACGCATGCTCATACAATCCCAATTCCTACACTCACACGTGTGTTTTCACGCTCATATGCCTTCAGATCCAGGCACATGCTTCGTGACCACAAAGATTGGCTCACACACACGCACACACACACACACACACACACACACACACACACACACACACCCCAATACTCTTCCATTTCCAGTTCTAGGAGAACAGGACTAGGAAGAGAGGTAAAGAACATTCCAATGTTCTCAGAAGACTGAGAAGAAGGTGGGAGCTGGGGATGAGACCTCCACGAGACGCCTGCTGAGGGCTCTGTATGCCCACCTCGAATGTCAGCCAGCCAAAGCTCCCCTTCACCTGGGAATGGACAAGACATCCCGGGCATCCTTCCTCCTCTTCCCTGCCCCGCCCCCCTCCTCCCCCCCACCATATTCCTCTACCTTCTCCTTTACCCCGGCATGAGCCAGAAGGGCGATGCTGAGCATCTTAACCTGCCTACTCATGCTCATTTAGAGAAGAAGGGGGAAGGAAAGGGAATAAGCATCTACTATGTGGCCAGCACTGTGCTAAGCACTTGGCAATGTTTGAGCCTCCCAACAGGCGGATGAGGCAGGTGCTGTTGCTCAGGTGCTGTTGCTCTGAGAGCCCCGTTATAGAGCTGAGGTGAGTGGAGTAAACAGCAGTGCAGGGACTTACTCAGGAACACATGGCTAATCAGCTTTAAAGGCCCAGGGGAGCTTCAGCCTTCCTGACTGTGGGTCAGCTTTCTATCAGTTACATACCACCATGTGATCTGGCTGCCTTGGAATCCCTGAGAGCCAGAGGTCACAGAAGGAACCACTAGGGGCTGCTCCTATAGGAAAGATCATCATGGTGGGGAGCCAACACACATGTGTGCGTGTGCACACACACATGCACACACCACATGCACATACATGCACATGTATGAATGCACACATGTGTGCACACAACACACACAGGCACACACACAACTCATAACATTAAAAACCACATAAGCCAGAATAGAATCAGATGCTCAGGGGAGAAGGTCAGTGACTGAAGGTGGGACAATTCCCAGGGAAAGCGTGAGGGGAAGGAGTGAGGAAGGAAAACAATGCTAACCATGGCGGCACTTGTATGGTGCCCTGAGGTTGGGAAGCAACTTACAGAGATGATCTTACTTTATCCTCACGAGGAGCTGGGAGGTAGACGCTGTTGTCACCCCCATTTCACAGATGAAGCATCTGAGGCCAGAAGGGGTAGCCACAGTCATACAGCTAGGGTTGGAACATTTGGCAGGGTTCAAGCCCAGGTCCTCCTGTTTCAGCTCTTCAGCTGCCTCTAGAAATTACTGAGAATTGTCCATCACCCAAAATTCCTGAGGCTGGAAGGAAGGTATTCCCTGGCCAGGAGGCTCTGAGCAGAGAGTCTAGAAGGTGAGGCCAACAGGATCAAAGGCATAGGGAGGGGGAGTCAGAAGAGCCTGACGGATATCTCTGTGGGAATGAAGGGAGGACAGACAGTGGGTAACTCGGGCATCTTAGGGCATATCTGTGCTGGGGAAATGAAGAACATGAGATGGAGAAGGTAAATGAAGAGAGAATGAAAGTCCAGATCCTTAAAGGCCCTCCCAGCTCTGATGCGCCATGATTTAGGTCAGGAGTGGGGAACCAGTGGCCTCAAGGTCACACGTGGTCCTCTAGCTCCTTGAGTGTGGCCCTTTGACTGAATTCAAATTTCACAAATTTGACTGAATCCAAACTTCACAGAACAAATTCAAGTTTGGATTCAGTCAAAGGGCCACACTTGAGGGTCTACAGGGCCACGTGTGGCCTCAAGGCCACAGGTTCCCCACACCTGATCTAGATTCTAAAGCCCCTCCCAGCTCCAACACTCCATGTTCTATGTTCTAACACTCCTCCCAACTCTGACTCTCTACATCTAGGATGGAAGACTCCTCCCAGCTCTGGCATTTCGTGAACCTAGAATTCTCCATGGGGCCTTGACTGTCAGGCAGAGAGCTTTGGATATGCTCAAACAAGCACTGGGGAGCCCTTTGTAAGGAGAAGAGTTCAGGGAAAGACTGATTTTCCAGATGTATTCCTAGGAATTTCCCTGACACATTTCATGCTCTCCTCCCGATCTGAATTCCTGCCCTCACCTGGGCTTCTCACTGACCATGGAGTTTCCATCATTTTCCCATTGGCCCCATCCCAAGCCAAGGCCATCTTTCAAAGTCTCCTCCAGCACAAACCTCAATGACTCAAGGGTGCGGAGAACAGAGCACAGACTATCAGGGGAAGCAAGCTCTGAAGACAGATGGCAGAAGGTTAAGCACTGGAAGGTGCCTTAGAATGGACAAAGTTGAAGCTGGGAAGGGTATTAATGAGCACTTAGCACATTGGGATCAGCCCTGGAGGCAGGGAGGGGGGCTGGGGACCTTTAGAATACGGGCTGAGGATACACTGTGTCAGAGGTGGGGCAGAGAGGAGAGACCTTGGACCTCAGAACACAAGATCAGACCTGGGTGGGAGGGGGTTTGATTCAAGTCAACAGGCATTATTAAGCACCTACCATGTAACAGGCATTGTGTTAAGCACCAAAGACTCAAAGAAAGGCCCCTACTGAGGGAGACAACTGACAAACAACCACATACAAATTCAACTCATGGAGGATGAATGGGAAATCATCACAAGGCATTGGACACAGGTGCCCAAGCTTGAAAGAACTTTAGAGAATGGGTATCAGCTCTTCGATTGACAGATTGCAATCTTGGCTCCAAGAAAAAAAATGGTAAAAGATATGAAAGGAGCCAAAGTTCCGAGCTGGCAAAGCGATTTTTTCCTCTGCTAACCCCGTTGGGATGCCTGCTTCTGGCTGAGCAGGACAGGCAGACGTGGAGAGGAGAAAAGTAGCTTAGCATGATCTTTCTGCTGCTTTTCCAATAAACAGTAAATCCCCATGTGTGTCCCTGGGAGCTCTAGTGTAGTGACTCTAATCCTGGCCACTTGGCTTATCGGTGATTGCTTGGCCAGGTAACATGGCCAACGTCAAAGACTTTCCTCAGCCTCTCGAGACACAAGAGATTTGCTTCATTTCTAGGCAACAAATTATTTTGTCATTCTTTTAAAAACCAGATTTTTTTCTGTTTACCTGTTAAAACCAAAGCAGGATTCCTCTTTTGGGCTCTGAGAACAGAGAATGTGTATCCATGAAATTCTCTCTATTTTACAGCCAGGTGTGTACAAAGAGCCCCAAACCTGCAGAGAGGGCAGAGAAGGTTCTCATCAGCAAGAGGGGAAAAATGCATCTGAAGAAGCCCTGTGCATGGAAAGAACCATCCACAAATGTTTACCTAGTACCTTCTGTGTGTTTGTGGGGGGGAGGAGTCTGGTGTCATGAGCAGAGCACCTGGGTTCAAGTTCAAGATCTGAGTCACAGGTACTAGCTGTGTAATCTTAGGGAACACTCTCTCTCTCTCTCTCTCTCTCTCTCTCTCTCTCTCTCTCTCTCTCTCTCTCTCTCTCTCTCTCTCTCTTCCTCTCTTTCTCTCCTCCCTTCCTCTCTCCCTCCCTTTCTGTCTCTCTCTGTCTCTGTGTGTGTCTCTCTCTCCCCCTCACCTCCCCAATAAAATAATACTTAAATTCTCGATCTCATAGTATTTTAAGGAAAGGGATATGCCCAGCTTGAAACCTTACAGTTCCCAGTACTTAGAGCCAGAAGTGCCCTAAGAAATAATCTGGTGAAACCCCTTCATTTGGCAGATGAAGAAATGATGATTGGTGTCATAGAGGCAGAGGTCCTGGCCAGTATGAGAGCTAGGTGTGCTCAGAGTGAGCCTCCTGACCAGGTTTACCCCCACCACTTCGTGGTTAAGAAGTATTTCCTGCCATCAGGCTTCCATCTGACTCATCTTTCCATTGGGACCAAACAGAACAAACCTAGTCTCCCCTCAGCACATAAGACTGAGAGCCCCTCAAATGCTGCAAGACAAGCCAGCACATCTTCCCTTCCCAGCTGAGCATCCCTACACAGCTCAGTCCAGTTCCCTTCACTGTCCTACTTGTCCCCCTGAGAGTTCTGCACCACTTATCAATGGCCCTCATATTATGTGACTGTAAAGCCAATCATGAGCAGCTCTCCTGAGGGCTGCTGCTCTGAATAACGTTAAGGATCTAATCGCATAATATAGTGAACTCTCTATTTATTCAGCAATAAGCTAAAGTAAAATATTCAAGAAACTAAAGCACAACATTCCCAAGAACATAACATAACAACTTATTACTGAGGCGGCCACATAGTCCTAAAAAACACATCATTCAGTAAGTCACAATCTCCTCAATCAATATAAAGTGCCCAAGTAAAGTCTTCTTTCATCCTGACTTGAGGCTGGCTTCCAGTCATCCTTAAGGGGTAGTGGAACGTACAGAGGCCATCCACCCCTAGGTCACAGTAAGTTACAATATTATTAGTCACTATTTAATTCTCTCTCATCTTGACTTGAGGCTGACTTCCAAACCCCACGGCTCCTCTTCCATGTTCCCAGTTCTTGCCTGGATTCACAAGTAGGCAGCTCTCCACTCCTGTTCCATATGGCAGCTCACAGGGACTGCTCTGCCCCAAGCTCTTCACAGTTTCTGTTTCTAGGAAAACAAAGCTCAACAGGCTAGAACAATATTTATACACACTGCCGGCACTGTCATCTCAGTTTACTTTCTGTCTGAGAAATCAACATAAATCAACTGACAGTGCTTCTGTCTGATAAAGTAACATCAACCCAGAATAACAGACAGGACAACAGATAGAGTACTGACATCACAAACATTCTCCCTTTCAGTTCTGCTTGGTCCCAGCTCATGCCCCAGCTTTTCTCTGCTCTGCTTCTTCCTGTTCTGCTCATTCAGCAAGCTCTTCCCACTGTGGGCTCCAGGTGATGACTTTTGGCCTATTAAGGGCAGGGAAAGTCTCCAAACTCCCTTAGGCCTATCAAGGGCATCACAATACGTACTGTTTCCAACAAAGACTTGACACAACTAAAGGCAAGTTTCAAAGGCACTTGAATAGCTGAAACAAGGAGCAAAGTACTACTTTGCTTGCCATTACAGAGGCAAACAGGACTGATCTCTCTCCTAGGACTTCTCCTGCCCACTCCTTCCTATAACCCTGGAGAAACCTCTGCTCCAAGGCTCTCTTTTGCTAATAGGTGAGCTTGCTCTTTGGGAAAGCTATTTTAGGGAAGACCTAAACACTGCATCTCCCTCCCACCTGGACTTATCCTCAGGCTCCTCTTTCTCCCTGTCCAGCCCCTTGCCCAGCATGGGCACCTCTCTCACTCCCTTCGTCCCTTCCTCTCCAGCCCAGCTCCAGCCCCTCCCTAGAACATGAGCAGCTTGAAGGCAGGGAGCACAGAGGCCACAGAGGTCAGGGCTGATGATCTCAAAGGAAGTCAACCAGAGTATGGTTCATCCCAAGAGGACAGGAATAACAAAATTTCCCCTTTCCAGGGGATTAGGAAACTGACTGAATCTCTTCCTACTGACCCTTCTCAGAGATAGTGCTGGAAAGTGGCTCCAAGTCCAAACCCCATCCTTTACAGATGAGGAATGGAGTCCTAGGGCTACCTCAGGTTTTCAGTGTCAGAGCCAGGATTTGAACCCAGGCCTTTGGACACTAAATCTAGTGTTCCTTCCACCACAGCACAGAATCTCTGCTTTTATGAGAGGAGTACATTGAGGCTCTGAGGAGCTCACAGCTTTGGGGAGACCTTAGAGACCATCTGTCATTTTACTGAGTAAAAGTGGTGATCGGAGAGGTAAGTGAGTTGCCCAAGGTCACACAGGTAGTTAAGAGGCAGATCAGTAACAGCCTTCATCTCCGGTGCATAAGCCTCTTTCTCTTCTTACTGCGCAGCAAGGGGGCGCCATGGTGGATAGAGTGCTGGCCCTAGTGTCAGGAAGACCAGAGTTCAAATCTGACCTCAGACACTTACTGTAAAGCCATGTGAACTTGGACAAATCACAGAATCCTCTTTAGCTCAGTTTACTCTGTAAAGTGAACTAGAGAAGGAAGTGCAAACTACTCCAGCATCTCTGCCAAGAAAACCCCAAATGAGAGCATGAAGAGTTGGACCCAACAAACAACAAACCCGTCCCATTGCTCCAAGTCCTGAGCTCCACACGAGGTGAGGAGGAGGGGCAGGGAGGAGGTTCTGCCTCTTTTAGGGGTGCCTAAGATGAACAACACATTGGGGAATATCGGATATTGGGGAAAACCACACGACCTGGTGACTAGAGGGCTTGATGTGAGATAACAAAGATGTGTGAGAACGCCATTCTTAAACTTTTCTATCTGTGTGACCCTCAGCAAGACCATTGCCCTCCCTGGTGCCATGGTTTCGCCTTCTGCAGAATGAGAACATTGATTAAAGATGATTTCTAAAATTCCTTATGGTCAGAATATCCATTCGAGGCACATTTATTAAATGCCCACTGGATGCAAAAGGCTGTCCATGAATGCTCAGGTGGGTGCTAAGACCCATCATTGTGTTTCATTAGAGGTCTCAGCCTGAGGAGTCTGGAAGGAGCTCCCCCAGGCCAAGGGCCTCCAGTGCCGGCCCCCTCACTCCCCTCTCCAGGAGCACACCTAATGAGCTCTCAGCAGGCCCCTCCAAATTGAATTACATAATACATTTCCGCTCCATTCCATGAATCACATCTAGGGACACAATTTTTCCTGGGTTGTAGTTGATATATTTCAGAGATTACACCAGATTTCAAAGAAGGGAAAAAATCCATTTTATTGAATTCATATGGAAAATACTGCTCAGCCAACTTATTTATCCTTAAATTTGGGATTTCTTAAATGGCTCAGTTAGAGCACCATGTCAGGAGAGTTCCGGAGAAAGCTTGTAATGAGCCGGCAGGCCTGCTCTTAGGCTCTGGCTGCTCACAGAGACACCACTCAGTGGTGGCCAGCTTTTATTCCTGTCCTGCTGGAATCCTCAGGTGGGGAAAAGCCCTGGCGAGAGGAGCCTGGCAGCCCTGAGCTCTGTGAAGGTGCGGGCCGACGGGTACCGAAGTGGGCATGCAGCGCTCCTGGGGACCGGACTTTCTCAAGCGTCTGTCTTTGCTACCAGGAATGTTGGGGTGGGGGAGAGGAGTGAGGCTAGTGCTCAAAGAAAATTAAAAGCAACAAGAGCTTTTTTAAAAGGAATTAGATGCCTAAGCACTCAGACTATCACTCAGTGCTACCTAGTAGAGAGAGCGCTTTCTATTCGGTATCTCTTCGGAACCTCAGTGTCCTGCAGGGGAGACAGGGAGCAGCAGGGTGCCTTTCCTCCGTTTGCAGAGGAAACATTCTCAGAGAGGTTAAGTGACTCAACTAAAGTGCCATGTACTCCCAAAGGGGTGGGGCTGAAGGCTCTTTCTCCCCCTCCTCTCCCTCGTCCCTCCCTCCTCCTCCCTCCTTCTCCTTCTCCTCCTCCCTCTTCTTTCCTTAATTTTCTCTGAATATTTCATATTTATCATTTTCTTTCATGTCTTACACAATGATACCTCATTGCTCTCTTATAATATACTGTGTTTGACCACCCTGCCATCAAATCGCCTTCTAGTGCTCTTCATCCAATATCTACGAAAAGAATCTGGCAAGTAAGATGTATAGGAAGCAAACAAGAACCTTTGCCTGGTGGACAAGGGATTAGGGACAAACACGAGCTATTAACAATTAAGAAAAATGCTCTGAATCACTAATACTAAGGAGAGTTGAAAATAAAACAACTGTGAGTTTTACCTCACCAGAAGAAACATTGGTAAAGACAGAAGAAGGAAGTCATCTATGTTGGTGGTGTTGTGAAAAGATGGCACATTAATGCGTGGGTGGGAGAGCTGTTAATTGATGGAACCATTCAGGAAAGCAATGTAGATTTTGGAAAGAGCCTGATGACAATGCCTGTGCCCTGTCACCCAGGGATTCCATTGCTAAGCATGCACACCAAGCAAGTTGGGGTCGAGATTAAAAAGCACTGTATTTATAGCAGCACGTTCTGTGGTAGCAAAGAACTGGAAACAAATGGTTAAAAAAAATTGATGTAACAGTATATGACTCTGTTGGAAGAAATGATAGCTAAGGATTCGGAGAAGCATTAGAAGACTTAATGTGAGGTAAGGAAAAGTGAAGTAAGTAAAAACAATATATTATTATGACAGTGATAATGTAAGCAGAAAGAACTTCACTTTAAAAAAAAATAAGGAATTGAAGGATTTGTCATTATAATGATAAGTCTTGTGCCACAGAAGGGAAGAAATCACACATTGTAAAACACCAGATGGGCATGTCCGGAGGACTCCCACTCTGAGATGTCTAATAGGCAGCAGAGGTTAGAGATGGACAAATGGAGCTGAGAATCACGTGCATAGAGGTAATCACCAAATTCCTGAGGCCTGATGAGCTTATCAAGCAGGATAGAGGGAGAAGAGAAGACAGCCCAGGACAGACTTGGGGACACCCTGGCTTGTGAGCATAACCTAGAAGAAGATACAGCCAAGGACTCTGCAAAGGAACAGTCAGACAGGCTTGTTGGCTTTTGAACTCATTATCTTCCCTCTTCCCATCACTCCCCTCTTGCTAACTTTCCTGTGACTCTAGGATACCACCGTCCTCCAGCCACCCAAGCTCACATCCTAGGGATCCTCTTGGACTCTCTCCTTGAAGTCCTGACTCCTCTACTTTCCTGTGATCCCTCTCACAAGACCTCTTCTCTCCTCTGACAATGCCACAACCCTGGTGCAAGCCCTTATATTTTTGAGACTGGGTGGTCTCTTTGTCTCAATTCTCTCCCCACTCCAGTCCACCCTGTATTCAATGATCAAAGAGTAGTTATCAAATCACTCCCCTACTCAATAAATTCCAATGGCTCCCTACTATCTCCAGAATAAAAATAAAATTCTCCAGCAGGCCTATGGACTCTACAATTAGGCAGATCTATACAGTTCTGCTGGCACTGGCCGCCATGGGCACTGACCTTTCCAAAGACATGGAGATCTGTCCTGAGCTAAGCATTTGGCTGCTGAAGATACCCTGGCCCATCCTGGGGAGCCTGCGTCCAGCAAGGGTTAACTGGGAACACAGGAGTTCTGTACAATGTCACAGTAGTTAGCATGCTCTAATCCTGATCCCCCAACCTCCTATAGCCTCTGCTCACTGTAAAATATATGGCGATCATTTCCTGAGGCCGGGTAATGTGTAAGGAATGTCAGCCGGCCTCGGGCACATGGGCCTTCCCTGGCTCCTTTGCTCACTCGATTTTATTAAAGTGAAACTTTTATTAAGGCATGTCGAGAGTGGAGCAATGGTTGATTCATGCCCTTGTAGCCCCCTGCCACTCTCCCAATAAATCAACGGCCATTGGCGGAGGCCAGGAGGGGACCTGGGTGGGAACCAGGAAGAGATCAATATGAGAGATTACTCAGACCATATGAAAGAGCCAAAGCGGATTGCAGTGGGGGGAGATGAAATTGGGCCAAGATACGGGTCCAGGGTGTTTTGATTTTGTCAGGCAATAGCCCATCAGCATCCTTCACTCCTGCTCTGTGCTAATGGCCCCCTCCTTGGGCAATTATGAAGGACTGATTGGGAATATTTAGAATTCCACCAAGTTCTTTACAATGTTCTATTTTTTCCCTCAATGATGATTTTACTCAATAAAACTTTTCGGAGGGAGAGCATTAGCAATCTGCTGAGAGCAACGAGCCTCCAGTCCATCCAGAGCCTTGCTGAAGAGTTCTGCTTTCTTGTGCGTGGCCATTGGCCCCGGGGGAGGGAGGGGTTTGTGCCAAAGGCCAAGCCCAGCTCTCCATGTCTGGAGAGGATGCCTAGCTCTCTTCTCAATAGGACTCTCCTCCTACTACAAGCTCTGGCTCCAGTCTGCAGCCCTGACTTCACTCTGCATTCCCTTCTTCTAACTGGTGATGGACTTATGATGAGTGAGTTCTGGGAGGAGGGAGCTCTTCACGCGGAGAGGAATCAGGCCGAGAAAAAGGTTTCTCTGGTCCCAGGGAGAGATGCTGGTAGAGTCTGGTAGAGTCTCTTAGAACAGTGATCTTACAAGGGAGTCTAGGTGAGCCTACATGGCTAGTCATCCACTAACTCACTGGGAGACCTTGGGTGAATCACTTCCCATCCCTGGGCAATCTAAATAATCCAGGAGGGAGTGTAAGCATTTCGACCCTGAATAGCAGATGAGGAAACAGAAGGGTCATATGCCACATGACTTGGGCTTGCTGCCCAGGCTCGCTGCAATGACAGTGGAGAGTGGAGAGGCAACCCTGGCTGGCTGGCTAACTGTGGATTCTGAGTCGATCCATCTTTACAGAGCACCCTGAGAGCTTCCAGGCAAAAGATGTCCAAAAGACAACTCCAACTTAGCAATTCCAAGGAGTTATTATGTATGGAGGGTGTTAGGAGTCAAGAGATTTGGGGCAGTGTAAGTTACTTAGCTAGGTTGGGGGCGGGGCACTCCTATATCTTCCCAAGGTGATACTGGGGCTGCTAGGTGGAGGCAGCCACTTGGCCAAGGTGTGGGAGTCCTAGGCTGGGAATCAGGAGTCCCCAGACCCACCGTCCACTCCCCACATACCTCAGGGATGCAATGAACCTCATAGTGTTGGGGATGTGGGGGTGGTGGCTGACTCAAGGCAAACCCCTTCCTTTGCTAGCCCTCCCTTCCATGGAAGCCCCTGAGACCCCTCCCAGCTCTGATCTCTGTTCTAAGGGCCCATCCAGCTCCCACACTCTCTGTGCTTTGTTCTAACATCCGGTGTTGCTCTGACATTCTGTGCTCTAAGCTCCTTCTCAAGGCTACTCTTCTATTTACCTTACTCTAAAGGGCCTCCCAGCTCTGACATTCTTCAAGATGGTGGCTGATTAGATCTACCTCTCCCTACTCCCCCTCAGGCCACAGGGAGACCCACTGAGGGTGTAATTTGCTGGCACCATGACCCTCTCGGATCTTGTCAGAATGTGTCTTTGGCAGTCACTTTATGAACTGGCTATAAAAGCCCAATCCCAGATGCCCCTGGGGAGTGCCAGGGAGAGCCTCGCAGGCCAGGATCTCAGACCAGGACTCCCAGGTCCCCTTGGGGCCTCAGAAAAGGCTAGGGCCCATCAAACAACTTAAAGAAGGGGCAAAGATGTGGCCTGGGAGTCTCCAGAGGGAGCTCTGTTCCCCAAGAGACCACACCCACAGCTTTAACAGGAGGCCTACACGTGTTCTAGGACCTGGAAGGGGAGCAGTGAGCACCCTGTACTTGGAGGCTGTTGTATGCTAAATAGTCACTTGTACAGGAGGCTTCCTCGCAGCTCCCAGCGCGGAGAGCCTGCTGCTCGTGGGAAGAGCCTTGGATCTGGGCTCCAAAGACTTACTGCCTTTGCTCCCAAGTGCTCCTCCTTACTGTATGCGTGACCTGGGCCTCAGTTTCCTCAGCTGTCAATCTGGGAAACAAGCTGGTGATCCCATCAAGGACCGTTTAGCTCTCAGTCTTAAGAAGAGATGCAACCGCCTCCAGCTTTCCAAGCGCCTGGAGCCTCAGGGTCCTGCTGGAGATTTGGAGCAGGTCCTGGGGGGCCGCACTGGCGTCCATCTGTCCGTGAGTGAAGGCTGCTCCTCCCAGACAGCCCAGCCTGGAGCTGCCCCGCTTGGTCCCCTGTGTCTCATCTGCACCAGCTCTAACAAGGACAGTATTCTTCAGGTATGAAGTCATGCAGACATAACTCAAACAAGCTAAAATGAAAATCGTCCTCTTTACATGACTCCAAAACCTTGGCTTTTTTTAAATGTAAGAGATAGAAATGGGCTCGGCAGGGGGAGGCAGGCTGAGGCTGAGACTGAGGGGATGGGGCTCTGAGTGGCAAAGTCTGGGGGCGCAGGGACGGCCCCAGAGGCTGGCCATCCTGGCCGGAGCCTGGCCCCTTGGCCTTTCTGTGGCCCAGGCATCCCTCAGCCTTGCGTCTTTGGAAGGTCGCCTCTGGGCTGGCTCTGGCGGCGCATGGGTTACCTAATCTTTGGCCTCCTCATGGTATGCAGCTCTCTCTCTGCATACATCCAGTGGTGTCCGAGATGATCTATCATGGACTGCTATGTCAGCCTCTCCACCGGGACCGGCGTCTTTCTGCAAGAATGTAATTACCCTTCCGATAATGGCATTTCCAGTTCCTGAGATGAGAGGGATGGGATAGGGCGGGTGCCGGCCAGGAAGAGACAGCTCCCAGATTCCAGGAGAATGGGAGAATGAAACAGGCCAGACCATGAGGGGCTGGGGAGATGGGCCGGAAGATTCCAGAACACAAAAGGAAGGGACCTTAGAAGCCATGAGGGCTGGACTCCTTCAGTCTACCTGGGGGGAACCTGAGGCCAGCAGAAGCCAAGCTCACACCCCTAATAAGCCCCCAGTCAGGAGTGAAGCCTGCCGTTTTCTGACTCCAAAGCCAGGCCCATCAAAAGCCAGGCCCACCCACAGCCCCCAGTCCTTTTGTCAACCTGGTGTCCAGGGATGATGAGGGCCATAGCCACTAATGCCTCTGGCCCTCGGGCTCAGACTGTCTCATCTGCCAGGAGCCTCATCCCCCGCGTTCCTTCTCCCTTCTCAAAGGAGAAGCCCGATTTCCTCACAGGTCTTGTAGCCTCTGAAGCTCCCCAGTCATATCCACTGGTGGAATCATTGATCAGGAGCTGAAGATGGCCTTCAAGGTCAGTGAAGGAAACTGAAAACTGGGGCCAGTTTAAGCTCCAGAGTTCCATTAGCTCATTCAATCCTTGTGGTCACCCGGCGTGAAAGGAGCTATTATGGTCCTCACTTAATGGATGTTGAGAGGTGGGCAAAGAGGAAGGGCCTAATTGCCCGGGGGTAACATGGCCAGTGTCTGAAGCAGGATTTGAATTCGGGCCTTCTGACCAGGGTAGCACAGTTCTCTGGGACTCTCAGGGAAAGTCACTCTCTGTACCTCAAAGTCAGAGGTCCCTGAATGCCTCCACTTTGCTGCACAAAGCCAGATGTGCTGAAGGCTCAGAAAAGCAGCCCCCAAAGGGGTCTGCCCACAGGACTTGGAGTCAGAAGTTCTGAGTGCAGATCCTGCCTTGGATTCTCACTAGCCACATGACTTTCTCTGGCTCTCAGTCATCCTCACACTACCTTCCCAAGAGGATTGTGGAGAATTTCACACTTCTGAAACCCTGAATTTGCCACAGACCATCTGGTCTAAACTTTTCTTTTTCCAGGATAGAAATTGAGACTCAGAGAGTAAAGGGCTTCCCTCAAGGCCACCCTAGCTCCCAGTCCCTTCTCCATGTTGTCTTCGCTGTCTTGGTGTCAGCCGCTAGGACGTTGGCCCTTCAACACTCAAACACGGCCATGACACAGGCCAAAAGTGTATGTGGCCAAATCCCGCCATGGCATCAGCCAGGGCTCCCCAAGTAGAAGGCACATCAGCTCCATTGGGATAGAGTTGACTGGATTGAACTCAAGGAGATCTCCTCCCCATCTTTGTGAAGAGCATCACACCCAAGGTGCTCTATGGGAGGGAGAACAAGCATTTATGAAGCACCTACTGCATGTGAGGAACCATGCTGGGAGCTGCAGTTATTATACACCTTTTATAGTTGAACAAACTGAAGCAGACAGTAGTTAAATTATTTAACCAGGGTCCCATAGTGAGTGAGTTTCTGAGGCCGAATTTGAACTCAAGTCTTCCTGATTCTGGGACCAGCACTTTGTGGTGCCCCCGGCTGTCTTGTTACTTCAGCCTTAGCTGCTGAGCTCAGCACTCCACATCACTCTTCTTACCTAGCTATGCCTTAATCACTAAATGGGTGTTGTCTCTGACAAACAGAGGCATGAGAAAGACTTTAGCTTAGGTCTGCTCCTGCATCCAGGGTCATCTCTAGTCGTGCTAATCTCTGGGCCACTGGACCCAGAGGGCTCCAGAGGAAAAAGTAAGGCTGGGGGCTTTGCACAGCCTTCTCTCACTTAAACCCAATTCACTTGCGAGTCATGGGATCACCTTTCTGATGTCATTGGTCCTCTTTGAGAACAAAGGACAGACAGCCACAGGCTAGGTACCCAGCCTTCATGGACCCATGTTGTCTACTTCCTCTCTACCCCCCCAGCCCTGCCATCCCACTCCGTACCTCTCCTTCCCTTTCCCCACCTACATGCCTTTGCTCATGCTCTTCTCTCACCTTCCCTATCTCCTACTAAAATCCTACTTATCTTTCAAGGCTCAATTCAAATCCTGGTGAGGCGCAGCACGCCTCTCTGGTATTTCCCTTCCCCTGGGTCCCTTCACCTGAGCTCAATCAGGATTTATTCACAGGGAAAGCACCAATATGCAGAGAAGGCCAAAGGCTCAAAGAGTAATCCCGTGCCTGACGCTGCTAGAGCCCCTTCAGGTCTGCAAAGTGCTTCATGTCTGTTTTCTCATTTGAACCTCCCGACATCCCTGGGAGGTAGGTGCTATTCTTACCCCTGTTTTACAGACGGGGAAACTGAGGCTGGAAAGGTTAAGTGACCCCAGGGTCACAGAGCTAATACATATCCAATAAAGGATTCAAATCCAGGTCTTCCTGACTACAGGTTCTATCCACTGCACCACCTACAGCAACGGTGGTGATAAATGCATATATTCAGAATAAAAGCACGATAAAAATCTCATTTCTCTGGGATTTGAGGGCTGATAGAGAACTCTCTTCCTTCTAATAGGCCTATGAGGTAGGTAACACAGGTACAATTAGTGCCATTTAGCAGAGAAGGAAACTGAGTCTCAGACAGCTCCAAGGACTTGTCCAAGGTCACAAAATGCAGAAATGAGCCTTGATGGCAAAGGTCCAGAACTGTTCCCATCACCTCTGATAAAAGACCTTCCACCTGAATGGGCTCACTGCTCTTCAAAAAAGTGATAGAAGGGTCTGGAGGTCATCAGAGCTTCTCTGCTGCCTCAGAGACCCCAGCTCCCAGGCAGCACTCCTCTGCTCCTAACG
The DNA here is from genome assembly GCA_028646515.1 of Pseudochirops corinnae. Taxonomy (NCBI): domain Eukaryota; kingdom Metazoa; phylum Chordata; class Mammalia; order Diprotodontia; family Pseudocheiridae; genus Pseudochirops; species Pseudochirops corinnae. The sequence continues at coordinate 3,219,092 of CM053585.1, read as the reverse complement.
CAGCTGGTAACATCCCAGTCCACCAAAGCTCAGCTTCGGAGAAGCCAACCCTACTCCAGTGGAATTTTCTCTCCCTCCAGTGCCTCACCCACCAATTTCCGCTGGGACTGGAATGCAGCATATTTAGTCTTGAAATTAAGATAATTTCTTTGGAAAATCATCAACCTAAGGAGTTCGGCTCAGAGATGTTGCTGTCAGGTCCAGTTTAAAAGCAATGTCCCTGACCGTTTATTTTTCCTGTGAAGGGGGGAAGAGGGAGCTTAGCGGGCACTCATTCACCTGCCCTGTGGGCTTCCCAAAGAGAGCAGGGTGGCCCAATGATGAGGGCCTTTGGGAGGCTCAAAAAGAGCCACGGCTTCCCAGGACTAGACAGTGACCCCACTGCATGACAAATGTCTAGAAGCCCAAGCCCCTTCCCATTATCCTCCAGAGGTGGAGGGAGCTGGTGAGCATGAGAATAAAGAGGAGATGAGGAAGAGGATGGTGGCGATGAAGATGAGCCTCTAATATGATGCCTTTATTTTACTGAGTCCCAGAGAAGGTAAGTGACTTGCCTGGGGTCCCACAAACAGTGAGCAGCAGAGCTAGAATGAAAGCCTGGCCCCTTTCTTCCCCAAGCACCAGATTTCCCTCTCTGGGCCAGTCTAGGTGGGACACTAAAAGCCAGCTTTTGTTAAGCCCCTTTAAAACTTAATCTGGGATCTCTAAGCACCTGGCCTGCCCCAGAGTGGAAAGGACCTCCCTCACGTTTGGGATATGCTGGTAGTAATGTAGACCCATCACACTCCAGAGGCCAAGAGGTTAACATCTTCCTCAGTAAGGGACTGCTCTCAGCCCTTGGGGAGAATCCTCCTCCATCTTCCTAAAGTCAGCCCCACAATGCCCAGTCCTGGAGACATCCTTCCATGGGAGGGTGGAAAGACTCATCCACATGCAGTAAGGTGAGGTATGGAGCACAGAGAAAAACCCAGAGACTTCATACAGATAGGAGGCAGACAGACAGATGAGTCCACAGTTATTGCCTTTTTGGGACATTGAATATTTTGTGTGTGGAAGGTAGGGGCTGGAGTTAGGAGAGAAAATGTGCATTGCTGAGGCATAAGACTTGAAGAGAAGGGCTGGATACTGGGGACAGTAGGACATGGAGCCAAAAGAGAACTCAGAGATGGCCCCCGATCTTCTAGTTGGAGTCTGAAGCAGGTAGAAGGGCCATCACCTCCCTGCTGCTGGATGCTCAGCCTCTTGAGCCAGTGCAGGATGGCTCTCATTTCCTTAAAAGCCACTTCCCCCCTCCACCGACTCATATTAATAATTATAATAGGCATTTATATAGTATTTTAATGCATGAAAGTTTTACATTTGTGATCTCATTTGATCTTCAAATCTCTGTGAAGTATGTGCTATTACACCCATTTTTACAGATGAGGAAATTGAGGCTGAAAAAGGTTAAGTGACTTACCTGAGGTCACAGAACTTATAAGTATCTAAGGCAGGTTTTCAACTGAGGTCTTCCTGACTCCAAATTCAAACACTGTCCATGGCTCCATCTGGAGGACTCTGAGTGAAGGTCAGATCAGAAGCACGCTGAGCTCCTGTGTCTGCCAGGGCCTCTGGGCTCCTTCAGAGCCTGACACTCACTTTCTCCATCATTTTCATGCTTCATTCTTCCCACTTCTGTGACATTTGCAGGAGGAATGTCTGCTTCCATTGTGTCTCAAAGGGCAGGAGCCTGGAATGGCAGAGTGCAGAGAGAGCACAACTGCCTTGATTCACCAGCGATCCGCGGACTCTGCATGCCAGACGCCTGGCTGCTGCTGCTGTTGTTGTTGTTGATGGTGATGATGATGGTGGTGATAGGGATGGGGATGATGATGGTGGGGATGGAGATGATGGTGATGGTGATGATGATGGTGGTGATGGGGATGATGGGGATGATGGGGTTGATGGTGCTATGGTGATGATGATGGTGGGGATGGTGGTGATGGGGATGATGGGGATGATGGTGGTGATGGGGATGGGGATGATGATGGTGGGGATGGTGATGATGGGGATGGTGATGATGATGGTGGTAGTGATGGAGATGATGGGGATGATGATGGTGATGGGGATGATGATGGTGGTGATGGGGATGGTGATGATGATGGTGGGGATGGTGATGATGGGGATGATGGGGATGATGGTGGTGATGGGGATGGGGATGATGATGGTGGGGATGGTGATGATGGGGATGGGGATGATGATGGTGGGGATGGTGATGATGGGGATGATGGGGATGATGGTGCTATGGTGATGATGATGGTGGTGAATGGGGATGGTGGTGATGCTGATGATGGGGATGGTGATGATGATGGTGGTGATGATGGGGATGATGGT
>CM053585.1:3199789-3216219 GCA_028646515.1 Pseudochirops corinnae | reverse complement strand
GAAGAAGAAAAAGAAGAAGGAGGAGGAGGAGGAGGAGGAGGAGGAGAAGGAGAAGGAGAAGGAGAAGGAGAAGGAGAAGAAGAAGAAGAAGAAGAAGAAGAAGAAGAAGAAGAAGAAGAAGAAAGAGAAGAAGAAATAGACAAAAAGAGAGACAGAGGAAAGAAGAGAGAGAAGAAACAGGAAGAGAGAGGAGGAGAGAAAGAGGGAGAGAAAGAGAGAAAGGAAAGAAGGAAGGAAGGAAGGAAGGAAGGAAGGAAGGAAGGAAGGAAGGAAGGAAGGAAGGAAGGAAGGAAGGAAGAAAGAAAGAAAGAGCAAGAAATGAAGGAAGGTATAGCACCCTTGCTACACTTGCACTTGAACTGGAGAGTTGGACACCTAGAGAAGTGACTGCTACCTTGGATTCATGGGTGTTTCATGTCTAAAATCACAGATTCTGAGCCCCTACTGGTGTGCTTCACATTAACAATCAGTCATTAGACTCAATCAATTCTTGGCAAAGGAATTTACTTAAGTGGTGTAGTATAGTGTGACTAGTAGATATAGTATGTTCTCACCATATAATACAAGGATACATTTCCCCCCTAATAAACACTGTCCATGGGGAGAGTGAATGTGAAATCATAGTAGAATGGCAATAAAGTAAATATATAGGGAACATATGTGACTAAGACACTCACAACTAGAGAAGTGCAGGGACTCAATGTTCTTGCTCTTTGCAGATTCTTCACAAAGCTTCCTGTGGGACATGGCATCTATGCTAGGCTGCTTTCTCAGCTGGACTTGCCCCTCACTGGGGAGCTGTAGTCTTGATCACCTCCAAACTCAGGCTCAGCAGCAATCCTTGACCAGGATAGTGTGGTGTTCTTTCAGAAAGATGAGGGACTCTTAGCCAAGGAATGGCAGCAGTCTAACTAGTCCTGTTCCCTGGGGTCTTCTCCACTAAGGCTTATCATCTTCCAGGCAAGAAGTGGAAGAGCCCAGGTAAGCCTTTCTTCTCAGAAACTCTCCCTGGTCCCCTCAGGGAGACCTTTCCCTCAGTTAATGACATTTCCCAACCCTCCCAGGCTAGGCCAAAACTAGGTAATGAGTGTTGGTCAAGCCATCCCCCGATGGCTCCCCTATTGTTTTGTTGTATACTGTTTTTCCTGTAGGTCCATGCAAAGGACTGGTTGGGGAAAAGGCATCTTGATGATTGATGCTTACATGCAGACACACTCTTCCTACCTTTCAGACCTGCCCAGTGACCTGTAAAAGGGGCTTCCTCTCTACCAAGCACAAACTTACTAAGAGGGCTATGTTTCCCTCCCTGCCCTTCCCCCAGCCTCTGTTACGTTCCCCTTATAGTCTCTGTGACTTTGGGCAAGTCCTCTCTATTCTTGGGGTAAAATCTCTTCAATCATAAAGTAAGAAGCTTGTGTTGGATGATTTCAGAGTTTCCTTGCATCTCTGAATCTTAAGATTCTGGGGCCTGGATGGCAGCCTTGTCTCTGCCACTATGTCTGTGGACTTAGACAAACTGTTTCATCTCTATGTGCTTTCTGCAAAATGGAAAAAGATGTTTTTTCTAACTCCAATGGTGGTTGTTGTGAGGCTCAGTCAGTCTTACAGAGACATGAATGGTATAGGAAACATGAAACAACTAGTATGTGGTGCTTTTCTGGGTTGGAGATTTTCTAGGTAAGGATCTCCCCAACACAGATCACAAACCTCCCACCCCTTCTTGTTCCATGTATCCCTTATCCCTAAATCTTCCACAGAAAAGAAAGACTGAGGTATAATTTGCAGAGACCTGGACATCTGATTTAGGAGACCTTGAAGAATGGGAAACAAAACAAAGGAGAGAGACAGAGACAGAGAGAGGGGGGAAGGAGAGAGGGAGAAGAGGAAGAGAGAAAAAGGAGACAGAGAGAGAGAAGGAGGGAGAAGGAGGGGGGGGAAGAAGATAGGGAGAGAGTGAGAGAGAATAAAAAGAGAGAAAAGAGGCGAGAAAAAGACAGAGAGACAAAATGAAATGAGAATGAGAGGTAAAGGACAGGAGAGGGACACAAAAACAAACACAAAAGTACAAAAAAAAATAGGGGCAAACGAGGAGAGAGAGAGAGAGAGAGAGAGAGAGAGAGAGAGAGAACAGATGAGAAAAAATGCACATACTTTAGAACATAGGATGCCAGAACCGGAAAGGACCTTAGAGACCATCTACTTCAACCCTTTCATTTGACAGAGAGAGAAACTGAGGCCCCAGGAGGGAAAGAGGCTCTCACAAGGACATGGAGGGATGCAGTGACAGGACAGGACCTGGATTCCAGGCTTTGTGACCCACAAGGTCGCCCTCTGCACACATACTTGCCCATAAGTCTTTAACTCGGCTTCTGAGCCAAACTGGTCTATAAAACAATCTACAGTCCCAGAGTAATTTAGCATAAAACATTGTTAACTGTCCTTAGGAACAATAAATATATATTTAAAAGAGATTTATTTCAGGCACGCTAAAAACTCTGACCAGCCAACAAAAACCACCATGTGTCATTCCCCTTCTCCCCAGCGCGAACTGCTCTGAGGAGATTGCTTTTAATATTACTTCATAAGACTTGGGGCTGACGAGACATAAAACCGGGTCTGGTTTGGTTATTACTGTACCGATAAAATATATCGAAGAGAACATAGACTTAATTTTCAAACGAGCCTGTTTTTCATTAGCTTATCTCGATAGGTTAAGTTAATCATTATTTTCAACCATCTATGATTTAGCTATCATGTCATTAATTCCTGGACCGTCCGGCTGAGTAATAGCTGTGGTTTTCTCCTTTACAAATTCATCTACTTCACCGAGAAGCCGGTAGAGTCAGATTCTGTGCCACATCTGGTTTCCATTGTCCATAATTGCCATTTGCCGAGTTCTAATCATGTGTTATTGTAAGGACCACAGTGTCAATCATGCTCCTAATGGGGAAAACTCAATGCCAAAATACCTGGGAAGCTGGAAGCTGCCTTCAACAGGTGCATTTAGCAACTAGGTTTGAAGGAGAATTTGAGCCTACCCATTTACATAAATCATTTTAAGGAGAAATGATACTCTCCCCTCCCTCCCCAGGAGGAGGAAAACACGTCCCACTCCATCTCTGCTCCCCCCCAGCCCCAGGAACACTGCTCTTCAGACATCTGCCAAGCCGGAAGTCTCTGTACACATGTGCTCACTCAGCAGCCACTGGGAGTTAATTACAGGAAGACCCAGGAAGCAGCAGCAGCCAGATTCCCTGAGCTCTGGGACCGGGCCATACCATTTGCTGGTCTCTCCTGGATGTACACAAAGACAGGCATACTCTTCCCAATCCCAGAATAAACAGGCCAGTGAGTGAAAGGGGGCAACAGAGGGCTGGCTCTGGGATCCAAGGACCTGGCCCCCAGTCCCATCTCTACCACTTAGTGGCCAAGTCCCTTCCTCTCCCTGGAATTCTGTTTCCTCATTTGTGAAAATCTCTGAAGAGCTGCCCTTGAAAGGCCCTTACAGCTCCAGGTCCAGGATCAGATGAATTCAAATCAGCTTCAAGATTCAAGAAAAGGACAGTGAGTGGGGAGGCGAGGTGGCACAGTGAATAGAGCCCTGGCCCTGGAGTCAGGAGGACCTGGATTCAAATCTGAACTCAGACTCTTAACACAAAAACTAGCCGTGTGACCTTGGACAAGTCACTTAACTCCAATTGCCCTACCTTCCCCCCTCCAAAAAGCAAAATAATAATAATAACAATAATTTCAACTCTTGAGCTGGATTTTCCTTATCCATGAAGTGAAGGCTGCCCCGAGTGTCCTTTCAGTTCTAAGTCTCAGGATTCTGGGGTCTGGAGGCAGCCTCACCCACCCTGGCTGCTGTTTCTATGGTTTTAGGCAGGCTGCTTCATCGCTCTGTGCCTCAGTGTACTTTTCTGAAATTGAGGACAAGAGGGTTTCTCTCTTGAGGCTGCTGAGCCTCAGGTGAGATCCCTGAGATGGGGGTCATTTGCGAAATGAGATGCACATGGCATTTTTCTGGATTGGAGATTTCCTGGGTAAGGGTCTTCCCACCACCACATGAAGCAGAAACCCTTCACTTCTTGGACCAAGCAGTTCTTGGCCCTGTTTTGCCACAAATCTCGTGAATTGGTCCATCAAAAATGTCTTTATATTAATGTCCTTAATATGTATGGGACATGGTGCTGCTAGGGAAACACACAAAGAAAGAAAAAATCATCCCTGCCCTCAAGGAGCTCCCATTCTAATAGGAGAGACAGCTCATAACTAAATATTTAAATACAAAATAAAGAAAGAGTTAAGGGAGGTGATCTCAGAGGAGCAGGCACTAGGGTAAGGGGGAAGCCAGGCTGATGAGGACCAGGAAAGACCTCCTGCAGATGATGAGAGTGGAGCTGAGTCTTGAGGAAAGACAGAGAATCCAGGAGAAAGCAGGGAGGAGGAAGAGCATTCCAGGCATGGAGCATGCCCGGTTCAATGGCACATTGGGAGAGGGGGCATTGTGGATGAGGAACAGCCAGTTAGCTAACAAAATTGATCAGATCCTACTGAGGGGAGTAAAGTGGAAGAATAAAGAGGAGAAAGCCCATACTGCCGTTGTCCTTAATTCAGATTTTGGCTCTGACACTTACCACCTACGTGACCATGGACTAGTCCCATTGCCTCTCTGAGCCTCAGTGTCTGTGTCTATAAAATGGGAGTGAAGATCCTTATTCTATCTGCCTCTCAGGATTATTATAAGAAAAATACTTTGTAAAATGTTATTGTTCATAATAAACCCGCCCTAGAGCTTGGTGCCTTTGCAAGCAGCAGTCACGGCCCAAGAACATCTTCCTCATCCGCCTGACAACCGCTTTCATCCCAGGCTTCCCCTCCCGGATCCTACCTGGCCTTTAATTTAAAGGCCAGCTCAGACACCACCTTCACCAAGGTGCCCTCGGTGACTCTCCACCCCCACTATTAGGAACCACCTTCCTCCTGGACAGATCACAAGCTTCTTGAGGACAAGGTCTATGTCTCATTCATCTTTGCACCTTCAGTGAAATTGCAGATCCAGTCCCTAGCCCATCCCTGTCCCCAGACCCTAGCCAGGTTCTGGGCACCTGTGCTCAATAAATACATGCAAGCTGATTGACAGATTGATTTGGCTTCCCCCAGCACCCCCAGAAGAGCCCAGGGAATGAGGGGCAGGGGGTGCTCTGGGGAAAGTCCAGGCTTGACTCCTGGCTCGGCAGCTGACCAGCTGCGTGACTTAGGGCAGGTCACTCCATCTCTCTGAGCCTCCTGAGAGGACAGTATTGGCCTGCAGGTCTCAAGGGGCCTCTCATCTCTAGATCATAGTCCTCTGAAAAGATGACAGTACAGCAGCTGTAGGGAAGTAGTCGCCTGAGTTGTGTAATGAAGCAAGCTGAAGTTAGGGCTTGGATAGTGTACTCTAATTAGGGCTTTTTGGTGATGCGCCTAGCGGCTTCACATAAGGCCAGCTCCCTAAAAAAAGATCCCCTGGAGTTACACTTCAAAGATTTTTGTCTGAGATCCTGACTGCAACCAGGCCTTTTGCTCCCAAATTTTAGACCCTAAAAAGACAAGTCTCTTATTAAATTATCCATTCCTGAGCTGGTTCCAAGGTACAACATACTCAAGACAATGATTACATGTAAACAAACCTAAGTTACTTTGAAGTCTTATCTCTTTCGTATCCTCTTTGTTAACACCTATAAGAATGCTCATTGACCTGTTGGTGCCCAGAAAACCTGACTTTATCTAAAGTTACTTCCAGGAACTAACAGGCTTAAGACAATGATAGTAAAACCTGAATCCTTTCATCTTTCTGTATAAAAATCTTGCTCAAAAAAATCATTAAAGGAGTTCGTGGTTTTTCCCTGAACTACCCACATGGCCTGGTCACTTTTCTTATTCACATCTCCGATCATGCTTAGTGCTGGACACTGAGCCCCCCAACAGTGTAATTAGGACCCCAAGCTCTCTTCTTTTAAAAATGAGCAATAGACACTGGGTGGGAGGTGGAGAAAAGGAGTTCAATAACCTTTATCCGCTGGCCACAGGAACTAAATTTAAGCCTATGCTCCCCAGAAACCTTGGCTACATAAGGAAAAAATAAACCTCATTTTGAGGGGTTGTTTGGTAATTACTCTTCTTGCTACACTTTCTTAGGAAATATCCCTTTTGTAAAAGATAATCGATGTCAACTGGTTGATTGATACTGTGTAACACACACAGGATAGAGGCTCATGGGATTGTTTTGTAACTAGTGTTCTTGCTACACTTCTTTCAGTAAATATCCCATTTGAAAAAAAATCAATTGATATTAGTGACAGGTTGTGTGGTTTGTCCTTCATTCCCAAAGAGGACTATGACACTAGGGAGATGAGGACATGACTTGCAACTGAATTCAATTTAAGTGAAGGAAGGATGTGCAGCCACCAGTCTCACTTTCTCCTCCAGATCTGTCTGGGTCCCTTGGCCAGATATGGAACAAGGTGATGGGAGATGATCCTAGTTGATGCCCATTAGGGAGCACAAAGTATGGTAACCCTCAGGTTACCCTTAGAACCCTGAAGAGAGAAGAGGTATTCTGTGGAAATTTAACCTGCCTGTGCAGTATTCTGGACAAGTGCTCCTAAAAGGAGTGCTGAGTGCGCATACACACACACACACACACACACACACACACACACACACACACACACACACCAAGAGTGGTTTAGATACATATGGATAATGAAGATCTGGGCTTGAAAAAATTATTTAGCTAATTAAAAAATTACCTAGAGAAGCAGAGAAATCTCATCGGAAGAACCTAAGAGCCAGGTTTTTTATCTTAACCCTAACATGTCCAAGGCAGGAGGGTGACCCTGGGCCAATGGCTTCCTCTACCTGAGCATCAGTTTTCTCATCTGCAGAATGGGCTCCTCCTAATCCTTGAACCCATTTCTACCCAAGGCTCTTAGATTGTGTCCCAGAAATAGTAGCTATTGTTGCCAGTGGCAATAGGGATGGGGGAACAGCCAGGGCTGGGGCTGAATTCCAAACATACCAAGAAATCCTCCCTATTGGTGCAAAACTTTCTGGCTTTCTGAGAGTGACAAATGACCCCTTTGTGTACTTACTGAGATCCGGGGGCAGGAATTATGCTTCTTGCTGTGATAAGTATGTGTGGAAAAGCACAGAGCCTGGGGACCCCTAGATCTCCCCCCAGCTTCTCCTCCCTAAGAGGAGACTGATGATGGAATCTCCAGAGACTTCAGGGTCTTCCCTCACCAGCAGGAACCCCCAGGATTTCAGGGGTCTCTTTGGCACAGGGCAGAACTACCAGCCAAACATCTGGACTCCTAGACAGAGGCCTGGACAGGGTGCTTCTCCAGCCAGGGAATCTTTGCATCCCTCAAGAATTAGGAGTTGACTACATCTTCCCCATCATAACAGTATGAAATAGTCCAACCCAACTCTATGTTGTACTAAACTATCCTCCCCAATATTCCAATAACCCCATGAAGATATGATTTAGGAAGCCCCTCCTACAGTGCAGATCACACCCCATCCACTCTTTCATCCATTTCTCCTGAGAGGTTCACTCCAGCAGGTCCGCCTGATATGCCTGGGAGCCCCTCGGTTGTCCACCTGCCATGCCTCTGTCTCTCCACATAGTCCAACCCTCTGTATCCCCTGGTAACATCCTGTCCTCCTGCTCTTCTTCAGAAGGCCTCTTTGGAGGCCCATCTGCACCCTGCCACTGATTTCCGAGAGGAAAGGCCCACCCGGAGTTCTTGGCTCATTTCTGATTTTCTTCATGTCATGGGATGCTAGGATCACAAAAGATTTACTGCAGCTGGCTAGCTAGTGATATAATGTTGATAATGGCAACAGTTACAATGGTAGCAACAAGAGCTTTGAGGTTTACATAACTCTGTGCCTTTGATACGCCAACCCTATGGACTAGGTTCTCTCCATTTTAGAGATGAGGAAACTGAGGCCAAGAGAAGTGGAAATACTCATCCAGGATCATGCGGTCTATGGTTGGACTTGAACTCAGGTCTTTCTGGACCCCAAATCTAGCATGGCCTCCAGTGCCACCTAGGAGCCATTGTATAGTAGGCATTATAGAACGGGCAGCTCATGGTTCAGTGGATAGAGCTAAGTGCCTGGGTCAGGAAGAACGGAGCTCAAATCTCAGATCTCTAATCTCAATACGTTAGTACAGCAGTTCTCAACCTTCCTAATGCCGTGACCCTTTAATACTCATATGTGGGTGTATCTGCATGTGGGCATACCCACCTGGAGACGGATAGAGGAGCCGTGTCTCGGCTCCTAAGACCATCGGAAATATGTGTTTTCCGACAGTCTTAGGCGACCACTGTGAAAGGGCCATTCAACCCCCCAAAGGGGTCATGACCCACAGGCTGAGAACCACTGCCTTAGTCCCTACTTCATCAGGTTGCTATTGTTGCAAGGATGGAATGAGATAAGATTTTTAAAGCAGCTGACACAGTGTATATAATGTAATATATGTATATGCCATGTATGAGACAGGTGTTATGTAAGGGTATATGGTATCTTACAGCATATTCGATTAGTATCATGTTGTGTCATATTATACTGTATCAGGTTGGATCACATTTTATGCTGTTATATCCCATCATGTTTCTTATATTATGTTACATCGTGTTGGGTTATATCATGTTATCATTTCCTATTGTATCAAATTGTATCATTTTGTTGTTGTTGTTTAGTCATTTCAGTCACGTCCAGCTCTTCATGACCCCATGACCCCATGGTGCACCACCTGGCTGTCCATATATTGCATTCTGCTATTAGATCATATTTCATTGTCTTTCATTACATTTTATATGATTTTGTACGCATGCCTGTACATGTCTCCTCCAGCTAAACTTTAAGTCCCTTAAGTATAGGGAAGGATTTTGCCATTGCCTTTGTAGCCTTAGTACCCATCACAGGACTTGACACATAGTAGGTGTCCATCAATCGATTGATTGATGAGTGCTAGGACTGGGAGGGAACCTGGAGCCCTGGGCTTAGACAGTAGATTGTCTGAGAACATATAACACAGCCTGTTAGAACGAGGAGGAAGTGAATAGCATGGAGCAGTGATGGTCAGAATTAAAAATTAAAGTGAGGTGTTAGAGTTCCAACCTTTCATTTTAAAGAGCAGAATACTGAGGCTGAGGGAGATCAGATGACATTGCTGGGTTACAGGGCCATGATCATGGACTACGAACAGAAATTTGTGTCCCCCCACACACACACTATCCCTGATACCAAGAGCGGGGTGGCTTCAGGGGGCTTCAAAGGGAGGTCTGATTTCCAAATGCCATATGTGAGTGTACAGCCCCCTCCCACATTCAGAACCTCAAGCCCCAGGTCCCTGACCTGGAAGGAAATCCCAACATTTGGTGGAAGAGCAGGTCTGCACACACAATGAAAACTGGCTCCTTGTTCCTAGCTAGTAACTCCCTGATGTCGTTTGTCTCAGATATTCTCCCATGAACAATGTGAACTCAATACCTGGCTGGCAGTGGAATGAAATGAGCCCCAGGACATCATTCCTTGGGGTCTTCTCTCTGCTTTGCACAAATTGGTCTGCTTTTTCCTTGGAAGAAGTCAGTAGGAGCAAACCAAGAACCTTGCCATGGCTGCCGCTCACCAGACTGACATTTCCTTCGTGGATACACTCCCAAATTCCTAATTAGGTTTTGAGAATGAAGAACTCACCATTTTCATCCTGCCAGACTCAGGGGATTTAAAAACCTGGTGCTGGCCAATGAAGCCAGTATGAACTTCTCCTCGGAGTTCTGAGATCAATCACTGCAGCTCGGTTCAGTTCAACACAAGAAGTACTGATTAAACACCAACTATATACCTGGCCCTCGGCTGAACCAGTGACTTCACTGATATGAGGAGCAAGATGTCTACCAAAGCCGGCCAGCAGCTGCTCTGCCATGAGGCTGGGGGCCGTATCTTTTTTTCTGTATTCAGTGCATATGCCTGGCATACAGCAGGCACTTAATAAGTACTTGCTAACTGTCTGCCTGGCTTTTGAGAACTGCCTAGAGAGGAAAAATCCCTTACTCAGTGTTTCATGATCTGTATGTGTCCAAGAATGCACATGAACCTAGGTCTTGCATCTTAGGCAAAGAAGGAGGAGGAAGGGAGGAGGAAATGACACATATGGAAAAGGAGACAACTTTTGTGTGGTTGGTCTGAGCCCTGGATTCTGTCCAACAACTGGGGCTTCAAGGAAGCATTGGCACCCAAAGCTCTAGTGTGCTCAGCATATGAAGGAGAAGACTGAAGGGTGGGGCAGGGAAAGGCCTTGCGTATCATTCCATTTTGAAGGACCTGTTCTGGGCCCAGAATTACCCATGGCGATGGCCCTAGCTGGCAATTCCACAGCATCCTCTGGGGACGAGGGCCCTCAAGTGCAGACCATTGAACTCAGGGTATTTGCCAATGTTGGCTAAATCTGTTGGGCTCAGTTCTAAGCCCACTTATCCAAGAAGGACATTTAATGGATGAGTAAGCAGGATGAGGAGGCCATAGGTGCTGCCATGTTAAGATTGGGGATTTTTAGCTTCAAGAAGAAAAGGCCTGAGAGGAGCATGAGTGCTGGCCCAGGTTACCTGGAGAGCCTCCCTATGGCAGAGTCGTGAGTCTCATTTTGTCAAGCCCCAAGGGGCAGGACCAGCGACAAGGGGGAAGAGAAGGGGATGTTCCAGTTCACTTGCAGGACGGCTTGTCTTAAGTCAGGGCACCAGGTGTGCATCTGTCCCTGTCCCACCACCACCCCATTCTGACCATCCCCTTTCAGCCTCACCAGTGCAGGACAATGACGGGACATTGATGATTATGACTCTTTCTGTCTCCTCCAACACGACTCTGACACGATGGGTACATTCACATTATTAACTTTGGCAAAACTTCCATTCCCTCATCCCTCGAGGGCAGAGCATGGACAGAGCAGGTTGGAGGCCCTCCAAGAACAACTTCATGAGAGAAATATTTCCTTGGGATGGTCCCTGAAGAGGAAGTTAGCTAAATTAGAAATGACAACCTGAAGGAATCCTGCAGTAATATGCTCTTGTCTGTTAAAAGGGAATATGGCATCTCCTGATTGCCACACTCTGGTTCATTCACTGGGTCGTGAAGGGGCAGCCAGGAAAATTCCAGGAATCTGGAATTCCGGAATGGGGAAAGACATCAGAACAGAGAATATCAGAACCCAGGACTTCAGAACAGATCTGGGCAGGACCTTAACACCTAGAACAGAGAATGTCAGAAAGGGGCTGGCTCTAGCAGAATAGCTAGCTAATAACCCCACTGTACAGGTTCAGGCTTTGGAGAGAGGTCAAGGACCATCAGGACCGGACAAAGAGAGAGAAAAGAGTGCCCTGGACCAGGGCTGGAGGAGAGGGGCCAATCTGGCAGGCTAATAATGCAGAAACACCACTGGATTGGAATGAGAGCCTCCCAGATTCCTGCTCACTCACAGCTCACCTACGTTCCTCACTCTGGACTGCTTTCCCTGCTCCCCAGCCACATCCTCCCCCTGGAGAGGCCACTCTCAGATCCCTGCATCCCTATCCTGGACCACCATGGGAAGAGGGGGCTCCGCCCACACTCCAGACTTCCCTATCTCCTCCCCAGCCTCCTTGTGCCACAGGGCACCTTCCCTGCCCCCACTTTCTGGGTTGTCCTCTGACACAAGCTCCTGGGGGGAGGCAGGGGATTGTCTTACTTGTTTCTTTTAGGACCTAGCACATAGCTGGTGTTTAATAAATACTTTGTCTGAAGGGCCCAGAAGGCGCCTTCCACTTTGAGACCCTGGACATTTAAGTGACTTCCCAGGGTCATATACATATATGTTCTTCTTTGTCCTTCATTTCAAAGGGGACCAAGGACATCATTCTCCTCCAGAGTCAACCAAGTCCAGTGGCAAGACAAAAGTCGGGACAACTGGTAAGAGCCTGGGATGCAGTGGGTGACCTTGGTGCCTTCAATGCCCAGCCAAGTTCATATGCTCCACAGAGCCTGCTTCAGTCGTCCTTATGGCCATGGGAACTAACTGTCTCATCTGCCCATTCTGCCGGGAAGTCTTCACATACTTGGGGCAGACACCCCCTAACTCACAGACAGGCCTGACACCTGCTGGTTACCCTCAACCTGGTTTGGCCTGCCTACTGAAATGGTTTACTGTGTGTGGTGGAAGCCCATAGCTTCTCAGAGCCACAGGTGAGAATTGGGTGAAGGTGGAAACCAAAGGTAGGTGAGCAGCCCTAAGCCCAGAGAGGCTAGGCCTCCTGAATGTCCCATACACCCCACAAGTAGGCAAGAGGGAGCAGAACCGGAATGCCAAAGAACTGGCTTAGACTCAGTCACTGAGCTGCCATCACTGTGGACAAAGCACTTGCCCACCTGGGCCTCATTGTCTTGCTCCCCTCCCACCTCTAAGTCATGTGGCCCTGGGAGAAGGAGGCTTCTCCTTTAGAAGGTAGCTTCTGTATCCTGGAAGACACTTCTTTCAACCTCCACCCCAATTAATCTCTCCTCAACAAATGCAACCCCTCAATCCTGGGGCTCTAGATTGCCTGCCTTCTGAAAGGAGAAGCCAAAGTGAGAAGGCCCCATAAGTGAAGAATGCAGAGTCCCCTGCCCCACCCTTACCCATGGAGAGGGAGCCCAGCTCTGACCCTGGGGGAGGGGCCCAGGGACTGGAGACCCTGGTCTTCTCTCATTTTAAGGATGAAGGTCATTCTTCTTAGCAGAGAAAATGGAAGTCCCCCCCAAAAAAGGTGAACATTTCTGCCCTCCCTGCTGGCTGTTATCATACTAACCAGCCCAGGTCAGGGGCCTGCCCCTTCTTGGACCCATTTTTGGTCTCTGGCACAGCAGGGAGTAACCAACCCCAGCCCAGATATCCCAGCCTCAGCAGCTCTTGTCTCAGTTTGTACTCGGTCTGGACCTTTCTGACTCTTCTGGCAAGCAGAAAGGAAGGGAGGAAGGAAGGAGGGAGGGAGAGAGGGAAGGAAGAATGGAAGGAAGGAAGGAAAGAAAGAAGGAAGGAAGGAAAGAAGGAAGGAAGGAAGAGAAGAAGGAGGGAGGGAGGAAGGGAGGGAGGGAGGAGGGATGGAAGGAAGATAAATGTGAGAGGAGGGGAGGGAATCAGAAAAGCACCTGTTTAGAAAAACTATTAGTCTTCAGGACTGTCCAAGGTACCACAGACATTGACTTACACCCCAGGTACTGTTTCCTCATCTGTAAAAAGGAGATAATGTCACCTGCAGTGTCTCCCTCCCACAGTTCCTGTCTAATGAGCAGCACAAACCCTAAGGTACTCTTTCAATAGTGGTCAGAATAATTAAACATGTAAAGAAACTAACCAGAGGGTAGGTAGACCACATGGGTGTATGAGAGGATTAGCAGAAGGAGGTAGGAAGGAAGAACCATGGAGGCATCTGAGGATCCTGGATTTGGAGTTAAAAGGCATCTCATCCGATTCACACACATACACATACACACACACACACAGTGTCACCACTTTACAGAGGGATAAACAGAGGTGATAAAAGCAGAATAAGTTGCCCAGGGTCACACAAGAAATATGAAGGTTGGGATTCGAACACAGAACCTTCACCTCCAAAGACTTTCCACTGATGAAGGTGCTTCAGAACTAATGCTAGTATCAGGGCTTCAGTTCCCTCCCCTATAAAATGAGAAGATTGGATTTGATGACTCCTTCTGGTTCTATATCCTGTGACCTCTAGTTAAGTGTGTGAAAAACCCTTCTGGCAAAGAGAATGGGGCAGGCAAAGGTAAACATAAAAGTAGAAAACTCCAAGCCTTGTGCAGGGATCAGCAAATAGTATGATTTAACTGGAGGCACAGCTAGGAGGCGCCATAATGGATAGAGCACCAGACTTGGAGTCAGGAGGACCTGAGCTCAAATTCAGCATCAGACACTTAGTAGCTGCGTGACCCTGGGCAAATCACTTAGCCCTGTTTGCTTCAGTTTCCTCATCTGTCAAATGGAGAAGGAAATGGGAAACCACTCCCGTATCTTTGCCAAGAAAACCCCACACGAGGCCGTGAAGAGTCAGGCACAACAGAAAACAATTCAGCAACAAACAGCACAGTTTGTGGAGCCTCTGAAATAATTCTGGAAAATCTACCCAGCTGTGGAGGGCCCTGAATTTCAGACCAAAATGTTGGGACTTTATTTTATAAGAACAGAGAACCAATGAAGGTTCTTAACCAGGGGAGTGACACGGCCAAACCTACAGACTAGACTAGAAAGATCAATCCAGTCACCAGTGCAGTTAAGATTAGAGACAAGGGAGATGGGAGGCAGGAAGGGCATCTAGTGGGTTTGCTCCGAGTTGAGGAGCTGCATGGGACTGAAGAGAGCACAAGTTCAGTGTCGTGGGACCTGGATTCAAATCTTATCTGTGCTCATCACTCCTGTCTAGGACTCATTCTCCTCATCTGTTAAAAAAAAGACATTGGACTGAACGACCTCTGATGGCTCTTCCAATTTGAAACCTCTGCCCCTCTGGTCCCATGAAGAGGGAAGTGGGAGAAGAAAGGAAAGGACTCGGGGCAGTCATTCCTTATAAGAAAGGAGGATGGAGGTCCCAGGAGAGAACCATTGCATCTTCACAAGAACCTTGGAAATATGGGTGCTATTATTATCCCCATTTTAGAGAGGGGAAAACTGAGTCCCAGACAGGTTAAGTGACCTGCTCAGAGTTCCACAGCTAGTAAGGTTGTGAGGCAGAATTCAAAGCTAGGTCTTCCTGATGCCAAGTTCAGGCTTTCTCCACCTGCTGCTTCTCTATAATGACACAGCCTTGTCTGGAGGAGTGCCCTCTGTCAACCATGCAGTCCTATAAAGCAGGGCCAGAAATCAGTGACCCTCCTTTCCATTTCTGGTACTGAGTGAGGGAAATGAAGGATTCTCCCCCACCCCATCACTCACTCCCCAGGAGTCTAGATGCCAGGGAGCTCGTAGGTTATCCTGAGACAAGATGGCTTCCTGAGCTCTGTCCCCAGGCTAAGCCAGAGATGCCTCCCCTGGAGAAGGGAAAACTGAAGACAGCTGGGAGAGGAGTCTTCGTGTCTCCTTCAGCTGCTCATTTAGCAGAAGGATTAGCCATGTTCAGCTTGGCCCAGAGGACAGAACTGTGAAGGAGCAAAAAGGCTGATTGGGGCAGACTTGAGGGAGAGTGGAACAGGCTGCCTTGGGACAATGGGTCCCCCCAGCCCTGAGGCCTCCCTCCAAGCAGAGGCTGAAGGCTCCTTGGCAGATGTAGAGGAGAGTCTGGAATGGACTGCATGGCCTTTGGATTCCACTACCATCTGAGCCTCAGTGTTATATGACCTGGGATCAAATCCAAGCTCTGTCACGTCCCACCTGCGTGACTTTGGGCAAGTCCCTCATCGTCTCGGCCTCAATTGACCAAGCATCTCAGCCCCACCCAGCCCTTCCTACCTCCTGGGGGGGGGGGGGGGGTAACATCACAGCAGGAAGCAAATTGGTTTCCAGAATGCTTCCAGACAAGCATTTCCCAGAAATCCAAGTCGGGAGTCCTGGCTCCGTTGGCAGCTTCTTCTCATTCCCCAGCTGTGTTAACCCACCCTGAGTTTAACTGAAGAGCCTCCCAGAGAAGTTGGTGCCCCAATTCTGGGCAATCCTGTGAGGTGATTTCAAAGCTGATTTGGTGATCTCCCAGAGATTCCTGCAATCAAACCTGCTTTTTGATATCATTGTTTCTGTGTCAGGTGGGAAGGCTTTGGACATGGTCACCAGTTATAAAATTGGATCCCTGAGATACCAGCTGAAAAATTACCCCTCCCCACCTCCACTGCCATGTCGCAGGGCTAGGTCATTCCAAGGGAGCAGTGGCTTAATTAAGGCTGAAAATGCTTCAAGAATAAAAGAGGGAGAGTTACCAAAAGATAAGAGCCAGTAAAAACTGAACAGGACATCAGTTTAATAAATACTCAGCCCTCAAGGAAGCCTGGCGGCCTAGAAAGGAGCCCGGAGCTTGGTCCAGAGAGTGGGGCTCTGTTATGAGAATCTGAAGATCTTCCCTGCCCCTAGGCCCTTTGCTAAAGTGGCTACAAGATTCTGAGAACCTTCCCCTGTTTGAAAGTATACTCTGTCCCTTAATAGGCTGAATGTGGTCACATGGAGCCTGTGGCGCCAGGCTTGTTCTTCAGGAATGCCCTTGTAGCTTTGTGATTGGGCAGTGGGTCAAGAGGGCTGTGATCTTCTCCCAGCCAGGAGAAGGCTATATATATGCCCTGATGTGAGGTTTTGGTTCAGGGCTTGCTTTGAGAAGAGTTGTGTGATTTGGCCAGAGGAGACTCTAGGCAGCCATTGAGCCCCC
>CM053585.1:3129132-3199689 GCA_028646515.1 Pseudochirops corinnae | reverse complement strand
TTGATTAAAGTGAAACTGTTAACCCATCTTGAGTTGCTTTCCTTTAGAAAAGCAGATCTAAGAACCTGTGCTAGCAGCCACCCTGAGTATGCTAGGGTGCTTGCTTTTACAGGCTCCAACCTCCCCCCAGCCCTCAAGGAAGCACAGTGGGTCTAGAAAGGAGCCCCAAGCTTGGTCAGGAGAGTGGGGCTCCAACCTCCCCCCAGCCCTCAAGGAAGCATGGTGGGCCTAGAAAGGAGCCCTGAGCTTGGTCAGGAGAGTGGAGCTCCAACCTCCCCCACCCTTGCACAGTCACTGGAGCTCTGGGCATCAAAGTTGGAAACAGCTACTCTGACCCTTTCCTACCCAAGAAGCCTCCAATAACCATAGTCGGCATTGCTCTGGAGTGGGGGTTCTTAAACTGAGGTCTATGACACTGAAGATTTTTAAAAATAACTTTGATCATTTTCTCAATGTAATGGGGGTTTCTTACAATCTTCTGTAATTATTTTATGTCTTTAGAAGCATGATTCAGAGAATCCAGAGGCTTCACCAGATCGATGCTCAAGAGGTGAGGCATAAAAAAGGTGAAGATTCCCTTCTGGGGGCCATCAGATTTGCAAAGTGCTTTACAAATATGCTTTCATTTGATCCTTACAACAACCCTGGGGGGAGGTGCTATCATCACACACACCCCAAACTGCAGAAGGAGAAACTGAGGCTCCAAAAGAGCAAGTGCAGGAGCAAGTGCCTCTACGAGGATCACCCAGCTGGTAAGTGTTTGAGATCAGACTCAAAGTCAGGCCTGTCTTCAAGCTGGAATCTGAAAGGGATGAAAGAATCATGCTGTAAAGATCAATGTCCTCAATAAACAGCACGTACCCACGTGTGTGTGTTCTGACATTTCAGAGGGCAGTGGAGCCAGTGACTGCAGCCCTGGAAGCCAGAGCCCCACATGTAAGCCCAAGGTCACACTAGCACTGTCTAGGCCACTATTTTACACTTTAGGGGTATATTGAGCTTGTCTTCCACGAAGACCCCAAGATCTTCTTAAAGATAAGCTCCAGTTTAATCTTGTCAAGCTTAGCTTTTACTTGTGAAGTTGACTCATTGAATAGAAGTTCTATAAACTGTCTCAGTCTCCGTGTCCTCAGGCCATAAAATAGGATACCAAACCTTGCCTTGCCTGTCTCTCAGGGTTGCTGTGAAGAAAACACTTTGACCAAGGAGGTCATTGATAAGAAGAAATTGCCCAAAGAAATGGAAACAAAGTAGACTCCTATTGGTTGCGAAATGACTTTAAAAAAACAATATTGTGCTACATAAATGAAATAGAATGTCACTATGCTATAAGAAGGGACAAATATGAATACAGAGAAAAGTGTAAAGACATATGTGAACTGATGCAAAGTGAAGTCAGCAGAGGAAACAATATATACAATGATGGCAACAATGTAACTAGAAAGAACAACTACAAAGTAACCAGTCAAGAATAAGCGAATGTTGCAAAATTCTAAAGAACAAACCTGGTCCAAAAGGACAAACATGAGATCCTCTCCTTTGACAAGGTGAGAAATCCACAACTGTGGAACATCTCTAAAGGTTTTCAGATTTTTATGTATATATCCGTTTTTTTTATTATTATTTTTTTTTTGCCTCTTCTCCCTTTTTTTCCTTTAAAAGTATTCTTTGTTCTATGGAATGATTCTCTAGGGGGAGATGAGAGGAAGGAATACAGGTAGAAAATTAGATGATATAAAAACAAAGGATGTAAAATTTATTTTTAAAATTTATTAAATAGTAAAAATTGATTAAGTAATGAAAAAAGTAAAAAAAAATTTAAGTCAAGAAATTAAAAACACCTTGTTAACCATAAAAGTGGCATGGAAATGTGAAATTAAGATAAAATCAAGTATCTCAGGATATTATGATAAAACAAAATCTGATGTGAGATTCTGATCAAGGATGATTTATTCATGGGAACATCAAAAAATATCAGAATTCTAAGGTACCTTAAAAGCTACCTAGTCCAACTCACCCATTCTTTTCAGAAGATAAACCTGAGACCAGAAAGTAGAAATGCCTTGTCTCTAACATCACATCACAAGGCAGAGGGCAGAGGTCGGACAAAAGTGAAAACTAAGCTCTCTTTAGTTCAGGATACATGGGGCACTTTCTACTATCCAATACTGACTCATAAAGGGAACTTTAATATACAATTGGACCTCACAGGTCCACCGACCCTGAGGGTGGAAAAGTCCCCTAGTACAAACTATTAAAATCCCTCATAGTTGGCCATCCACCCTCAGCTTGAATGCTTTCAGTGATGGGAAGCTCTCTCTGTCTCTCTCTACTTCCCAAGAAAACCCATTCCAAATTGCTAGAACACTCTTTGTGAAGCTGACTTCTTGAACAAAAAGTTCTACAAACCTTCTGAGGGTGCCAAACCTTGCCTTATCTATCTCCCCTTTCAGTTTCCTGGCAGGCAGACCAGAGTCCAAATCTGACCTCAGACATTTACGAGCTCTGTGACCCTGGGACAGTCATTTAACCTAACTCAGGTTAACCTCAGAGGGCTGTTGTGAGAATCAAATGAGATAATATGAGTAAAGAGTTTTGCAAATGTTGAGGTGCTCTATAGAAATGCCAACTATTATTAAAAGCAGGTTTGCCATTCCAGGCTTCAGTCCCTTTGCCTTTTTATGAGCTTCTCATTCCAGCTCAGGGCCACGAGTAATAAAGCCGAAAGATCCTCCTTCCTGAAGACCACCTATTAGCCCCTCAGGGCCTGCACCATGCTTGGGGATCTGGTACAATGCTTATCTCACTCTGGTTCCTCCCAGGGGCAGTTCAGTGCTGGGCTCCGGGCTGGACCCTGAAAGACTGCTGGGAAACTTGCTGATGTTATAGGGGAACCTGGAAAGTCCATCACCAGCAGGGTTTCCCGATTCTCAAGGCAATTGCCAAGACAAGGCTCTCAGGTTGTTTTATGCAATCACTTTGTCTCTCTGGATACTGCCTCCATCCATTAGAGGGCCAGGTTTTAGTCATTCCTTTGTCCAAGGATTCAGCTTAATGACACACACACATAAGTCTATATCTGCTAGGCCCCTGTGTTCAAGCTGGAGACATTCCAACAGCACTGTGATCTCATCAGCTTGAAATTTCATACCTTGATACAGTTTACAACCCATCCCAGATGGGCCATCCTGGTTGACTCTTGTCCATGCCCTCCCATCATTGTACTGCAGGGAGTCCACCCAATGAGTTTCATCAAACCTTCTGACTTCATAAGTGTACCATTAAAGCAATCAGGTGACATCTGTCATCTTTGGCTATTGAAAAGCAGAGACAGATGATCCAGGACCATTGTTCCAGGATGGGGTCATTGTGAATCAGATTTGGGTGTGGCTTAGAACATAGGTGCATCAGGGAAGTCCCAGCTCCTAAAGCAGCTATTTCCATCACACTTTTCCAAAAATCTTGGATGATTTTGACAGAAACATGGAAATGCCTTGTTGGAGGAGAGCTTTTATGTTGGCAGGGTGGTCTACTTCATCAATTTTCTTAAATAGCTAGCAAAGAATAAGCATAGTAGAATCTTGAATTGTCTGAATCTTTCAGTCAGTTGTCTCATTTGTAAAAATTTGGTCCACCATAGAATGGTATTTGTAAAAGCCTTCCACTAAACTTCTTATATCTCCATGGAGGGTGCTTTCTGTGTACACATAGATTATTCCATTTTTTTTTTAAATGTAGAGTTAATAAAACAGGTATAAAGGTCAGTAGCTTCTGGAATTCTCTTGGTTGACTTTTTTTTGGCCATTGATAAGGTCCAAGATTTTTTCCATGTCTTTGGTACCCTTTCCTTTTTCAAATTCCTTAGAATCTATCACTTATCAGGCTCACAACTGTGTCACATCCAGGATGAGTGTCTTCTATGCATCCTTAATTCAGTCTAGCTTCTCTCCCCATCTTAATTTCAGCACCATTTGCACTTCTTCCAGGAGCATATCTGGGGCTAGCATGCTATGGTCCAGTTGGGACGGTTCCATTGCCTTTGATGGTGAGTGTTTGTCAGAGACCATGCACTTGGGGGGCTGTTTTCCCTGCAGTTTGATACAACAGTGTCCTTGGCATGACTTTACTTAGCTGGGGCTCTTGCCAGACTTTCTTTAAACATGTTTTCCTCTCCATTGCTTCTCACAGTTTTATGAGGCAATACTGCTCATAATCTTCCACCATCTTTCTCTGTAAAATTTTACCAAAAAGTTTATAGTCCAAACCTGTGTTGCCTTTGGCTGCCTTATCCCTCTGGTTGGCAGAGTATCACAGAATCTCATTATTGAAAAGACCCTCAGCAACCATTTAGTCCAAGCCACAACCAACAAAGAATCCCTTCTAGGACATACCTAACAAGTGGTCAATCAGCATTTGCCTGCAAACCTCCGAAGAGTGAGACCCCCCCCCCCCAGCTCCCAAGGCAGCCCACTCCACATTAGGACAATGCTAATTAATGATAGCTAACATTTATATGGCACCTACTATGTGCAGGCACTGTGCTAAGGGCTTTACAATTATCTCATTTGATCCTCCCAACAGCCCTGGCTTGGAGGTAAATGCTGTTATTATACCCACTTTACAGATAAGGAAACTAAGGCAAATGGAGATTAAGTGATTTGCCCAGAATCACACAAATAGTAAATATCTGAGCCTAGATTTGAACGTAGGTCTTCCTGACTCTAGGCCCAGCATTGTGTCCATTGAGCCACCACCTGCTCTCTTTGTTTGAAAGCCTTTTCCTTTTATCAAATCCACATTTGCAAACTTCCAACTTTTACCCATTCCACTCGGGAGATGAAGTGTTTGGAGACTGAGAGAGTCCCAAACACTGGCCCCTCATCTGGGATCCTCTTCCTGGCAGACCCTCTAGAAATGACTGCGTGAGTGCTGAGATGGGAAATGGCCAAATGTCCTGAGGAATTGTGTGTCTATTCTGGCCTCTCTAAGGACCACCTCTAAGTCGTCCTTCCACCTGGC
The DNA here is from genome assembly GCA_028646515.1 of Pseudochirops corinnae. Taxonomy (NCBI): domain Eukaryota; kingdom Metazoa; phylum Chordata; class Mammalia; order Diprotodontia; family Pseudocheiridae; genus Pseudochirops; species Pseudochirops corinnae. Next base: position 3,194,670 of record CM053585.1, on the reverse strand, counting down.
TGTAACTTCTTCCTGTCTCCTGGTTTTTACTTGTATTGAGAGGAACATTAAAATAGATGTGGTTCGGTTCCTCCGATAGCATATCCACTCTTTGACCACTGGACTAGGATCTTATATTGAAAGGAACAAGAGATTCAATCAAGTTTATTATTGTAATAGAACTCAATAACCCAATGTCTGATAAACCAAAACTGTAAATTACTTCTGGCAAAATTCCCTATTTGATAAGAAATGCTGCTGGAAAGCGGTCTGGCAGAAATGAGGTTGAGAGGAACACCTTACACCACATTGCACAATAAATTTAAAAAGGGTACATGACCTGAATGTTAAAGATTATACAATCGACAAATTAGAAGAGAAGGAAATTATGCACCTTTCACAGCTGAGTCAGGAAAGGTGCTCTTTACCAAGCACATGATAGAGGCAACCACAGAAGACAAAACAGATCATCTATGTTACATGAAATCGAAAATCTTCTGCAAAAATAAATTACTACAACTAAGATAAGAAGGGAAGAGGCCAAACAGGAAAAAAAAAATCTTTGTATCAATATGTTCATTTAAGGACTCAGTATTGTGTGTGTGTGTGTGTGTGTGTGTGTGTATGAGAGAGAGAGAGACAGACAGACAGACAGACAGAGACAGAGGCAGACAGACAGAGACAGAGAGAAACAGAGAGACAGAGACAGACAGACAGAGAGAGAGAAGAAGGGAGGGAGGGAGAGAGAGAGAGAGAGATGAACTATTCATATCTATTTGTGTATGTATACAGAGATAGATATACAGATAGAGCCATTGGGATCTAGATAGATATAGGTATAAATACAGATATGCTGAATAAAAGTCATTTGCCAATATGAACAGTTTTTTGAAGAATTACAAACTACTAACAACCACATAAATGAATGTTCCAAATCAATCAATTTTTGTTGTTTTGTTGAGTCATCTTTCAGTCCAATCCAAATCTTTGTGGCCTCATTTGGGGTTTTCTTGGCAAAGATACTGGAGTAGTTTGCCATTTACTTCTCCAGCTCATTTTACAGATGAGGAAACTGAGGCAAACAGGGGGAAGTGACTTGCTCAGGGTCACCCAGCTAGTCATGTCCAAAGCCAGATTTGAACTCAGGAAGATGAGCCTTCCTGACTCCAGCCCCAGCACTCTGTACATTGTGCCACCAACCTGCCCCAATCAATCAATAAATTAAAATTTATTAATCACCTACTATGTTCCAGGCACTATGATAAGTGCTGAGCACTATCCACGTCACTAATAATAAGAGAAATGCACATCAAAACAACTCTGAGGTTTCACTTCACACTTAGAAAATTAACAAAGATGACAGAAGATGCAAATAATCAATGCTAGAATGGTTGTGGAAGGAAGGCACATTAGGACATTGGTGGAATCCTGATTCAGTACAACCATTTTGGAAAACAATTTGGTGTTGTGTGATTAAAATTTCCATACCCTTTTTAACCCAGAGATTTCACTACTAGGCATATATGCTGCAAGGAGGTCATTGATAAGAAGAAATGCCTAGAGCAGAACTTTTGTGGTACCAAAGAAAATGAAGTAGACTCTTATTGTTTGTGAAGTGGCTAAAAAAAGCCATTGTGGTATACAAATGAAATAGAATATTACTATGCTGTAAGAAGGGGGAAATATGATAAATACAGAGAAAAGTGTGAAGACATGTGAACTGATACAAAGTCAAGTCAGCAGAGTCAAGGAAACAATATATACAATGACCACAACAACGTAACCGGAAAGAACAGCCCCAAAGCAATGGATCGTAAGTGAATTCCCAAAATTCTAAACAACATATGTGGCCCAAAAGAACTAACATGAGACACTCTCCTCTGGCAAGGTGAGAGATCCACAAATGTAAAAGATCTCCATGCATTTTCAGATTTTTTTTAATGTACTGATCAGTTTTTGCTGATTTTTTGCCTCTTCTTTTTTTTTTTTCCTTTAAAAATATTCTTTGCTCTATGGGATGGCTCTCTAGGAGGAGAGAAAATTAGGTAATGTAAAAACAAAAGATGTAAATTTTATTTTAATTTATCAAATTGTAAAAACTTATTTTTAAAACTTTCTAGATCAGCAGTTCTCAACCTATGGGTCGCGACCTCTTTGGGGGTTGAATGACCCTTTCACAGGGGTCACAGGGGTCGCCTAAGACCATCGGAAAACACATATTTCTGATGGTTTTAGGAACTGAGACACCTCTCCTCTCTCAGCTCCAGGCAGGTCCACCCACATGCAGATACGCCCACATACACATACAAGTATTAAAGGATCACAGCATTAGGAAGGTTGAGAACCACTGTTCTAGATAGTCTAAGAACTCCTGCTCTTGTTTGCACTCACTGGCTCCCTTTTCTTTACTCTCCCAAAGTCCCTGGAGAAGCTGAAGGAAGATCTGTAGGAGTGAGTCCCATTTGGGGTTCTTTTTCCTTGTTTTCTGAGTCCCTACAGGTAAGAAGGTCCACTCTGAGTGGCTAGCCTATCAGGGAAGAGCCTGCTGCATTGAGCTAGGCTGGCCCTCCAGAAGCGGTCTAAGTCTGTGGCCATGACCTCCCTGAAGGCCTCTCTAGCCTGGTAGCATGTGCAAAAGCTTGAGTTTCTGGATTTAGCTTTCAAAAACCCATGACAAAACATCACAGGAGGACTTGGGGGATTTCTATCTTCATAATGGGGGGAGTTGTCTTGGAGGCAGAAAGATGTGAATTCAAACTGCCTCAAACACTGGATATGTGATATTGGGCACATCAGCCTCTTTGGACTTGATTTCTCCCTCTATAAAGTGAAGATAATAATAGAACCTGCCCCAGAGGGCTCCTGGGGGCACAAAATGAGATGATGTCTGCCCGGTGCTTTGCAAACCTCAAAGCATCTCACACAGCAGCTGCAGTGACAGCTCTGTCACCTACCCAAGAGGCTTGTGGGAAAGAAAGCAAGGCATGTGGTTTGGGTTTGCTGCACATGGCAATGCTTAGCACTTAGTAGGTGCTGAATTGACTGCAGACAGACTCGCAAAGTCATTCTCCAAAGGGGAAGCCACCTTGGAGGACCCTCTTACCATTCAGAGAACTTAGCATTGGCCACGGAGTTCATTGCAGTTGGAGCAGGAATAATAACAACCAACAGCAACACCAATAATAATATCACTAGCATTTACATGATGCTTCAAGGTTTGCAAAGCACTTTCTGGATGGCATCTCATTTGAGGTACGCAGAGAAGATGAGACATTGGCGGAGCCAGGCCTTCCAGCATCACACAGACATCTGGCCTGTCTGGGCTGCCCTGCTTCCCCAGAGGGGATCTCCTGCCACTTCTCCCTCCTGGGACTCCAGGGTCTCTAATGCCATGAGCTCCAGCCCAGCCTGCATATTCACAGACACTCACTGTTAGGTACCAGTGACCAGCATCTAGTTCTATTTATCCAGCTAAGATCAGAGAGCTTTTACAAAGGGATAGTGATCCCTGAGATAATTCTTTAAAGGATAATGACAATCAAAATAAAAACATTTCCCCCAAAGACACTGGGGCCCACAATGCCTCATCAAGTCTCAGGTTTGGGGAGTTCTAGGCTCACTTTTAGCTTGGTTCTCACATAACATTGGCCCCACCAAGTTCATATCCCAAAGCATGTGTGTGCTGGAGAGAGGAGTCTTTGCCTCATCTACCACTGGGCTAGATGTCAAAGGCCACTCCCAATGGTCAGTCTCTGTTTCTCTGAGCTGAATGGTCTGCAAAACCCAGATTCTGGAAAGCCCTGATGCCAGGGAGCCCAATGCCAGCACACCCAGATAGGAGGGAGTGCAGAAGCCAAAGAGCCCAGAAACTCCCTCTTGACTTTTTGAAGTTCACAAGATCATTCTCCAATCCCTTTCCCTTGGACAGAGACCAAGGACACAAAGGTGAAGGACCAAGGCTGGTTTCTTGGGGCCATAAGGACTCTATAGGAAGAAGATCCCTGTCCTCCTTCCTTAAAACTTCATCCCTCACTGGCCACCATGATCAAAGGGATCCAGGCACCAGAGCCCAGCCAAGAGGACATATGAAAGATGGTCAGCTATGACTGACTTGAGTCTGTTTGATGGCAAAGTACCCCCACTTTCCTCCCTCCCCTAGTAGTTGTTACATGACCAATATCAAAAGGCTCTTCACACTAATCATGCAGTTACCAGTCCAGAACCAGGAGGAGTTCTCCATGGGCTCCCCCTTCTCTCTCAAACACTTCCCTTATATGTGATCCTGACCCTCCCAAAAGCAGGCTCCCTAGCCTTCTCCAACCAAGGAGGGTATGCCTTCAGCATATACCAACTCCCCTTCACATGGCATCCTGTGGCAAGAATCTAGTGGCCATAGGGAAAGGAAGTTTCAAACTGAAAGGAAATTCCATCCCCTTCCAACCCTCTCATTTTACAAAGGAGGAAACCAGGAATTAAGGTAATTAAGTGACTGTCACAAAGTCACATTAAGTGACTTTCATGAGGTCACAGAGATTAGAAGGGGCAATATAAGGATTCCAAATGAAGTACTTTGTTTCCAAGTCCAATCCTGTGCCCACAGCTCCAGGCTGCCTATAAACAGACCATAAGGATGGTGGGCACTCAGCTTGGGGAGACCTCATTGCTGCCTGGAGCAGTCAGAGAAGACTTCCTAGCAAAGTGGGATGGGGGCCTGAGGTCTAGGCAGACAAGGAGCCCCTTTCCCTTCTGAGTATTCCTGGGTTCCAGGAGACAACACTGAGATATCCTGGAAGGACACTGGAGTCTGATGAGATGCAGAGAATGGAGAGATGAAGAATGGCTGGGAGACAGCGGGGGGGGTTGGAGAATTAGACACTTTAGGGGTCATTTGGTGCCACACCTCATTTTACAAAGGGGGAAGCTGAGGCCCAGAGGTGACTTAATCAAGGTCATCCCTGACCAGAGGAATGGGAGTGTAATTCAATGCTTAGAACGCTGAATGGGAACTCAGAGAACTGAGCCCAAATCCCAGCTCTGTCTCCAGCTCAGCACATGTCCTTCTCATCCTTGGGGATGTCAGGTCCCCCTTCAGCTCTGGCATCTGGGATCCTTGTTTCTCTACTCATGAGGGTCCCTGAAATGGTACTGTTCATCCCTAAAAAGCCACAGCTTGAAGGGCCCAGCAACACACAGGTGTGAATCCCACTTGACACTTTCACTAATGGTCAAAGGTCCAGAGAAGGCAGTGAGCTTGGACATCATCTGCCACAACCCCTTCATTTCACAGCTAAGGAAACTGAGGACTAAGAGAACTGGCTTGTCCAAGGCCACCAAGGCAGGGAGTGGTAGCACCAGGTTTGAATTTAACACAGAACAAAGTCAAGTTGAGAGAGGCCTGAGAACATAGAACAAAGACCATCAGAGATGGGAAATGGCTGTGCCAGAGGGGACTTACACCTGGGTCTTCAGGATTCCAAACCTGGACCCCTAACTATTCTGCCATACTGCCTTTTTTCCTTTGTATTTTAAAGTGATTTCTTTGGAGGAGGAATCCTTTCAGAGACAATGCACTCAATCCCATGGTATTCTCCAGTATTGGACCTTGAATCACAAGAAATATTTCTGAAGGGTCACAATTTATGGCCGTAGTTTGGGGCCCAAATTGATCACAGCCCCCACAGGCCTGCTGCAGGCCAGGGATGGGTGAAATCAAAGCCAGACGAGGCCATAACTCAGACAGACGCATGAACAATATCAGTTTCACTTTCTGTCTTCTGTTAGAACAAGATGCTTTCCACACAAAGGCCAGTGGCCAAAGGCCGCCATTTTATCGCCTGTAATTCATATCTTTGCAACTCACAAAGCTGTCCATTTGGCAACATCATAATGCTTCTGAACCTCCAAATAGTTCATGGGAGAAACTAGAACTTGGAGAATCACTGGGGGAGGGAGCTGGGAGATTTGGTGTTTTCCTCTTTCTCCAACTCTTTAGTCTCTCCAAAATCAAGAGACCTGGTGGCAGAATGCTGTCTGGGCACTGATATGCGAAGCTTTTATCTCTGCCTTCCTGGCCCTAAGTCTCATTATAACATGGAGATAGATGATTCTGGCCCTGGAGCCCAGTGCTGAGAAGGCCCAAGCTTGGGCAGACCCTACCAAGCTGTCTGGGAGTCTGGAGGAGGACATAGAAAGTCATGAACCCATTCAACCTGCATTTCAAAGAGAGGGCACGTGCACTGAGGACATCACAGAGCTTTGTAGCACAACAGCACACATTCAGCATCCGGGGCTCTGGGACAGAGAGTACCTGAACATGAACACTTCTGAGCTAAACAAACATTTATGAAGCAGTTTTACATGTGAAGAGGAATGAATACTGGAGCTGGGAGGCAGGAACGAGTGGCAGACAGACAGACAGAGACAGATGGAGGGACACACAGACAGAGAAAGAGGAACAGAGGGAGTCAATTCCTTGGGTTAGGACACAGTCCAAAGTCTTAGCAATTTCATTTGGTAGCTGCTTGGTTTAACTTGCTGTCTTCATTTCTTCTTGGCATATGAAGGTATAATTCACAGTGGGGAGAGGCCAGTGCTCTTCTCAATGAGATTAAAACTCTATGAGGGCAGGGCCCTATGTCCCTGCTCTCTTTGCTCTCCCTGCAAGGTGTAAACTCTACAACTACGTCTTGGTCAGTGCCTGGTGATGGTGGATTGTGCAGGTTGGAGAGGCGCCATGAGGGCAGTGACAGATTTTCCCCCTTTGAGTTAGAAGCTCTAGCTTTGAGTCCAGACTTCACTTACCACCCGGGCCATTTGGGCATATCTGCCCCTCTTCATTCATTTCCTTTCCTATAAAACAGAAAGTCGGGCAAGGGGGTCATTAACTTGCCCCCAGTGACTCGACACACCCAGCTTGTTTGATGAGTATAGACAGACCCTACAAAATGTATGGCAGTTCAGTGAGGGAGAGGTCTGTGCCTGCCCCCCTCCAAAATGATCCTAAATTCACTAAAGAACTGTAAGGTCTCATCTTCCCTTCATTAAACATTTCCTTTCCCTTTGGAAAGATAGCCCAGAAAACCAAAGAAATCATTCTTAACACACTTAGAATCACTCACGATGAGTTAGAAAGTAGATTGAAGCAGGATTTCCTATTAATTGGGTCCCAAGTTCAGAATGTCCAAAGTCCCTCCCAGCTCTGACAATCTGTGTTTATATATTAAGGTTCCTCCCAATTCTAATATTCTCTGTTCTAAGTTCTCAGGTCCCTTTCATCTCTGACAGTTCATGTTCTAACGTCCCTCCCGGCCATGACATACTCTCCTGTAAGTTTCAGGGTCCCTACTAACCTGATAGACCATCCTCTGAATTCTAAGGTCCCTCTCATCTCTGATGTTCCGTGTTCTAAATTTCATCTCATTTCTGATATTTTCTGTTCTCTGTTCTAAAGCCCCTCCTAACTCTGACATTCTAGGTTCTCTGTTCCTTGAGCCTCCCAGTACTTGTATTCACACAAACGTTGGTCAGGGAGTGCCCTGTAATTATTTTGAACTCCTGGTGAAAACTCACTCCATAAGTACCACACAAAAACATCCCAAGTCATTCTCTGACATACAGACCCATCTCTTTCTCAGTGTAGACATTTAATACGCATTTGCTGATTGAACATCTGCAGGTCCCAGAACACTGACGCCTCCAAAGCACCCAAGCCATGAGGTGCCCAAATTACAATGGAGACATTCACACTGGGCTTCACTTGGGTGCCAACATTGCCAGTGATGACCTATGGACAAGAATCAGAGCCAAAGCTATCATCCAAGGGATGGAGGGGCAGAAAAGAGGGTGGGCCAGTCATGCAGAAGGATGGAGACCAGGCAGAGGGCAGCTGCGCAGGAGGAGAGGCAGAGGATGAAGGGGCATGGCTAGGGTCTGCCCTGGACCTTGGGAGGGTGGACCCCCCTGAAGGAGATCTCGGACTGGACGGTCACTGAAGTCAAGATGTCTTCCATCTCTGCCTCCATCCTGCTTCTTCCTTCATCAGCCTTCTGTTTCTAGAGTGGAAAGCCTGTCAGGGCATCACAGTGGAGGTTCCCATTTCAGTATGACCTGGAAGTCCTGCCCTCCATATCTGATTCTGGGATGAGATCACAGTCAATGAATCCATGAAGCTTTCACATGCTTCTGTGTGGTATTCCGGCGCTGCGTTGACCTTTTCTCCTGGAATGCCTTCTCACATCCCCAGCCACCAGGAAGCTGGAGAATGAGGTAGGAGCTGACAGAACAAAGTGGCGTGGAGTCAGACTCTGCCCTTTTCTGGGCCTCAATTTCTTCCCCTGTCATTGCCAGGATCCCTCTAAGCTCTGACTTTCTGGGGTGATAGACCTGGGGGGGGGGGGGGGTGGTAGAAGCCTCAGGTTTGGCTCCTTTACTTCCCTGAATGGAGGGCTCTGCACTTTCTGGACTTCTGTTTTGCCCTAGTGCCTTTTGAAAGGATAGGGCTCAATTGTGGTTGGCTCATGCCCTCTCTTTGAACACCACACTCTCCAGTTTGCTGAGGGGCTTTCCTGGCCTCAGGAGCAATCCACAATTTGTTGATGAGAAGCTTCTGGCCCTGTGTCCCTGACACTACCACCACCACCCCTGCTGTGTAGACAGGTCACAGCACAGGATGGCTCTGCCAAAAGCTAAAAGGAAGAAGGAGAGCACCTTAGCAGCAGGACGTAAAACACACAGCAGTGACCCAGCCGCAGCCAGCTGGTGTCTCCTAGTGCTAACTAAATGCCCCAGAAAACTTGCAGCAGGTCCCAGAGCATGGCTGGGAGCTCCCTGAAAAGCACCCAGGTTTTTGGACATCAGGGGCGCAGATACCTCACCCCTTTAACTCTGAGCTTCTTTAGTGAACCCCTGGATCCCCAAACTCCCCACTGTGCCATTCCTCGAGATGGAGACAGAGCACTGCTGAGCTACTTGGTATTTAAATCTCCCGCAAATACCCTGGGGCCACACCACCTACAAAATGGGGGAAGTGCATTAGACAGCTTCATGATCCTCCAGCCCTTGGTCACTTTACTTTTCTGGGCCTCAGTTTCCCCATATGTAAAATGAGGGACTTGGACTCAATGACTTCCATGATCCCTTCCAGCACTGGGGTCCTGTGAGCCCAGTCAACAGGTCCAGAGGCTCTCTGGGGGGTCTACTGGCACCTTCCTTCATCTGTGGCCTGCTTCACAGCTCTTGATAATCCAGGAATGGATGGCCACATATGTCCCACATCCTGAACCACAAGAAAGACCTCTGGGCCCCTTCCTTTTTCCCTCTCCTTCCTATGCTCCTGCTTTGGACCCTCTAGACCCAAAGCTGCTGGCCACATGACCTCTCCAAATGAAAACCTGAATGGTGGGAGACTACTGGCACCCATGGACAGTGAGTGGACAGTTGGAAGGTTGAGGGTCCCTCAGTCCCAGGCCCGTTCAGCCTGTTTCTCTCCCCCAGCACACCCATTGTTTGCTTCCCCACAACAATAACCCTTCCTGATGCATTTTAAGAATGTGGGAGGGGGGAGCTGTCCAGTGATCTCAAAGCATCTGTTTCTGATTCCAGGGAGATTATGGATACCAAAGGAATAGAAATGGAAATCACCACTGCCAAGATATGAAAGCAAGCTTGCATGGGCCAACCAAGTCACCCTGCGCATTTGGCCCCAATAAGGGGCGTGCATAGAACAGTTTTTCCATATTTTGGGAAAGCACACATTTTCTGCACATTAAGTGGTACCAATAAAAAATAATGATTCTCACTCGGTTTATTTCTATAAATTAGGTTGGTTTATAGTTTTCCAGAACATGGCTTTGTGTCAGGATCGATGGCAAACACCTGGGTATAAAACTCAATCAGTCCTTGGCTTCCTGGGAGGGAAACTGGGCCAACTCTCTCTCCCCATCCAAAGGGAGAGCAAAGGTCACCAGAGAGAGCTTGGGACAGTCAGCCGAGAGCACTGACAGCCCTTCTGGGGAACAAGCACCCAGCTCACAGCCAGCCTGGGAAGGGGGCGGTGGGCTCTCACACACAGGTATCCCAGGCCCTTCCCCAAAGCCCACAGAGAGTCAAGAAGTAGAGACAAGAGCCAAAGGACAAAGAAAGTGACAAACATGAAAGAAGCTGTGTGTGCCGGTCTCTTCTATGATGTATCAAAGGAGATATTCATTCAGACCAAAGGAGAGAAGGTGGCCATGAGGCCATGAGTCAAGAAAGGGACAAAGGGAGGAAAGGGGGAAAGGGAGGGAGGGAAAGAGGGAGGAAGGAAGGAAGGAAGAAAGGAAGGAAGGAAGGAAGGAAGGAAGGAAGGAAGGAAGGAAGGAGGGAGGGAGGGAAGGAAGGAAAGGAAGGAAGGGAGGGAAGGAGGAAGGGAGAGAGGGAGGGAGGGAGGGAAGGAAGAAGGACAGAAGGGGGGAAGGGAATGTCCAAAGAGCAGAAACTGTTTAGATGCCAGCACTTCCACAAGCCCCAACATAACCCAATCTGCTTCTCTGAGCTTTTGCTGCCATCACTCTGTTGAGAAAGTTAGTCGGTGATCTTTAGCCTGAGAACTCTGGGAGAGAAACACAGGCTGGGGATTAAGCAAGGACTCTGAGGCCGGTGGGAGCAGCGCCCTGCAGGAGCCCATGGGGACAGCTCCCTGGGACCCCCAGTTCTCTCTCAGCTTCCTTCAGCCCCTCCACCATTAGAACTCTGAATTCCAGGGGGAGGGGAATAGGAGGGTCCTGATTGCTCAGCCTGAGCTCTCCTTAAGAGGAAGGAAGCCATGGGAATCCCTAGTGGGATGAAGAGCTGTGGGCCCCATTCAAGAGCAGGGGAGGCCATGTAGGGGCCCTACAATCACTTTACACACCTTTGCACATGGCAGGCTCTGGGCTCTCTCTATGCTGAAGCTCTCTGAGCTCAGGCGAGCAGGGCCACAGCCTTGCCCAGCACCAGGGAGCTCCTCGGTCCATTCTTGGTAAGAAACACCACCCAGCCATTTTGCCCTAAGAAGGCACATGGTCGGGGCCTGGGCTCCTGAGGCCAGCAGGGACTGTCTGAGGCTCTGGACCTCAGCCATTCCAGTGCTCTGGCTGGATTTCCAAGAACCCCAAATCCAGCCTGGTGGTGCAGAGAGAGTAGCTAGCTTCGAGCCAGAAAGATATGAGTTCAAATCCCATTCCCATTGTATGCTTCTGGGCAAGTCACTCAAGCTGTCCATGCCTCCTTTCTTCATCTGTAAAATGAGAACTGGGCCTGCCACTATGACCCTCTGATTGTCCTCTGTCTCCATTCTTCTGTCTTCTCTTTGCCTGCCCTTTCTCACTCACTCTTCTCTCTCTGCTGCTCTCCAGCCCTGGGCTCATGGAGACTGCTCACATGTGGACTGAGGCAGTGGATTCCATCGTCCTCAGAGGCAATCAATTTAAAACCCCACAAATCAGCCTTGGTTTGACTTCAGCTTAGACATGCACAGATTTACAGGTTCCCAGCTGAAATATGGGTGCACATGTTCTCCAGCACCTGGCAAGGCTGTGGGGCAAAGATGCCACCCTGCTTGTCAGGGATGATGGAGTAAGAGGAGGCGGCTTCACGGAGTGACCATTGGGCCACTCTCCCAAACAAAGGGAGGCAGGTGGCAAGTTAAGGCGCTGCTCAAACTATGGTGGGCTTCCTGGAAGGACACAAGGCCCCCTGCTCTGTGCTCCAGATGAGGCAGAAGGACACAAATCCTTGGGACCTTTGCTGCAGAATATCTGGGGAGGGAAGCCAAGAGTCACCTAGCTGCCCCCTGGCACATAGGAAGCCCTTAATAAATAGTTCCTGAGTGACTTGAGGGTCACCCCAATCCCCACCTCACAGCTGGGCCCTCCCTATCACAGCCTTCTCTGCAGAAAGGCCTCTAGGCAGTAATTCAATTCAGCAAGCAATGATTAAGTGCCTGCATGTTCTAAGCACTGTTCTGGGTTCTGACTTCTGGGTTCTTGCTTCTAGGTTCTGGTAATGAAAAAAAAAAACAAGACAGTGTATGCCTTCAAAGGGAAACAAAGAAGGTCCCAGCCTCCTTCTCCACTGGATTCCGCTCATGCTGGACACCACAGAGGGTGTAGCCCTTTCCTTCTGCCCATCTCTAGCCTGGGGCAGGCTTTCTGCCATCCCTGGAGATGTGTCCACACAGCATCCTAGCCTCCCTTGGAAGCCACCATAACAAGTCCACAGTTCCACCCGCCTCCCTCTTTCTTTCCTTCCCCTCTCATCCCCATTCCTTGATGGACTGCATCTGACTAGGTGCAATGCCGACTACTCCCTGTGCCTCAACCTCAACCTCAACCAACCTTCTTGGTGTATTGAGGCAGTAGGACCAACTGTGTGACCCTTGGTGAGTCACTTAACCCCAATTTGCCTCGGTTGTTTCATCTTTAAAGTGGGGACACACTGAAGAAAGAAATGGAAAATCACCCCAGTGCCTTTGCCAAGAAAAGGGTCATGAAGAATTAGATGTGACTGAATGCTTGAACAAAGACCAGATTGTCTGCATCGTGGGTGAAAGAATGAGCCCTGGATCTGGAGTCAAAGGACCTGGGTTCAAATCCTGTCTCTGCTGTGTATTCCTGTGTGACTCAAGCCTGTTTCCTCATTTCTGAACTGAGGGTAGCCTTCAAGCTCCTTTCCAGCCCTAGGATTGTGACTCAATGAGTCTACGAACCTGCATTCTAATCCTGGCTGAATACTGACTCCTGGTGCAATAATCAGAAAGTCACCTTACCTCTCTGAGTCTCAGTTTCCTTATCTGAAGAATGGGTCTCATAATCCTTGCATTCGCTTCTTCATAGGGTTATTGGGAGAAATGTACTTTGTAGACATTGACACCCCATAGGGCATTATTAGCGTCCCTGTCAGCTCCATCAATGAGACGCAGAGCTGCCCCATCTCCCCTTGGGATCACTCCCAGTCTAGGAATCCCAGGGCTCTGGGGCCGCTCTCATCACGCCACACTGCATCAATGTTACTAGACTGCTTGGACCGAGGAGGCAGGGAAGGCAAATGAGGAGAGGCGCAGCCTCTTACCCTGTGCAGGAGCTCCACGGGTGCAGGAGAGAGTCCCCCAGACCGGCTCAGTGCACAAGAGAGCACTGAAGGCCAGCCAAGATGCCCAGTGAGTGACCCCAGCCCTTCCTCCTTTCTAAAATGTTTGGCAGGGATTGGGAAGACCCTGGGCCCGGGCTTAATCTTGGAGGCAAAACCACTCCAAGCTTCCAACTAAGCATGTTCAAGTAATTTTTAAAATGTCAAAAGGACTGAATACTTTCAAAGCCTCCACTAAGCCTCCCGCAAGTACTGCCCCCTCCCCCAGCTCTGCCCACAGAGATGAGGAATGTGCAAGATGAGCTAAGGGGGCTGCCTGGGAGTTGGGTGGGCACCAAGAAGTCACCAACAACCAAGCCCCAGCTCGTGTCATGAGGGAGCCAGGAGAGAAACTAAAGAATACCTTTGTCCTAGGAGTCAGGGCTTGCCCTGCCAGCCTGCTGTGCAACCTTAGGCAGACCACTCCCTGTCTCTGGGCTTCCTCACTGCCTTCCTCTATAAGAGGCAAAGACAAGACATTATCTCTATGGCCCCTTCCAACCGTTACCTTCTACAACTGAGATTATAGTAAACACAATGTCTGTTCATTCAGCCAACAGTAGTTTCCCCTACTGTGGCCGGAGGGAAGAATTCTGTGCTCCATTTGGGAGAAGGAAAAAGGTGATTCACCCTCTGCCTTCATGGACCTCAGAGATGGAAGGGGAGCCTGACATTTGCAAGCAGACTCCAAACCCCCTCTAACCACCCTTCCCAGCATAAAGCTTCTCCCTCTGCCTGAGCCCAATTTCTCTTGCTGCCATAGGGGAAACTGATGCAACATCACTCCCCTCCCAACAGATCTCAGCAGCTCCCAATGTCCCCTAGAAGCAAAATAAACCTCTGCACACACTGGCTGCTTGAAATCCTTCACGACTGACTCCATCCTCCCCTTCTGGCCCCACTGCTGCCCTTCTCCTGCTCATAGCTTGGAGCTATGAGCTATGAACATTGTCCTCAATAAATACATGTATGTCTCTATGTGTGTGCGCAAGTTTGAACACACACTCACACATACACACACACACGTGCCCACATCTCCTATGCTGTTGCTAAAGCCCATTGTTTTTCACTCTGAATTTGTGAGAAGTAAAAAAATGTCTCGCCATGGTCTTTCTCTCACTCAATTTGGAGAGTTAGTCATTCCATTCCAACTCTAATTTGGAGCTGGATATGATCATATAACCAAACCCCCTCATTTCACAGAAAGGGAAGCTGTAGCTCCAACATGGAAGGGGACTTGGCCACGCTTACAGAGTGGCCTGTGGCAGGTCTGAGGTTCAGACTTAAAGGCTCCCACCCCAAGGTCTGTGCTACTGCTGCCTCTCTCCATTGAACCACCCTCCCCCCCAGCTTCTTGGGGATTTGCCCCCATCATGTGTGTCACTTGTCACTGGGGTTGAGTCCATCCAGGTGCCCTCCGGCGCTCCAGTAGCTCCCTAGTGCCCTGATTCTCACATCCCTACTCAATGATCTGAAGACCCATCCTTTCTTTGTTCTGTCCTTTACAATTGTTGCATGACACCAGCAAGAAACACCTAGAACATTCCAGTTGTTGGAGTGCTTAGAACACAGAACCTAAATGACCTTAAAACAGAGAAGGGCTGAGCTGGGATGACCTTTAGGACATTGCATAGGTGAGACTGGCATCAAATCTAAAGAAAATACTAGAAAAAGGTCATTAAGGAGATGGCTACTGACCAGCTGACAATGGAAGAAGTGATTACAGGGAGCTGCCAGGCTTCACAGAGCAGGATCGTGCCACACAAGCCCCATTCCCTTTATTGGGCAGGATTACTAGACTAGCATCCCTAAATGCTGTGGATCTACTTTACCCAGATTGTAGCAAAACTTTCAGTAACAATACTACTACTACTACTACTACTACTACTACTACTACTACCACTACCACTACCACTACTACCACCACCAACAACAATGACAATAACAACTACTTTATAAGCAAGCACTTTTAAGTTTCACTGAGCTCTTTACACACATTACCTCACAACAACCCTGGCAAGTAGGTGCTATTATCATCCTCATTTTATACTTAAGGAACCTAAGGCAGACAAAGATGAATTGGCTTGCTCAGGGTCATGCAGCTAGTAAGTATCTGAAGGAGGATTTGAACTCAGGTCTTCCTGATTCTAGACCCAGTGCTCTAGCCACTGTGACACCTACCTACTACAGCAGATATAAAGAAATTCCTATGATTCTTGGGCCGAAGATGGCGAATTTTGGATTAGCCAATAACATAAGCCAATGGATTCAGAACTGGTTGGAAAGCTGGACTCAGAGATAAATTGTTAAGGGTTTAATGTCCATGTAGCAGGAGGTCTCCAGTGAAGTGCCCCAGGGATCTGTGTCCGACTCTCTGCTGCTTAATATTTTTATCTGTGACTTGGAAAAAGGCATAGATGGCTTGCCATCAAACTTACTGATGACACTTAGCAGGAAGAGAACACTAACACACTGAAGGACAGAGTGAGGATGTGAAAAGATCTTAGCAGGTCTGAGTTTTGGCCTGACTCTACCACTGGGAACTAGGGTCTAGAGTGACAAAGGTAGAAATTCATACTGGACACTTGGAAGACTTCCCCACCTTGAGAGCTATCTCCAAGGGGAGTGGATTGCCTAGAGGAAGGTGGGCTCCCCTTCCTCAGACGGCATCAAGCAGAAGCCTGATAGCACTGAGTGGTACCTTAGAACACTGAGCATGGAATGTCAGAGCAATGAGGAGCTCAGAGGTCAGACCAACTCCCTCATTTGCACAAGGGAAAACAAGCCCAGAACCAGAATGAAATGCCTGAGCTCACAGAGCTAGTACATTGTATAACCAGAGTTAGAAGAGGATTTAATGTCTCTCTGGCAAGTCCTCCTTCCAGTATGGACAGCTGTCTGCCTTTAAAAGCTCAGTTTTTATGAGAAATAGACCCCATGTTTTCCAACCCCTTCACATCTTATCTACGGCCCACTCTTGGCTAAGGTGGCCTGGGGACCAGACCACACCATAGACAAAGCCCCAAACCCTTTTTGGACACAGGAACTGGTTGCTCTGGTGAAAAACCACTTGGGGGTATGTTTAGCTGCCCTACTATGGGCCATTTCTGTGTCCTCTTGCCCTGGGCAGTCTATTGGCACCTCCCTGGGTTGGCCTAGCCAGCCACAGAAAGGGTTGGTCTTTCTCAGGGAGAGAGAACCCACCCACTTCTTCCTGGAAAGATTGGAAGGTTCTTGGGTCATTTGCCACTGTGTCCAGTCCTGGAGAGAAACAATCAATCTCCCCATCCAACAGCTCCTGGATATAAGCCCCTAGCTATAGGACCCTGGGGGAGCCCACTTCCATGGGACAAAGTAGTGGGGTAAGCCAATAACCATCTATCTTCTTTCCACCTCTCTCCACAATGCATCAACAAGTTCAGTCAGAAATAGCTGGCAAGGGTCTGGAAACCAACCTTAAAAACAAAAGCCACCAATTGACCTCATCCTCATCATTTTTCTGCTGAGAAAAGACAATTAGCAAAGGGGGCAGATACCAACAACACCTTCTGGGATATTCACTCTATAATGGCATTGTGTCCCAGCCAGATCCTGGATTCCTCCACCCACGTGGAGGGGCCATGTTGTGAAAGAATCCATTGTTACTCACCCCAAGAGGGCCCTTGGTGTCCTGGTGAATTCCTTGTGCCCCTGAAATCTTCAGGTAAATGGCTGGGTTATGAAGCTGGGCTTTGCTGAACATGGCACTCCCCAAGGTGGCCCCAACCTGCAAGGAGAGTTTTTTTAGTCAGCTCCTTCATTGGCAGAGCCCAAAGACTTGTGGCCAATAACTTGTTCCAACATCCCATCCTCACTTCTTTTCTGTAACAACAAAGAGCACCTTTGTATCAACAAAGCGCCATCTTTGGGGGCACTAATCCCCCTGTCCTCACCTCATCTTTGTCCTGATCGTACATCCCCATTCCAACTCCAGCCCTTTCCCTGGGGAACCTGGAGCTTCACATGAGTTTCTCAGTGTGGACACAGGGCACAGAGTGATGGTTAGAACATAAGGACCTGTCATCTCTGACCTTTGAGCAGCCACCTCTTGGGGTTGTTTGTGTTAAGACTATGAGGCCACAAATAAGAAAAGTAGGAAGGATATTGATGAGCCAGGAATTGTCCAGAGGAGGGCAGCCAGAACAGAGGGCCTCCTACCCACTGCCCATGTGAGTTATCTAACCTCCTTGCAGAACATGGGGATGTAATGGATTGATGCTCCAGGGCCCTTCTGACCTCTCTGGGCCTCAGTATCCCCAGCTTTCAAGGGAAGGCATTAAACTCAGACATCATGACAGAGGTTCCCTCCAGCTCTCCTTCCTGGGAATGCTGCATTTACTGTCCAGGAGGACCAGTTTCTGGTTTTGAGTAGAAGAGTTCCTCTGGTACAGCCTGGCTGGAAAGACAAAGTACTCAGATCTGTCTTTCATAGAGAAGTCACACTCTCTCCCAAGTGAGGAATCGGTGGGACGTCTAGCATAGCCAATGTCCCTTCAGGACCCCACTGGGAAATCAATACGATTTTATGGGGTAGCTACTGTTTGAGCAAACAACATAACATTTTATGATGGGAACCACCATCCTTTGCTTTTTCCATAACGGCCATTTCAATTACAAGTTTTTTAAATATCTACCATGTAAAGAACTGTGAAAAACAAGAGCTTTTTAAGGAGTCATGCTTAAGGGGCTTAATAGCCTTTTTCATAAAGAAAAAAAATTACTTGAGCACTGTGATAATTGGGAGAATCCTATGGCTATGGATTAACTGTTTAACAACAATGGTGGACCCTTTCTTTGCTGCTTAATTCCATCCAAGTGTTAACATTTGATCAGATAAAATAACCACAAATGTGGGGGCAGAATTCCTTTAAAAGAGTAAGTTTTGCTGCCTTCCAGTCAAGTTTCTCCCACCTTGTACTTGCGGCATTGATGCTTTGAACCCAAGGGTAAGACTTTACATTCATTGCCTCTGAATTTCATCTGACCAGTGTCAGCCCCATGCATCAGCCTGTCAAGGGCATCTTGGAGCCCACCGGCCATCTATCATGTAAGCCAGCGCTCTTAGCTTTGCATTGGACAGTGAGATGAGGATGCTTTCTGTGCCTTCCTCCAAATAATGGATAAAGATGGTCACTTTGTTACCTACACTCTGTGCACTTTAGGCTGAGAACACTATGGCCATTCTTCTCCCTGGATATTGGTGTCCTGTCCATGGAATACAATATCCAGGATTTCCTCACCATTGTTCACATTTCTTTGTTATATCTACTCTTCTCTGGTCTCTGCCTTGGAACCACAGGAGCAGAGATTTAGAGCTGGAAGAAACACTAGAGGGAGTCCCCTAATTCCCTCATTTTACAGAGGCCCAGAGATGAATTTTAAGTGACTTGCCCAAGTTCACATAGGCAGTAAGTGGCAAAGCCATGAATTGAAGCGGTGTCCTCTGGATTCCAAAGCAGCATCCTGTTTCCAATTTCAAGGAATATAAGCTAAGGTCTCAAGGGATACAATGAGGGAGGGGGAGTGGCCTGGGAGCAGCATTTCCAGCCTCCACGTTACGCCCTGAAGTGTTATTGCCGCTCAATTGTGCCTGACTCTTCATGACCCCGAGTAGTAATTATCAAAATGATTTGATCTAAGTTTAAAAAATAGAAAAGCAATCGGTGGACCAAACTCCATAAAGAAGAATCAGAAACAATTGAACTCCCTCAGTTTGATAAAATCCCAAACACCAGATACACAGGTTCAAGAACTTTCTATTTGAAGAATTTCGGGGTAAACTGGGTTGGTGAAGTGAATATTTGTCACACTGTAAAAAAAGAAATAATCATAACTAGCATTTTGGGTGCTTTTTGGTTTGCTAAGCACCCTACTAATACCCTATCTGACCCTCACACCAGTCTGGGAAAGTAGGTGCCTTTACTACCCCCATTTTACAGATTAATACATAGAGGAAGACAGAGGTTAACTGACTTGCCCAGGCTCATACAGCTAGGAAGTGTCTGAGGTCATATTTGAACTCAGGTCCAGTTCACTGAACTCCCTGGTGCCTTGAATCTAACAGACAGTTACTGAACCACTAGAAACTATGAATGTAAAGAATTCCAAAAAGCATTGGAAGAATGATATGCATTACCTGGGAGGATTCACAATTCACTGGATCTATAGGATGCCAGGCCCACACACCTAGAGGGCACTGAGTGACACCCTTTCCCCATAAATCTCCTAAAGAAAAATATTTATTGAGTCAGATTTACTTATGATGAGAAAAAAGTAGATGTTGGATATATGCCTTCTGAATTACATTCAGTTGAAATGGTATCCTTCCACGCTAAGGAAACAGATGAGCTTTCAGGAGAGGAAGTTGATCCCAGATGGCACCAGGCTCTACCAGACATCTCCTGAGTGGACCTGCCAAAAGGCCCTGGGCTATCTCACTCACCACAATGGACAGAACGGGGCATCCTGGTGTAGCATCCCCTCAGCTACTGATTCCCAACCTCCACTCTCATTAGTGAGCCAAGCTCCCAGAGGGCCACTACTCATTACAATTGTAAAGATTCAAGGGCATCTTGCTTGTTTTGGCCTTTCTTTGTAAACCCATTGCTTAGCCCAGTGCCCTGTATGTAGTAGGCACTTAATACATGCTTGCTAACAAGACTTGACTTGATAGCCCTGGGGGATGAGGTTTCTAACATTGTTTATCATGAGCCCCAGTCTGTGAGCTTCTCATTACCAGGTAGTTAGCCAGGCAATTATGTTCTACAGAAAAGATTAGCTAGATAGTACGAGCAGTTGGGTCAAAACACACCCCTCTTCTCTCTCCCCTGAAAGACCTGGGATACACTGTTCCACAAATCCCCAGAGGGCCAGGACCAGAGGGGTCTCACACATTCTGAGGCACATACATGGAGATGGTCAGTGCAGGGTCCAAGTCCCAGTTCTTGAATCCATAGCTAGGACTCTCCTCTGGTGCCAGGGCTCACTCTTGTTGAGGCAGCATCCTCTCTCTGGTGGGCTATCTTTCTGTACCAGACTCGGCTTTGCCCTCTGGGTCTACTCTGGATGCATCATCTACCATTGATCCAATCTGTCCAATAGCACAGGCCATTAATCCTTCACCAGTAGAGTCCAGCCCCAGGGTTCTCATCCTTTTTTGTGTTGTGGAGATCTGGAGGGACCTATGGCCCTTTCTCAGAATACAATTTTTAAATACATAAAGTAAAACATATAGGGTTTTAAAGGAAACCAGCTATTTATGTTATATATACCAGACTATTGAAGATGGCAAGTTCACAGGCCCCAGGGAAAAGAATCCTGTGTCTCTATAGTGTATGACCTGCCCTGTCACGTGTTCTTCAATGACCCACCTGCATCGGCTGCCCCACCCAGCATTCTGGAGGGCAGCTTAGCCACCAGGAATGGGGCAGTGAAGAGATGGTCAGAATTGCTCAGATCATTCCACCAACCTTGTGTGTGGGAGGAAGCCCCAGAAAACAACATCCAAATGCAAGACATATTTGTCTAAAGAATTTAGTCCACTGGCATATGCCCATCACTTCTAGGCAGTCTTCCCAGACCTGCCAAGTCAGGAGTGATGCATCCCTGACATCCAGTGAATGGGATGCCTCTTCTCAGAGGCTCTTCCACTAGTGCCTGGGCATGAGCCTGGATGCTGGCAGCTCCTCTCAAGGGGGAGGGATTTCTCCCCTTTTGTCTCCCAGAAGGAATGGATTGTGACTTACATCAGAAGTGCCTGACAAATATTCACATATTCTTGCCTATGGCCTGAGCTGAGATTGTCCAAGAGATGGGAACATCCAAGGCATGGATGGAGTTCCTACAGAAGCACATGGCAGAAGTAGGCATCAGCTTAAGAGGGCAGTCTGTGGACAATATTCCTAAATCTCAGTTTCCTGTACAGTGAATGGGGAGATTTTAAAGATCCTAAGCAATGGGATCCAGGAATTTCCCCCTCTAGCCAGAAAAAGGAATGTCCTATGACAACATCAGCTTTGGGGATTACCTTATAGGTACACTAAAATTCAAAGGCTTTTATTTGTTGGACTCTTTAGCAGAGAAAGGGATCTCCTGGTACAACCTGCTTCTGGGAGAAAAGAAGGTCTTCTACAGCAAGGAGGAGCAAACGAATTCTCTCACTTGGCAAAGCAAAAGATGTGTCCTCCTCCCTCTCTCTCCCCCACAACTACATTTTACAGTGAATTATTTGGAAAATGCCCATCTATTTAGAAGGCATGGTTCTTGTTCCCTTGTTAAGCAGCTTCAGAATGTAAGCTCTTACCAGAGAGAATCTATAACCTGTTAAGAAGCTTTATGGTTTTTCACGCCTATGAGCTGCTGGGAGACCTTTGTACTGTCTGTGCATTGAAATAAAGGCTGTCCCACCTGAAATATGGCTTAAAATGTTATTGATATCTTTATATCACATTCATTTCCAAATAAAACCTTTCCCATTCTTCCCCAGAGAGCCATCTCAAAGGAGAAAGCATAAAAAAAGAAAGAAAAAAAGCGTTCAAAGAATGCTAACATCTGGATGCATGAATGAGAAAACACTGATTAGGTGCTTACCACATGCTAAGCACTGTCCATGTTCCACACCCATAGTCCCCCACCTCTGTAAAGGAAGAAGGAGGTGTATTTCCTCATCTCTTCTTTGTGGAAAAGTCAGGCAGGCAGGAAAAATGACAAATGTTGGAGGGGATGTGGAAAAATTGGAACATTAATACACTGTTGGCAGAACTGTGAACTGATCCAGTGATTTTGGAGAAAAATCTGGAATTATGGTCGAATAGTTATAAAACTGGGTATACCCTTTAACCCAGTAATGCCCCTATTAGGTCTGTTTCCCAAAGTGATCAGGGAAAATGGAAAAGGACCTATGTGTTCTAAAATATTTATAGCAGCTCTTTTTGTGGTAGCAAAGAACTGGACATTGAGGGAATATCTGTCAATTGGGGAATGGCTGAACAAGGTGCAGTATATATTTGTGTTGGAATACTACTGTGCTATGAGAAACAATGAACTGATTGACTTTAGAAAACCAGGGGAAGACTTACATGAAATAATGCAGAGTGAAATGAGCAGAACCAAGAGAATGTTGTATATAGTAATAGCAATATTGTTCAAAGAATAATTGTGAACAACCAAGTTATTCTGAGTATCACAGATACTCAAATCAACCACAAAGGACCTATGAAGGAAGGTGCAATTTGCATTCAGAGAAAGAACTGATAATGGAAGTATATAGAGTATGGTTCTACACATGTTTCTAAATCTGGGGCAAATAGTGGCCCCTCTCTCGTGTGGGGAGAGGAGAGAGGGAGAGAGACAGTTAGGAACTTAAAATGGGATCAAACAATTTAAATTAAAAAAAAGAAAATCACCCTAAAACAAAAGGAAAGAAAAGGCATGCGGGCAAGGACGCAAGCAAGGCACATTTGCTGAGTACTTGCGAGGCGCCATCTTGGTTATCAGAACTGTACGGCCTTCAGTTTTTTAGCTTTTTTGTTGTTATCCTTTTAATGTACGTCATTATTGTCATAGTCCATATTGTTTTCCTGGTTCTGCTCACTCCAGAATTAGCTTTCAGTTAATTCATGTAATTCTTCCCATGCCTTTTTTGAGTTCTTTACACTCATTGCTTCTCGTGGTTCAGTAACAGTCTATTAGATTCAAGAACCACAGTTTGCTTAGTCATTCTCCACTCAACCGGCATCTCCTTTGTGTCTAATTCTTCATAGCTACCAAAATAAATGCTGCTCTGAACATTTGGGGGCATACATACATTTTGGGCCATATCTTTGACCTCTTTGGGAATAACCTCCCAGTGAAGTGGGTTCTTTATCCCCCCGCTTAGCCTTTCTGTATTGTGATTTGTAAACCTTAGAGACTCGTAAATGTCATGATTAATAGTCATCAGCTAGTAATTCTACCAAATTCTATAAGCCTATAAGGGGATGTCAGTTTAGTTGAGTTAAATAGGGGGAGGGAGCACCTGGTAGTGCCCTCCCCACTGGAAGGAAATGTTCACAGGAGGCTGGGTGATGATAACATGGCCAGGAATCCATAGATGGGATTACTGGTCCAGTTTGGATTGGAAAGAATGGCCACTGGGTCCCCTCCAGTTTGTGTAGTCTACAATTATATTCAGTAAAATACGTTTCTAAGATAATATGGCATCTTCTCTCCAAAAAAAAATCCTTCACAGCCTTTCTATTCAACAAGGAACCATTTGATGGTTCTTTGGGGAGAAAACCCATCTCCCCAATGTTTCCAAACAAACACAGCTCCTATCAAACCTCCTTGGTCACTCTCACTCTTGGGGCCACAGTCATTCACAGCTCTGAATCAGGAAATAGCTGAACAAGTTGTGGTGTGTGATTGTGTTGGAACACTACTCTGCTATAAGAAGCAATGACCTCAATGATCTTAGAAAACCATGACAAGACTTGCATGGACTAATGAGTGAAATGAGCAGAACCAAGAGAATGTCGTATACAATAACAGCAATATTGTTCAAGAACAATGCTGAGAGAATAAATCATTTTGACTATTATAAATCTCCAAATTAACTTCAAAGGACCTAGGCAGGAAGATGCCGTCTGCACACAGAGAGGGAATGGATGTATAGAGGAATGTACAGGATGGTTTTACATACACCTGACCATTTGTGTCTGATGGTAGCTATGGGGGGAGAAACAAATAAAGTTCCATGCTAACTTCATTATATATTTGAAAGGAATAGCAAGTGGTACATATAGATTTGCAGTTTCATGTACAACCATCTCTTTTTTCTATTCTATGTTATGGAAAAGCTTGTTTTATTTATTATTTAATATTTAATATTATTATTTATTATTATTATTTGTTTGTTTGTTTGTTTGTTTGTTTTATTTTGCAGAATAAAACAAAGAAAATTTTAAAAAAAGAAAACCGGTGGGTGCCTATGGGCTTCCTCAGTAAAATGACGGATGGGATGAGATGAGTTCTAAGGCCCCTTCACACTCCAAAATTCTCTTTTCTTATATTTTCACATGTGCCCAGCTTTGACAACTTTCTGTTCTAGAATCCCAGGCTTCTCCTACAACTGATGTTCTCCAGAACATGGAATGTCAGAGCACAGAGAGAGAAAAAACAGTTGACTCAAGGCATCTGCTTGGCATGTCCTCGGACACCCCAGTCTCCAGCCCTGTATGCTGGGATCCCAGAGCACCCAAGCCCATAACTCAACCACAGGCTCATGGGCAGAGCCATCATCCTGAAGGAGAAAACAGGAGCCAGAGACTGGGATGAAAGGGCCTCTGCTGACTGAGTGAGGGCAAACTCACCCGGCCTCCAGCTCTGTCTGGTCAGCCCCACCTCAGCCCTGCTTTACACCCCTAACCACCCACCTTGGCTTTAAACCATTTGTTCATCCTTCCCCTGCCCACCTCCAGAACCCCCTTTGGACTCGAGGAAGGAGGTAGGCCAACGGGCTGCCTTCTTGGCATCCTCTGATCCCCCAGGCTGCCCCCCTTGGTCCCCATGGCCCCCCTCCCATTGAAACCTGAGATCCTTGAAGACAGGGGCAGTCTGACTGTGCTTGTATCTTGCTTGCAAATTGCCCAGCACACCATGAATTGTGAATAAATACTCCCATCCGTTCATTTCTGTTTTTATTCCTACTTGCCAAACCTGTGCCTTTCTAAGAAAACAGCCATCAGACCGTGGAGCCAGCACCTAGCAGGGAGAACAAGCCACTAGACTGTAAGCTCCTTGAGGGCAGGGCCGTCTTTGCCGCCCTTAGCACGGTGCCTGGAACATAGGAGGCCCTCAATCCGTGTTTATCGGTTATTGGCGTTGGTCCGAACTCCAGAGTAGATTCCTCAGCCTCGTTGCTCAGCCTCCCTTGGCTACTTCTGTCAAGGGCACCTCCACGCTCCCTGTCCCCCACCTCCCTAACATAGCTCTCATCTATCCCCTCTTTTCACCCACAGAGCTGACATCTTAGTCCAGACTTCCATTAGCTCCCACCTCACCCCCTGCAATGACTTCCCTCATCACCACATTCTTGCAGAGGCCTTTCTTCATCCCCGGGTTCTTCCCTCCCCTCCCAGCATTTTCTTATGTGAGAACACACTGCCTTCTTCTAACACAACAAATCCTCTGAGGGCCAGGGATGCTCCTTCTCTAACGCTATATCCCAGCACCTTGCTTAATGGACCCTGGCACACAGTAGGTGCTTAGTAAATGTTGGCTGACTGATTAATTCATGGGCTCTCTGTTGTAGCTGCCTGGACGACGCAGTGCTCCCCAATCTCCACCTCATCCTCTCTCCTCCCAACCCCAGGTATTTTACACTGGTCCTTCCCATTGCCTTGAACACATGCCCTCCTCAGCTCCACTTGCTAAAACCATTTTTCTTCTTTCAAGGGCCAACTCAGGCAACACCTCCCTGATGGGCTTCCCTCCCGTCCCCCCTCCCCAACTGAAAGGGCTGCTTGCCTTGTCATTGTCTGCTGGCAGCCTTGGGCTAAGACTCTCCTCCGCTGTAATCACTCCCTGAAGGGCACCCTCCTTGGTGGCACCTGACTTATCCTCTCACCCCATTCCATCTCTGTCCATCATTTTTCCATTTCTTTATTCCTAGAAAAGAACAAAAGGGTCTGGAATGCAATAAGGCCAAAATGAATTGAATCACATGAATGGCATCTGCAGGGCCCCCGCAGAGGGCTGAGGGTTAGTCTGTGCACCTGCAGGCTAAGAGGCCTCTCTCTTCTCCAAGAGCCAGGCTCAGGGTCCGTGGGCAGCAGGGACCTGACAAGGGAGAACTCATCATCAACGTTCCTGGGAGCCTGGAGAATCTGGGGAAGACAGGCCTGTGCTGTGGCACATTGTATGTCAAGCTAAGACGAGTGGCCCCTTGGCGTGTTATCTTCATATCGAAGGCAGAAAACATAGGCCGAAGCAGTAGGGTAAGAAGAGGAGGCCCGGGAGCTAACTCTGGGGTTTGGGCCATAGCTTGGCCATTACCTTCCTGTCTCTCTAGGCCTTAACCTCCCTCTCTATGGAAGGGGGCAGGGGGAGCACTTGATGGTCCATTTCTGGTCCCTCCTAGTTCTGACACTGTGTGTTCCAAGTTCTAACATATGATTTGTCTCTGACATCTTCTATTCTGAGGTCCCTCGTTGTTCTGACATTCCTTAAATCTCGGAATGCCCTCCTGGATCCCTAGCTAAAACCTCAGGGTTCTCTATTTTCTGTCCCCAGTGCTCCCCAGCCTTCACACACAGATTGGCCATCGAAGCTGCCCACCCAGTGCTGCCTTGCCCTTGCCCCTTGGCTTCAGTTTGGCCCAGACTATGAGACTACATGTGGCATTTTATGAGGCATCATGGGGGTGGGATGAGGACCTGAATTAGCCACGCACTTTTGGCTGGGGATGGCAAAGGTAGAGAGCAGGGGACCTCTCCCCTGCCTCAATGAAGCCACCCAGGAAGGGAAGGGGGTGTATTTGAGACTGGACAAAAAGCCATTGTTTTCAAACTGCTCTACTCCAAACTGCCCTGGGGAATAATTCTACTCTGATTTTTTTTCCTTAAAAAAAATCCCTATAGCAGGAGGGGGTGAGGGGAGGAAGGAAGGACCCAACGAAAACTGATCCTGCATGTTGTGGTTTTCCTTTCTTTTGTTTCCCTTCCAACATAAGAGGAAGAGGAAGGCCACCTCCACACCTGGGGCTACGTGTGGACCGGGTCTGACGCTTGGGCCAAGGCTCACCTCCTCAAAACTGATTAATTTTGGGGTCTTAAAAAGCCACACGGTCTCTTTAAAAGGCAATGAAAGACTCCTTCGAGCAGTTAAACTTTATGTTGTGTGTAATGTTGTAATTGATGTCAAACATGGCGCATGCTCTGACGCCTGACGTTGGACAGTCCCCCAAGCACCCGCACCCGAGGCTCTCAGTCAATAGAGGAGCCAGCATCCAGTAACCTGACCGGGAAATCAGGGCCGAATGGAAGTTTATGGCTTGGAATCGAGAGGTTCACATTCCAAATAATTAAGTCTGAGCCAAATACAGGCAGAGTTCTCCCATCAGTTGATTCAGGGAATAATTAGCTGGATTTGGGATTTCGCCACACGGCGTATAAAACTTTATAGCCCTTACCAAGCCCCTGCTGTGAGCACTGATGCTTCTGTGGGTTGGGGGGGACGTAACGGGTCCCTATGCAGGGACGCCCGGCTTACCCAGATCCTGAAACAAAACTAGGCTTCCCAAACCCCACTGCTCAAAAGAATCTTTGCTGAGAATTGAGCTGAGAGGAGAAAACCAGAGTGTCAGGTTTGGAGACAACCTCCTTAAGTATTGTCAGATCCAAGGTCTTCAGTGACAGAGGGCAAAAAGGAAGACTCCCCAAAGGCTAAGGGACTTGGCCAAGGACACACAGTTAACAAGTGGCAGTGTCTTCCCCGTTATCTGAGATTGCCTGACCAGAGGATGGCAGAAATTGTTGTTTCAAATTTGCTTCTTACTATCAGTCCAGGGTGACCTGGCCAAGGTCTGCTTCCTGGTTCTGTCCAGGGTAGGATGAGGAAAGAATCGATTCATATTCAGAGTCCCATGGCTGCTTAGAGATCATGTAATCTAACTGTCTCATTTTACAAAGAAGGAAACAGGGGACTACTCAGATCATATAGTGAATTAGGAGCAAAGAAGGCTCCCAGTTCAGTCTTTCTTGTATGGCTGAGATTTGGGGAAGGGGACTACTCAGATCATATAGTGAATTAGGAGCAAAGAAGGCTCCCAGTTCAGTCTTTCTTGTATGGCTGAGATTTGGGGAAAGAGCACTGGACTCAGAGTCAGAAGAAACTTGGGTTTAAATCTCAGTTCTGACATTCACCCAATCACCTGACTGTGGACAAGTCACCTCACCTCCCCCAGGCCCAGGTTCTTCATCTGCAAAATGGGCTAATAATTCTTGTGCCACTTACCCAGTGGAGGTAGTGTTGAGGAAAGCAGAGCATAAATGAAATTATTGTGAGTCAAGCAGCTACTGCAAAGGGATGCTATCCTCCCCACAGACTCATGGGAATCACGCCAAGGACCTTCCCATCATCTGCTTCAAGTCAGCATTATAAATAAATAAGCTTTTATCAAGCACCTACTACGTGCTGGAGCTGGGCTAGGGCTTCAAGGAAAGGCAAAGATACAACAAAAGCGTAATAGTCTGCCCTCTGTGGGAGTTCCCAGACTAACGGGGGACTCAACATGCAAATGAGATTTGGGTGACATGAGTTGGAAGTTATTGAGAGGGGAAGCTTAGTGTCTGGGAATGCTTCTTGGAAGCAGTGACTGGCATCTGGTGGAGGCTAGGGAAGTCAGGAGGTGTCAAGGAGGAGGGAGAATATTCTAAGTGCAGGAGATAGATGGGGAAATACCCAGTCAGGAGATGGAGCATCTTGTGCGAGGAACAACCAGGCCCATGTCACTGGACTCCAAGGAACATGGGGGAGTGGGGAGTGCGCATGACTAAAGACTGTAGCAAAGGGCCATTTTATGAAGGGCTGGGTACTGCAGATTAAAGGTTGCATATTTGATCCTGGAAGCAATAGGGAGTCACTTGAATTTATTGTAGGAGGAAAGAGGGAGGGACAAGGTCAGACCTAAGTTTAGGAAGATTAGTATGATGCTGCGTGCAGGATAAATTAGAGCAGGGAGAGGCTTGAGCAGGCAAAGCACCAGTCTTTTGATGACGACCCAACCCTCCTCCTCTTCTCTTCTGTCCTCAGCAATATCTCTCCTGATGCCTGTAGCCAGAAAGGACAATACTTCTCACCTCCTCAGCAGGCAATCCCTCGAGACACTCTGTAAGGTTCTCTCAAGCTCCAATGTCATCATTCCATGAAATCCAAGCTGTTCCCATTGGGCGAGTCCCTACCACTTATGTTTTTGGGCTAACAAGTGAAAACTGTGGAATGTGCTTAATTAGGAGCCACTGAGGTTCAAATAAATGGGGCAACATCCGGTTTCATTTAGGCTGAGCAGAGCACCCATGTTATTGGACACACACAACTTGGGCAGGATCCCAGTCTCTACCAAAAGCCTGGAAATGGCCTCCCAGGTGTCCCAGCATGTCATGGTCTCTTGGGGCAAGCACACATGCCCACACATTTCTGAGGGTCTCTGCATTGTTTATTCAATAGAACATTGTCCATGGCGGGCAAGAATCCAAGAATTTCATAGTTGAAAGGGACCCTGGTAACCTTGAGTCCAAATTCTTCCTGGTGAATCCAATTAACAGCCTGAAATGAAGTCATTGATCATGACCCAATAAAGCAAATTCAACAAATTTACTGGTGCTCACCAAAAGAGAATGGAGGAGGTGCACAGGGCACAGAACATGACACTAAGAAAGTGGAAAGAATGGGATTTCAAATGTCACTAGAGAAATGACAAAAAAAAAAAAAGATGGTGGGCAGGTCACATGGCAAGAGGGAGGGGTCCCCAACAGTAAGTCTCAGGGCTCCATTGTCATCCTCTAGATACAGGAGAACTTGAACAAGCCCTCCATACATTGGGGGATCCTCCGTGGTTGAATTCTGGAAGGCAGTAGATAAGAAAAGCATAGGAAGGGCTCGGTAGATGGCTTGCTTTCTACACTTTTGGAGGGAATAGCCATAATGGTGACATCAGGAATCCATGGGAGTGTTTGCATAGTGAGCAGCCAAGAGTAAGGAAATGGTCCCAAAGTATTCTATCCTAATTCAGCCTCATTTTTGAGCATTGTGTTCAGTCCTGCACACATTTTGGGAAGGACATTGTTAGGATGGAGGGTAGCCAAGATGGTGAAGGGCCCCTACACATGACATACAAGGACAGGTTGGAGGAACTAGGTCTATTTAGCCTGGAGAAGAGAAGACTTGGGGGTGGGCGTCAAGAATGATCACTGCGTTCAAGCACTGAAAAGACTGGTATGTAAAAGAAGGATTACCCTTGGGTCACTCATCCTCAGGGAGCAGAAGTGGGAGTAATGGGGAGGGGGACGCTTCCTGATCTGCTGAGATGCCCAAAGGGAACCAGACTGCCTTGGAGGGGGATGGGTTCTGCCCCTTGGATGTCTTTAGGTCAAAGTGAATGGACACTTTTGGAAGATGTTGAGGGCTTAGGCTGGACCAGGTGCCCAAGCATTCTCCAAGATGTGGAGCTCAGAAGCCTAAGAAGCCTCTTCCACCATTGGACAGCTCAAAGCTGAAAAGTTCTGAACATGAGCTGAAATATCTCTGCTGGTAATATTCCTCTAGTGTCCCAAATTCTGCCATCTTGGCCTAGAAGCCAAGTCCCATGTAATTTCATTCCATGTGGAAGTTTAGTGAAGCTACCATAAATTTCTTCATCCAAAAACTTGCTAGAGTGCCCAATAGCCCAGAGCCCCATGGCTGCCAGGAGAGACCTCATTGCTGATTTCTTCCTTTGTGAGCCCATTTCTCCTATGACAACCAGCAGCTGGCCATGGCCAGGTGGTCGATGGGACGTCAGACTTGGAGCCAGGAAGGACTTGGTTCTCATCCTGCTTTAAACTCATAGCACCGTGGGAGAGCTCTCTGAACTTCATCTGTCTCCTCTCTAAAATGGACATGGTGTATGTCACATATGCACCTTGAGGCATGATGTGCAATGAGACTCTTGCTATCTGCAGGCCCCCCCCCCCCCCGAGCCAATCAGGAATGAACAGGGAATGTTGCTCCTGAGGAGGGAAGGCAGAGATCTTCCTTGAGCACCTAGAGAGCCATGGGAGCCACAGGTGTGTTATGGGAAGCTGAAGATCTTCCCTGCCCGTAGGCCCTTTCCTTAAGTGGCTTAAGTGGCTCTGAGAACCTTACCCTATTTGAAAGTATACTCTGTCCCCTAATAGGCTGAATGTGGTCATGTGGAGCCTGTGGTGGGAGGCTTGTTTTTCAGGAATGCTTGCGCCTTGTTGTTTTGTGATTGGGAAGTGGGTCAAGAAGGTTGTGACGGTCTCCCATCCAGGAGAAGGCTATATAAACTGCTGATACAAGGCTTTGCTTTGGGGCTCACTTTGGAAAGAGTTGTGTGATTTGGCCAGATGAGACTCTGGGAAGCTGTTGAGCCCCCCGGCTTTGAAAAACCCAGATGTTGGTGCTTCCCTCTCTGGTAACTGAATAGGTAACTGATGTAATGGTCAGTTGACTGGAAGCCGGTCTACTGATCTGTTTCTTTGTTTGCTTGTAACTTGTGTTTGCATTCTGTTTGCATTCTCGGAAGTTCAGGGTGCTGACTTTTCCCCCTGAACTAGGTAAATGATATGTGTTTGATTGACTAAAGTGAGACTGTTAACCCATTTTGAGTTGCTTTCCTTTAGAAAAGCAGATCTAAGAACCTGTGCTAGCAGCCGCCCTGGGTATGCTAGGGTGCTTGCTGTTACAAAGTGGGAGCAGGGTGGGGAATGGGGCTGCTGGCCCCATCTAGATCTATCTTTTGTGTGAAAAAATCAGGGACATTCTCCCTCCTGCTGAGGCTACAAAGTGAGACCTGGCTTTAAAGGCAAGTCCAAGAATCACCATATTTGGAGGGGATTTCAGCAGCCTCTAGTCCTGCCCTTCACCAAAGGAATCTCCACTACACCATCCTCCATAAGTGGTCATCCAGACTCTTATGAAGACGCCCAAGGAGGGAGCACACACATCCCCTCCTGATGCAGCTATTTGTCACTTGGCCTTGGGACAGCTCTCAGGTTCTACCATGTCTTCCTGACATAAAGCCTCTTCTGCCCTCCCATAACATCCCAATATTGCTCTTGGGGCCAAAGACAATAACACCTCTCTCTCTCTCTCTCTCTCTCTCTCTCTCTCTCTCTCTCTCTCTGTGTGTGTGTGTGTGTGTGTGTGTGTGTGTGTCTGTCTCTATCTCTATCCATCTCTTATCACCCCAAATCTTCTCTTCTGAAACTGAAATGCCCCCCATCTTTCAATCAGTTGCCTTATGATAAGACCCTCCCCCCCTCCCATCCCATCTGGCCCCTTTGCAGATAATCCAAGCATTTCCTACATGGTGGTTCACAGAACTGAGACTGGTGTTGAAGATGAGGTCTGGCCAGGGCAGGACAGCAGGACCATTGCCTCCCTCCCTCCTTCTCACACTCTGTCTCCTTGCTCATCTCAGCCCAAGATCCCATCAGCTCTTGAGGCAGCCCCAGCAGGAGCTGATGGCCAGTTAAGTGGATATGATCATGATTCTTGGTGAAGACAGCTTTTGTCATCCCTGCCACCTCCCATGGCTTTGTCTTCTCTTTTCCCTCATGTTGCAGTTTGCAAATATTCCTAATGCAAACACAGATGGCACGTTCATGTTCCTGGGAGTCTCCGGGGACTCCCATAAACAGAGACATGCTCTGTGGTGGTGAGGCTTGAGGGGGTGAGACTTTGAAATCGGAGAAATATTCATGAGAAAATATTCCACAGGAGAACCTCATAGGCAGATTTTCATGCATTTCATTGAACTTTCGAAGGCTCTCAGTGACTAAGGATGGGTGCAGGGAAGGTACCCCTGGGCACAGACTTGGGAAGACAAGCAGAAGCCAGAAAGAGTGGCCACACACACACACTCACACACTCACACACACACACACACACACACTCACACACACACACTCACACACACTCACACACACACTCACACACTCACACACACTCACACACACACACACTCACACACACACTCACATACACACTCACACACACATTCACACACACATACCCCTCTCAGGGTAGCAGCCCCTTCCTCAAGTCCCCATCTTTTGAGGAAATCATGGCATTCACAGGACACCACTTGGTCCTCTCTTCAGGAAATGTTATGTGTCCTCAGAATGCCAGAATCTCAGGGCAGAAGGACCTCAGAGGTGTATAAGGTCCAATTCACAGCTAAACAAATACTCCCTCTCCATGCCATTGGGATCCAGTAGCCATCCTGCCTCTTCTTGCAGACTTCCAGAAAAGGGGAGCCTTCTCTCTCCTGAGGAAGGCCCTTCTGCTCTGGGACAGCTGTCATGAGTGGGAAGGTTTGCCCTTGACTGACACTCAGTTGGCCCTTTTGCACCCTCCCCTCCTCTCCCCACCCCATTTGGCTCCTCATTTTGACTCCCATCGACTAACAGAACAAGCCTGATCTTTCCTCCATAGGACTGACCACCTCTCCCACATGAAGGCAGCTCTGCTGTTCCCCCTCAGTCTCCTCTTCTCTGGACTGAGCATCCCCAGTGCTCCTGAATGAGCCTGATCTGTACAAACACTGTTCTTCCCCCGTCTGATTGCATTCTAGCCTCTCCATTCCACCAATAATGACAAACCTGGGATGCCCTGAACTGAGCACAAGCCCTCAAATGGGGTGTGACCAGGGCAGTAGAGAGAAAGAAACTTGGATGTAGCCCCTAGAGAGAAAGAAACTTGGGTGTATCCCCACCCCCAAAAGGCCCCTGAGTTCTAGGGCTGGCTCTGCCCCTAAGCAACCATGTGGTCTTTCCTCAGTTTCCTCCCCTGTAAAAAGAGAATTTAAACTAGCAGATCCCCAGGGACCCTTTCAGCTCAGAAATCCCATGTTTCTGCTTTAAATTCTCCAGGGATTTTTAGTGGTTTCACCAGGAGTCTCTTGGTGGATCTCCCCCAATCTCCCTGTTGGGCTGATTTGGGCTTTTCAAGTGGTAGGGTAGGGAGGACATCTTTGCCTATGTCCAGGGGGAAGCCAGGCCTTCCATTGGGGGCTCTATGGAACCATCAGCTTCTTCCCCAGTCCTCAGAGCCTGATTTCATGGCACCCAATGTCACAGTTCATGCAGATGCAGGGACTTTTCCAGGGTTACAGAGAGAATGCAGATCCACAAGATGTTGTACTGGGAGTCAGGGAGCTCAGGTTCAAGCCTGACTCTAGCACTTCCCAGGTGTGACTCACCTTGGGTGGGTCAGGTCACCTCCTTCAGCTTGAGTGTCCTGAACTATGAAATGAAGGGGTTGGATGAGATAGTGCCTGGAGTTCTCTCCAGCCCAGATCTCTGGGTCTCAGCTTCTTCATCTGGGAAATGGGCATACTGACCCTGCCCTCCCTCCCTCCCAGTGCTGTGATGTGGACTTCAGTTTAGAAGCTTTAAAATGCTGAGGGTGAAGGACTCAAAAGCTAAAGGACCACTTCAGCTTTCTTCTTTTGCACCCAACCATCCAGTGGAATGTCCTGCATACAACAGGTGCTTAATAACTGCTCACTGAGTGAACTCCAGAGCAAAGCAGCCCAGAGGGGCCTAGACCCTTTGCCTTCAGACTCAGAACCTTCAGGAGGGCCTCTTTCTAGTTCAACGAATGATTCCATAAGCAATGATTAAATGACTACTGTGTACAAAGCCCTGGGCT
This sequence comes from Pseudochirops corinnae, assembly GCA_028646515.1. Classification (NCBI taxonomy): domain Eukaryota; kingdom Metazoa; phylum Chordata; class Mammalia; order Diprotodontia; family Pseudocheiridae; genus Pseudochirops; species Pseudochirops corinnae. The sequence goes on along the minus strand of CM053585.1, from coordinate 3,160,095 downwards.
AGGTGGCCCTGGGAGAAATTCAGAGATGAGGTCAGAGGAGTTACAGGTTGTCCCTTGTCAGACCAGGAGTCCTGGCCATAGAATGGGGGGGGGGATCCCCTAGTTCCTTCTCCTTCTCACCACCCCAGAAAGGGAAGAGAAGGACAGGACATGGAAGTTCAGAACTAAAACACAAACAGACACACTCATGTGCACAGGAGAAAACAGAGAACTCACACTGGAAGTGGGGGGGGGGGGGGGCAGTGCCCAAGGCTGTCGGCAGAATAAACGACAGAACTGAGACAGGAGCCTTGAGTATATGCCCCAGGTGTTTGGTGGGTGTGTGAGCGTGTGTGTGTGCATGTGTGTGTGTGTGCCTGTGCATGTGTGTGCTCGTGTGTGCATAGCTCAGGGTTCTGTCGAGGCGGCTGTTTCCGTCCTGGCCGCTCCGTGCTCCCATAGCTTGGTACCAGATAGAAGCCCCTATTTGTGGAGGGGTCACAGATCTGGAGCTGACGAGACCTTCGAGGTCACCGAGGGCACGGCCTCCTCATGGTACAGGTCAGGAAAATACGGCCCAGACAAGCTAAGCGACCTGTCCGCAGCCTGGATTCAAGCTCAGGTGCACTTCCTCCAGGTACAGTACTGTCCTCCGCAGTGAGGGCACTGGACCCTGTTCCAAGTTGAACGTTCTCCCCCAGAGCTTCTGTTCCATTCTGTGTTCCAGGGACTCTCCAAGCTGTGACATCCCTGATCTTCAGCCCAAGGTCCCTGAGCCCTGACACACTGTGTTCTATGGGCTTGAAGGCTGGAGCGTGGCCGGGCAGTGCCACCGGGATCCCTCCAGCCCTTAGGTGGCTTCTTCTACCAGTCTGTGGATTCTAAGGTTCCCCTGGCTCTGCCATTCCATGTTCTAGGGCTCTCCCAGCTCTGGAGGCCCAGGGTTCATGATTCTAATCTTTATCCCTGGAAAACTCTGAAAAACCTCTGCCTAATTGGCTGATTACTCACAGTAGGTGGCACCGGAGAGAAAGTGCTAGATCTGGAGTCAGGAAGACCTGAGTTCAGATTTGACCCCAGACACTGACTAGCTGAGTGACCCTGGGCAAGTTGCCTGATCCTGTTTGCCTCAGTTTCCTCATCTGTAAAATGAGCTGGAGAAGAAAATGGCCAACCCTCCAGAGTCTCTGCCAAGAAAACCTGAAACGGAATCTGGAGAGGGACCGTCAATTGATTGTCCCTTGTCCCTTAAGCCAGGCCAGGCTTCTCCCAGGCCCTCCGGGATGGCGGTTTCCATATCCCAGAACAGAGTGGACAAGAGGCAGGTAACTGTGCAGCCAGAGGTGAGAAGAGAGGGGGAAGGGGGGCCAGGGCAGTGATGGAAATCATCAGCCCCAGAAAAATGCCTTTTTTCTCTGGTCTCCAAGTGGAACTAATGGGAAAATCAAACTGTTCAGTTAAAAAAGAATGTTAATGAGGAAAAGGTTTTCTTGGGGCAGGGGGTGCAGGGGAATGCTTTACAAGGGGAATCAATGGGATGGATCCACCCCCAGGATGCGGCGCCAAAAGGGGAGAAGGGAGGAGAAGGCGAGATCCGCGAGTCCCTGGCCAGGAATCTTGGGAAGCCAAGACCCACCCCAAAAAGCCCAGGAAAGTCACGCCCTGAAATCCAAATTCACTCGACACTGGTGAGACTCTCTTGGGCCCAGAGTCTGGGGGAGAATGCTGCTGAGGAGCCCAGGGGGAGAGGTCCCTGCGCTGGGTCGGAGGAATCCCGGTAGGCTTATCAGAGGAGCTGGCCTCAGAGGGGCCCAAAAGTCCAAGATTTCAGCCACATGGCCACTGCCCTAACCCACCCATCCCCTGTGCAATTCCAGAGGCAGGTCAGTGGCCACACCAGCCCCTGGGGCCTCAAAAGACTCATTGGCCTGGGGCTGCCTTTTCAGCTCAGGCTCTCAGGGCTCTGCTGAGGGGGCTTCAGATCCTCCCTTGACCTCAGTCATCACTGAAAATACATTGAGTAAGAAGCAGGTACTGAGCTAAAAGTGGGGGGTGGAAAGAAAGGCAAAAGTCAGGCCTTGCTCTCAAGGAACCCGGGCCTCAGCTGTGGCCCCTGAAACCTGCCCTTGCTCCCTCTCCAGGCTGCTTACACCTCCTTCCACACACGGACCCTTCAATCCAATGAACCAGGGCCCCCGGCTGTCCCATGGCCAAGCCCCTCCATTTCTGGGCTCTGGGCCTTCTCTCTGGCTGCCCCCCAGGCCTGGATTGCTCTCCCTCCTCTGCTCCCACTACTGAGCTGGTTGGCTCCTCAGATCCCAGCGTCTGCAGGAAGCCTCCCCCAGGCCCCTCACTTCCAGCTTTCCCCCTCCCCATTGCTTCCTATTGCCATGCTAGGCTGGTCTGTACGCAGTTGTCTGTGTGGGGCCTCCTGTTAGCCTGGGAGCTCCTGGAGCCAGGAGCCATCTTTTACCTCATTCTTGAGCAGAGTGCCTGGCATGCAGCAGGTGCTTACTAAATATTTGGGGACTGAATGTATTGGGAAATGAAAAAGAAATGCTTAAATTTCCTTTTTGTCTTCTTTTAGGATCACGAGTCTACTGCTTTTTAGATGTTTCCAGACCACGATATCAAGGCTCTCCTTCCTCCTCTTCCTCCCCTCATTGAAGGAACCTAAGGTGCCCAAGACATGGACTGGGGCTGCTGAGTTTGGCCCTCTCCGGACCAGTCCTGGGCCTGCCCCACCACCCCCTGGTGCTGCCCCTACCCCCTTTCCAAGTGCCCAGTATGGACTATGTGTATGTAAGCCCCCTCAGGCAGGGGCTGGCTAGCCTGCCAGCTTCAGATCTCCAGGGCCTGCCTGGCACACAGTAGGTGCCATATAAATGCTTATTCCCTTCTCCTGCCCCCACCACCTTCCTGGCATATTCATTCACACAGAGTCACTGGAGATTTTCTCAGCCAACCCCCTGGTTCTAAATAAAGAAGCCCAAACCCAGAGAGTTAAGTGAGTTGCGCAGACAGATTGTATACTGAGAAGGATCCTGAAAAGCTCAGATTTGAAGTTGTGTTAAAATAGCTTGGGGCAGTGAAAAGAGGGTGGATTTGGGAGTTAAAGGCTCTGGATTTGAATCCTGGCTTCACCTCTAAGTCCCTGGGCCAACTCTCAAATTCTGGGACTTCCTCCCAGGTCAGCTGGGGGGATGGGGATTTGATGACCCTTCTCCAGGGTTTCTTCCCGCTCTAGGTCCAGGACCCAAAGGACTTCAGGCTCCAAAGTCAACCTCAGTCTTCCTGAGCCACTTGGTTCTCAAGCTTCACAGCAGCGATGACAGTCTCCACACTGTGACTCCATCTCCCTGCTCCCAGCACAGAGCCCTGCAGAGGCAGAAGGAGGTGTGACCTCGGGCTTGGTCCTAGGGATTGGGAGGAGGGTGTTGGGTGGGGCCAATAGCAATGACCTGAACTTCCCCAGGAAGCTCCATGACCCTGCAGGGACAGGAGAGGCAGTAAGAAGGAAAAGCCCCATCAGGGATGAGAGAAATGACTGCTTTCTCCCCTTCAGTGGCCCTAAGCCCCAGAGCATCTCCTAGGAAGGAAAGATGGTGGTGAGGTCTGCTTCAAGAGGAGACACCATGCTTCAAACCAAAGCTCCCCCCTCCCCAAGCAAGGGGGACCTTTAGTCACACAGCCACTGGGGCCATGTTGCAAAGGAGAGAGGAGCCCCTTGCCCTTCAAAGCCCAAGCCTGAGCATTCTCCGTGGCCTTGCTCTGCTCTCCTCCCCCCTACAGATTTTACCTCCAAACCCAACCCGACCATCAGGAAGATGGTTCCCTTCTTTCTTCTGGGAAACAAGATGTCAGGGCGGAGCCCTCCCTCCACAGGCATCCTTCAAATCACATTCCAGTGGAAAGGGGGTGGAACTCACTGAGGCATCCTCCCCACATCCCCCAAGGGAAATGAAACAAAGGCCCACGATGTATAAAAATGTTCTGCCATCACCCCCTTGAAGAAGCCAGGCAGCCTGAGTGAGCGAGGGTCCCCAGGCAAGAAGCTGGGCCCTGATTAATTATTAAGAACACATTGCGTGTGGTTTGACGGCTATGCCAGAGGATTGTCATTAAAGCCCCCACAAGGTGGCTCTCATCAGGGCTCGGATCGAGTGATCAGACAACGGCATTCTGGAACCATCTTCATGCCTTTGCTCCTTTGAAACTTCATTAAAATTCTGACTCCTGGGAAGCAGGCTGGCTCTGCCCCTCCTAGCTCTGAGTAAGGGCAGGGCACCCCACAGGGTCTTCACTCCATCCCTACCTTGTAACATGAAGGGCTGAAATAGAAGAGTCAGGAGTCTGGCTTTGGGATCCCCAGGGAGGAACAGAAGAGAATGGGCTGGGTCTCAAGCCCACAGAGATGACGACGGAGATAACTTGGCCCAATTTGGCAGATGGAAATGCTGAGCTTTGGGAGCCCCCGCCAGCCCTCAGGCTGTTCTGGGAAGACCCCCTAGCCTTTGCTCAGGCTGTCTGACAGCTTGAGTATGCCTTCCTGGCCCAGCACCCCATCTCAGACTCTCCCTTCTAGGCAGGAGGCCTGCCGTGCTCATGCCCCCACTTGGCAGTCCTTTCCCACTATTGGAATTCCTGTTTTCCTCTGCCTGTCCTTTGAGTTTACTTCTGTGTGTATGGCATGGAGGGCTTCCCTCCCCACCCTGGGTAGAATGTACGCCCCTGGAGGGCAGGGCAGACATCAATTCATTTTCATCTTTGATCTCCTAGAGCTGCCCAGAGCCATTTGGAAGTGGGATCACAGAATTTAGGGCTGAAGGTAATCTCAGTAGAAAGTCAGCTCAAACCTAAGCAAGGATCTCTGCTAAAATGTAGCTGATAAATGAGGGTCTAGCCTCTGCTTGAAGACTCCAGGGAGGCACAGGCCACCCCCTCCAAGGAAGCCTGTCCCAATCCTGGACAGTTCTCAAGGAGTCTTGCTATCTGGGCTAAACCAGCCTCTTTCCAACCCCCACCCACCCCAGCCCATTGCTCCTGGGGCTGCCCTCTGGGGCCAAAAAGACCAAATCTACTCCCTGAACCCTCTCCACCCCCCAGAGTCTCCTCTTCTAGCCAAACCCAGATTCCACCCACTGATCCTCACTGTCATGGACTCAAGGCCCTTCCTCATGCCAGCTGCCCTTCTCTCTGGTGTATGAAAGCCCTTGGCTCCCAGAATGAAGCTCCATTGTCCAGCAGAAGCCTGATGAGGTCGGGAGGACAGATGAATCTTCACCTGCTCATTCCTGGAGACTAGGCCCAAGATCAGATCACCCGGGATTATAATCTCGAGCTGGGCCCCTGTGTGGATTGTTTCTTCATCCAAAAGGCCCCTAATAGAGAGATAGATTTCTGTTCAGTGGAGCTTCCTGGAGGACTAAGTTCACTAAGAACCCAAGAAAAAGTGTCTCCGCCTCCCCCAAATGGCAAAGGAGACATTTCGGTCCAGTGGTCACAAGGTGGGAAGAAAACAGTCATTTCTGAAATGTGACCTTTTCAAGGTGGTCTAAGAAAGGCGGAGAGGAGCCAAGCCCCTTGGGAGAGCCCAAGCTGACTGGGGATGGGGGGGCCTCACTTAAGTGGTGAGCCCACACAGCATAAACAAACTATTGGGGCCTAGTGGAAGGTGGGGGAGGCCTTCAAAAGGCTGCCCCCTCGAAGCCCAGGCCCCAGATGATGCTCTCTCCAGAGGAGGTGACAGCCAGTTAACAGATAAGTCCCTGAGGGCCATCAGGCCAGACCTCCAGGCTCCCTTCTCCAAACAGAGACCCTAGCAGAATTAGTGCACTTTCAAAATGACAAATTCCCCTGCTTTGGGAGTCCAAGCGAGGACAAGGAACACTCTCCCTTTTTGTCCACACTTTGGCACCAATTAACTCCTCCTAGTGGGGGGAAGGGGTGCAGGGAATGTCTCTTTTAGGAATTCCTCACCCTGAGGTGGCATCTCCCAGTCACGGCATTTGGTTGGAAACTCAACAAATGTTGGCTTTTCCTCCCCAAGGTCTTCTGATCTCTGGTTTGGAAACAATTAGCTAATCCAGAGAAGGTCCAGTGAGTGGCAGGCTTTGAGCAAATCCCTTCCCTTCCCAGGGACTCAGCCTCCTCATCCATAAGACGGGGGATGTGATGAGACGTTGTCTAAACCCCCTCTTTGTTCTGAAATTCTTCCAAGTCCGTAAGACCTTGTCAGGGGAGTCTCTCCCTTCTTTGCTGGGCTGACCCTCCTGCTCTGACACTGTTCTGGCATTTGGTGTTCTAAAGTCCCTCTCATCTGTGACATTCCCTGTTCTGTGTTCTAAGCTCCCTTCTAACCACCCCATTCTCTTTTCCAATTTCTAAGGTCTTTCCCAAATGTCATTCTATGTCCTATGTTCTAAGTGACATTTTATATTCTACATTCTATGTTCTAAGGCTCCTGCCAGCTCTGATCTTCCCTGTTCTAAGCTCCCTCCCAGCTCTGACATTCCTTGTTCTAAGCTTGCGTCCAGCTCAGACATTCTTCTCTGTTCTAAACTCCTTCAGTCTGGGTATTAAGCAAAGCATGACCAGGAAGCTGAGAGGCCAGTTGCTCCTTCCACCTGGGGGTCTGTTGAAAGAACTAATGAGGCAGATACCACCAAATATTTGTAAGGTGATTACACAGCAGAAGGCTTATTCTGTTCTGCTGGGCCCAGGAGGGCAGAACTTGGAGCAGGGAGAAGTCACAAAGGGACAAACGTGGGCTGAATGTCTAGCAGAGCCTCCTAATGACTTCCCTGGCTCATAAGATAGGAGACACAGTTGTTGTAAAAGCCCAGGCATGAAGGGATGGGGGTCTGCTCTGGGAGGGAGGACAGCATCTGAGGAGTGGAGGGGTTGTATTGGAGAGCAGGTAGAAAGGTAGAAACTACAGATTGAAAGGGGGAGGGGTCAGAGACGAGGAGTCCAGGCTGACACAAGGCTGAGTCCAGGTAACTGGGAGGGTGGTAGGACCCTCAGCAGTAATGGGGAAGTCTGGAAGAAGGAAAGATTCGGTGAGGAGAGCACAAGGAAGATGAGATTGAGGAAAGGCCACTAGATTTGGCAATTAAGAGGTTGCTGGGGACCTGGGGTGGGGCAGCTTCAGCAGCATCATGAGACTGGCAGCCAGACTATGGAGGATTTGTAAGAGATGAAAGCAGAATGAGTGGAGACAGCCTTCAGGGAAGAAGAGAGAGCTCTAGGCTGACAGCTAGCAGGACTGGAAGGACCAAACAGGGGACATGCATGTGCTTGTAGGAGGCAAGGACAGAGCCAGTGGGGAGAGACTAGACCAGGGAGAAAAGAAGGCTGGTGGAAAAGGAGGGGGGTCATTGTATAGCTCTCACAGGGACAGCCCCATGCAGTTCTTATGATGCCCCTCTGGGGTAGGCCGGGAGTTCATTATTGCCCCCACTTTATCTATGAAGCTCAGAGAGGTTGACAATTTGCCCAGAGATGAACAATAAGTAACTATATTTGGAGCTCAGACTGGCCTATGTTTCCATGAAACCATCCTGCCTCAGCATTACCCATCCCAACACATTCACACATCATTGAGGGATCAACTCTGAGACAGATTGTCAGAGCTGCAGCCATGTAGGGGGTAGAAGTCTGGCAGGCTACCTGAAGGAGGCAGACACTGTGCTAGGCTGGAAAGCAAAGGTGAGGACAACTGGACAGAGTGGGGAAAGTCTTGTTCTTTCTGGTTCCTCGACTGGGCCAAGTACCCAACATCTTTTTGGGAAAGCTTTAGATGGTGCCAACCTGTGGGGACCACTGCTGGGAGAAGGCCCAGGGAAACGTTCTGCCTCAAAGACAAGAGCCTGAGTTCAAAGCATGTGACCCTGGGCAAGTCACTTAGCCTCTCTCAGCCTCAGTTTTTCCATCTGCAAAATGAGGGTGATGATGGTACCCACCTCACAGGAATGTTGTGGGGATCGGTTGAGAGAGATATTGGTGAAGCTCTTTGCAAACCCTAAAGTGCTTTATAAATGTTAGTTATTATGAATAGCCTTGTTTCAGAAACTTCAAATTCACTAAAATCACATCATTGTGTACAATATCAGTCCCACTTAATAAGTGCAGGAGAATGGGAGATCTCTGAGGGCAGAGACTGATGTTTGCAGACAGAACATCAAAAGAACCTTGAGCTTGGAGGCAGGAAGAAAACCTGTGGGCCAGGTGCTAGGTTAAGCACTTTGCAAAGATTGTGACAGCCCATGGGATCCTCACAACAACCTTGCAGGAGAGGAGCTGTTATTATCCCCATTTCACAGTTGTGGAAACTGAGGCACTCCTGCCCAGGAAGTGTCTGGGGTTGGATTTGAACACAGGTTTTCCTGACATCAGGTTCTGGTGCTCTACCCACTGAACAACCTAACTGCCTCAGGGAGGCCTGGCCTTGAGCCCTGACCCTGCCACAGGCTCCCTGTGAGGCTCTAGACAAATTAGCAACAATAACTTGCCAGCCTACTTCGAAGGAGCCACGTTACTTCGTTTTAGTCACTGTGTCCAGGGATGTAGAGCAGCTCCCAGCATACTGTGGGAGTTTAATGAGTGCTCACTGGATTGACTTGAATCCAGTCCAAGGAGTGTTTGCCTCTGGAGCACTGAGAAATGCTCTGCGGCCAGAAACCTCTGACTCGTGTGGCATTTAAAAAGGTCTGAGAGACTGGGTCATTTCATGATCTTATTAATAAGGCCAGCATGCTTATTAGTAAAAGGATGGCCATTTGGCCGGCTCCCTCTTAGACCAAAGACAATCATGGTGGTGGGCTCCTGCTCATTTGGAAGAGGAGTGTGCCTGAGGGTGGCAATCAGCTCTGGTTGGTTGGCAATGAGAGGTGGGCTTCCCAAAGAGAAGTGAGCTCACTTCTATGAGGGGCTGAGAGTGGCGTCCTCCCTATACCCAGACCACTCCCAGCCTTGGGCAATCTAAACAAAAAGACCTCTATCCACCCAAGCTTGATTGAATGGAAGAGATTCCTCGTCAGGTCGGGTGGAGAGGGTCAGAGGAGGTTAGCTCCACCTTCAGAGACTGAGGTCTTGAAATGAGCAGAGTAGTTAAGGAGTGGAATGGGAATCTTCCCAAATCTTTGGTTGTTAACAATCATCTCCCTGACTTAGACAGAACCTCCTGTGGGCCAGGTGCTATGTTAAGCACTTTGCAAAGGTTGTGACAGCCCATGGGATTCTCACACCAACCTTGTATCCCTCCACATTTCACACTCATCTGAATGTTCTCTCTCTGTCTTCAGTCGCATCTTCTTGGTGGAACAGATTTGTCTCCCAAATCCTAAACAAAACCCTCTGTTCCAGCCAGATCTCTTCCCCCTCCAGACAGACAGGGCAGTGGGAAGGCCACTAACCGAGCACGCAGTGCTAATTTGTTTCTTCTTCCCCCCGATTTGAGCCATTCTTTCTAAATTGTATCCAGTGCTCTTCCTCAGAAGCCCCACCCAGCTCCAGATGCAACCCAGGCTAAGCCTGGATCAGAACCGAGCCCTGTCCCCTCAGGCTTTGGACTCATCAGACAAGCACTTTGACCCTGCTGTCTCTATCCAGCTAAAGACATTCTTATTACAAAGTCTCTTATCTCAAAGGAGACGGAATGCGCCTTCCTTGAACCTGGGAGGAGGCTGAAACCCAGGAAAAAGTCACAGAACCTTCCCAAGAAAGACTCCCCAGCCTAATTCCCCCATCAAGTGGTCATCCAGCCTTGGCTAACGACCTCCCAAGGCAGCCCCTTCCAACTCAGGACAGCTCTCACTGGCAAGAAGTTTTCTGTGCTAGGGACCTGAATTGGTCTCTGTACCCGTCCCCTCCCCTCCAAGGCTCCTAATTGTCTTCTGATCCCTACCAAGACTGGGCAGTGCTTCATCTTCACTGACTTCAGGAAAGGCCAGGGATGCCCAATGTTAGGTATTTTATATAAAGAGGTCATGACAGTGAAGGTGCCTGGGACCCAGGGCCTCCAGCCACCACTTCCATTCCCTTCCCCTAAATTTGGGTCCTGCCCCATGCCTCCACATTGTTTCCTGGCCATTCACAGCATGCCCCCTTCATGTATCATCCTGCCCCATTAGAACATCAGCTCTTGAAGGCAGGGACTGTCTCACTTGCTCTACCTGCCAGAACCCTCCTGAACCCTCCTGAGTCTGCGTTTCTACCACAGCACACAGAGGGCGGGTAAGAGAGGATGAAACCCTGACCAACTGCCAGACCCCTGTGACCAGGGAAGGGCCTCTGCTGGGGAGCTAAGCCAACTCTGAGATACAGACCACATTGCTGAAAGTTGGATGCAAATGAGATTCTTTGGGCATCTCTCTGGAGAAAAGCATGCCAGAATGCAATCATTTCTACTCTGGATCTGCCCCTTCTGACCTCTGACTCATCTTCAGGGAAGCCACTACCTCCTTCATATCTAACACTCTTCTTCCTCCTGTCGCAGAGCCAAGGCTTCCTTGGGCTCACACTGTCACCAGCTTCCTGGCTCTCCTGTCACTGCTCCTTACCAGCTTGATTTAACCTTAGGCAAGTCTCCCCCCAGGTCTTCAGACAGAGGTGGGATGCCCATTGTCAGGCATGCCACAGAGGGGATTCTTGGGAAGAAAATGGGTTCCTTCTATGGGCCTCAGTTTCCTGCCCTGTCAAATGGGGGCTTTGAAGCAGCTTTCAGAAAGGTGCCTTTTAGCTCTAGATCATCTGGTCCTAAACATTTGGGCACCACTGATGGCAGGAGGCAGCCCTGGCCAATGTCTGATGCAGGGTAGGGCCTGCACAAGACAGATTGTACTGGCAGCTGTGCCAAGCCTGCCCAGTAAAGGGACTCCCAGGACCTGGCATCCAGGGGAGATGAAGCTGCCTCCAACTTTTACTGCCCAGAACAAATGACCTCAGAGGCTCTAAAACAAAGGACAGGGGACCAGGCAGGCCTGCCAATTGGGGCTGGCAAACGAGGAAAAGCAGCGTGGGGCCCATTGTCAAACCCCAGCTCAGCTGAGGTGTTGAACTACAAACCTACATACCTGCCACCTACCTGTGCGGGGAGTCAGCCAGTAGAGAAATGCAAATGACAGTAGAGCTAGGAAGGCACTGGGGTGTGTGTGTGTGTGTGTGTGTGTGTGTGTGTGTGTGTGTGTGTGCCTGTGTGTGCCTGTGTGCATCTATGCACATGTGGACATGTAGGTGCCTCATTTCCAGTCATCCTGATTCATATCTGACCACTGGACCCAGATGGCTCAGAGGAGAGAGTGAGGCTGGTGACTTTGCACAGCCCTGTCTCACTTCAATCCAATTCACATGAAAGTCCTGGCATCACGGTTCTGGTGTCATTGTCCTCTTCCACAGTGAAGGACAAACAACAAGCTGTGTGTGTGTGTGTGTGTGTGTGTGTGTGTGTGTCCACTTTGTGTTAGATAACTAGGGGCTGGGCAGAGGGAGAGCCTTGTCCTGTCAGAGATCCAGGCTCTCAGAGTCCCCAGACCAACTTGGACCAAAACAAGGAGCCCCTCTCAGATGCTGATAGAAGATAAACATCATTAGACAGCCTGAGTTCAGACTACTCCTCTGACACTCCCTCCATAGGTGACCTCTTTGGCAAGTCACTTAACTCTTATTTGCCTCAGTTTCCTCATCCATAAAAGCTGGACTTGGGGGCCTCTGGAGTCCTTTCCAGTACAGAGCTCAGCTCTTAGGAGTCCCACCAATCGTCCCCATCAGGAAAAGCCAACATTTCTATAACCCTTCAATGTTTGCAAAGAGATTTGAAGGTATTCCCTCCCCTGATCCATCAGACTTGTCAAGGGCACCTGCCACCTCCTGATGAAGCCCATTCCACTTGGGGACAACTCACATCACCAGGAAGTCGCTTGTTTTTCTTATTGTCTGGTAGCAAGTCTCAACTGCCTACAGGTGTCCATGTGCAACATACACCTACCTTTCAGGTGCTAGGAACATCGAACGTTAGATGTAGAAAGGACTTTGGAGGCTGTGACATTGAAATGCCTCATTTTACAGATGAGAAAAAGGAGATTTTTGAGAGGTTGCAGGAGTTACACAAAGTCACATCAATCAAAATTAAACTTTAGGGAATTCAGATTCTGAGGCTTCAAGCTGAACAACTTTTTTGCTAAATGACTCCTCCTCAAAACATGGTCCATACTATGCCCAAAGGGCCATAAATAATTGCATACCCTTTGACCCAGTAATACCACTTCTAGAGTTGTATCCCAAAGAGATCATAGAAGTGGGAGGAAGACCCATGTGTACAAGAATATTGTGGTAGCAAAAAACTCAAAATTAAGGGGTGCCCATCAATTGGGGAATGGCTGAACAAGTTGTGGTATATGAATGTAATGGAATACTATTGTGCTATAAGAAATGGGGAGGAGATGGACTTCATATTTACCTGGAGAGGCTTATACAAACTGATGCTGAGTGAGAAGAGCAGAACCAGGAGAAATCTGTACACAATCACAGACACATTGTATGTGTGATGACCAACTTTGATAAACTGGACTCTTCTCAGCAATGCAAGGTTACAAGACAACTCTAAAAGTCTCAGGATGGAAGGAGATGTCTACATTCAGAGAAAGATCTAGAAAGAACAGAGTTTAAATGGAGACTGAAGTAATCGACATGTTATCATTCTTTTCCATGTTTGGTTTTGTTTCTTCTTTCCCATTGTTCACTCCATAGGTTGCAACCCTTCTATACAAACAGACTAATATCCAGTGTGAAAGTATTTGCAGACCCTATACTTGATTGCATGCCAGCATGGGAGGTGCAGGGGAGAGGGAGGGGAGAAAATCTGAAACTCAAGGGATTGTGGAACTGAATCCTGTAAACTAAAAGTAAACAAACAAATCAATTAATAAAAAAACGTGATCCATTCTTCTTTGTATCTTTCCATTTTGCTCCCTCTCTCCTCTCTCTCTGTCTCTTTCTCTCTCCCTCTCTCTTCTCAGTCTGTCTCCTCTCTGTATCTCTCTCTGCCACTCTTTCTTTCTCCCCTGCTCTCATTGTCTTTTTTTGCATCTCTATGTCTCTCTGTCTCTTTCTGTATCTCTGTATGTATGTTTCTCTCTGTGTGTTTCTCTGTTTCTCTCTGTCTCTTTTCTGTATCTCTCTCTGCCTCTCTCTGTCTCTGTCTGTCTGTCTGTCTATCTCTCTATCTCTCTCTGTCTCTGTCTCTCTGTCTCTTTATCTCTCTGTCTCTCTCTGTCTCTGTCTCTCTGTCTCTGTCTCTCTCTCTCTCATTCTCTGTCTCTCCAGCAGGTAGTAGGGGCTCACTGAATCCTTGTTGATTGATGATTAATAGAAAAATCTGAGTGGGCAGAGAAGGCGCTTTCCACAGGTCGGGGTGGCAGGAGGGCGGTCAAGGAAGGCTCAGCTTGACAGAAGAAAAGACATTACTGGGCAGAGATGAGGGGGCTCAGGAGTCTAGGCAAAGGGACAGCTGGAATGCCACATTCCAGGAAGAATGAGTGCCCCAGTTTGGGTGGAATGTGGACATGAAGGGCCTAACACAGCGCACAGAGCCTGCATTAACACTAGTGGGGACCTTGGAGGTTTCCTGGTCCAACCTTTGAGTTTTACAAATGCAGAATCAGGAGAGACATCCCCAAGGTCACACAGGTACAAAATGGCAGGGCTGGGGTCTGAGCCCTCCGCTCCATAGGTGCTCCCTACCCAGCTCCCCCATGTCCCCCAGTGCTGCCTCCCCAGTATCACAGATTAGCATCCAAAGGGACCTTGGGGACCCTCTCCCTCAATGTTCCTTCCCCAACATAGGATGAAGGAAGGCTCCCCAAGGGCAGAGTTAGTCTTTGTGCCCAGACCCTCTGACAGGGCATGTTTCTGGGGCTGGCTGGGGCTGGCTGGGACTGGGGGCAGTACTGGGATTTTTCTGGAGACAATGAGGAGCCCGTGAAGGGTTTTGAGCAGAGGGGTGACACTTTCCAATTCAGTTCAACAAAGCAATGTTTACTAAGAGCTGACTGGTGCAAGGCTGTGGAAATCAGTCCTTACTTTCCCCTGAGGGCCAGCACACTGTGGGAGGGAGAGCACTGGATGTGGCGTCCCAGAGGACTCAGTGCTATGTGTTCCCTGTGTGCGCTGGCATGGTAGGTCCCCTCCCTCCTCACTCCCTCCCCCCCCCCAGCCAATTTGAGGTTTATTTTCTGCCTCCATGTAATGAGGGACTTGAAACAGAACAGTCTTTGGAAAGTCCTCCGGCTCTGAGTTCTAGGAACCATGGAAAGCTTTTCATAAGCTGCAAAGCACCATGGGAACACCAGTGCTTGTCATTACTTCTCTTGGCAGGGATAGAGTTGAAGGAGCATTCCCATGAGCCTGGACACACACACACACACACACACACACACACACACACACACACACACACACACACACATATCCCGAACTGCTCCTGGGTCACACCACCTACTTCAGACCAGAGAAGCAAAGCCCCAAAGACCCCAAAAGTCTTCCACAGGCTTGGTCTGACCCTGAGATCTTCCCCAGGCTTTCCTAATAAATATTAACACTCTACAATCAATAAACACATCATAGTTCATATATTCCTCTAGATCTGTCTCTGCCACTGCTCCTGCCAAGCTCCCAGGTCCTCATGGTGGCCAACAGCAAGAACCTGCAGCCAGTGGGGAGTGAGCAATGGACAGGGGGCAGCAGGCAGCAGGCAATGGATGGTGAACAGCAGCCAGTGGGAAGAGGACAGGGGGCAGCAGGAAGTGGGCAGTAGGAGGCAAGCAGGCAGCAGGCAATGGATGGTGAACAGCAGCCGGTGAGCAGAAGGCAGGGGGCAGCAGTCAGGGGGCAGCAGTCAGGGGGCAGCAGGCAGCCAGCAGCAGCTGGCAGGCAAAAAGGGGAGACCCTTTGCCTTTGAGGTTGACACCTATCCCGTGACAAGGAGCCATAGATGCCATCCCCCAGCCCCAAGCACCAGTCTGGCTGGAGGAGGTTGCCAGCTACAACCCAGGTCTCAGTGCCTGCCTCCTTCAGACATGGAGGGGAGATGAATGAAGACTCAGCAGATCCTGCTCTGGACTGTGGGGGCCATTAGAGCCCATCCTCCCACCCCCTTTTAGCTGACAAAGAAATGGAAGCCCAGAAGAATGAAGTGACTTTGAGCAGAGGCCAGATTCAAACCCAGGCCCCAGGCCCCCAAGCTCAGTTCTTTGTACTATACTACATAGCTGGAGGCAGCACAGTGCACAGTTCTGGGCATAAGGTCAGGAAGCCTGGAGTTCAAAGCTAGCCTCACACTCAAATCCAGCTCTTAAATCCAGTGTTGTGTATTCTGAGGACTCTTCAGCTCTGACATCCTCTGTTCTAAGAGCCTCCCAAGGGGCAGAAGCCAGGCCGCATAAGGTCCAGCTCAAAGGCATGGACACCTGGGTTCAAGCCCTGCCTCTGACACATCTGTTGACTTTGTCACCCTGGGCAAGTCATCAGACCACTAAGTGCTCCAGGAAGCTCTCAGACTACAAGTTGCAGAAAGCATGGCTGTCTGCATTGGAGGATG
The DNA here is from genome assembly GCA_028646515.1 of Pseudochirops corinnae. NCBI lineage: Eukaryota > Metazoa > Chordata > Mammalia > Diprotodontia > Pseudocheiridae > Pseudochirops > Pseudochirops corinnae. The sequence goes on along the minus strand of CM053585.1, from coordinate 3,144,521 downwards.
AAGTTTCTTCACCTGGAAGGTCCCCCAAAATCATTGACCAGGCCCTGGAATTCCTACACTCCCTCCTAGCTCTGACACTGTGCATTCTAAGGTCCCCTCCAGGTCTGACACTTTATAGTTCTAGAACAGAGGTTACCAGAGTGATCTGATGGGAAGGACCAAGGAAATCCTCCCTCCCTCCCCTACACCTACAGCTGTGCCTGAAATTCTTCCCGGTTAAGGCATTCTGTCTCCAGAAGGACCGATCTAGATAGTGCTACATCTGCTTTGAGAAATGGGCTGCTGGACAGGTCAGCTTTGTTTCAAACGGGAAGAGGCTCCTGGAAGGTTAGCAGACTAGAATCTGGGGTCTGGGGTTTAGAGGCACAAACAAATGGCCGTAGGCTTCCTTGCTGAGCCTGGAGTATCCCTGCCTCCCATGGGCCAGCAGCCGCTCCCTTTTGTCTACATCACTGGTACCTAGCACAGTGCTGGGCACACAGAACACGCCCATTTATTCTTGTTGATTGGCTGCTTGTGGACCTTCAAGCACGATGTGAATGTGGAAGAGAGGGCACAGGGAAACCAGCAGGACAACTGGTGCTGCCTCAGACGGGGAGCCCAAGGGACAGGGAAACCTGGGTAAATGAAGGCTGGAGAGATTCCCATACTGGAAGGACAGTCACCTGGAAGGGGGATTGGTCTCACTCTGCTTGTACCCAGAGGGTGAAAAGAAACTGATTTCGTTTGGACGTCCAGAAATATTCCTAGTGCTGAAAGCTACTGGAAAGAGGAATGGACAGCTTGGGAGGGTAGTGAGCTCCCCATCCTGGGAGGTCTTCAGGGAGAATGTGGGCATCCACGGGTCAAAGATGTTTTAAGAAGGGCCTTCTTGATCCCACACAGCTTGGTGTAGACACCCCCTGTGGTCCCTTCCAATCCTATGGAGGACAACTTTGCCAGCCTCAAGGACTTGCTAGTGGGGGGCCAGCCCATGACAAAGGTTCCCTCCCCCACACAGGCCACAAGGAAAGGATGCTGCCCAGCCTGCTTTGGAACTTCCTTTCCTCCTGCTGGGAATTTCCCTCAGCCCATTTGGGATGCTGGAGGGGAACATCTTTGCCTTCGGGGTGAGCTGGGAAAGAGAAGCCCTCTCAGAGAGAAATGGCAAGAATCAGTGTCTTAGAGGGAAGCCTAGAACAAAAAACCTGCCGAGAACCCAGTGAGCGCTTCATTGGGCAGATTCCCCCGTAGGGGAAGGGAGTTGCCCACAGTCTCAGCAGGCCGGACCCCAGACTTGCTTCAGACTCACTGCCCATACCTCGGGGCCGAGAAGATCAATCAGCTTCTCCATCCATCTTCCAGAAAGGACTCAGGAGGAGAACCAAAACACAGCTCAGCCCAATGTTTTTCAAACCCCTGGTGTGGCTGGGCCTCTGCAATGAAGGTTGTGACAGGCCTGGACCCCCCAGGGGAGGATCATCTTCATCTTCCCAGCCCTTGCTGGGCACAGCCCCTCCTGCTGGCAGAGACAAATGATGCTTCACCCCCCCCCCCCAATGGTGCTGACCCCATGAGTAATAGCCAGTGAGCCAAGGGGATGAGGCATGGGAGGGAGGAGAGCCACCGGACCAGGTCACAGCCACTGAAGCAGGGGTAACATGGGAAGCACAGCCCAGGGGAGGCTCCAGGGCTTCAGGCAGGCAGAGCCACTGTGGAGAGGCTGGACACAAAGAGCGCTGCCCAGTGGCCAGCCTGCTTCGAGAGTCAGGACCAGATTCAAATTCTGCCTCCAGCACTTAGGGGCTGTTTCCTCCTCCAGTAAGTGGGGGTGACGATAGCACCTGCCTCATGGGAACAAGGTGAAAACTGAAGGAAGGCCACCTGCCAAGGGCCACCCCTAGGGTCAGCATTTGCGATGGCCGTCACCGTCCTCCTGGCCGCCAGGGTCATCTTCAGCCCTGGCCACACAAGGTGCTTCGGGCCAGGTGGCACACCTTGGTGCATGGAAATAAGGTGCGAGAAGAAAGCAGACGAGGAATGATAATAATAATTCAGGTCAGCTCAACAAGCATTTATTAAGCTCCTACTGTGTGCTCCGACAGGCACCATGCAAATGCTATCTCATAGATCCTCATGATGCCCCTGGAAGGGAGGTACTGTTATCATCCCCCATTTACAGATGAGGAGACTGAGGCCGTTGGGTTAAGTTACTTGCCCAGGGTCACACGGCTAGCAAGCGCCTGAGGGCAGATCTGAACTCAGGTCTTCCTGACTCCAGGCCCGCGCTCTGTGTGCTATGGCACCACCTAGCTGCCCATCCAGCCCACAGCAGTTGTTCAATAAATGCTTGTGGAATTCCTTCGAACTGGGGTGAGTTTGTAAGGAGAGGCAGCTGGGCCAGACAGTGGTTAAGGCTGTCCGCCTAGAGCTCCAAAGCCTGCCTTGGCTCGTTCTCTTCCTCCCTCTTGGAGATCTTCTGATGGGTCAAGGATTCATGAGCTAGAATGGGTTTAGTCTAAATCTAGACTCAGGCTCTACATCCACCATGAGCAAGCTGCTTGACCAGGGCCGATGACCCTGGCTCTCTGCAGATGGTTTTCTCACCTGAGACACCAGACTAATGGTCCATGGCCAGTGATGAGGATGCAGTGAGAGGACTGAGGTAAACGTGCCCAGAAAATGGGAGAGGGCCTTGGGTGGGAGGGAGGCACAGTGAGGGCGAAGAGGGTCCTGTACTGTGGATGGGAAGCTGGCATCTCCAGACTGGGGGCTCCATCCCAACCCAGCCTTCTCATAATCACAGAATTCCAAACTTGGGCAGCATCTCGGAGACCAAAGAGTCCAAGCATGGCCATTCCCAAGAATTCCCATCCAACACCCCCTCCAAATGCCTCCAGTGAGGGGCAATCACCCCCTCCTGAGGCAGGCTCTGCCACACTGGGACAGCTGTCTTCAATGTCTGGTATTTCCTGACCTCAGACCTAAGGCTCCTCCTTCTTGCTCATCACCCCAACTTCTGCCTTCTGAGGCAAAACAGAGAAAGCCTCGTCTTCTCCTATGTACCAGCCCTCCAGATGCCCCCTGCCCATCATCACATCTCCCCTGAGCCTTCTCTTATCCTGCCTCGGCAGCCCCCTCCTGTTCACCATGGGCTGGCTGAATCCTCTCCAGCCTTATCTATGTCCTTCCCAGGCGGTGGCACCCTGGGCTGACCAAAGTGGTCTGGATGGGCTGAGGAGGGCAAAGGACAGGGGTGTCCCCTAGGCCCCCCCACAGCCCTGGTCCTGGGAGCCGTGCAGTGCCCGGGCCGCTGGGTTTTCAACTCCTGGTCCCCACTTCCCTCACACTTTCCCTGGCTTCCCTCAAATCTCAGCTTCTGCAAGTTCCCGGGCCTTCCCTCTGTTGATTCTGTCTCATTTCTCCCATCTGTGCCTTGTCTGGACGTCCTTGTTTCCCGCTGTGTGTGCGTTAGACTAAACACCCCCCCAGGGCAGAGACCATCCTCAGCCTGTCCCCAGCACTTAGCCTAGAACGCTCTTTATTGACTGACTGCCAGCTCAGCCACTTTCTGGGATTAGCGCTTCTCTCCATCCAGAGGATTGGGCCCAAACCAGAGACAGAGGAGAGCCCGAGCCCTCTGGAGGAGCAGAGGAGGCCCGTTCCTCCCCACGCTCACATTTGGGAGGAGGGGGGCTTCCAAAATCCTGGGAGAGAAGATGAGGTGACCTAAATAAGCTTTCCCAAAAATGGAGGCTTGTTTTGAAAGGCATTGGCCCAGCTCTCTGGTCCTGAGAGGAGCCCAGTTTGACTGTGTCAAAGGGACGTATTAGTGCTGAAGCGAGCGCTTCTCCATGACCAAGCATGGCCAGCTGTCTTGGGGTCCCAAGAGATGCTGAATGAACAGCAGATTAAAAACCGTGGCCAGTGACAAGAGGGGCAGAGCCACAGGAAAAGGTCTCCGGGCTTTCCTAAATGGACACTCACTGGCCTCTGACTCTTCAAAGAGCAGTGGATGGGGCGGGGGGAGGGGAATGAGACTGGAAAGGTAGCCAAAGTCAGGAGAGCCCTGAATGCCAGGCTGAGTCACCTGAGTCAATATGTGAGATTATGGAAGGCGCTGGAGGTGGCCTGTCCGCTGGCAGTCATCATGGAAGAGAAGGCTCTCTAGAAGGGAATTCGCAACCATGAAGTCACTGAACATGCCCCTCTGTGGGCCAGTGCTCATGGAGACCCCCCGGGGACTCGCTCCTTCCCCTGGCTGGCCTTTCCTCGCCCCACTCATTGTTCCCAGACTCCAAAGGTTAATGTTGATGCAGCTTCGGTTCCGTGAATGTTGGCCTTGGGCCTCGGCGGCCCCTGGGGAGCGGGGCTTGGCCAGCACCCTCGGGGTTCTCTGAGACACTCACCCTGAGTCACCCACAGGCAGGAGGAGGAGAGGCCAGGAGTCTGCTTGGCACCTTCTGACGCTAATGACTGGCAGAGAGGATGCAGACTGGTCTGGAGCGGGAGAGCTCATAAATTGTCCAGGCTTTCAGGGCTGTCCAAGGGAAGATGGAAAGATGGCTATCTTGGCTGGAATTGCTTTAGAACACACACACACACACACACACACACACCGGAGATTCCCACTTCAGAGACAAAGGCCTAAGAATGGATGCACAGACTCTGGGAGGCCACTGCCCTCAAGGCCCCAGAGATGGTCACACCGGGCAGGGCCTAGAGAGTTCCCACTTCTTCTTTGGTCCATGGTCTGGCAGCCTCTAGGGCTGGGCATAGCCCAGGGGGCCCCTCATCACCCAGCAGCAGAGCTCCCCAAACTTGCTCTTCTGCTCTATATAGGAGGAAGAGAACTCCCTGAGAGTGAGGGGCCTGGGTCAGTAACCTTGGTCTCCTGGGGCCTCCAGCTCCCCTCTCTCTGAGGGTGGGAACCAGGCGGTATGGATCTGACCACCTCATTGTCCTGCTCCCAAACCTTCCATGGTTTCTTCTTGGCCTTGGAGAAAAGCCAGGTCAATGGATAAGCATTTATTAGACTCCGACAACATGCTTGACAGCACACTAAGCACTAGAAACAGGAAGTCTGCGGTACTATGACCTCAAGAGGGCATGCCTGGTGTGAGGTGGAGGCCCCTCTGTCCCTTCCCAGCTGGGTGATCACCACACAGCTGCTCAGACTCAGCTTCCTCACCTGTGAAATGGGCGGTCTAATGCCCCGGCTGCCTGCCACATCGGGCTGCGATGAGGCATTGAAGAGAGAATGGAGAGTGTGCCAGAGGCCTCTCTCCCAGGCCAGTTCTTTGAGGCCCTGTTGCCTCTTAATAGCTATTCACTGACTCACCCACGGTGTTGAGTGCTGGTTCCCTCCCCCCCTCACTCCGTGAAGGCTTGCTCATGGACTGAAGGAGGGCAGGGTAGGGGCACCCCCTGAGCGTTTCTGGCCCATAACTGATCAAAGCCCCTGATTCCTGTCATCCGGAAGAGGCTAAGTCCAACAGGTCACCCCCATTCCTGGGCGGGCCAGGGAGACAAAGACAAAGGGGAGCCCCAGACCCTCCCTCCATTTCCTTTGAGCCCCCAGAACTCGGGGGATGCTCTGAGCAGGGGGGTCACAGCCTACAAACCTGCACAGCCCTCTGCTCAGGGCAGGAACTGAACATGCTGAGCACAGAAAGAAAGCCCCACCTCAAGGTGGGAGAAGCAAGATTTTTCAGAGCCTTGCTTCTTTTCCTGGCTCCATTTATCTGCCTAGAATCCTACTTCTGGCCCTTCCTGGGCACTGATGGTGGAGACAGTCTTTAACAGAAGCCTGGAACCCAGGGCTAGAACCCCAGCTTGGCCACGCACTCACTATACAACCAGGGACCAGCCATTGCGTGTCTGTGGGCCTGTTTGCTCATCTGTAAAAGTGAGATTGGCCCAGCTGTCCTCAGAGGCGCCATCCAGCTAGAATTCCTCTGCCCCTGCCATCTGTCCAGCACAGTGTCATTCTCTTGGCTCCACCAAGGCACCCACACGAGCCCACACTTCCACCCATTCCTTGCCCCACCTTTTAGAGAGGCAAGGAGGTGGGGCACACTCTCCACTGTGTCAAAGCCGCCTTGTGCCATCATTAAGGCAGATCATGCCCAACAATTAGGCGTTTTCCTGACTTTTCCCAGGAGGTTCCTGAGCTCCAGACATAGCTCCCAAACTGGCACCCATCCATCTGCCTCTTAGCCTCACCCCTGAGGCTGGGCATCCTGAAAAATTCTAATTCTTGCAGCAGTCTGTTCTCTCCCCATGTTCTGCTATCCCCTTCTATGGATGGGGCTTCTCTGAACTGAGAACAGCCTTACTTAAGGGCCCCTGTGGACCAGCCTGTTCCAGAGCATAAATTGTGCTGCCACATGGATGGAGCTGTTACCACTTCCAATGGGCTCCCAAAGGTTGGACAGCCTTCTTGATCTGTCCCACCAATGAGAACTGGTACAATGCCCCTCCCACACAAACAGTGCCCTCTCCCTCCTGACATTCCTGAACAAGAGCCTAGGCTAAGGAGTCCCTCTAGATGGCTAGTTTGACTGCTGGTCTCCATGAAGTGGCCCAGGGTCTCAAGAAAGTTTTCAGATCCCAAGATGGTGCAAAGCAGAGACCTCTTGGCTAAGAATAAGGGTGCCTTAGTTGGGATGCTGTATCAAGAGCCTACTATGTGCCAGGCCCTGTGCCAAGGGCTAGGGACACAAGAGGCAAAGGACAGTCCTGGTGGTCAAGAGTTCACAACCTAACTAGGATGAATTGGGGGGTGCTCAGCATTGAGGGGGTCAGGGGAGGCTTCCTGGGGGGAGGCAGGGTTTTAGCTGAGTATTGAAGGAAGCCAGGGAAGCTGGGGCTGGGGGAGATGAGGAGGGGAGCATTCCAGGTGCACAATGGCTGTGGGGCCTGCCCCAGGGGCCTCTGCTTCCCCTCCTCTCATCTCCAAACTCTTCAGATTGGCTTTGGGCCTCATCATTCCACTCCATCTGCTCTCTCCAAAGTGAGTGAGGATTTGTCACATCTAATGCTTTTTCTCAGTCCCCATCCCCCTGACCTCTCCACAGCCTAGGACAATGCTGGTCACCTTCTCCTCCTGGATTCTCTCTTCTCTCTAGGTTTTCAGGACACCTTCTCTGCCCGTCCTCCTCTTCCCTCTCTGATGGCTCCTTCTCTGGATCCCCTCCAGATCATACTCTCTAACCCGGGGTGTCCCCAGGAGTCTGTCCTGGGCCCCATCTCACTCTAGACTGCTTCTTCAGCTCCCATGGATTTAATGACCATCTCTGTGCTGAGGATTCTCAAATCTCCTTGTCCAGCTTTGTCCTCAGTCCTGATCTCCAACCTTGCATCTCCAAGTGCCTAGCGGGCAGCTCAGCATGTCCAGCCTTCTCTCTCCCACCAAACCCTCCCTATCACCGTGGACAACCCCACCCTGGTGCTAGCCCTCCTCCCCCCCCCCCATAGGAGGTCCTGCCTGCCTCAGGTCTCCTCCAACCCCTCTCCCATCCTCCACACAGCTGTCAAAGGGATGTTCCTAAATCAGGGGGCTGACTGTGGCACTCCCCCTCCACTCATTAAATCCTGGTGGTTCCTTATCACCTTCAGGATCAAATATAAAACTCTATCTTTGACATTCAAAACCCTGCATAACCTAGCCTCCACCACTGCCACCACTACCTTTGCAGTCTTCTCTTACCTTACTTGAAATCCTCTTCAACTCAGTGACACCAGCCTCCTAGATGTTCCATAAACAAGCCTCCCCACCCATCTCCAGACTCCGGACATTTGCTCTGGCTGTGCCCCATGCCTGGAATTCTCTCCCTCCTCATCTCTGCCTCCTGGCTTCCCTGGCTGCCTTCAAGAACCAATCCAAAGTTCCCCTTCACCAGGAAGCCTTCCCTCATGATGCCAGAGCTTTTTCTCTGTCAATCCCATTCTCTTTACCTAACATATAGCTGGTTGTATGTTGTCACTTGCATGTCATCTGCCTATTAGATTGGGCGCTCCTGGAGGGAAGGGGCTCTCTTTGGATGCCCAGCACTTAGTGCCTAGTACATAATAAGTGCTTTATAAATGTTTGACTAACCTGACCCTGAGACCCACGTTTCTGAGTCTCAGTTTCCCACTCTGTGAAATGGGGACATTAGTTTGAATTGATGCCAGGTGGCTTTGACCCAGGGAGCCTCAGAATACCTGCTGTCAGAAAGAACCTCTCTGGTAGCTATGATTTAGAAGCTTGTGACTCCCTTCCCATGACTCTCTTCTTGCTCCCCCAACCTCCATTAACCCACCATGTTGGCCCTGGTCACAGAGCTCTCTTTTCTCGGGCCTCAGGGCAGCACTGTCCCTACCCGAGCTATTGTTCCTGAATCCTTTCCTGAATCATCTAGACACTCCTGGAAGGAGAGGACAGAGAGTCCCACATGCCTCAGCCAAGAGAGTCATCTTCTCTCCTGGCAAGTGGCAAGCCTAAAAGCTTTTCCTCATTTCATTGGGCTTGGGTTTTCATAAGTCTCTTGGTCAGAGTTTCACTATATTCCCTCTCTATGAGAAGGGCTGACCTGGAGAAAAATCCTCCAGCAGGATCCTTTATGGCTGCTGCTAAACACCCTCCTCTGATGTGAAGCTTACAACTTCATTGGGTCATTTTGGACATCAGGAGACAGTCTGAACTCACTGGTTCCCAACCTGTGCACCATGGACCCCTCTGGTTATTGCAAGGGGTCCCTAAGTCCCCATGTGGTACCACAAGTAAGCAAAGAGACCCTCTGTTGACTGAAGAAATGGCATTCTTCATACCCAAGTCAATTACTAATTTCCAAATATGTGTCCTGGAGATGTTATTGGTCTTAACAAAATGTAAATTAATTTAAATTATGACTGAAATGACCATAATTTTCTGTAGTATATTTTCTCAGTGACCAATAAATATCAACTGACTGAATGATTGACTGGTAGCAATGGGAGCTGTGATTCAACTAAATGAGCAATTAATAAATATGTCCATGCCAGGAACCAAGCTCAGCACTGGGCAGGGGGAGACAAAGATGAAGTGGTCCCTGCCATATAGAAGCTTATGTTCTACTCACTGAAAATACAAATTCAAAATCTGGACTCAATTAAGCAGCCAGAATTAGAAGGGAAGGAGAGAGCTGGGGAAAGATCTTTGCAGTGAATCTCTCTGATAAAAGACTCATTTCCAAGATATATAAAGAACTGATTCATATTTGTAAGATAAGAGCTATTTCTCAACTGATAAATGAAATGAACAAAAGATATGAATAGGAGTATTTCTAAGGAAGAAATTCAAGTTATCAATAGACACATGAAAAATATTACAAATTGCTAACACTTGGAGAAATGAAAATTAAAGCAACTCTGAGGTTCCATGTCACATTCATCAGACTGGCCAAGTTGACCAAAAGGAAAAAGGACAAATGTTGCTGGGGCTGTGACAAAACAGGCACACATCCACTGTTGGTCCAGTCACTCTAGAAAACTGTTCAGAACAAGGCCCCCAAATTTACTAAGCTGTCCATGCCTAACGATGGATCTAGCAATATTACTCCTATACCTACGCTTCAAAGAGATCAGAGAAAGAGAACAAGGATCCATATGTACAAAAGTATTTTAGCAATTTTTTAGTGGTGTCCAAGAACTAGAAACAAAAGTGGCAGGTATTCATTGATTGCAGACATCTGAACAAATTATGATATTTGAATGTGATGGAGTAGTACTGTGTTGTTAGAAATAACAAAAGGAACCATCTCAGAGAAACGCGGTAAGAATTTTATTAACTGATGCACAGTGAAGGGAACGGAGCCAGAAGAACAACAATAACAATGATGATGATGATGATGATGATAAGGCTAGCAAAGGGCTTTACAAATGTTAACTCATTTATTAAAACACACAGGAAAGACAAAAAAAAACTTAGACTTAAGAACTAGTCAATATAATGACCAAACATGGTTCCGCAGGACCCATGATGAAACATGTAACCCCGCTTTTGATAGAGGGGATGAATTCAGAGTGAGGACTGAGACATGGGGATTTTTGGATGGGAATTTGTTTTGCTAGATGAGGCATATCTGTTACAAGCTTTTGTTTTGCTTTGTTGGGGGAAGGGGATGTTTTTCACAACGAGGTAGAGAAAACGGATTTTTGTTCTTTGCCAAAAATATTTTCTCATAAAAAGATCCCTAATAAACTTTAGAAAAAGCAGTTTTTTGCCAAGAAGCCAAGTTGAAACGGATTGAGAAGAGAATGAGAAGATGAGGTAAGAGGTAAGCAGCCAGCCTTATTTCTCACTTTCAGGCTTATAGAGCACTTTACAATCATTGTCTCCTTTATTCTTACAACAACCCTGAGAAGGAGGTACTAATATTATCCTCATTTTTTGCAGATGAGGAAATTGAGGCAAACTTGCTCAGGGTCCCACAGGCAGGACTCATTCAGTCTTCTAGGCTCCCAAGTTCCTCACTCAATCCACTGTATCCCTAGCTGAGAAGGAGACAGAGCAGCTCTCATGATCACCAGAGGGGGTAAGAAGGTGAAAAGGACTTGAGTGCCACAATCAGCTCCTCTCCTACATCCCCAGGATATAGTAAAGTGCTCTCTATGTAGAGTAGATACCTCAGCAATATTGGCAATTGTTCAATTTCATTCTGCCACTGCTGCTACCCAGGGCCATTGCTCCTGGTGCTGCCCTTGGTTCCAGACAGAGCCAGTCTGAGCCCTCTTCCACAGGAGGGTCCTTCAAATGCTTGAGACAGTGACAGGGCCATCCCAGAGCCTTCTCTTCTCCAGTTTGAATAACCCCAGTCACTCCAACTAATTTTCATGAGTCATAGGTTCTTCTCCCTCCTGGATGTCCCCCACTCATGCTCATCAATCTCCTTCCTCACAAATATGGAATTGATCTCCCTCACACACACACACACACACACACACACACACACACACACACACACACACACACACACACACTGAACATTTTCTCATGCTGGTAGTCCCTATCATTCTCCCTGAAAATGTTTCACTACAGATATACACATATATGTATATATACATTTGTGTGTAAATTCCATCTGGCATTTCCCCAACTTTTTGTGAACAAAGATGGCCAAGCATAGTTGGAGAGAGTACAAAGTCCCCTGGTTGACCTGTTCAACTTGCCTCTGAGAGGGAAGAATGTCCCAGCCACTTCTCCCAGGAGAGGTGCTGAACTCTGAAACAGGAATCACCATGCCAGCCAGTCCCAGAGCACAGTCTTGTATTAAGAGCAGACCAGCCCTGTATGAGAACACAGCCCCAGAGGAGGTAAACCTGCCCTCCCAGCTCTCCCTCCACACTTGGAGCTGCTCCTATCAGTGTGCTCATGGCTCTGTCCCACACAGCAAAGTTGAGGCTGATTTTGAAGATCCCATCTGACCACTGCTGATGGGGTCCAGAGCTTCCAACATCACTGGCGATCTCATCCAAGGATTAGCCATACTGAACGGCTGAGCACACACATCTTGGACTGATTTCATGCATTCTAGGCTGAGGTGTGGGACCCAAGTCTCAGATAACAGGAGGTTGGGGGGTTGGGGGCAAGAAGGGGAGGACGGGAAGGTAGGGGGAACAATCCCCACCGTCAGCTTTTATTCTCTCAGCAAACCTGCCCCTTCTGAACCCTCCCAACTCACCAGCTAGCAGAAACCTCTGACCAAGGCTAGGCTGGATGGGACAACAAAATAATCTGAGGCACCAACCCCTGTGTGAGTCCACCAGGGCAAAGGCCTCCTTCTTGGGCCAAGGACTCAGTCACACTGACCACCTGGACAGATGACAAAGAGCTGGGAGAGCTAGCTAACACATTGGACAACTCTGTCAGGGTCCAGAAAAATCAGAACAACTTTGAACAGTGAGCCAAATCAAAGAAGGTAAAATTCAAAAGCAACAAATTCAAAGCCTTTCATTTGGGTCCCAAGCAGCTTCGCAAGTTCAAGTGGGGGGGAGGGGAGGGAGGGCAGGAGATGTGGTTAGATGCCGATTCATCTGAAAAAGATATTGGGCTTCAGTGGAGAGCCAGCCCATTATGTCAAGAGTGGGAAATGTCAGCCAGGAAAGCTACTGTAATCTTAGGACCAGAATATGGACCAGCCTTTGGATGTTGTTGGGATAGGGAGCATCCAGGGACTACTATTAACTCAGGCTGGCACCTTCTCAGAAGAAAAGTCCTGGGGGCACAGAGAGGATGTGCTCAAGGCCATCCAAACTGGCTGAACCTGAGGGGCAACAGCAGGCCATTCTGGCTTTAAGACTGGCTCTTCATGCACTGCTCCAGGCTGATTCTCAATGCAATTTTAGGTTGCATTAATAATAGCTAATGATAACAGGCAGCATTTCTAGAGCACCTTAGTGTTTGCAAAGGGGTTTACAAATAGTGTCTTATCTGATCTTGACCACAACCATCTGAAGTTTTGTAACTATTATCTCCAGTTTTACAGATAGGGAAACTGAGGCAGACAGTGGTTCTGTGACTTGCTCTGGGTTCCACAGCTTGTGTCTGAGGCTAGATTTAAACTCAGGTCTTCCTGACTTAAGACCCAGCACTCTAGACTGCACTTCTACTTTCCTGCTTCAAAAAAAAAATGCTTCCAGGACTCCTGAAGGTTAGGGTTCTGTACCTAAGGGCTGTTCCGACCTTGATCAAATCACCTTGGGAGCTGGGTGCTCAGTGCTGCCTGCCATGTTTTAGGAAGAACATTGTTAAACTGGAGAGTGTCCGGAGGAGCATAATCAGAAGCTAGGAAGAGGTCTGACACACAGTAGGTACTTAACAAAGGTTTGTTAACTTGGAAAGAAGCCAGATAATGTGAGGATAAGGGAAAGGGCTCCAAGGTGGTAAACCTTGGGAACAAGGATGTGAAGACCTCTTTCAGAATTAGCAATATTGCTATGTGGCATCAGTCAGTAACCAGTGATTAAATACCTACTGTGTGCAGCCCACTGGGAATGCAAAGACAAAAGGGACATGGAGGCTACAGAGGAAGAGAGGAATGACCACTGATGATGGTCAGATAAGGAAACTCCAGCTTTCATGAACATGGGTGTGTTGGCCATGAGTGATATGAGTGATAGCCGAGTCAAGGGCAGGACCCTCTCTGCATGTGGCTGAGGTGGGGTGGACGAATAGATTATGAGAAATAAGTAAGTTGAGAAACCTTGGGGCTAGAATGCTAGAGGGACCATCAATATGTACGTTGAAGTCCCCCATTGTGAAGGCAGGCATGGGGAGCCAGGCATTGAACCCATTGAAAAGAAAGGGAATGTCCTAGAGGTGTGTAAACAAGAGTTACCCAAATCTTGATCAGGTTGTAGATATGGACTGAATGAACATCAAAGGAGAAGTGACTCAGTGTTGGCACTGGGGAAGAGCCTAGAAATGACCATGGGGAGCTATGAGCATTCCCACTCCTTCATCTCAATTAGCGATTCAAGGAGAATGAGTGAAATGGCAGCCAGCTCTGGAGAGAGCAGTCAGAGAGGCTGTGTCATTGAGGAACCAGGTTTCAGTGAGGAAGGAAAAGGTTTAAGATGAAAGCTAATTTATTGTCTATGGAACAAGTATTCCATAGGGCACAGGGGGAAGCACAATTTGAGAGGACTGGGAATATGGGATTGGGCAGCATCAGATGGAGAATGGGTGATGATCTCATGCAGCTGACAGTGGAGTAGCCCAAACCCACCTACATGAACCCCCTCTTCAAGTGCCTAGGGCACCTCCTACCTCTCTCCTTCCTGTTATGGCTGCTGTCTTATGGGATGGGGTGGGGAGAAGGTGTTTGTTCCTGTCCTTTCTAACTTTTTGGGTGACTGACTGACTTGTCTCTCTTGCTATCCTGTTACATCCTCTAAACAATACTAGGATGTAGCATAATCCTAGAAGGCCAGAGCTGGTTTAATGTGAAGTCTCAGAGCTGGAAGACCTAGATTCAGACCCTGACTCTTACTTTTTATTTTTTTAATTTAATAGTGTTTTATTTTTCCAATTACATGTAAAGACAGTTTTCTTTTTTCTACTTATATATTCATATTAAACATATTTTCATGTTAGTCATGATGTAAAGAAGAATTAGAACTGATGGGAGAAGCCATGAGAAAGAGGAAACAAAACAACAAAAGAAAAAGAGGACAAATAATGCACTTCCTTCTGCATTTAGACTCCCAAGTTCTTTCTCTGTGGATAGCATTTTCCACTGTGAGTCTTTTGGAGTTGTCTTAGATCCTGGCATTACTGATAAGAGCTAAGTCTGTCAAAGTCGTCCATTGCACAATGTGGCTGTTACTGTGTACAATGTTCTCCTGGTTCTGCTCATTTCACTCAGCATCAGTTCATATAGGTCTTTCAATGTTTTTCTGAAGTCCATCTGCTCCTCATTTCTTAGAGCAAAGTAGTATTCCATTCCATGCATATATCACAACTTGTTCAGTCATTCCACAACTGATGGGCATCCCCTCAATTGCCAATTCTTTGACACCACAAAAAGAACTGCAATAAATATTGTTATACATGTGGAAGACAATTCTCTACATTAATTTTTGTAAGATTTTGAATTCCACATTTTTCTCCCTCCCTGACACAGCAAGAAATCTGATATAGGTTATACATGTACAATCATGTAAAACCTATTTCCACATTAGTCATGCTATGAAAGAAGAATCAGAACAAAGGAGGAAAACCATGAGGAAGAAAAAGAATGAAAAAAAGAGAAAATAGCTTGCTCCCATCTGCATTCCCACCCCATGATCTTTCACCAGATGTTGATAGCCTTTCCTGTTGTGAGTCCCTTGGAATTGTCTTAGATCCTTGCATTGCTGAGAAGAGCCAAGTCTCTCAAAGATGTTCATTGAGCAATGTTCCTGTTCCTACATATAGTGTTCTCCTGGCTGGGCTCACTTTGCTCAGCATCTGCATGTACTGACTCTTACTTTTTAGTTGAATGACCTAGAGTGAGTTACTTACTCACTGTGACTGAGCTTCTTCCTTTTGTAAAGTGAAGGGTTGGCTCTGGTTTCCAAGGTCCTTCCTAGTTCAGGACTGATGACCCTGTGATCTCTGAACTCATCTTGCCAAACTCTCCATTTTACACTTAGCCGTAGGGGAGGTCCCTGACCTTACCTGGTTTTATGGTTGTTTGTCTTGCTCTCCAC
This sequence comes from Pseudochirops corinnae, assembly GCA_028646515.1. NCBI lineage: Eukaryota > Metazoa > Chordata > Mammalia > Diprotodontia > Pseudocheiridae > Pseudochirops > Pseudochirops corinnae. The sequence continues at coordinate 3,129,326 of CM053585.1, read as the reverse complement.
TTTCTATCTAGAGCAGTGGTTACTGAGTGGTGTTTAACAAATGTTTATTTATTGAAGGAATGAGGGAAGGAAGGAAGGAAAGGAGGGATGAAGAAGGAAGGGAGGAAGGAAGGAAAGGAGAGGAGAGGAGAGGAGAGGAGAGGAGAGGAGAGGAGAGGAGAGGAGAGGAGAGGAGAGGAGAGGAGAGGAGAGGA
>CM053585.1:3105308-3129032 GCA_028646515.1 Pseudochirops corinnae | reverse complement strand
ATTAATTCTTTTGATTCTCACAACAGATTAGCCACGAGTCAGTGGAAAGTTCTGAACATCATGGGTGTTAATGACCCATCACTGGCACAGAAAAAGGCTAGTCTTAAAGTCAGAAAGATCTGGTTTTAAATCACACCTCTGGCACTCAACTAACTGTGCCTTTTTCTCCTGAGACAACTCTCTAGGACTTACCTCCTAAGGAACAGAAGAGTTGCACCCTCTGTTCAGTGGGGGGAAATCCCATGCCTGAACCACATCACAGACCTTTCATGTGTTTCCCTGCCCCTGCAGCCCCCTCCATCTCACAGGACTGTGGTGAGGCTCTGAGGGACATGCAGAAAGCATTTTGCAGACCCACAGTCCCAGGCAAGTCCTTTTTGGCCACCAACAATGCTTGCAGAAGTAACAATGGAAAAGATAACGTCTGGGAAATGTAGAACCAGAAAGAAAGGGAGACTGGCCTGGCAGCAAGAAAGGAAGGAAGGGAGAGAGGCAAAGACTATAGACTATTAATAGGTCTAGAAGAAAATCCCCAGGTGCTGAGCAGATCCTCAATGAAGAATGTGGACTAGTGTGGATAAGGGTCACACAGTATACATGGAGGAGTGGTGATCTGCACATGTGAAGGGACTCTCTTCAGCAGGACTGAAGTATCAGACTCTCTCACAAATCTGTAAAACAAGCAGGGATCATTGTCACCATCTTGCAAATGCTGCAAACTGAGGAGAGAGCTAGCTCATTGGAAAACTGCATCAGGATCCCGACAAATCCCACCAGGCTAAATCTATGGAGATGAAATTCCATAGAGAGAAATACAAAGCCTTCTCTTTGACATTCCAGAATCCGTGTACAGAGCGAGGACTAAAGGAAGCAGGCGGGCGGAGCCCTGGCAGGATTAACCCATGCTTGTTGACTGATTGCTCATAGCCGACCACTCATACACCTGGAGGGTTAATCTCAATAGGGGTCAAATCGCCTCTGAAGGTCCTGTGGGCCTGGAGAGCTGACGGCTCGGCCCACTCCGCACTCATCGGATCCCTAGTGGGAGAGTTGTGTCCTTTCTGGGTGCTCATCCCTGCTGCTGACTGTTCAGTAGGCAAGCTTCCTATTCACTGGAAAGATCTCACCTCCTCAGTCCTGTCCTGGCTTGACTCCCCACTCCCCATCACCCTCCTGCAGCTGCCTGGACTATTGACATGAATAACAAGGCACACAGATTATCAGGGGCCCCTCCCTCTCTTTGGCAGAGCCCAGAAATCACAGACTACAGATGTGAACTCCTGGAATCTCCAAATGAAGAGTTGCACTGTCCCCCACCTCCTCCAAACCCCCAAGGCAAGGAGCACACTGTGATTAGGACGTGCAGTTCCAGGAGGCGCCCACACCCACACAGCAGTGGCTCCAGCTGCCATCTGGCCCCGATGTAAAGGACAGCAGACTCCAAGTCTGGGGCTGGCCACCCCAGGCGGCCCAGCTCAGCCGTTTCTAGGTCCCCACTCTAAACTCGAACATGGATTATACAACCTGTTGGGTGGGCAGGCCAAGGGCTCCTGGGAGCCTCTGTCTCCCTCCCAAGGTCAGGCTTCAATAACTCTACTTATGGGCCTCCAATGTCTTTGCTCAGCTGCCTTGGGATCACCAAGAGCTCACCAAGCAGCAATCTGACCACAAGGAATGCCCTAGCTCCCCATTATCTCTTATCTGTAGGGAACAGAAAGCTCCCTGTGGCCTGGCTCCTTTCCTCATCCAGTCACAGAATCCCAGATTTGGAGATTCCAGAAGGACCCTTAGAGACCATGTAGTGCTACCCAGCCCTCTTCTGTCCCCAGGGAGAAGGCCCAGGGCCAGAGGAAGGGAACGGCCTGCCTGAGATCCCCCACAAAGTGAGACAGAGCTCGCCCTCAGACCCAGGCCTCCTACCTCAAGGCCAGCACTCTGTCCAGGCTCCTTCATGTAGAATCCACAAGTCTGCATGCCAGGGTCTAGAAGAGCCCAGGGCTCCCCCAACAAGACCAAGATCTCTAGGAGCAGGAGGGGACCAGGCCCAGCTAATGTGAATGCCTGGAGGAGTTTGTCAGTCACCTCAAGAGTTGAAGAGTCCTGTGGGGAGGAAGGATCATTTTGGGGGGGCTGAGTCTGAAGGCAATGAGCAGGAGGGCAGGCAGTGCAGACAAAAAGGCCACAGTCCCTGCCCTTAGGAAGTTTGCGTCCTAGTTTGTGGGTTTGTGGAGGGAAGGTAAGTCAATGAATGCAGAGCATAGGTAACACAGAGCAACTTTGGAGCCCAGGGAATCTGACCTCAGAGCATTTACATTCTCTCATGGAGACACACAGATCTAAAGCTGAGGGGCCTCCAAGGCCATCTCACCCAACCCCCTCCTCCTACAGATAAGGGGAAGGGTCCATGGAGGGGAGGCATCCATCGGCTCCAGGGCCAAGGATTCCAGGGTCAGGGCTCTCTCCACTCAACTACTCTGCTTCCTGTCCCTTTCCTCATCCTGCTCACCCTCCTTAAACGATCTCTAGCCTCGAGCTTCCTTTCCACACGTGGCACCAAGTTCTCTACACAATGCAGTCCATCTTTAGACTGTCCAGAGTGTCCAGCAAGAGCATCAACTTCATCCTAGAAGGGGCTGCTTCAATTAGATTCACCTTAATGTCCTTGGATGCTGCTAACTCTGACTCTTACTGAGCTGACAATCCACTTTGAAATTGATTCTCTATATCCCAGTGAAGGACATTTCATTAAATTCTATTACATTTCATCTCATTAACTTCAGCCAAAATCTTGTGGGATGCTGACTGTCACCCAGAGACTTAGCCATCTCTCCCAGTTTTGAATCCATTGAAGATTCAGGTAAGTCTACTTTCTGTGCCTTTATCCAAACCCCCAGTGAAAGTGTCCACCAGCTCAGGGCCAAGCCCAGATCCCTGGGACACAGCAGGGGGGACCACCTCCAAAGGTAGCATGCCCCCATCAATGATGATTCCCAACCTTTTCTGAAGCCTTCTGGACATATTCTCATCTGGCCCAAATCTCTCCATCTCTGCCACTAGACCATTCCCATCTTCCTTCAAGACTTGCCCAATGTCTAGGTAAACACAACCTACACTCCTCATCCACCAGATCAGTAACCAGGAAAAACAAGGGAAAAGACATGAGGTCAGTCAGCAGAAGGACATCATCCTTATGAGAATGAGGGATTTGCTTTGTTCTACCCGAACCCAGAAGGCCAAAGTGGAGAAGTATTGGGAGATATTGGCAAACTGAAGGAAAGCCTTTCTAACCATGAGAGCTGTCCAAGGAAGACTGCTGCCTTCTTGGATGTGTGAACTCCCCCTCCCTGGAGTCATTGATTGTCAGGGATGATGTTGAATGGGATTTTCTGTTCCTAAATCTTAGACTAGATGCCTTGTGGGGCCCCTTCCACCTCCTAAATTTGGTGATTCTGTGATCTGATCTTACTGAAGAAATCACCTTTCCTAAGTGTTGAGTAAGTTCCATTAGTTAACACATTCTAGAATTTTGCCAGGAATAGAAGACAATGAGTTCACTGGCCTAGAGTGGGCAGATTCTCATCTCTTCCATCTTCTAAAAATCAAAACAGCCCTTGGTTTTCTCCCCTCCTGAAGAACCACCCAATGTCCCAACCTTTAAGCCCCACCAAATCCTCCATCATCTTTCAAAGGTCATTTGACAGTTCTTCAGAAATTCCACCTTGTGGTTCTTTAGGTGCTTGGGACATCATCCATCTGGGCCAGAAAACTCGAACTTATCCAAAGACAACTAGGATTTCTCTCTTTCTACCAGTCTTAGATTTCAACTCTAGTTTTAGAAATCAGAATGTCAGAGATTATCTAAGAACAAAAAACAGAGGTCAGATCTAGGAGGAGGAAGGAGTGGGAGGGACAGGTGATGGAATCATGGGCTTTTCCGTGAGATCTTGATAAAATAGAAGACAAGAGATGTTGGCCTCTTTACCACAAAGTCAGAATCTGTGACCCACCTAACTTTGCTGCCCAGCAAGAGCCTCAAAAGGGAGCTTGCTCCTGGTCCCACCCTCAGTTACATAGCTAGAATGCAGAGGTGTCTCCAGTCTAGGTGCCTTATACAGATCATCTTCTCAGCAGTAACACAGGACCAGAGAAGATGAGCCCCAAGTCCAGAAACACACCCCTCCAATGGAAACAAGAGAGCACTTTTCTCAGTCAAAGAAGGTCTCCAAGAAAAGCACTGCCCAGACGGACATGGATATGTCCGTCAAGCCAAAAGGGAGGACTGCCCCCGAAGAAGAGAACCTAGCAAACCCATAGCTGGAAGGGATCTCTGAGAGTATCCTCCCCACCTTTCCCCCAGTACAGGAGGGCACAGTCTTGGCACCCTTAACAGAGATCACTCTGCTATTGTTGAAAGAGCAGGAGAACCTCTTCTCAAAGCCCAGCTCTGCTACTGACTTCCTGTATAAACTTTGGGGCAACTAATTTCCCCTCTTTGAGCCTCCTGTTCCTCCTCTAGAAAAGGCAGGGTTTGGGCTCGTTAGCATCTCTAATCTCTCCCATATTTAAATGTTTTCGGGGGTGGGAAACAGCACTCACAAGTCTGAGGTGTTGTTGGGGGGATTCTTGTTCAGGTCAGAGTTGGGCTAAAGTTCTTCCATGGTTCTTCCCAGATGGGAGATGCTGGGAATGGAAGATGTTGAGCCTTAGCTCTTTGCTTTTTGCCTGGGTGACTGTGGAGAAAATGCCGAATTTCTCTGAACCACAGTTTTCTCCTGTGTAAAATGGAGACAGTGATACTTTCACCATCTCACAGGGGTGTGGTTAAATCAGGAAAGGAGGCAGGAAGAAGGAAGAGGTAGGAGGGCCAAAAAGGACAGGGAATTGAAAGCAGGGGAGAGAGGAAGAAAGATGGAGAGACAGGGAAGGAGAGGTAGAGACAAAGGAACAGGAGGAGAGTGAGAGAACAGTGCCAACAAAGGGACAATAAGTTCATCAAGGGCAAGGACTCTTTTGCTCTTTTTTTTGTATCTCCAGTGCTTAGCACAATGCTTGGAACGTAGTAGGTGCTTAATAAATGCTCATTGACTTGACTTGAGTGAAGAGAGATTCATAAAGGAAGATACACTCAGAAAGGACCCCTTCAGATGCTACCTCAGGCACAAGCCATCCTTCCATAGGCATGGTGCTTAACCTCTAGGATCCTCCATTTCCTTATCTTTAAGAAGAGTATCATACTCCAGGTAAGACTCACCTCACAGGATTGTTGGGATGGTCAACTGAGAGATATGTATGTGATGGTCAACTGAGAGATATGTATGTGAAGGGTTTTGTGATCCTTAAACATCACAGAAAGGTCTGCTATCATTATTAATAAGAGGAAGAAAGAGAAATTGATAGAGGTAGGGAAAGATATACTAATAGCTAGCATTTATGTAGCATTTTAAAGGTTTGCAAAGCACTTGATAAATATTATCCCATTTCATCTTCATAACAACCCTATGAGGTCAGTGTTGTTATTGTTCCCATTTGACAGATGAGGAAACTAAGGCAGACGGTGGTTAAGTGATTTGCCCAGTGTGCCAGAGCTAGTAAGCATCTAGAGCAAGATTTGAACTCAGGTCTTCTTGACTCCAGGTCCAGTGCTCTGTGTATACTGGCACCACCTAGCTATACAGAAAATCATAGGAAGATTTGTAGGATGTGATGCAGAGCAGAACTAGTAGAGCCAAGAAAACGATCAATACAATAACTGCAACAATGTAACTAGAAAAAGCAGTCACCCACAAAACAATCAGGACTGAAGTGACAAAGTTGCAAAGAGAAGCCTCGCTGCCAAGAAGAGACAAAGAAGCCTCCACTCTGACCCGCGCCCTTAAGGAAGCGAGGGTGGAATGCATCTATTTCCAGCCCTGCTTTGAGTTCAGTGATCTGTTTTGCCGATTGCTGTTTCCACCTTGTCTCCAGATTTGACTGAAAGCTGCTGGAGAGCAGGGACCTTTACCTTGCTTTGTATCCCCAGTGTTTGGCAGAGCGCCTGGAACACAAGAGATGCTTAATAATGTTCACTGAGTGATTGATCCATTTTTCTTTTTTTTCCTTTAGAAAAATTCTGTTGCATGGGATGACCTCAGAGAGAGCATAGGGAGGGGAGATAGGAAGAAATTTAGATGATGCAAAAGCAAAAGATACCAATAAAATATTTTTAAAAATAAATGGTACTAGCTGAGTGGGATGACCCTGCTCTACTACCTCCTGCCTCAGAGATGCCAGACTTCAGACCCAAGATCCCAGTGTAGCAGAGGTGCTGCTACCAGTCCCAGGGTGAGTCCCTGCTCTTTCTGAAAGAACACAGCAATGACCCTGATGAGGACTGCAGCTGACCGTGGAGCTGGAGCATTGTCTTTGGCTAAAGGTTTGGAAGAGAGACAGAGACAGAGAGAGACAAAGACAGAGAGAGAGAGAGAGAGAGAGAGAGAGAGAGAGAGAGAGAGAGAGAGAGAGAAACATCAACCATTTTGTTACAACTTCCTAGAGCAAAGAAAGACTGTTTATACCAGGAAATCTTTATAAACAATGAATCAGTAGTAGGGTGAGGGTGACAAATAGGAATGGCTAAATAATCCTGCTCGGCACCCCACCCCAACACTACTACATATTGAGAATAAATAAGTTTTAAAACTAATTAAGTAGCAACTACTTTACATACAATCTGACCATAGAATGATCACAGTCCATTCCTACTGATTTATTAAAATAGTTCCTCATAAGGACCCCCACCTTATTTTCTTGTTAGTCTAATTTGAGTTACTGATACTGCTTGAAGTAATCAAAATGCATTCCTTGGCAGGAAAAAATCCTATGACATAGACAATCAGCTAATTGAAACCGGTATTCCCAGAGCCCCCAATTAGTCCACATTTGGATCCCAGAATGCTAGCCTTGGAAAGGACCTTAGAAGCAATGGGATTATAGAATGTTCACTCTGAAAGAGCCCATAGGGACCACCTAGTTCAGCTCCCCTCATTTCTCAGATGAGGAAACTGAGGTACAGAAGGAAGGGACTTTTCAAAAGTCTTCCATTTAGTAACTGGCAGAGCTGAAATCAATACCCCAATATCTTAACTCCCAGACTAGCTCTTTCCATTATCCCCAGGCTGAGTAGTCAAGGGAGGCTTGGCTTCCACACAGCAGAGTGAGTTGAATTGAGAAAGCCCAGAGCCTTTTCCCAGAGAACTCCCCCCTGCCTGCTCTTGACAAGAATCAGGAATGACAGACCACTCGGCGCAGGGATATGCCAAATTGGACACACTGTACCTTCATCCCTGGATTCTCTTGGCAGGGTCATTCATGTTGGGCAGCAGGGGCTGAGCTTTCTCAGTTAATGCTAGGAACTCTCTTAAGAACCTCAGGGGAGGCAGGATGAGAAATCCTTGGGCCTGGAAACAGATTGGTCTGATAGGCATTGGGTTCACTTTGGGCTTGGGAAGAGGATGAGTGTGATGGGAAAAGGAGGAGAGGAAGCAGTTCCAACAGAAATCAATGGCATTGCTATCCTGTCTGCCCCTGTATTGGGAAAGTCAGATAATTCCACCAAAGATAATTATTCAGGGTGATGCCGTGAAGTGGAGAGAGGGTTGGATTTGGGTTCAAATCCCAGCTCTGTCACTTACTAGCTCTGTGTGAGACCTTAGATGGGTTGTATAACTTCTGAGCCTCTAAGAATGGGTGAGCCACACTAAGTGACCTCTCTAGGTCTCCAGTCCTATGTAATGCCAACATCCATAAACAATTATGTGCCTTCCCGAAGCAACCAATCCTTTTCTGATTCCAAAACTGAAGTGGATCTGAGATGTAATCAGTCCCTACTGGCATACTCTCCAATAAGGACTCTACCATACTCGCCTGTGTCCCAGCTCAGAAGCTCACCACAGAGTCCCCCTAATCTGCTTATCCTCCCTTCCCCCAACATTGAGTTTCTCAGTTACCACGACTCTCACTTCACGGCTGCCCTATCTTGTTTCCAGCCCAACATTTCTCTGATAACATTTTTTGCCCCACTCTCCCTGTAGAATTCTTTGCTTGTGGTGGGTTTCAGCCTGCTCAAGCCTTCTATGTGCCTTCATTAGCTCTGGGAGATGCTCATTCTTTAGGGACCTTATGGAGGACTGTGCCATTACTCAGAGCCAAGTAGTCCAAGGTCCCACCAGCATCAGTGGACACCAGGAAGTATACTGCAGTCAGGAGTTCAGCCCCCAAAGTCACTTGGTGGGGAAGGCATGCTCTGTGGTCCAAATCCAAAGAACACATTTCTTCTTTCCCGAGCTGATGTCAGCTGATTTCCTTCGACCAGACTCAGAATCTGTCCTCTCCCCAACAAACAAAAAATTTCCTTCCCAGCTACCTCATTTTCTCCTTCAAATCATCCCAGGGTGAGGTCATGAGTCTGTGTTTAGGACACCAGAGCTGGTTGCCACAGAGATGGTTGGGATGTCGGAGATTCCTCATTAAGCCCTTCAGGCAGAATGAGGCAGATGGACAAGCTGGGAGAGAGGAATACAAGAGGAAAGGACCTGGATCCAGGATGGCGAAGGCACCCCCAGCCCCCTTGGTGACAGAGTCTGTCTGGAAAGTCTGATCTTCCAGGGAATCCCGTGAACATTCCTTCTGAAGCAAAGGCCATCTCGAAAGGCTGCCCTCTCTGTGTGTCCTTTGGGAAAGCAAACTCTTCCAGGTTATGGTTTCTTACTAAAAATAATGACTAGGCTCACCCAGCCCCATGCCCCAGGACTAGTACCTTATAGACAGCACTTTATAGACCTTGAAGAACTATTGGGGCTGACTGCTGATTCTGAATTCAAATTCACCTTTTCAATTATCTCTAGGCTTGCCAAGTGTTTTCTACACAATAGCCTTGTGAGGAGGGTAGTGGGAGGGAAATGACTTGGCTGAAGTCACACAGATATAGACTGGTCTCTAGGCCTTCATCCTCCCCAGAGATGCTTATTTTCACCTCCTCTGGGAGTTCCTGGACAGAACTTCAGGGGCCAAGTCTTGTGTTCCTGACGCTCTTCCCCCAATCACATGGTGATGGGGGAGGGGGAGGACACCAAACTGCTTGGTCTCCGAGGGTAGAGCTCAGTGCTGCAAAGGGGAAGATTTGGGCCCAAACTTGAGAAAGTGCTTTCTGATGATGACAGCCATCCCAGCGTAGGACAGGCTGCTTGCAGAGCTGATGGCCCCTCATTCACTCATTCATTCATCCATTCATTCAACATTCTCCTGACTAGGCTGGTCTCTGGAAGACAGACATAGTCTGAATAAAGTCACAGAGCTCTGAGTCAAATAAGAAGATTCGACCCAAACCTAGAACACTATAGCTAATTATAGTGCACTATATGCTGTGAAATTAAGGGGTGGGGAACCTGAGATCTCAAGGTCACGTGTGGCCCTCTAGGTCCTCAAGTGAGGCCCTTTGACTGAATCCAAACTTCACAGCACAAATCTCCATAGAAGGATTTGTTCTGTAAACCTTGGACTTCCCCCAAGGGCCTCACTTGAGGACCTAGAAGGCCACACAGAGTCTCCAGCCCTGGCTAGAATTAAAATTATAAAGACTAAGCCTGGCCCAAAAGGAGAGAGAGGGAAAAAAAGAGAAGGGCAATTGGTGTGGAACACCGCATATGCTGGACTTAGTTGATGCATTGGTGCTTTTAAGGACCTTCCTTTTTTCTCTCTATTACTCTTTTTTTATAACAGATGGCAATGGAGGGGGAAGGACATGGGGAAGGGATGCACTGAAGATGCACTACTGGAAGTAGCTTGTGGTACAGAGGATTGGGTGCTGAGCCTAGAACTGGGAAAACCCGAGTTCAAATCCAGCCACAGACTCTTACTGGCAATGGGACCCTGAGCAAGTCACTTAGCCTCTGTATGCCTCAGTTTCCCACCGGTAAAATCCCTCCCAGGGTTGTTGGGGGGGTCCTAGGAGATCACACGGGTCTGCTAACATTAGCCGGTGTTATCATTATCAGCCTTCTCTCCTCAAACAAGAAAGATAAGCAAAGTCACCTCCCTTCACTTCCTCAGCAATTCATCTAAATCTTAGCTGAGAAATTAAAAACAAGGGTGGGAGGGAACATGGAGGGACAAATGAGGCGGGTATAGAGCATGAGACTGAGGGGTCACGGAGATGGTCCAAATGCAGGGAGCTTGCCATGGAATGGGGGGCCCGGGTCATCCAGGGCAAGCACCTGGGGCTGGGTCCTGCTTGGTGCTCTATGGAGCCATAATTGAGACCCGGGTAATAAATGCTTCAGTATGTAAACAGAGCTGTGCCAAGGGAGGTAGGCCTCCAGGCTTAGGGTCAAGAGACCAGGGTCCAAGACTTGGATTGCTGCCTTTGAGCCACACTGGCTGTGGGAGCCTGGGGCCGGTAGCTTAACCCATGTGAGCTCCAGACATCTCTTGGAATGGCCTGAGACTGTGGCAAAGAAGGTGCTAACCTGCCTCCGCAGGAGGAACTCCCTCCTCTGGCAGGCACCAAAGTAACTGTGGGCCTTGACCCCAACCCTTCCCCAGCCAGGCCTATGTCATCCAGAGATGGGAAAGCCAATGGAGGGCCAAGACCAGAAATGTCCAAGCTGCTTCACCTCCTCCTTTTCAAGCCCCTCTCTCTCCTGCCCTCTCTTCATATGCTCCGGAGTTCTGACTGTCTCCACCCAGATCACAGGCCTGTGATGTTTGGAATCATCCCCTCCCTAGAGGTTCAGAGGGCCCACCTGGAGCCCCCGTGAGTGCCTTCAGTACCCCAGAGACTTTCTGTTTTGTTTCTTCAAGGGTGGCTCTGGGCACTCTCACCCTCTTTTCACTGATTGAGATTAGAAAGGAAGCACGATCATGTAGTGGGGGGATAGCACACTGGGTTCGGAGTCAAGAAGACCTGAGTTCAAATCCAGCCCCAGACACTTACTAGCTGCATGGTCCTGGGCTAATAATTTAACCCTGTTTGCCTCAGTTCCTCATCTGTAAAGCGAGTTGGAGAAGGAAATGGCCAAGTCACTCTGCCATCTTTGCCAAGAAAATCCCAAATGGGGTCATGGAGAGTCAGATGTGACTGAACAACAACAAAGGCTCATAGAGTAGAGAAATGTTGAGAGAGGTAGACCACAGCCGAGACAAGAGGGGAGATTCTCAGCCGTGGGACCGAGGAAAAAGCAAACATTATTTCAGCTCCACAGAATCCACAAAGTGAGACAGGCAGTGGCAGAGGGGATGTTTGTATCAAACCCGCCCTCCGCCAAGGCTCTGATGTCCAGCCACATCCCTCAACTGAGAAACTGTCAAAGGACTTGAAGAAATGTTCCCACACAGCAGACTTCTCCCCAAAGCTGCTACTCTCCATGCGAAAGAATCACCAACAATGTAGAAAGACAAGTCAAAGCCACACAGAGCGGCCACCGCACACCCACAAACTGGCGGAGACGGGAAGAAGTCACGGTGGACGGTCGTTCTGCTGCTCTGGGGTTTTTTTCTCCTTCTTATTCTTTGTCATTAAGGAAGGGGAAGGTAAAGCAGGCAACGTAGGAATGAAAATGCACTTTAAAAGGATGGATGGTTGGGCCTCTAAGAGAAGCCTGGCTTCATCAGGGCCAGCCTGACAAGCCAAGCTCATGTCCTGAACATGCTCCATTGAGGCTTCAAGGGGTGCAGAAGGCAGGCTGGGTGCCCAATGGCTTTGTTGGAAGAGTGGGAGACCCAGCCAGCCCTGTCAGGTCTTGCATACAGGACCACTGAGGGGTGACTGTGTGTGTGTCTGCTCTCTGAGGACCAGCCAGCTAGGGTAGAAGAGTTATCAGTCAGTCAACCACAGTCAACAATGTAGGGCCACAGCAGCTCACCAGAACTGGGTGCCAAGCCCTGGGAAGGGGCACAACCTGTATCTGTGAAGGGACACCCTCACCAGCAAACTAGGACATCCTATCTCTCTCCCACCTCTGGGTCTTGCCTCAGTGATTGCCCTGCCCCTCTCTCTCCCAGAATCCCTAATAGCCTTCAAGGCATACATAGCTCAAGCTCCCCCTCACCCCCACTTCCTTCTCTGCTCCTCCTCCTGGAATTCCTTAGCATTTACTCCTTCTCTACTTATGTGCACATATCCCACCCCCTCCATGTATGAGCCTTCAAAGCAGGGCCATTCCCTTTGTGCCTAGGCCCATGCTTGGCACACTGGGTCCTTAACAGATGTTGAATTGATGTGACTTGCCTTGCAGGAGCCTGAGAAGAAGGAGGAGGAGAGGAAGGTAAGAATAAGTCATGAAATCACCCATCTTCCTTCCCCCAGCCCTAATGCAAGCAGCTCCTTAGGTCAGCTTAGCTTCCTCAACTCATCAACAGTCAGAGCTCAGAGTCTGGCCAGTCTGGACCCTCATTTTCCTGATGAGAAGATGGAGGTTGAAGCCCAGCTCTCCTGTCTCACAAGGTGGAAAGAGGTAAAAGGGGCCCTTGGAGCATCAGGGTCCAGGTCACCTGCCCCCCAGGCCCCCCATTCCCCCCCAGCCCCCTTGCCCATCACCTGACCCCACCCCCTCCCCCAGTCCCCCCAGCCCCCTCTCCCATCACCTGACTCCCCAGATCCCTCCCCCCAGGGTCTGAAGGGAGAAGCTGATGCACAGGGGGAGAAGGGCGGCTTTCCAAGTGCATTTGTCAAGGCCTGACCTTAGCCAGTCACACCACTGCAGCCCCCCTCCCTCCTCCGTGCAGGGGGCTCGGGTTTCAGCTCCCCAGGCCCCAGCCTTTAATGAACAGACAGCCATCTCAGCTGTAAAGGAATTTATGTCTCAAGCAAATCGCATGTAATTCATAAGAAAAGCCCATATAAGGCCTATTGCAAAGGCCCATTATCCTCCCAGGGCCCTGGCCTGAGCACACCAAGTGCTGCTCAGTCTGCCAAGCCCCCGATGTGGGCTGGAGGCTCTCACTCGGAGAGATAATGAGGGCCGGGAGTAGGAAACCACACTGGATCCATTCGGCCGCTATAAATAGCCAGGGGTCTCATCCTGCCCCTCGGCATGGGCACACAGCTCCCCACTGCCAGCCAGCCAATGGCACCAAAGAGGGAGACTGGCCTACTCTGGATTCCAATGACTCCTCCAACCTAGTTACAGAATAGCCTGCCACTCCGGGCTGGGGGCTGCCCAGGCCTTCCTGCCTGCCTCTGGGAGCCAAGGAAGGGCTCTGGATGGGGAGGCAGAGGCCTTGGGCTAGCTTCAAGAGCTGCTTCTGAGTAACTGTGTGACTCTGGGCAAGTCAACTGGCCTCTACCAGCCTCCCATGCCTCCTCTGCACTCAGCCACTGCCAAGGTCTGCCCAAGTCCTGAGATGCTACAAAATGGGTGTGATCATTGGCCTGGTGGGGAAAGGTGCCGCAGGCTCTCCATCATCTGTCTGCCCCTCCCCTCTCCACACACTCACACACACACATACACACACACACACACACACACACTCACACTTGTGCACATACACATACATACACATATACTCACATACACACTCTTACACACATATACACATGCATACTCACATTCATGCTCACACATACACACATGCACACACATACACACACTCACACGCATATATACACACACTCACATATGCTCTCACACATACACACATGCACACTCACGTTCATGCACACATATATACACACTCACACATACACACTCATATGTACACATACATATATACACTCACACACATGCACACACACATACACACACATATATACACACACTCACATATGCTCTCACACATGCACGCTCATGTTCATGCACACATATATACACACTCTCACACATACACACACTCACATGCACACATACATATATACACTCACACATACTCATACACACATTCATGCACACACATATACACAGTTGTGCACACATACACACACTCTCACTTGTGCACACACACATTCACATACATACATATGCACATACTCACATCCATACTCACACACATACACACATGCACACTCACATTCATACACACATACACACATACTCATACACACATGCACACACATATACACACTCGCGCGCGCACACACACACTGCTCAGAGCCAAAGGCATCTATGGACGAATGGAGTAATTCTCACTGTCACATTTTGTCTGTGGCTATTGAGTCTACGCTCAGTAGATGGGCAGAACCCAAATGTGTGTCTGTCTCCATAGAAAGCTTGGGCCCTCCTGTCAAGGTCAGGCTGCTAGCCCTCACTCAAATGCCTCACGTGGAGAAAAGGGACAAATGTGAGAGATGCCGTCAGTATAGAATGAACGGGGTCTGAGGGGAAGAGGAGGAAGGGAAAGGCATCCTGGGACCAGCGCCTGAGCCCTGGAAAGGACCTCAGAGGCCTTGGAGTTGAACCATCTCATTTTACAAAGGAGGAAACAGAGGAACAGAGGCGAGGGTGCCTGACCAGAGTCACACAGCTGGCAAGTTTCTAGGAGGAGATTCAAACTCGGGTCTTCCTGACTCCAAGGGCAGTGGCCTCTGCATCCCACCACACGGCCTCGAGGTTCATCAGAAGATGATTCTGCCCGGTCGATGGAGAGCACGGCAGTGCCACAACAGAAATGAGGGAGCTGGGACAATTTTCGGTACACAAGACATACAAGCCATGAAAAGCAGTAGCACGATCTTTGAAAACCGTCTTTGGCTTCCTCCAGGGGCACACAGGGTGTGGCCCAAACCTTGGAAGGTTCTCCAGTTTGGTGTCTTCAAGTGCCCTCCAGTGGTTTGGTTCTCTGAGTTCTCTGAGCTCACTGTCCTGCCTCGGCAGCTTCTCACTGTCTCGCGAGGCTCGGTGGCTGGTAGCTCTGACCGTCCTTCTCCACAGAGTCCACAAATGAGCCTACACTGAAGCCAGGTGGCCCTTGGCCGCCACCGCTCGACACTCGACAAGGGAGGGGGGTATTTGCTGGGCTCTTCTGGCCTTTTTGCAGCATTGCTATCCAGCGAACTTCTTAGGAAACGGCTACGATTCTCCATGGCTCTCCGTTTCTCCAGCCCCCCCCCCCCCCCCGTGGGACATAACCTCCTCTCATTTAATTTTTTATTTTAGCTTTGTTTATTTTGATCTCATTTCAGCAAAGTGATATGATTATAGTGTGGTGGCCCCCATGGGTGAGAAGTCATTGACCACGAGTGAATGACAAGCAATTCCAGCTTTCGATTACTTTGTGTTCCCCATACCCAGTGTCCCAATTGTTTTCATGAAGAAAATATCAATGATGTGAGGTGTGTGTGTGTGTGTGTGTGTGTGTGTGTGTGTGGCTGCTGCACAATCTCCAAGCCCTTAGTCTCTCTCATTTATTACTAATCCACTTTTCCAACGTATTTTCTACTCTTCTCCCTTAGGCCCTCTTTCCAGTGAAGTTACCAAGTGTTGAATCAAATACTGATTTGATTCAAATCAAATTGATTTGAAGAGTTTATCAGTTTCTTCAGAGAGTTTCTCCACCTCCACAATCTCTGCCGCAGATTTTGATATATAAGCTACAGTTATTTTCATGGTGGTCCTTTGCAAATGTTTGTCATGAGCAGCGCAATACGGGATAGCCAAATATCCCATGCAATGACATTTCTTATGGCCTTTGGAGACATAAAAACCAATGCCACTAACTCCTTCTTTTGCCTTTTCCACCGAGGGCTTCACCTGTGCCTGCCTTCTCCTCTGGCTTCATTTGGACAGATGTGGCACATTCTCTGGACCCTCTCTGCTCACCTCCACCTACCCTGGCAGGCTGAGTTCCTAGATCTTGGCTGCTACTTGCCCACTCACTGTCTATGACAGAGGGCTCAAACTCCCATCCCACTGTTGTTGGATGCTGCCTGCTAATTTGCGGTTTTCTGGATCAATATGCAGCTGACAACAGGGGTCCATGGAATAGCCCCAAGGGGCTAAGAGGTGCTTATCTAGTACAATAGCTCAGAAGCCCCCACTAGTGCACTTCCTCTTATGATTATCAATTGATATCAGTTATCCAGCCAGACTCAATTAGTTTTTACAAAGGGTTATTTCTTCCAGCGACTTAGATAGAATAGTTGTACATCCCACAAAAAAACCACGCTTAAAGAGCACATGGGACAGAGGAGCAGTTCATGGATCCTGGAGGCTCCCCTCTAGGCATGGTTCTCCCTTTTACTGGGCTCCTTATAGAAGCCTGAGTCTCCACTGAGTTGGCTCTTGGATCCCAAGGCAGAAACAGCTGTCGACCAGTCCATGGAGCCATCTAGGTAACGGATATGAAGGTGGAAATTACAAAATCCTCCTGATTCTTCTATGTTTACAAGGTTCTCTTCCAAATCAAGGAGAGGGGAAGAAAAAAAAAAGATGAGGAGGAAGAGGAAGATGAGGAGGAGGAGGAGGAAGAGGAAGGTAATGAAGGCAATGATCAGGGCTAAGGCACAGTCTCCTTTCTCCCTCACCTGGTTCCTTCTCCTGTTTATTTTGGGAGGAGGGGGACACCTAGAATGCGCTTTCCTAGTTCACTGCTTGCGCCAATGCCTGATTCCCTCAAGCTTGCTAATTGTAGCCATGCCCCATAGGGCACGACCGAGTCCTTCAGCCAATCCAAACAAACTCTTACGTATGGAGGGAGGCTCAATCGAGGGCACATTTCATGTGTGTTCTCACCTGGTAAATGGATCAAGATGGGTAATTTTCAAGAATGCCAATGTTAATAGACTCACCTTCCCCAATGGTCTGCTCACTAGTCACCAAGGACGCACACTTACAGCTTACCAAATGATGGGATCAGATGAGGAGCTTTGCTGGCTCCAAGGTTCTCACAGTTTTTGTCTTCTGCTTATGAAAGGACAATGTAGGAATGATGTGGCCCTGGCCTCCTCCACGCCCCTTCCTACCCTGGGCTGCCATGCCTGCAGCAGCAGTGGGGCTGAGGGCAGTGCCTGGCACTGAGGGCACTTGTGGGTTTGGGGCTTTGCACATGGCCAGAGCCACAGAACTCCTCACCTGTGGTCAGCCTACTAGTGGCATCCTCTCTGTACTTACCTGGGCTGGTCTGAAAGCAGAGACAGAGAGAGAAACAGAGACAAAGAGGCAGAGAGACAGACAGAGCCAGAGCAAGGCTTTGTGTAGAAGGCAGCCACCTAAGCTGAAGAAGGCTAAGGATTCTGAGAGGAAGAGCTGGAGGGACAGTGTGCCAGGCTCAGGGCATGGCCTCACACAGGGCTGGCCTCATTATTCTGCCCTGGCACTCTGGATCTCTGACCTGGCCACAATGGTCTTCTGTGGGCCCTTCCTAGGCCACAGCTGCTGATGAGAAGGGCCTGTTGAGGACTCCTGGCAAGAGGCAGAGGTAAATTCCAGGCTCCAGCCCTCAACCCAGGCCCATAGCTCCAAGTTCAGTGCACATGGGATCAGGACCAGATGGAGGAAATCGTCCTTGAAGGCACACAAGATTCAAATTGACAGGGGGCTTGGAGTGGAAGCATTGGGGTCTTTCTGGCTCTGGGCCATCTGCAGGAATGTTGGAGATGGGGTGACAAAGCCCTGGCTTCTGCCAAGTTTGAGAAGTGAGGCCTCGGCTGAGGGGTAGGACCAGCTCAGAGGACCCACATGGGGCACACGACAGGGGTGAAGCCCTGGGTCAGCTCCATCAGGTGCCTGGGGAAGAGCCTTTGAGCACTGGAATGGGACCCTGCAAAGGCCCTGCATTCCTGAGCCCTGGCCAGAGTCCTGCACCCGGGCCCCTCGCTGCAGTTCATAAGTCACAGGCAACATCGTAAACCCTTCCAACATCGCCCCGTTAGTTATTGGAGGCCTCGCTCACCATCCCCAGCCAGGCTACGGGTTGCTAATGACCTCAGGTTTCTTTCTGAGGGTTTCATCTCTGCGCAGAGTCAGCAAGGAGCTCTGCTGGCCCCGCAGCCCCGGCTGTAGACCAGCTTCCCTGAGCCTGTTTCCTCCTTTGGAAAAGGACTGGTCTAATCTTCTTCCACTTGGGGTTTATTGAAGCTGGAAGTTACCACGCGGATAAACTCCAGGCCAGCCCCACACTTGGAAAGAGGAGTGAAATGTTATCGATAAACACTGATAACACACCTACTGTGTGCTGGGCATTGGAGAGGGGGGGCTCTGGGTACTTGGGACAGTGGCAGACATTGATCCCAGGGCCTCAGGCTCCAGGCCCCTGGCCTCTGCCTTTCACGAATGTCTCTGAGGCTGAAGACAAAGGTTAGCATCCCCTCCCTACAGGGAAGGAAACGAGGCCCAGAGGAGCTCAGAAGGGTGTCGAGGGCTCAGGGCCAGCAAGGAGCAGAGCTGGGATTCTAGGCCATGGCCCCCTGCCCCTGGCCCTGATGGAGCCACACTGGGCAGCTTAGGGACAGGAGGCCAGAGACCAGGCCAGTGCACGGAACCATGGAGGAAGCAGAATCCAGGCCCCAAATAAAGGCTCTCCCAAGGTTTTTTCAGCTGGGAAAAGAAGAAAGACAGAAGCAAGCATTTATTAAGTGTCTACTATACGCTGTTTGGTCTTTGCAACAATCACCCCACAAGGTACTGTTACCCCATTTTACAGATGAGGGACCCAAGGCAGACGGAAGGGAAGCGACTAAATCTGGATTTGAACTCGAGGCCTCTGGCCTCCAGGTCCAGGGCTCTGGGCACTGTGGTGTCCCCTCACTGTGGCAGAGTCCGTGGGACCATGCAGCCAAAGTGGGGAACCAGCACCTTCCTCCCAGGTTGATTCAAGAATCAGTTGGAGGCCGTGTAAAGTGCTCTTCAGGTCTACGATGCGGTGTGAATGGTAGCTCTGATTATGCCTAGACCAAAGAGTGTAGAAGGGAGCCTAGGTAAACTGAGGCTGGAGTTGGGAAAGGGCCAGGAAGCCAAAGAGAAAAGTCTACATTCACTCTCAGAGAGAACAGGGAGCCATTGGCATTATTGAGGGGGGGAGGATTGTGGTCAGAGCTATCCTTTAGCACGATGCCTTTGGAGGCTGATTGGAGGATGGGCTGGTGGGGGAAGAGACTTAAGGCAGGCAGACCTCACCCCTACCCCAGCCACTGTGGCCATAGCCCAGGTGTGGAGCAATGAGGGCCAGCACCTCAGAGGAGAGGTGTGAAGGCAGGACCAGCAGGACTGAGCACCTGACCAGGTCTGAGGGATGGGGGAGAAGCATTCAGAGATGGCAGGTTACCCTCAGCCCTTTGGCCAAGGTGAACATCAGGGGAGCCATGGAGATGGTCATGTATTCACTGAACACATTGCCCAAGGACAACGTCCTATGTGCAGAGCACTGTGGGAGACACAGGGAAGAAGAAAACCCAGGGAGACATCATTGCGGCCAAGCGCAAGTCCTCAGCAGCCTTGGCTCTGGCCAGATGTCAAGGCAGGGCTCTTTGCTAGGGTGGAGGGGAGGTGGGGGGAAGAACATGGCGCGATTCCTTCTGTGAAAGGACCTTGCTCTATCAAGCCCCTAGCCTCTACGTGAACCTGGCCCAGCCAGAGGTGAAACCAAGCCCTGGGTTAATAAACATGGGGGAGGCACCTCTCCCCAAGACTCCTAGCTGTTCCGTGGGACATTCCAAACACTCAAATGGAAATTGTGAAGCTTTAAGTGCCCAGATTGTGTTTTTAAAACCAAAAGTGATGGAGAGCTGCACCTGGGATCGTAAACTCCCCCAGGCGGGTTGCCATAGGAACATAGCAGTATCCCCCAGATTAGGTGTCCAGGCTCCCCTCCTCCCCACCCCCTGCACAATGGAGTTTCTCAGAGGGAGGCGTCAGCCCAGACCAAGCCAGGGTGAATTTGTTCCTGCTCCTCCCAGATGATTCTTGGTGGAGGGGGCATGAAGGCTGGGGGGCAGAGGAGAGAAATGAAATCAGGGACACCTGGAGAGAAGCTACCACAATTTATGACCAGAGGACCCCCACTCCAAGGATGGGATCTCCCTGAACTCAGAGGCTGCTCTGCTCACCCGGACCTCCCTCCGTTGCCATAGCCACAGGACAACAAACACTTGAACCCAGAAGGAGTTAATGGGGGGATGCTCAGAAAGGGGGGGCTCCCTAATTGCTGGTCCAGCAAACCACAGCAGGGGTAGGAGCTTCTAGATTCCACTCACATGATCCTCAGACCCTCACCAGCCTCCAGGAAGTAACTATCACCCAGCCAGAAGAAGTATTTAAAAGCAGAGGACTGAGGAAGGCTAGAAGTATGGCGTCCTGCCTTGAGCAACCCTATCTGGCCGGCCCGTGAAGCCCTGGGCTGTGCAATCATTAGGACAGCCATTCCGAGTGGGGAATAAAGAGAAAGGGGCTGCTGGGAGCATTTGGTGCAGCTTTCTGTACTGTGGACTCAGAATTAGGGGGCCTAGGTGTGAACCCCAAGCTGCCAACCTTTGGGAACATTTGCCTGGTGTGGACTTGTAGAGTGAAGTGATACTAGTGAAACCCATGACCTAAAACCGTGATACTCATGAAAGGACCAGAGACACCTGAACAGTGTGACTTGGTGTGAAAACAGATGGGTGGCCCCTGATGTTATGGAGGGAGCTCCGAGATGGGAGAAAGATGGTGGTCAGCAAGCCCAACGCTGAGGTGACCGAGGATCGCCCCTGTCACATGCTGGTCATCCAGGCCCTGCAGAGAGGAAGGACCTGGCCTCGCTCAAGGCAGCCCTTTCCCCCCTCTGGGACACCTCATTCTTAGGAAATGCTCCCCAACACCCAACTCCCCAGCTTTGGGCACAGAGCTGCTCCACCGGACTGCCCCTTCAGAGGCTCAAGACCAAGGGCTGGAAGGGACCTTAGCAGGCATACATCTGCCCCCTGCATTTTACAGATGAGGAAACTGAGGCCCAGAGAGGTGAAGTGAATTGCCCAGAGTCACAAGGCTCGTAAAGATCTGGGGCAAAATTTGAACTCAGGACTCCCTGCCTCCAAGTTCATGCCTTTTTTTTTTAAATTTATGGAATAAAACAGAAATTGCCATAACATAATCTAATTTTTAAAAAATGATGATTGCACATGAAGCTGCAAGTGTACATCTTGCTATTCCTTTTAAATATGTAATAACATCATCCTATACATTTCTCTTTTTTCCCTTTGTTCCTCCCACTGCTCCCACCCCCTCTACCCCCTCCCCAAGGGCTAATGCCCCCGGTGCCAGACACCAGACATTCCTGGCCAGCCGAGCATGCACCGACAGGGAGCAGAGTGGACACTGGACGGCCCCTGGGCCGTGGGGGGGAGGGGCATGCAGGGAGCAGGAGCTCTCAGACCCCCAGCCTCCCCTCACCCCGGGCTTCTGCCTCGGGCCAGGGTCTTCTGTACCAGATAGAAAGAAAGGCAAAGGACAGTCAGTCCCTGCCCTCAGGGAGCTCCCAGATGGGGGAATGGCGGCAGGGAGGGAAAGGAGACAGAAGGACAGTGAAGGGAGGTCCCCACAACAGGGCCAGAGCCTCGGGGCCTCCTGGGTTTGGCCAGCACTTTCCTCCCCAGCTTTGCTACTCACAGCCTGCAAAAACTCCTAGTGACATCCTACCAAGGCAAAGGCACTTCGCTGGACCCCTGTAGCGGAAGGGCCAATGAAGAAGCTGGGGGAATGATTTAGCTAAGCCCCCATTGGGATGCCCCAGGACCGTCATAAAGAAGTCATCTCAGAGACCAAGATAGTCGTGACAGTCACAATGGAGGACATCCTCTACCTCATAGCCCCCTTCATGCCCCAGCCCCTGGCTGCTCTCTCATGTATGGGAGAAAGAACATCCACGAAAAGGCAGAGGCCAGCAGGATCACAGCCTACATTCTGGGGAACCATGACTGGGGGCAGATATACCATCACAGAAACCTTTGGAGCCTCTATGGATCCCTCGCCCCCCAGGGGTCCATGCATACTACAGATCTTCCAACTGCCTGGGTCCGGGGTTCAGCTTTCTGAGCTGCTCTGGCTCCCATATTTGAAGGCGAGTCAGTCTAGGTGGGGCTTTTGAAGGAGGCCAGGAATTCGGGCCAGGCGAAGGAGAGATGCACAGAAGCCAGCTTGAACAGAAACACAGAGACACCAGAGGGCAGGGTATGCTGTGCTTAGGAAACCCAGAGCTTTCTGTGGCTAAATACAGTAGCCAGGTGTGACCACACGGCTAGGCTGCCCTCCAAGAGGACCTGGAAGAGAAACTCTTCCTAGGCCCCTTCGTTGCCCCATCCTGAGCTGAGCTCTGGGCAGGGGGCCCCAGACCCCTTAGGAAAACCTGATACTTTTACTAGGCAAAGGAACAACAACCGAACTATTTTATGAGTATTGATGCTTCTGAAAACTGGCCTGAGGAGGAGCCCAGCCCTTGAGGGGAAGGCCTCTTTGAGGGATCACAGTGGGGCCATGGGGGCAGCAAGGGAGGGGTCAGGGCCTGCCTGGAAAGCTTTTTATGGCATCTCTCTGACAATCAATTTTACTAGGGACAAGTCCCCAGTAAACATACCAGGCTCACTGCTCCCTAGCTGTTGACATCTTAAGGGATCTGAGCCTCCCAATCCCCCCCAAACATCCCCCTCCCCAAACAGAAGTTATCAGACTTCCCCAGTCAGAGATCCTGGGGGGCTGCCCCAGGCACAGGGCAGAGGAAGCCTCCATCAGCTAACCTGCCATCCGGAATGGCGAAAGCTGGAGTCGGCCGGGTGCCGCAGGTCTCTTCTCTGACCAGTCCACGGAGAGGGCTCCTTCACTGGGGCCTGTGCGCTCCTGGCTGCTCCTCCCTGAGGCCCAGGGCCTCTCCCACCTTCCTATGCCCTCTCCAGCCAGGGGCAAAGCAGGCGCTTAGGAGGGATTTGCTCAGTCCCTTTGCCTTTCTGAGAGGAGGGAAGAGGAGGTGGCTACAGAGGCTGTGCGGGCACCAGTGAGCCTGCCTCGATCAGAGCCTGTTGGCTGTGGAGCCTCAGACCCCCAGCATCTGCCTTCTTTCTCTGTTACTTGTCTCCTGTTTTCCTGGATACAGCTCCTTTGTACGTGTTTGTCTCTTGTCTCCCCAAGGAGATCGTGAGCTCCTTGAGGGCACAAACTGTCTTTTGCCTTTCTCTGTATCCCCAATGCTTAGCACAGGGCCGGCATACAGCAGGTGCTTAATCAATGTTTGGTTGGTTTGCTGACTGATAATGGGATTTTGTGACAAGCCTTGCTGAGTTCCGTGTGGTCCCTTATATGCCAGAGGAGGATTTTCTATGCAGAACAGTTCAAGTCCTCTCTACTAAGGGCGGAGGGGGGCCCAGCCTGCATCAGAGGAGGGATCAGCCCCACTGAGAAGCACTCTCCTAAGTCTGAACGGGGAATCACCTGCAGCACCAAGCCCAAGGCACTGGAAAACAAAGCCATGGGGTCTCTAATTCCTCAGGGAGGGGATGGCACCTCTGGCCTCAGCCCTGACCAGCAGACCTCCTCAGAAGACCCTGCCCAGTTCTGGGCAGCTTGATCTAAGAAGGGCACAGGTAAGCTAGACAGTGCACGGTGCGGGGAGGGGGGGGGGGGGGCAGACGGGGGGGGAATGGCCCTGAGGCCAGGGCATAAGCAGAACAGTGGAAGGGCCTGAACTCCTTAGCCTGGAGAAGAGGCAGCTCGGGCGGGGGGGACACATGAGAGCTGCTGGCCAGTATTTCAAAGGCTGCCGGGCATCAGGGAGATCAGGCTTGTGCTTTGCTGA
>CM053585.1:3087056-3104808 GCA_028646515.1 Pseudochirops corinnae | reverse complement strand
AGACTGGTGGGGAATGGCCCTGAGGCCAGGGCATAAGCAGAACAGTGGAAGGGCCTGAACTCCTTAGCCTGGAGAAGAGGCAGCTCTGGCGGGGGGGACACATGAGAGCTGCTGGCCAGTATTTCAAAGGCTGCCGGGCATCAGGGAGATCAGGCTTGTGCTTGGCTGAGGACAGACCCGGGAGTAAGAGAGCTGGGGGAGGAGGTGTCCAAAAAAGGCAGAGTTAGGCCCAGGGTTCGAGAAAACCATCATCTAGAGGATTACTGTCCCAGAGCAGCCTGCATTGCCACCAGCTCTCTCCCTCTGGGGGCAGGTCTCTAAGCAGAGGCAGGACAACCCCTGGTCAGGAAGGTTATCCAGGGCATTCTTGTCAGGAAGGAGTTGGGCTAGGGGCCCCCGGAGCCCCTCCATCTTTGAGACTCTGGACCCTGGGGTTCCCTGTTACTCTGCCCTCACAGAAGCCTGGAGCAGGGAGGCAGCACCCCTGCCATGGCCCAGAGCAGCTTGCAGAGCACTCCCCAGGCCTGGGATGTGGGAGTTCAACATTTGACCTCAATGCAGGGGCTCAGTTTCTGCTGGACAGAAGCAGCCAAGCTCTTCACATTGGGCAGATTACTCCTCCCTGCTCCCTCTCCCGCCCTCCCCAATCGCCACCTCCCCCTCCCAATAATGCAGTAAAAAGTAATGGTGGGAAGGGAGCTGGGGTGGTAATTTCCCTGGAAAGGGCCTAACAAGTCCCCAGTGCCCCACAAAGGCAGGGAGCCCCCACCCCCACTCCATTCCAAGGGGCTGATGATGGAAGGAACCTTGGCTTCAATCTGGAAATCATATGTTGGCCATGTATGGTTCAATCCATCAAAATGCAGAAGGCCAAGAAAGGCAACCAGTCTGCCTGGCTCAGAGATTCCTCATTAACATGAATGTCCTCCTTCTGAAGGGATGGCTTATTTGGAGGTAACTAAGTGCCCCAGGCGCATCTGGGAACACTTTGGGAGCAGGCAGAGGGGGGAGAAGAGAAAGAGCAGTGGGGGCTCCCCTAATGGTCGACATCCCCTTTTAATCAAATGAAACTGTCATAATGGGGCCGTTCTCCAGGGGAACAAGGCCCTTTCACCTCCTGGAGATCGGTCGGTAGCTTCGAGCCCTGCTAGGCCCCCGCCCTTCCCACATGCAGAGATCAGGGGACAGATGGGAAGGAGGAAGCCCCTCAGCCAGAGAGCTGGCTGCTGATGAACCCCAAGGACCCAAGGATGAGGACAGAAGACTCCAGAAATGCAGGCTCCTCCCTCCGAACCCTGAGCTTCTCTCAGGAGAGGGGGCCCAGCTGGGAGAGGAATTCTGAGACTCTGAGATGTCGCATCGCTCCATCAGCTCCAAGGCCAGGGCTTTGTCCACTAACCCTCAGCGAAATTTGGTGGCCTCTGAATCTGGCTAATGCTGGCATATCCAGCTTCTTCAATGATGACAGTCAGTCAGTGAGCATTTATTAAATGCCACTGTATGCCAGGCCCAGTGCTAAACTCTGGGGATACAGAGAAAGGCAAAAGACAGTTCGTGCCCTCAAGGAGCTCAGAATCTCCTGGGGAAGACAAGAGACAAACACGTACAAAGGAGCTGTATCCAGGAAAACAGGAGACAAGTAACAGAGAAAGAAGGCAGATGCTGGGAGTCTGAGGCTCCACGGCCAACAGGCTCTGATCGAGGCAGGCTCACTGGTGCCCGCACAGCCTCTGTAGCCACCTCCTCTTCCCTCCTCTCAGAAAGGCAAAGGGACTGAGCAAATCCCTCCTAAGCGCCTGCTTTGCCCCTGGCTGGGAGAGGGCATAGGAAGGTGGGAAACATCCTGGGCCTCACAGAACTCACAGCTCAGACACAGGGATAAAGCCTATGCTTGCCTCTAGGAATAGTTCCACCGTTTGCTCCTCTAGGAAGCATCAGCTAACCCAGTGGTTCTCAACCTTCCTAATGCCGTGACCCTTTAATACAGCTCCTCATGTTGTGGTGACCCCCAACCATAACATTATTTTCATTGCTACTTCATAATGTAATTTTTCTCCTGTTATGAATCATAATACAAATATCTGATATGCAGGATGTATTTTCATTGTTACAAAATGAATACAACCCACAGGTTGAGAACCGCTGAGCTAACCACACCAGTCCTGGATGAAAGAAGCATGACCTGCCATCCAAGAAATCTAATGCCTGATGGGGCAGTGGATCATAGAGGTGGGGCTGGAGGTTAAGTGGCTTGCTCAGGATCATGAAGCCAGTAAGTGTCTGAGGCCAGATTTGCTCTCAGGAAGAGGAGTCAGTCACCATCTACCTGTGAAAGGGGGATGTTTTTGAGTAGGATGAATGGATGGCCTCTTCAGTCCCTCCAAGTTCTGAAATTCTGGGGCTCTGTCTAGGAAGCAGTGCCGAGGGGACAGAGTACTAGGTAAGTTCTGGGGTCTGAGATCCTTCTCATAGCCAAGTCTCAATTCCCCATGTTTGAAGGATTTTGTAACCAGGGATCGGAGAACTTAAAAAAATAACTGACCACTACATTTCCCTGTAACTGGTTTCCTTTGGAATCTTACGTGTGTGTCTCATCTCAGCATCTCTGAAAGGGGGTCCATATCTTCTATCAATCTGCCAAAGGGGTCCAGGGACTCACATCAGTAGGGGATAACATTCTCTGCATCATAGAGCAGAGGACTGGTCTCCTGGTGGAAGTTTGAGATGGGGCATACTCATCAGACTCTGAATGTTTCTTGTCTTACGTAGCTGCCTCTCTGGGCCTGCTTCCCCAGTTCTCACTAGCAATGGCATTTTGAGGTTCCAGAGGGGAGCTACCACTACCTGGAGATTCCAGGGGTAATCCTGAAGGGTT
The DNA here is from genome assembly GCA_028646515.1 of Pseudochirops corinnae. Taxonomy (NCBI): domain Eukaryota; kingdom Metazoa; phylum Chordata; class Mammalia; order Diprotodontia; family Pseudocheiridae; genus Pseudochirops; species Pseudochirops corinnae. The sequence continues at coordinate 3,101,933 of CM053585.1, read as the reverse complement.
TGGAGGAGGAATGCTCCCAGTACCAGCCCTCATGGGCCCCCATCGAGTGTGTTCTCCACTGATCATCAGTCAGTAAGCCTTAATTAACTTTTACAAGGGATATTCATTAAGGTAGCAGAGAAAGGACAGTTGGTTCAAAACATTCACCCACAGAAAAAGAGTCTGGACAGCCCTCTCCCACAAAAAGGCTTGGGGTCCAGGGAAAAGTGAGTTCAAGCTTAGGGAGCACATGTGGCCAAAGGGTAATTCATGTTGTGGTGACCTCCAACCATAACATTATTTTCATTGCTACTTCATAATGTAATTTTGCTACTGTTATGAATCATAATACAAATATCTGATATGCGGGATGTATTTTCATTGTTACAAAATGAATACAACCAACAGGTTGAGAACCACTGAGCTAACCACACCAGTCCTGGATGAAAGAAGCATGACCTGCCATCCAAGAAATCTAATGCCTGATGGGGCAGTGGATCATAGAGGTGGGGCCGGAGGGGACCTGAGAAGCCAGCCAGCCCAGCCCTTCATTTGACAGATGAGGAAGCTGAGGTAAGCCAGGTTAAGTGACTTGCTCACTTTGGGGAGTGTCCAAGCAGCTCCCCTTCCCGGTACACAGGTCTCTCCTGGGCTCTCAGAGATCTGTCCTCAGCTTCAGATTCAGATCCTGCCAGTATCATCCTCTGACCCTGCTAACAAGAGCAATGAGAAGTCAAAATGGCAGACGCTGAATTTCACAAGGTCATCTTCTGGTCAAGGGGGGAGAATAGAAACTCTCTAGCCCTCCCCTCCACTCCCCACCAGTGAGTCCCTCTCCAGGACTTGGCTGGAACTCCTCCCCCACTAGGCTGGATTACAAAGTGGGGGCTGTCTTATCTAAGGTCCACTGGGAGCACCTGATTCTCTTCAATCTCTCAAAAGATCTGGGCTGGGGCCAGACTTTCAATCAATTTGCAGGGAGTTTGCACCCTTGCTTTTTCCTAATGACTTGATATGCGGACTAGGAATTGTTCAGGTCTGGTTTATACCTTTGATTGACCGACTGGTGCCTCAGGCTGAGGGGTGGAGAGTCCTCCTCTCACACTGACATTAACATGCCAGCCCTGCCCCCACTCCTCCTGCTTCCTTCTCCCCTTCCCCCTCCTCTTCTCCCCTTCTTTTCCTTCCTCTGCCTTTCTGTCCTTTTCTTCCTTCCCAGCCCCCTCCTCCCTCTCAGCACTTCTGTCAAGCTCTTACAGCATTTAGAATCTTGTTCTTCATTCCACGGGCCAAGCATCTAGCTCACCCAGGATGCCGGGCAGGGCAGAGGGGGAAGCTGCAGAGGCCGGTGAGATACGGCCCCCACCGTCAAAGCCTTGGAAGCTCCGAGGAGGGGAGGAAAGACGCCCCCACAGAAAGGCTTGACCCCATTGGCTCCAGTGAGTGGCTGCCTCCGAGCCTTTGCACGCTGCTCCTCCGTGTCTGGAATCAATCACTCAACAAGTATTCATTAAGCAGATGAAGAAAATGTGTGGCCGACGCAACTCACAACTCAACAACAAGTCAAGTCCACAAGCCTTCGTTAATCCCTTACCATGCGCCGGGCTCTGCGCTAAATGCTGCCGATACCAGTACAGGTGAAAGGCAGCCCCGTCCTCAAGGAGCTTCCATTCCAACGAGGGAAGAGCAGAAATGATGAGGCCTGGGCAAGATGTACACGGAATCAGAGGGGAAAGGGCGGAGGTTGAGAGCATCCCAGGGCTTCAGAGGGTCCTCGGACCCTGCCCCCATCCATCCTTTGTCATCTTACCCCTGGGAGGGGGGCGGGGGGCGCTGCCTGCCTCAGCCCCTCCCCTCCAGTCTAGCATCCACTCAGCCACCAGTGATTTTCCTAAACTACAGCTCTCTCGCTTTCCCTCTCCCTCTCCCTCTCCCTCTCCCTCTCTCTCTCTGTCTCTCTCCTGTCTCTGTCTCTGTCTCTCCCTCTCTTTCTCTCCTCTCTCTTCTCTCTGCCTCTGTCTCTCCTTCTCTGCCTCCTCTCTGTCTCTCTCAGTGTCTGTCTCTCTGTCTCTGTCTCTCTTCCTCTCTGCCTCCTCTCTGGCTTCCTCAGTATCTCTCTCTGTCTCTGTGTATCTGTCTTTCTGTCTCTGTTTCTTTTTCTGAGTCTGTCTCTCTCTCAATTTCCTGGTACCACTTGGCACAGACTCAGTATTGACATCTCTGCCACCCCGCCCCTCTCCCAGCAGTACCAGGCCTCTAGTACGTGGTGAGGGATTTGCTGTAGCTCCACCATGGGAACACATTTATCTTTTATTCTTTTTAGTCCTTCCTTCGGGTCGTGGAGCTGTCTGTCTTCTGGCACTTAGAACACAAGGCCTGTTGCTCTCCATCTAAATTTTAAATATGTTAGAAGAAAAGGGGGGGGGGGTGTATTTTAGCCCCAAACTTGGAAATATCAATATTAGAAGAAAAGCACTAAAACCCAGATTTTCTAAAACCCCATTGCGTTTGGGGGGTTCCGGATGATTTCTGAGCTGGCACGCCCGGGGCCGGGAGCAGGCTTCCAGCGGTCAGGAGGGTGGGCTGCCCCTCTTGCCAGGGCCTGTCCAGGACCAGGAGCTGCCCAACTGGCCCCTCCTCATCCCTGCAGAAGCTCACCCCGGAAGGGTCTCGAAATTTCCAAGGAAGGCCCTAGATTTGTCTCTGAAGAGTGGTAGAGTCTGGTGTCGGAGCTTCAGAATCTGGCATTTTTCATTAAGGAAGCAGGGAGAAGGGTCAGAGGAAAGAGAGGCCTTTATTTGCATGGCCTGCCAGCCTCCCCTGGGGCTCGGGAGCAGGGCCCTTGCCCACTTCTGGTCCAGTTCCGGAGGTTCAAATTGCTGTTCGCCCAGTGAAGGAGGTCATCTGAAGCCTCCGGCAGAGCGATAGCATTTCTCTCTCCACACACCAGGTAACCTAGAGTCTGGTTGTTGATAGCCTTAAACATAGGGCCACATCGAAGAGAGAAGTCAATGGGGAAAAATCACCAAATCCTAGTCAGTATCTCAGCCTCAAGCCCAAGCCATCTACTGAAGGAATCCCCGGGCTAACCTCCCCCACGAGTGGGCGTCCAGCCTCTGTCTAAGGCCCTCCAAGGGGAAGGGCTTGCAGCAGACCCTTCCCCTTCTGCCCCAGAATAACCAAGGTTAGCAAGCTTAAAGCCACTAAATCCCACAGCTCCTGGCTCTGCTCTGCTTCCTTGAGAACAGTCTGATCTCTCCTAAATACAACAGCCTTTGAGACATTGTCCTGCTCCTCCTCCACAGCCTTCTCTTCCCCAGGCTCAACATGCCCAATTCCTTGGTATGGTGTAGTCTAGGCCCTTCCCCACCCTGCCCCCCAGCCTGCTCCCAGCTTATCAATGTCCCTGCTAGAATGCAGTGCCCAGCTCTTACCACACTGCTCCCTGGGTGCTCTGAGCAGGGCACAGAACAAAAGGAATATGCCTTCTTCTTTCTGGACCCAAGGCCTTTCCCAAAGCATCCTAAGATTGAGCTAGCTCTGCGGGCTACCACCCCACCCTGCTGGTGCCTGACCACCCTGTCATGCAATGGACTCTGTGAGAGGGCTTGGTAATGCCTGAGCTGGGAAATCTTAGACAGGCAGAGGGGGAGGAGCAAGTATGTCATAAGGGAAAAGGGACAGAAATGGTCCAGTGAGGAATCCCAGAATCATGGGAGTTGGAAGGCAGGGAAGGCATCGAGCTCGACAAGTCCCCAAGAAAACATCTCCTGTAAGCCTCCCCATGACCAATCCATCCAATCACTCAGGGGGTGTGTGAGTGGCAGTCAGGTGGTCAGTTGTGTGGCCGTGGAGAAGTTAGATGATCAGTTGTGTGGCTGTGGAGAGGCCAGCCGGTCAATTGTATGGCCATGGGGAGGCCCGCTGGTCAGTTGTATGGCTGTGGGGAGGTTAGATGGTCAGTTGTATGGCTGTGGAGGAGCCATATAGTCAGTTGTGTGGCCATGGAGAGGCCAGCTGGTCAGTTGCGTGGCCATGGAGAGGCCAGCTGGCCAGTTGTGTGGCTGTGGGGAGGTCAGATGGTCAGTTATGTGACCATGGGGAGGTCAGATGGTCAGTTGTGTGGCCATGGAGAGGCCAGCTGGCCAGTTGTGTGGCTGTGGGGAGGTCAGATGATCAGTTGTGTGGCCATGGGGAGGTCAGATGGTCAGTTGTGTGGCTGTGGGGAGGTTAGATGGTCAGTTATGTGGCTGTGGGGAGGCCAGCTGGCCAGTTGTGTGGCCATGGAGAGGCCAGCTGGTCAGTTGTGTGGCCATGGAGAGGCCAGCTGGTCAGTTGTGTGGCCATGGAGAGGCCAGCTGGCCAGTTGTATGGCTGTGGGGAGGCCAGCTGGCCAGTTGTGTGGCCATGATGCTCCTCCTCTGAAGCCCATGAAGCTCCTCCTCTGAGTCTGAGCCAGAGCCTGGGGCTCTGAGTTTCCAAAGCTTGGTCCCATGACTGGATCCCAGCTGCCTGGCTGCAATGTTCCCAGGGGCTCCGTAGTGAGTCTTCTAGTCTGTTCACCAAGGAGGCTGGCTGTAGCCAGAGAGGGCCAAGGACATTGCATGAAGCCTTGGGGCAGCCTCCAGCTGCTGGCCTTATCTCCTAATTGGTCCCCAAGGCATAACCAGGGGAGAAGGGAGACTTCACCAAATTTGGAGGCAAAGCCCCACTGCCTGCCGCCTCCTGAAGCCTCGCTGTCCTCAGTCAGCAGGAGCTCATCTCCATGGGTGATTCAGAAATAAACAAACTTCAGCTGCTCGGACAGAGAGATCCCCATACAGCTCTCACGTGTCCGTCCATCCATCCAGAGTCATTTTTGTTGTGGAGACTGATAACAAAGAGCTGGGGGAGAGGCTGGGTGGCCCAATGGAGAGAGCGTGGGCTGGGAGCTGGGGGGCCTGGCTTCTCAGGCCCACTCTGCCACTGGGCTTCCAGGCAAGACCCTCCTTACTCTGGGCTCGACTCCCCCTATATAAAACATGCTTAGTCATTCCTGCCCTTCCTGCATCCTAGATGGCTGTGAGGATCTGGCCAGGGGCTTGGTAAAGGTAAAAGGGCCAGGAGAACATGATGGCCTCAGAGTGCAGGGCCATCAGTAGCTACAAGCTGAGAAAAGCTGTCAAATCTTGGTTTGGACCCCTGTTGGGGCATGGGGAGAGGAGAAGGGCAGAGGGCTGGCGAGGGGCTGGTCTTGCACAATTCAAGCTTAGCCAGTGATTCTGCATGGAGGGAAAGCTGCTCCTGAGAATGGAGTCTTGGTTCCCCTTTGGTTGATGCTTATCTCTGGTGAGAAGGTTGTGCTTTGGATTCCTCCACAAGGCCCAAGTGGGAAGGAGGAGAGGCCAGGCCGAGGTCCCAGCCCCCTACCCTGATGGCTCTGAGGGTCCCTGAGGGGAGGGGCAGGCAGGTCATCCATCCTGGTTGGCTCCATCAGACCTGGGGAAGCTACAAGCAGGGGCTTCAGGAGCCATTGAGGTAGGCTCAGCTCTGATTCTGCAATCCAACGGCTTGGTACGAATCCCAGGTCTCCCACTTACAACCTGGGGGGCCATGGCCAAGTTATATGACCCTTCCTTGACCTTTCTTGACCCTAGTTGGAAGAACCAAGAAGGGAACCCATAGGAATTCTCCTCTTTTTCTCTCCATGAAAGTTAGGGCAACTTCAGGATCCTGGGAGAGGATGGAACAAACTTCCGAGATCATCTGGCTCAAGCCCCTCACTGACAGAGAGGGAGCTGAGGGCTCTTAGTAAAAGTCACACAATGAATAAATAACAGAATCAAGATGGAACCCTGGTCCCTTGACCCCCAAACCAGGGCTCCATCCCTGATCAAGAAGAGAGAAAAGGAGGCAGAGAGACCTGCCCAGATTGGGGGAAGGGGCACAAGGAGAATGATCCCAAGCTGAGGGAGAAGCTCACCTCTCCTGCCTCACCTCCCCCACCCCAGACCAGCTCTGCTCATAAAGGAGCAACCTCCTGGCTTCTCTGCTCATCTCACCATCTAGAAGGCTTCTGACCCATTGCTATGGCCAAGTCACAAACCTCATTCCCACATCAATGGGCCTGGAAAAGCAAGAGCAGCCCCTAAAGCGGGCGAGGGGAGCCAGAATGGGATGCCTTCCTCCCCATCCTTTAGCAGAGATGTCCACAATCCTAGTCTGGGCCCCGCTCAGTCCCTGGGTGGCAGATGCCCGTCCTGCCCAGGCCTTGCATCAGTGATGGAAAGGGGATGAACCCCTGGTCTAATCCAATGTACAGGTGACCAGGAATCCTGTTTCAACACAGGCCATCCACTAGGCAGCCATCCAGCAGAGGCTCACGAGCCCTCACACCAAGCCCTCAGCAGCTGCCCTTTCCACCCTGGGACGTACTCATTGATAATCGATCTCTCCTGACCTCGTGCCTCCATCAGCCTCTCTGTGACTTCCCGATGCCCCTAATTCTGCCCTTGACTCAATGAGAATGAGCCTGATCCCCCTCTGCCAAAGGAGGGCCTTTGAGTACTGGAAGCCGGCCATCAGACCCCAAGTCCAGACTAAACGTGCCATTTCCTCCTCCCACCCAGACCCAAGGCGCTTGCCTGTCCTGGCTGCCTCCTCCGGGCTCACCCACCTTAGCCATGGCCTTCCTAAAGCTTGAATATGGTGTCCAGACCTGAGCCGGCCTTCCTGGTGTGTGTGTGGCCCAGAGCCAGCTGCCCAAGCACCACCCCAGGCTCTCATGGCCCCTGCTTGGGGCTGCTCCCCGGCCCGAGCAGGGACAAAGCTAAACCTGAGCCCTGGAAGGAGAAGGCTGAGCTATGCTGGACAGGGCCCGACAGAGCACAGTGTTGGAGTGCCCTCCAGTGGTCACAGAAACACAGCGCGAGGGCACAGGCGTGGAGACAGACCCTGCCGCATGAAGGGACCTCAGAATCCAATGCCTGTGTTTGACAAGCAAGGAAACTGAGTCCCAGAGAAGGGAACAGGCTTGTACCCGACCACACGGCGAGGAAGAGGCAAAGCCAGATTTTGAACCCATTTTCCCTGACCCAGACACCGTCCCCAGGTAGCACCTCACCCATGCTGCCCAATTCGGCTGCATCCAATCCAAGCACCATTCTGCAAGGTCTGAGAGCTGCTCTGAGCTCTTCCTCAGGCACCAGAGAAAGCCCAGTGGATGCCCAAGAAATTCTGACGTGCTCCTGTCTGTTAATTCCCACTTCTGGATCCCTTCAGTCAGGAAGAGCAATCATCATTGCAATCCCAAAGCCCAAATCTTAGACAAAACGGCAGTGCAGGACCTGATAGGCCCTTAAGGTTTGCAAAGCACTTTCTCCAGGGCCGTGGATCTGAAGCTCCCAACCACCTCGGGTATTACAATTCCCATTTTGTGAATCAGGGAGCCGAGGACAAGGGCTAGGTAATGCAGGAGGATCGCTGCCCGTCCCTGCTAGAACCGAGCCCTTCCCAAGGGTCGAGGCCTCCCCATCCTCTCTCTGCTGCCTCTCTGGGATCTGAACATCCTCTGCTTGTGCCCTAGGTGGGAGACTATCTTGTCTTCCCAACTAGATGGGAGCTTCCTGAGGGCAGGAACTGCACCCAAGCTGCCTGCATCTCCCTCCTTGCTGAGCTCAGAGCTAAGTGACCCTGGAGGAGTCAGAGGGGAAGAAAGGTCCCACAGATTGGAATTTCTTCCAAAGTGGTGACCTGCAGATGTGTGTGTGCATGCATGTGAGAGACAGACAGACAGAGAGAGAAAAACAGGCAGAGAAACAGACAAAGAAAAAGACAGAAACAGAGAAACGAAGAAAGACTATGTGCGTGGGGGGCATGTGTGTGCATGTGTGCATGTATGAGTGTGTGCGTGTATATGTACATGAGTGTGTGCATGTATGCATATGTGAGTTTGTGTGTGTGCGCATGTGTGTGCGCATGTGTGTGTGTGTGTGTGTGTGTGTGTGTGTGTAGCTCCTAGTGCCCTCAGTCTGGCGGGCACAGGTTGCTAGGACAGCCAGCAGCTGCATACCATCTCTACCTGGCACAACCAGAATTTCCAGAGGTCCAGCTCCAGGACTTTATGAGTTAAAGTCTCCTGCCTTGTGACTCAAATGGCAACTGTTTTCAGCTGCTATTTTTAGGGTGGAAAAAAGCGGGGGTGGCTCAGCGACTGGTCAGAGCACAAGACAAGAATTCCCCAAACGTCCGTAATTAGGGCAAAGTGTTATTCATGGAAGGCGGCCCAAGAAAGGCTGGGAGGAGCTGGGCATGGGCCCATCCATCTCTGCCTCTGCCCAGCCCTGGGTGCCCAGTCACCCTGTGTGTGCCCCCACCTGCCCACATAACCCTCTCTGTGTAGGTCTGTGCCAGTACAGAATGGGCCCTCTCTCTCCATCTCTGCCCCTGGTGCCCAGTTGTCCTGTGTGTGCCCCCACCTGCCCTCACACCTGTTTCTGCCTCTGTGTGACCAGGGTATCCAGTTACCCAGCTCTGTGTGGGTTTGTGCCAGTACAGAGCAGGCCATCTCTCTCCATCTCTGCCTCTGCCCCACCCCGGCTGCCCAGTAGCCCTGTGTGTGTGCCCTCATGCCCCTCTCTGTGTGGGTCTGTGCCAGTACAGAATGGGCCCTATCTCTCCAGCATCAGCCTCCACACGGCTGGAGGACTGTCAGCAGCAGCAGGTTTGTAACTGACAGGGCTCTAGACATACTCTGGTCAAGGGAGTCTGGAAGGCGTCACCCTGGGCCTCTCTCTTTCCTCTGTTCCAGCAAAGCCAAGAATTCATCGAGGATCTAAAGTCCTGGCAGGCTCAGGGCTGGTGCTGCCAGTGTGGGGATTCACCATCCCTGCACTGAGGCCCCCAGCTCCAGGTCACCCTATTGGCCACCACATCCTAAAATGGAGGGCACCCCCTTCCTCCATCTCTTCCTCCTCACCCTACCTCCTCTCTGTGTTTTCCAAGGCCTTTCTGCCTGAGGTCTCTCTCCTGCTCCCCAATCCCCCCACAGGCTGTCATGCCACCAGTGGGGATGATCCCTCCACCCACCCAGGCCCAGATCTTCTGTGATTCAGATGCTGGCCTCTATGTGAGGCTGGGTGAAAGTGGCCATCCTGGAGGTGAAAGCATTCTTCCCTCCTGGACACCACCTTAGCCCCCCACACCCCCAGTTATGTGGCTCTGGGCCAAAGAAAGCTGACATGTGCCCCTTGGGCAGCAGGAAGCACTTACATGTTTTGCTTTACCAATCATGGAGAACCGGTCATTGGGATAAATGAATGTGACTTTAATCAAGCTGCCGGCCACACGCCAGGCTCGAGTTGAGCTGAGGCGGCTCAGCCTGGCCTCCTCCTCTGCCTGATGAGTGGGCCCCAGGCCTCCCTGCCTCCCTCTGTGCTCAGCAGCCTCTGGGGCTGGCATTCCCCATTTCCAAACATCAGATCGGAGGGGTTGTGGTTTTATCCACTTCCCCAGTCATTCATTAAATCCAGGGAGACGAGAGGAGAAAGTGCAGGAAGGCCAGCCCTCTATTAGCCCATCAGGAGCACCTTGTGCTCGTCCTTGGTCCCACCAACCTGACCAGGCCCAGGAGCCACGCCCTCGGAGGAGAGGGAGGCCTGGCTCCAGCCCCTCAGAGAGTCACCAAGAGGTTAGCCTTGGTAGAGGCAAAGTGCAGTTGATGTTCTGTCCTGCTCAGTATCTCAGGAAAGCCCTGATGGGTGCGCACATTCCTGGAGACAGCACAATGAAGGGCCTGGGTTTGGCCAAGCACCAACGCTGGGGAGATGGATGGCTCTGAAGCAATGTTGGTCAAGAGCAGTGCAGGTCAGGCAGGCCCAGGGAAGGACATGGGGGGCACACTCAGGATGATCGGGGAGCCCCCTTTTCTAATAAATTAGGGCCCCATAGGGCTTAGCAGTGAGACCAGAAGTCACTTTTTCTCATGTGAGAAAACTGACTTTCCCAAAATCTCAGAATCCCAGAGCTGAAAGGGGTCTTGGGGTCATCAGATCCACCCTGGTAAGAGCAAGAAACCCCTTCTGCAGGGACACCTCAGGAGTGGTCTTGCAGCTGCAGCTCGAAGGCTCCAGGGAAGGGCCCCTCACTGGCTCCCAAGGAAGCTGCTGGGACCCACTTTGGGACAGGCCTGATCTGCTTTCCTGCCTCTCCAGAGCCCCTATCTACCGCTTCCATTCTGCTTCTAAGGACCAAGCAGGACAAGTCCAATCCCTTCACAGGAGTCCCACCTTTCACCCCTGTCAGGTGGGATGGAGGGAGGTTCTAGAGATGGAGGCAGCCTGAGGGGCTGATAAAGCCCCTGAGAGCAGACCCAGACTCTGAAGGCATTTGCCAACCCCTGTTTAACCTCCCACAACCTGCCCAAGAGTGCAGCTAAGGATACAAAGAAAGATATAAACATTTCCTGATTTGGGGGAGCTTCCATGGGGGATGGCCTTGGGGTTCTCAGCATCTCAAGCTCTGGACTATATTGGTTAAGGGAGGCCTGAAGGAATCTGATTTTGCCCAAACAAGAATTTTCTACAGTGAAATAGGCCTCTCCCCATCACTGGTCAGGAGACCAACAGCCTGCCTTGAACCAGACTGTGGTAAATGGTGCAGAGGAAGGCAGGGATACACCATAGGCAAGCTCCCCAAAGATGCTTCCATCCTCCTCCAAACACGTGTTCTGCCAGTGCAGCCTGCCTGACCCAGCCAGCTCAGGGAACGTAAGCCTCTGTCTCTCCCAACCCTCTCCTGGGGCTCAAGGACCCCAGGCACCTGGCCCACAACTCCATCTCCTTCTGGCCAAATCCATGTGAAGGGCTGAGTCTGGGCAGGATGCCCCGCAGGATACTCTGGGTACACAAAAGTAATCAAGAATTCTCCAACGGGAAAATGGGCAAAGAGGATCCTGTGCTTCCCTGAGCCAGAGGTTGGGGTGAGGGGACTGAGACAAAGGGCTGCCATGGAGGCCAGACCACACAATTCTTCCCTCGGGGCCACAGAAATGTCAGGAGAAGTCAGCTCTTCCCCACCCCCACCCCCCACGTATCTTTACCCGGGTGATCCCTGGGCTCTCCTTCCTCACCTCAGCCTCTCAGCTCCTCTGACTCCTTCCTCCTACATTTCCCTTCCTCAGTCTCCCCACCTGCTTCTCCAAAGTTACCCTCCACCTCCTCTGGGTCTATTTGGATGCTTTTCCTTCCCCATCAGTATGGAGGTCCATGCGGCAGGTCCATGAGTACAGCCCTCACTCTGATGGCATGCTACCAACACCCACATTTAAGCTAGACCCTAGACTAGGTCCTGTATCTTAGCTGAAGAGCTCCCGTCCTCCAAGCATCTGTGGGCCACCCGGTCACATAACCAGGGACAAAGGGGGCATCCTCTTAGAGCCCTGGGAGTGAAGTCAAGAAGACCCAAGTTCAATTCTGGCCTCAGATATGTGCTGGCTGTGTGACCTTGGGCAAGTCACGTAGCCTTGTTTGCCTCAGTTTCCTCATCTGTACAAGGGAGAGGATAATGGCGTCTCCCTTGTGCAGGGCAGTCGTGAGGATCAAAGAGATGATATTGGTAAAGCACTCAGTGAGCACCTGGCTCACAGTAGGTGCTGTATAACTGCCAATTATGGTTGCCTTTCTCAGGTCCTCACTTCTGCCCACCATGGGAACGTCACAGGACGCAGGCTCGGTCCTGGCACCGTTTGGGTGTGTATGTCTGACTTCCCAAGCCAGCGTGTGAGAGTGATCAGGAGATCCTTCAGTCTGAACCCTATGTAAGGCTGACTGTGTTCCTGGAGATGCTGAAAATGTATCAGGAGGCAGGAAGGCGGCTCCTCCACTCCTGGTGAGCCCTGCGGGGGGGCAGACTTCAAAAAGAAGCCATCTCCAAGCCCCATCGAGTCACAGCAGCTGACACTATGCACTCGCCACATCGTATGAAGCTTCTTCTGAGCACAGGAAATGAAGACCGGAGTGAAGCACAGGCTGTCCTCAGGAAGCTGAAATTAGAGAGTGGGGAGACAAGGATATGTGCACATGTGTGGTGTATGTATGTGCGTGAGTGTGAGTGTGTGTGTGAGTGTGTATGTGTATGTGCGTGAGTGTGAGTGTGTATGTATGTATGTGTATGTGCATGAGTGTGAGTGTGTATGTGTATTGTGTGAATGTGAGTGTGTATGTGTGTGAGTGTGAGTGTGTGTGTATGCGTATGTATGTGTGTGTATGTGTATGTGCGTGAGTATGAGTATGTGTGTGTGAGAGTGTGTGTGTGAATGTATTTGTGAGTGTGAGTGTGTGAGTGTGTATATGTATGTGTGTGAGTATGAGTATGTGTGTGTGAGAGTGTGTATAGGTATGTGTGTGAGTGGGTGTGTATATGTATGTGAGTATGTGTGTGAGTGAGTGTGAGTGTGTGAGTATGTGAGTGTGTGTGTATTGGAGTGTATTGTGAGTGTATTGTGTATGTGAGTGAGTGTGTATGTGTGAGTGAGTGTGTATATGTGAGTGAGTGTGTATGGGAGTGTATTGTAAGTGTATGTGTATTTATGTCAGTGTGTGTGTATGTGTGAGTGAGTGTGTGTATGGGAGTGTATTGTGAGTGTATGTGTGTATATGTGAGTGGGTGTGTATGTGTGAGTGTGTGTATGGGAGTGTATTGTGAGTATATGTGCATGAGTGTGAGTATGTGTGTGTGAGTGTGTATGTGTATGTGAGTGTATGTGTGAGTGTGAGTGTGGGTATGAGTATGTGTGTACATGTGTGCATGTATGTATGAGTGTGTGTATGTGAGTGTATATGTGTGAATGGGTATGTATATGTATTTGAGTGTATGTGTGTGAGTATGTGAGTGTGTGTATGGGAGTGTATTGTGAGTGTATGTGTGTATGTGAGTGGGTGTGTATGTGTGAGTGAGTGTGTATGGGAATGTATTGTGAGTGTATGTGTGTATGTGAGTGTATATGTGTGTGTGTGAGTGGCTGTGTGTGAGTGGGTGTGTGTATGGGAGTGATTCTCTCCCTTTACACGACTGTAGTCACTGTGGCTATCATTCTCTTGCTCCTGTTCATTCTCCTCTGCATTAGTAGATCTTTCCACATCTATCTGTGCATCTCAAGTTCATGATTTATTACAGCACAGGAATGTCCCGTTACATCTATGTGCCACACGCTGTTTAGCCATTTCCCATCAAAGATCATTTAACTTGTTTCTTTTTCTTTCTTTTTTTTTGCTATCATAAGAAGAGCTGCTATAAATATCATAAGGACTTTCTTTTCATCAGTGGCTTCCATGATGTGAAGGCACAATAACAGAGTCTCTGGGTCAAAGGTCTAGACATAGTCACTTTATTTGCGTAATGCCAAATTGCTTTCCAAAATAGTTGTTGTTCTTCTTCACAATTCCACCAAAAATGTACCAGTATGCTTATCTTCTCATAATTCCTCCAACACCGATTGTTCCCATTCTTTGTTATCATTGCCAATTTTCTGGACTTCAGGTCAAACCTTAGGGTTGGGTTGATTTGTATTTTATTATTAGTGATTCTTAGAGCATTCTTTCATGTGGTTGTTACTAGTTTTCAGTTAAACCTGTTTCCCTCAGTTTCTCATCTATAAAATGAGCCGGAGAAGGAAATGGCAAACCACTCCAGTATCTTTGCCAAGAAAACCCCAAACAGCATCATAACGAGTTAGTCACGACTGAAAAATGATTGAACAAAAAAAAAATACACAAATATATGTGTATGTACATATGTGTATACATATAAGATGTAAATGTAGATATAGATGGATATGGATAGATACATATGTATAGATATAGATATATGTTGATTATTTATATATTTTGGACAGCAAACCCTGATCAGAGAAATTTGATAGGTTTTCCATTTCCCTTCTTAAGCCGAGTGCATTCATTTCCTTTGCACAGCTTTTCAATTTGGCATAACCCCAGTTATTTGTTTTGTCTTCTGTAATTGTCTCTACTCCTTGTTTGCATCTCCTATCCATACCTGTGGGAGGTACGTGATCTGCTTCTCTTCCAAATTTTTTGTACTATGATCTTTAATATTAAAGTCACATATGCATTATAATGTATCATGGAGTGTGGTGTAAGCTGCTAATCTAAGCCTGATTTCTGCCAGATCACTTTCTACTTTCCCCAGAAGATTTTATTAAAAAGGGAGTTTTTTCCTAAGTAACCTGTATTTTCTGGTTTATCAGGCACTGGGTCATTGAATTCTGTTGCTCCTGCTTCTCCCTTGTCTATCCTATCCCATTGATCTATTGCTCTACTTTTAACCAAAACCAATAACAGATGGTTTTGATGATTCTACTGGGTGACAAGTCTTAGCTGAAAAGGATGAAGAAAGGTCATAGACACAGTGATTTGGTGTAGATATATGCCCCACTTAATAGGGTAGAGAAAGAAAGTATTCATGGTGAATGAAAAAGGACCACAATAATAGAAATAGACAACTTCAATTACAGATAATTAGTGTTGATCAGATTTCTATTCCTTCTCAACTTCCCTCTCTTTTGTTAAGAAAGGCAGGTGGGAAAGAAGGAGGAGGCATTAAAGATTATTATGCATATAAGTACACAATTTACATACATCAATTTAAATGTTAATTGGTCGAATTCACTTACAAAATTGATGAAAGTAGTAATGGATTAAAAAGAAGGTAAAACACTTGAAATGTGAAGATTTACACAGTTAAAATGAGGGATTAGAACAGAAATTATTATACTTTAGATAAATTCAGAAAAGAGAAGGCAATAATAACATTTAAGGCAAGGCAAAAATAAAAAGACATTTAGATTAAAAGAAATAAACAGGGAAATTCTGTTTAAAGGCATTATAGACAATGAAATAATAATAC